>CM050911.1:44405608-45083914 GCA_027742785.1 Vigna reflexopilosa | reverse complement strand
CCTCGATAAATACATTTTACTGAGGGCATTACCGACGGGCATATGGCCATCGTTAAGTTGGTCGATCATTAAACCCCACGACTTGGGTTTCCCTCCCCTATTTTCACTCTTCGATCCAAAATACGGAACCCTCGCTCTTTCAGAAATCGAGCTAGAGAACCCTCGCTCAGGCATTCCCCCAAATTAGTTGCTTCGAACCATAGCCAGAGGACGTTGCTCCTTCGTTTGCACAGGTAGTGGCATAAACGTTCTCCATCTCGACGAGCTCATTCGCATAGAGGCGCTTCGTTGGAGAGTTTGTTCGAGGATAAACGTTCTCCATCTCCCCTACCAATCGTCGACCAAAATCCCTAATTCTCTCTCCCCTGCCAATCGTTTCCTCAGGCGCATTCAGGATACAAAAGCCCTAATTCTTCCCGCTTTGTCATCCTTCATTCAGTCGTGGTATCAGGGGTTGTTGTTGACGATTGGTCACTGAGGCGGCTGTGGCACCAGGGGTCGTGCTTCGTGGATAGTGTGACGAGGGTATTGTAGTGACGTGTTGTGGATGCTGCGTTGAGTGGTCGAGGTGTACTGGTCTACTGGGGCTGGGGCTGCCATTATAGAGGTTGTTGTCGAGCTCTTTAGCAAGTTTGCAAACTTCCACCGCTCCATAACTGCATTTCTGGTACCTTTCAAGTGTTATGAGCATGCTGATTTGAGCTCTTTACCATGTATGTTCTGGAAAAACTTGTATTGGATATCTTTTTCCATGTGGGTTTGAAGGATTATCTCGTGATCTTGTAATTTTGTTCTATGAATTTTAACTGTGTATTTGGATGCTGGAAATTTTATTGGGTATTTGATATATGCTTGCCGATAACTGTGTGATCTCTTTGTGTTGATTGATTGGAATGACCATTTGGTATTTGGGTATGTATTTGTGTACGTATTTGCGTATGTTGGGAATTGTAAAGGGAGTGGCTAGGAGTTTATCTTATAGGGTTGGGGATGGAATGATCTTGATAATATTTTGTTGAATCAATCTGTTCGTGAATCATGTATATTGTTAATGTTCTGATATCCATGTCATTATGTTACATATATATGTATCAAGAATTAATAAAGAGAGTCCATGTGATTATTTTATTTTATTTGATTGAACTATGGTGGTGAAAGTGGTTGTATAGAACTGTACATGTTGTTTCTCTTTGGGTTGAGTTGCTTTGGTGAAGAACTCTATTAAATACTCTCAACGTTGAGAGTAATCTCAATGGTTGGGTTTCTGTGTTAAAAACAGAGAATGTTGAAGGGTGTATTTCGGAGAGCTATAATGTGTGAAAGTGAGTATGTTGCATGAAGATAAGGAAGTAAAGAGAGGATGTGTTTTTGGTGAAAACAAAAAAAAAATGAGGGAGCTTTAACTTGGGCAGAGAATCTTGCGATATGGGTAGTATGGAGAACTAAATTTCTTCTAGTGTTTAATTGTGTTTTCCTATTTGTGATTCTGATACAAGAATGAATGGTGTGATTGATTGCTTGTGTTTGATACTTAAATGATGGGTTAAATTGTATGTTGAGTAATAAGGTGTGCATACTTCAAGTTTTAAGATGATGTACTTACCATGTGAAAGCAAGGTGTATGAATCTGTGACCTCAACAAGATTTGACAATCTGGAAAATCTGTTAGGACATTGTTACCTCAGCAAGGACAGTCCGCCCCATCATCATCCTAGCAGCCATGTCCACCTCAACAGCCTACCCAGACCACACCTGTGCAAGACGAAGATCATGATGATTCTGATGATCCTGATGATTATGATGGGTTTTGATATTTAGGAACTTTTGAAAACATTTACTTAGACTTTCTTTTTTAAAAACTTTGTTTTGACATTAGAAACTTTTCAAACTTTGAAGTTATATTGAAGTTAGTTTTTTATTATTAAACTTTGTTTTGCATTTAGGAACTTCTGAAGCTTAGAATGATTGAAGTTTTCTTAATGAATGTTGAATGATTGCATTTGAATTTCTTGGATGAATTGGCTAGCTGAATTGATGTTCAGGATTGTTGATTTTTTATTTGCAGGTTTTGGGTATAATGTAGAAGAAAATTGCACTGAAAAAATAATGCACGTTACTGACGGCCTTAGGCCGTCAGTAAATCCTATCCACTTTCGCCGTGCTTTACCGACGACCTACAACCGTCGCTAAACCCATCCATTTTCGCCTACCATTACTGAGGGCTTTTGCCCCTCGGTAATACCGACGACTTTTTGGCCTTCAGTATTACTGAGAGCTTTTGGTCGTTACCGAGGGATTTTGGCCGTGGGTAAATCCCATCTTTTTTATAACATTGTACAGTTTCAATGTTTAAGGTATTTACATCATAGATGCACTAAGAGGGAGAATACACACATATAAGGATTTATTGACTCTGTTGCCACTCAATTTGTTGGAAAAAAAGGTGAAGAGGTGCATCAAAACATATTAGATACATTTGAAAATGGAAAAAGAAGAAGAATGAATGTACTTAGCACCTTATTTACAACAGTAAAAATGTCTTTAATAAATTAAATTATATTTATGTAAAACATAATTTTATCTAATATTATTTGAATGAACTTGTAGGGACGGTTGACAATTGGTAGTAATTCTTTCCCAGCAGTGTATTGTGGTTCTCTTGTGTCCAAGGATTGATTTGGGAAAAAGTTTAAAACACTATTTAAATCTCCCTTCTAGTGTTTTCTTGCATTTCAAAATGGAAGAAACCAAATTAACCCTATTTAACTAATATAATTAAATAATAAAAAAAAAACATAAAGACCAAAGTAAGGTGGAGATCAAATTGTTAATTAAGTCAATAAGTTATAACTATTAAAGCTTTAATTGAAAAGATTTAAAATGCAGATTAAGGCAAACCAGTTAGTAAATTATAACCTAAAGTCACGGCCAGTTTTTGAAAAGGAATTATCTAATACTTTGGAATATACGAAGCATATACTACACCAGGATGTGGATGCTTTTAGCAAACTGAATTATCGATCCTTCAAATTAAGGTATTTTATTTTATACAATACATATGAGGTTACAGAAAATGTCAACACACCGAGAAGAAGATATTAAATAGAAATAGTGACAGCTGCCATAAGGTTAATAATAATACTTATTCCTTTGATTACAGATTAGGATTTTATTGTTGTTAATATTTGCAGTATTTTTCTTCATGTTTTCCGAAGAACCTTCCATTTATGATGTTTTTCTCATGTCAGCGAAGGAAAGATATGTAATTATAAATAAGTTTACTAGAGATGGGTACCATAAGATTAATAATACATATTTCTTTTGTTAGCTACCGTAGATTGGGATTTACTTTGTTCTTGGTTTATCTCATTTTTTTCCAAGAACCTTCCAATATTAATATGATATTTTTTTCAGAAAGGAATGGTACGAAATTATAAATAAAAGGACGAAAGAGACACCTTAAACCCTTGCCAGCCTCCAACAATACAAATTAAAGTTAAATAGATCTCAAGTAAATCTCATTGGTTCGTTTTTTCAATTTAGAAAGGAGTGTAAATTCTTTTGTAACTTTAATTTTATTTGAAGTCTAATTGACAACACCATGACTGTGATCAATATGACAAATTATATCTTATAATGATTTAAAATAAAAGGTGAATTTGGATATGAACCTAATTCATTTAAATAATCACAATGAGTTAGAATAATTCTAGTTTGATAACTATAGGCAGGACAACCGATGGTCCATCGTTAGCTTCCTTCAGCAGCGGTAGCGCGACTTGGTGTTAGGGTACTTGGTGTTGGAGTGCGACTCACTGGTGGAGTGCCTGAAGATCCTATCGAGTGGAGATCTTTTTGAACAAATATTTTGATTTTGGATTGTGGAAAGCCATTATTTCTGAAAAATTAGAGAAAATGTAGCATGTTAACATTAAGTGATCATCAAATATTGATAAAGAAAACTTACCAAATGTCTCGTTATAGAGGTTTGCATACCCATGGCACATGACAAGATTTCATAAGAGAAGGTGACGAGGGAGCGAATCTATCATCTCTATAATGGCCGCTTTATCCGGTGTCATGATGAACTTATGACACGAGATTATCTTTTAGGAACTCTGAATCCAATAAAGAAGAAATTTGGACCGATCGACCTAATTGAAAAACTTAGGTCGACTGATCTTTATTATTCGCACCCTTAAGTATCCAGTCTTGAATTCCTTAAAGGAGACGACATATAAAGAAAATAACCACATCCCTTTTTCAGGTACAAGGGACACCCAACCCTTGGTGTTTAGGCGAGTGCGGAAGTAGTGTAGAAAGATGAGGGGGAGTCGGGGTGATATCGAGGGCCGAGCAAAGCACCCTAAAGGCTTACACCTAGGGCCAACTGTTTGGGTGCAGTTGAGTAGGCGCCTTCAACTCCTACAAAATGCCCATCTGAAAAGTTGAAGGGAAGACGAATAAGCAAATCTTGAAAAAGGCAATCATACATATAAAAGCAGTGCATAAAGCAATTCCCATTTCCATGAAACACCCATTTTTGTCCCTTACAAATGATCAGGCTAACATTTTAGTGTTTTCATTGGCCTTAATAAGGTAAGCCTGCCCAGCCCAATCCATCAACATTTGCCCCAAACGAAAGCGGATGATGAAAGTCATTTAACCAATTTTAAACCCATTCACTAATCTTCTTAGGCCCAGACTTGGGGGCCTATGTACTGTATGACCATTTGGTCAACCACAAACTGGACGACCAGACTCCACTTGTATTTGAGCGAGCCATCCTCAAGACTAGGTGGTCTCAGAAGTGAACCGATCGGTCATGAGTCAAAAAAATTAACCTTTATGCTAACCAATTTACAGGTAAAGTGTGATTACCCACAATTGGGTCGTAATTAGGCTGGTGTTAATCAAAAGTTTACTCCAAAATCTATAAACACGTGTTTGAGGTAACGAGGTAGGTTATTTGCATTTACTATGTTATTAATATTTGAACTGCCAACACTGAACTGACTTTGGCATCAGATTTCCTTCTACATGTATCTCCGAACGATTTGGATGAGCGGTTGTAAGAGAACTAGGACTTCAGGACAATTTTGGATCCTAGACGACTCACTAGACTTTGGACCATTGACTTCAACCCTACATCTCGAAACAACTACACTTCTCAGTCTCAAGTAAGAATCTGGTTAATCAGTGAATATCATTTTCATCTCATTCAAGTCCTCATGGCTCTTTGCCTACAATATGGAGCTATTTGTGCCTCTTTACTACATCGACATGCACTACAATCATTAAATGATACCATTCAGAAGATTATTTTTGAAGAAACTTGCCTCAATCTTGATAAAAGACCTCAATTCAATATAGCTCTTACAACTATTTGATCATCACAACAAAAATCTAGCACCCAAGTCTATAAGAATTGTAATTAAATTGGCCAAGCCTTTTCTATTTATCTTAGCCATATTCTTGAACATTGTCCCACACGACCTCCAAGACCAAAGGGTGGATTCTCCAAATCAAAGACTGCCTTAAGGACTAGATTCTCTTCCATCATCATTGTTGCCATTGAGGGTTCTACTACTATCATTATGAGTGATCTTGAGGCATTACTCAAATAAGTTATCTCTTTCAATACCTCTACTATAATGTTTGCTACCTCAAGAAATTCTTCTTGGTTTTTTACTTTGCTTCTTGTAATCATATGACCATTATTATTCAATCTTTGTCTTCTACTACACATATTTCTTTTCTATCATCAATTCACGTGGCAAATGAAACTCCAATGCATATCACCCACACTAGTAATGTGTCAACTTTTAATCTTAGTCTTCCTGACACCTACTATATTTCAAACTTAACACTTAATTTTACCGCTATTGGCCAATTATGTGAAAAAAAAAAGGCTAAATGTTATTTTCTCTTCCTTCAGTGTTCAAGTACAGGATCCACAAATGAGACAAATTCTTGGGACGAGTTGTAGGGTGGGTCGATTATCTGAGCTTTAATATCTTCATTTTCCTTCCAAATATGTTTTTATTGTTACCATCACCCCTTCCTTTCACCAATGGCGTCTTCCGCTTGGACACGAGTATAGTAATATCTTATTTGTGAAAATTTAAAATCAAAAACCATTTCAAAAATAGAATTTAATTAAAAGTCCTAATTTATATAACATCGGTTAAACAAAAGTGTAATCAAAAGTCTATCATCTCCAAATAATAAAGTAAAATTGTCCTATTATATTTAAATAAAAATCGTCTAAGATAACCCGAAAATCCCAACACTCTCTCAATAATCATCGTTGTTATATTCTTCAATTGGAACATTTGTAATATCATCTACTCTTGTATAACAACACGATCTATACAATCATCGTACAAACAAACAAGTAAGGGTAAACTAACAAAATAAACATCCAAAAACAAACATATAATAGGTCAAGCCAAATCGTCGCACCACTACTATAATTCTATCACATTAACTAAAGTCAACACATAGTTGAACTATAACAATCAATCAATTCCAAACTATACATGCTTCACTTGAGAATGAACCATGCCTTCACTAGCAATAACTAAAAAGATATGTCATCTGAAAACAACCCCTGCCAACACCAACAATCTCTACAATCGTATGTCATCTTCCCTACTCCCCTACATCAATCTTGTTTACCAAAACAAGGTGATTTCAGTCGTCCTCCACTGTAGCTTCAAACCTATCTCCCCTACTCCTCAAGGACTTACGAATAAAAACTCTGATGTTGCTCACACTGGGCATTATACTAATTAAGCATAAGCTGGAACCCTACGGGGCGAAACATTCATCCCTTTCTACCCCCTCGAAAGAGAAAAGGATAGCACTCAAATCTTAGTCTCTTTTACCGCCCATCATATGCGAAGAGACTCATCTCTTCTACCACCTTATAAAGACAAAGAGATCCACCTTTCTACCCTCTCGCAAGAAGAAAGGTACAACCCCATATTAACGAAGTAAAACCAAACGACATAGTAACCACAACCATCAACTTGGCTATATCACAATTAAAACATGTCACTTGATTGAACAACTCGACATATAGTTCATACACCCCTATAGCACCTAACCCTTAATACAATTGCCCATCATTATAACACCATAGAAACATTATACGAGAGTCATTATATCAATAGGGAAGCACCCTAACCCTAACGCAAAGCATCTCGATACACCCAATGATTGGTGGGTACCTCATGATCACCAACACACATGTCTCGTTCCTCGTAAAAATGTGTGGAAGTGAGTTTAAACTCATCGCATGAACTTTATATCAACACGTACCAATCTCGTCGTAACTACACATATTATATAAATGCATCTAAACACGTACCAATCAACCCCCTAACCTGGCACCACCCTGCATACTATATTGATCTAACCACAACCTAATATCACAAAATAACCAATCAACGACCTGAACTAAGTTTGACAACTCTGGAGTGTTTGCAGCATCATAGTGATACATCAAGAACACTCGGGTATGTTAAGACAAGATCATCTAGAAAGATTAGATTGTCTAACAACTCGAAGTTTAGAAATTTAACAAATATACTTAATGAAATATTCTTAAGAAAGAAAAAGCGTATGAATATATGGTAAGAAACAACATTTAATCATCTAAGCATCTATCAAATGAATCATTTAGATGTCTGCTTAACCATAAACAGAAAACTTGGAAGACTTCTGTTCAAAAGTGTCTAAAGCATAAACCTAAGAGTCTTATCACAAGAAATCTTGCAAACAACGTCTATCAAGCTACAATCTCAAAGATTTTATCTAAGAAGAAAAAGATGAATCAAACAACATAACATGTTCTAGGCATAAGCATTTGATCAGTAGGAGAAGCATATACAAACTTAGTAAGACACCATGCTTAAGATACTTATACACAAGTGTCTGAATTACTCTTGTAAAACAATAAGCATGAAAATCCCTTCTAAGGAAGAAACAAGGTTTACAAAGATAATTCATGATAAGCATTGTCTGCACCTATGCAAAACTTAAGAATAAGTTCTCAAGCTTTGAAATTAACATTCTATCCTTGAAGAAGACAAAACACTGAATCTTAACTCCTTGTATTCAATCAGTGTTAATAGAAGAAAAGCTAAAGGAAATATACTGTATAATGAACATAAGCTTCAAACAATAAGACGTAGTCTTAAACATGTCATCAATGAAAACATCTTATGGAAGAATAAGTCTAATGAAAAGCCTGCCTAATATTGTACTTCATGAATGCTTTCATTAACAAGTTTCTAACACTTTACATTGTCTGCCAATATTTAAACGTTGTACTAAACCATATGCATTTGTTATTGGCATGACATATGAAAAAATGGTTTTGAATAAGAAATAATACTTAACATATATAGACATTCAAAAACATTAATGCCTATTAATGCATGTACTATGAAGTGCTATTTTGCTTGTATGTTTTGTCGTCATTCACTATACAGGTTAGAAATATACAATGGATAAATCAGAATCAAAGTACACTTTGGAAAAAGGCCTTGAGAGAATTACAGAACATTCTAGGAATGTTTTGCTTTGACAAGTCGTACAAGCTACACATCAATGAAAAACTTTGATAAAGCACTATACAACTACAGAATAAACCTAAGTCTGACTTAGAAGCTAAACAGCGTATCAACCTAATCTACCAGGAGTCAGCTCAACACTCAACGGACATATTCTCAAGAAAGCTATAAATAGTCAAACATATGAAGACAAGACAAGAAGGATAACGAGGTGAATACATTTTCTTGCTCTGATCTCTGTCCTTATAATTCATAAATCGTCTGGAGCACCATTAAGATTAACAGATTATATTGTAATTAAAAACATATTCTCTCGTAGAGAGTGGTTAGAATACATACAAACCAGAAGTGGTGAAACTTGATTAAGCAGCGTATCGGGAAGATACCACAATTGTCTAGGAAACCATAAGTGGTGAGAATACTCATTGTAAACAATAAGTGATCAGAATACTTGTGTAATATTTGAAAATATTAGTGGAACCTCTCAAGAGTTCTTGAGGGAGAACTAAACGTAGCTTAATTGGAGTGAACCTGTATAAAAATACTCCTTTTTCATTTCTTGAAATTTTTCTCATAAAGTCTAGTGTTTGCACAACTCTTCTAAAAGATCTTCATAAATCATTTTCTAGACATTGAATCAAGAAACACATTTCTTCGTGTTCACTACCCTATTTTCTTGTGATTGACACTGCATGAAAACATCATGACTATGTATAACACCATTCAAACCCGTAGATAAACAACCCAGTAAAGTCACACAAAAAAACCTTATGCACGGCATTAGGTTATAACAACCTACATTGATCTTTCCTCATGGAACACATATCTTTGTGCAAATACATCCTAATAAATCATTTTAACACCCTAGACATATCTATATCAACCAATGCAAGGACCTAACTACACGTCATCATGCATATACCTCACTTTTAGTCTCTCTGGTGCATGGACATTGGAATAGAATAGATTGAATCATGTCACACTTACTTGGATCCTTGCTATAAACCAGAAACATCGATGTTGTTGGAAGTCCCACATCGACTAGAGATAAGGCCAATTTAGAGTATATAGGTGGGTGCAAACCTCACCTTACAAGCTGGTTTTGTGGGGTTGAGTTAGGCTTAAAGTCCACTTCTTAACATGGTATCAGAGGTCTGTTAGAGCCTATCCTAGCTATTTGTTGCTTGTTGGGCATGTTGTTCCACCCGTTATCGGACCGCTATCGGACTACCCATTAATGTCTAGTCTCACGCTCGAGATGATGTTTATACCTCGGCGTGAAGGGGTGTGTTGGAAGTCCCACATCGACTAGAGATAAGGTTAATTTAGAGTATATAGGTGGGTGCAAATTTCACCTTACAAGCCGGTTTTGTGAGGTTGAGTTAGGCTTAAAGTCCACTACTTAACAGATGTTTTAAAATAGAACCAAACCTACGTGCAACAACAATGAAATAATAGAAAAACTCATGCATTATACTTGTTGTGTATATATGTATCCCTTACATGAAAACCCTAACTACACATAAAGGCTACCACAGACATTGTTCAACTCATCAGTTTATCCCCCCAAGTACAACGCATAAGCCACATTACTTTAGTTTGTAGGATAATACAACACCCATGAAAATGTAACATTAACCCCATAGTTTATCACAAGAAAAGCATGGACATCCAGTTGCATACAGATAGAAAACGTAAACATATAAAATTAGCCCCCTTACCTTCAATCCAACAAAAGGGTTCTTCCTCTCCTCTTGTCATTGTTGGCCTTAGTCCTCCCTTTGGCAAACTTCAATGTTTCCATGTTCCAAACCCCATTCACGACTATAATGATGTTTTTGTGATTAAGGTACATTAAACCTAGCTTTTATACTCCTAATTCAACGCTCAATCTATCCTATCCTAGGCCCATGAGCTTGACCATGAAAAAAACTATTAAAAAAACCATTCTAACTTTCCTATTGGGCCTATCTGCCTTTTTTTTTCACAATGCCCCCCACATGGGCTTGGCTTTGACCATGCCTTCAAGTAGCTCAACTACATTCCTTTCCAACCAATACGCTTAGCCTTGAGAGGATAATAACAATGAAAAATAAAAAACCAAAACCCAGCAACCAAGGTTTGAACTCTATGTCTCACACCACCAACCAATGCTCCTTACCACACAAACTAACACTCACGATTAGCACTACCATGCAAAAATTCAATTTTAAATACACTTATCCACATTAGATGATCATACATAAAAGAAATCAATAGTAACACATGTATTGCATACATAAAAGTTTAATGCCCAATCTCACACAACTAAATTACACAATTCTAATAAGACATATTATCTCTTATTAACAAATATTAAATATATTCGCATTATTAAACTTTTCCGGAGTCTTATAAATCATGCCTCAACTAGCAAAATTTAACCTTTAATTTCTCGTTGATTGTTAAGATCTATAAAATTTGAGTCATTTGAATGTTTTCAATGTAAACTTGCAAAACAACCATCTTTTTCTTTTACCAATATTGAATCTATTTTAGAAAACTGCTTTAGTTTCATTCATTCTGACATTTGGGGTCCTTTCTCTATTCCTTTAATAAATGGTTTTAATAGTTTGTTTTGTTAGTTGATGATTACTCTCGATTTACATGGATATATTTTCTAAAACGTTAATTTGAGTTATCTCAAATTTATATTACATTTGTAAATATGATAAAAACTCCATTTTCTTATAATATTAAACTCTTCGCACAAACAATGAAATGGAGTATAAAGATTCTTTCTTCAGTTTCTAAGTCAACAAGGAACTATTGTTCAACTCTCTTGTCCTCATACCTTAAAATGGTCGAGCAAAATGTAAACACCATCATATCTTTGATTATATATGTGCTCTTCTACTCTTTGCCTCATGTCCAAAATTTTTTTGGGGGGAAGTTGTCCTTAATGTTGTTTACAATATTAAAAGACTTCCCACCTTCGTTCTTTAAAATCTCTCTCCTTTTGAAAGATTGTTTGGTAAGCCTCCTAATTATTCACTTCTTCAACCTTTTGATTGCGCTTGTTTTGTTCTTTTATGTCATTCTAAGCATACAAAATTAGAACCTTGTGCTCTTCTGTGTTGCTTTCTTGGTTATGGCATTGAACAAAAAGGCTATCAGTGTTGGGATCCCGATCCATTTTAACTAGGTCAACTAAATTTGGATTGTAGATCCAATCTATTTTATGGGATATAAATTGGAAATTGAAAAATTCAATCTATGCCCACCCTTACTATTGAGTGATTATTTTAACTAGATCAACTAAATTTGGATTTCTTTACAATCCAATTTACATTGGACTAATGTAGATTTAATCCACTTTGTCGATGATATTAAGTTCAATGAGATTGATCTAATATACATGACAATTAAGACAATTAGATATGGCTAGGTTGATCGGCTCCACCCTTCGGTTAGGTCGACTCAGACAAATATTTCAAATTAGGCTGACTCGACTTAACCTTAGGTCCTGGTTGACACGATTCGACCTTCGGTCGAGGTCGATTGGTCAAATTTTGCATAGGGAACACTCGATTGACCTTCGGCCAGGGCCAACTCATTCAACCAAATTTCAATTGGGGTTGACTAGTCGATTTGATTGAGGCCAGCTCGGTCAAATTTTGACCAAGGCCGACTCGACCAAATTTTAGTCAAGGCTGACTCGATTAAATTTTGATATGGGCTAATGTAGTTAACTTTCGGCTAGGTCCGGCTGATGCATTCAAATTCCAATTAGGCCTAACTCGGTTGAATTTTGATAAGGGCCAACTTGGTCCAATTTCGAGCAATGTCGAATTTGTCGAATTTTGACTGATATCGACTCAACCAAATTCTAGTCGGGAGCAACTCAACCAAATTTATGTCAGACTTGACTCAGATGAATTTCAATCAAGACCGATTCTACTGAATTTTGACTAGGCTTAACTCAACCTATTTTTGGTTAGGTCCAATTCAATCAAATTTCAATCAAGCCCAACTTGCTCAAATTTCCCAACTTAATTAAATTTTGGTCAGTCGAATTTCAATTGGAACCAACTCAAGAAAAATTTTATCAAGACCCACTTGGCCGAATTTTGGTTGGTGATGACTTAGGCCAACTTCTGGATAGGAAAGACGAGGGTCAACCTTCGCCTGCCCCTAGCTAGAGACCTCAAACACATCTTGATTTTAGATTTTTAAAATTCTAAAAAATAATTCAATCTAAATCCAATTCAAATCCAATTAAATGGGTTGAAATTTAGATTTTCAAAATCGAAAACATTATCCAATCCAAATCCAATTAAATGGACGAGATTTAAAATCCAAAAATATGGTTAGGATTTCGGATAAATCTATTTAAATGGGTTTAAAAGAATATAGATTTGGATTATTATGGATTGGATCTCAAAATTTATATATTTGTCCACCCTTAATCAACTGTGTGTCGTGCGTCAGCAACGCAAATATGATGTTTTTGCTGTTCAGATTGTGTCAACCATTGGCAATACCTGTACAAATATCGCAGCACGTTACAATGGATTTTATAGAGAACTCGCCTAATTCATTTGGCAAGTAAGTTATCTTTGTGGTGGTGGATAGGTTGAGTAAAGTAGTCCATTTCATAGCATTGGCACACCCATACACCGCCAGAGAAGTGGCTCAAGCATTTATGGATAATATTTTCATGCTACATGGATTTTCTAATTCCATTACCAGTGACAAAGTTCTTGTAAGTCAGTTTTGGCAGGAGATTATGAGCTTCCAAGGAGTTTAAAACCAGCTTTCAACAAGTTATCACCCTCAAACAAAACAAAACAAAACAGCCAGTCAAAAGTGGTGAATAGGTGCTTTAAAACCTATCTTAGATGCAAGTATGTAGATTCGCGACGGGAATGGTCGAATGGTGGCATAACAGCACTTATCATACAACTACTAATGCAACCCTTCATGAAATCATGCACGGCCAACCATCTCTCATCAACCTTCCTTACCTATAGGGGAGTCTAAGGTGGAGTTTGGTTGAGAAGTTTCTTGAGTAAAAGAGAAGAGATGATGAAATTAATCAAATTCCAGTTAAGAGCTCGAGAAAGAATGAAGCAATTGGTTGACTGGCACAGAACAGATAAGTAGCAGATTGTTGATCTAGAATATATAAAAAAACAAAAAGGTGTTAAGAAAAAACGAAAATGCAAAAAGAGACATCAAAATATGGTTTACTAAAAATTATCAACTAACAAAAAAAATGGGAATAGAAACCCATGCTTTAAAATATACAGTGATATGAATCACGATTAGTCTCCAACTCAACTCGTCTTAACTGGCTATATCCCCTAAGCAAGGTTTATGAACATGTCCTACAACACATTTGATGCTAAAAATTTCATACGCCATCACCTTTCTCAAAATACAAACCTACTCTATTTTAAATAATAGTCTAGAAAAAAAAAATCAATTATCTGGATCAGACAAGTTGGAGGGGCTGTCAAGTTCGGCCATGCTAGCAGAAGCAAAAGACTCGGTTGAATCCGTAGAAGATAGGGATGAAACAGTATCAGAGTCGGAGACAACTTCATCATGAACAATGATATGATCTTCATCAGTGTCTGATGCCTCCGATCCTGATGCCCCAAGCAGGAACTTGTGTATTGCTGACTTTGCAGTTTCCACAAACCATTCATCCTCGGGAAGTGCACTAATAATTTATCATGAAAAGTGATCGGTGTTAAAATTCAAGAACACAATACAGATGAGGACAAGGAATGGTAGGTAAAGGAAAAAATGAAGAGTACCTTTGAGGGTTTATGCCCCTAGCAGAGAAGGTCCGGATGGCACGAGCAGTGATAGCTGATGCTATCTGATGGATGTGGCGAGATGGATACCCCGCATAGAGTGCAATTTCAACAGTAAAGTGCATATCAAGAATTAACTGTCACAGAAACATAGTTATGGGTGAGGAGTGCAGAGAAGAAACCCTATCTACAAGAGTGTCACCAAACTAAAATGAAAGAGAATAATACTAATAACAATTTATCTACTGGGAAGAGGGAAATAGTTGCATGATATTTAAGTAATTTCTGATAAAACATATAGGCTTGGCTACACCAAGATGCTACAGACATATAATCAATGGATGAAATGCTTTGTATCTTCACCTGTAGTTGATGCATACTATTGAGATGCAATCTGTGACTCCCATCATAACCATCACGACTTTTGTCGGACAAACAAAAAATAAAACGAATATGCTATCTATTTGCGAGGAAATGTGAATTTAACAACGAATTCTAAAAAATGATGCATCAAGACTGTGCTTCATAAAGCTTAAGACCTAATGCGTCACTTTCATCTTGATTGTTCAATGTCTACAAATGCATTTTTAGCAGCAAGAAAAATTTAAAACTCAGGTTGCATTTAGAATTTTGGATGATAGAATATGGGCACAGAAGTATTTATAAATGTTAAAAAAGGTTAACTTATTAACTAGGCATCTCTGATAAAATGCTATTTTATATTGCATATGTCTGTCAACTTGGCATAGCCTTTGTTTTGTGATTAACTTCTTTGTATCTCTAATCTTATGTAAGAACTCCTATACACACACATGAATGAGCTGGGGGTTAGTTCAATCTCTAAGTGTTTTTTTTTTTCTCATTTTCCATTTTCAAATTAGTGTCAAAGCAGATTCATCGTGTTTTGTATACCATTATCCAGTGAAAATACTGTCACCTCCCGGTGAAATTACTGTCTCTCACCACCATTATTTTCTGCTGACAAACACCTGGTCTTTCTCATCTCAACAAGCGACAGCCAACCCAGGGTGTACCCTTGCCTGCAGCCACCATCTGTCTCTTCAGCAAACATCAGATCTGGCATGATTCACCAAGAGACAGCAAACCCAGCTAACCATGAAGGTTGAAACATTGTCATGCACAGCTTCTTTGCATGCTTCTACTAGGCAAGTGACAGCCACACGCTGCCCTCTGCTCACCAGTGCAGCATTGTGAGGCTTGTATAGTGTTTGCCAGCCTTCCTTGTCCTTTTTGTTTTCCACCACTAGTCTTCTCAATCCATAAGGAGCAGCTCTTGCACTTCTCAATTTCTCCTTTTTCTTCCAGCCACTAGTAGTTGCTGTTTTGCCTTCTAACATCTTCAAATGTCTTCAGGAACTACCACCTCTTTGTCTAGGATTCCTTCAATTACTTCAAAAGAACTTAATGGTAACCTGGTCTACATTTGTTGAGCTTTGGTTTCTAGTCAAGGTTTTCATTATCACTTGGAAAAAGATGGTAGTAAGATACCATCAGAAAAAGCAGAACAACAGAAGATGGATTTTCAGCTTTGTCTTTGTTGTGACAATCTGTGGAACATAATATATTGGGAACTCTGCATTCAAAACTTACAACTCTTTTGGAAAAAGGCTATTTCTGCAAATTATATTCATTACCTTTATGACTGTGCCCATAAATTGGCATCTCTTAAACAAACAAAATCACATGACTTGCTTTATTGTTGAGGCCAGTTGGAAGTCCCCACTTCTCAACAAGGCCCAATTAGCAGTGGAAGAGTTGAAGATGTTCTCGGAGGTTGATTCATTGGAAGGAATTATGTTGGATGAGTTCTACAAGGTGTCCTCAGTGAAGATGTTCTCGGAGGATGAAGGAATTATGAAGTTGGATGAGTTCTACAAGGTGTCCTCAGTGATAGCATACGTCCTCAATTCTACAAGTTGGACCACGTCATTTTTTGTTACATTTATTTATTGATGAATAATCTCATTGTACTTGGGTTTATTTACCGGAAGATCAATCTAAACTGTTGTCAATCTTTGTGTATCTGCTTAATGGAATCAATGTTCAGTTTGGCCAAATTATCAGTGATCATCAAGGAATATTTTCTTTTTCTATTATTTTAAGCTGAAATGGCATTTAACATCAGTTCACATATCCTCATGCATCCCAGCAAAAATGTCAAAATAGAAAGAAAAAATAAACTGAGTTGAAACTACTTGAACCTTATTGCTTGTGTTAATGTCCCAATTCATCACTAGGGTGATACTATTCTTATTGCGTGCTCCTCAAAAACTGAATGTCATCTTTCTTCCTTGAAAATCACATTCCCAATACTTTCTAATTTCTAGATGACCCTTTATTTCAACTCTCTACTCGTGTGTAGTTTTGTCCATGATATGTCCCCAAGGTTGGACAAGCTACATGCATGAGCTATCAAAATGTGTTTGCTTGGAATATTCTTGTTTCCAAAAGGGGCATCAATGTTATTGTCCAGAAACTAAAAACTACAAAATGTTTTTGAGTGTAACCTGTTTTTTAACAAACTCCTTTCTTCCCTTCTTCCCTTGTTGATGCTAGTTCTATCCTACAAATCTTACCTGTCCCAATTAGTTGAATCCAGCTCATGACACTCCAAATCAAAACACTCCTCGAAGCTCCTCACCTCCTCCATGTTCACCAGAACTGCTCACTCACCACCACAAAACCCAATAGATTGGTTTAGTGTTCCATGGCCAGTCCTCTTCTTTAAGCCCTTCACCACCATCTATGAGTACAATGGCTTACGATGATGAAGATCCCAGCTAACCCATCACTCTTCAAAAGGTACTTGCTCTACCCTTAATCCTCATCCTATTCACAATTTTTTTCTATGCTATCATTGACTATCTCCTTCCTTTTTATCTTAACTCCTTTGTGTCCTCTACTATTATCCCTAAAATTGCACAAGAAGCACTTGACCATACTAGAAGTTACTCTAATTTCTCCAAGGAAATATATCTTAAATATACTAAAAGAAACAAGTATATTTATAGTAAACCTATGGATAGTCCTATTGATACAAAACAAAATTAATAGTACAAGGTGAATCTTTCTCAAAGCCAGAAGATACAGAAGGTTAGTTGGGAAACTTATTTATCACACTATTACTAGACTTGACTTATCCTTTGTAATTGGAGTGGTTAGTCAACTCATTCAGGCTCCTCATCTTGATCATTGGAATACTTTTATTTGCATTCTTGGATACAACAAAAAGGCTCCAAGACAATAATTGTTATATGAAGATAAGGGGAATGTTCAAATACTTGGGTATTGTGACGTTGATTGAGCAAGATCTTCTATACACAAGCATTGCACTACCAAACATTGTGTTTTCATAAGAGGCAATATTACTTCTTGGAAAGGCAAGAAACAAAATGTGGTTGCGTGATCTAGTGTTGAAGTTGAGTAGAGTAATAACATCACTCACTTGTGAACTTTTTTGGATAAAATTCCTCCAAAAGATGGAATTTTGTTAAATTCATCAGACAAGAATGTACTTCCATAACCAAATAGCTATTCATATTGCTTCCAATCGATATTTCATGACAGAACCAAACACATCAAAATCTATGGCCATTTTGTTCAAGAGAAGTTGTTGTCCAAGAAATTTATACATAATTTGTCAGCTCGAATTATCAACTTGCAAATATTATGACTAATTCCTTGAGAGGAACTCAATTTCAATTTGTATGTTCCAAACTTGGTACATGCAATACAATCCAATTTCAGGGAGAGTTGTGATAATAGGCTACCTTGTAAAAATAGGTTAACTTGTCGATAAAAATTTGCTTGCTATTGTATTTGTCTTTCATCTAGGAACAGCCTTTGTTTTCATATTAACTTCTTTGTATCTCTAATCATCTAAATAAGAACTTCTATATATACACACACATACACATGCGTGAGCTGAGGGATAGAAGAATTTCTTAAAGGCTTTTTTTCTCATTTTCTATTATCAAGTATAATATATAAACAAGTACCTGCTGCAAACCAAGTGGCTGTAGAGGAGCTGAAATATCCTCTAACACACCCCAAAACTCCTGCTCATCCGACAACCACATCACAACAGTCTCTGTTAACCTAGCAAGCAAAATTTTATGTATTTTGTCTTTCCCAATTAATACATCCCCAGCCACAATTGCTAATTGCTGCAGCTTTGCAAATAATGCCTGCAAAGATAGCCATACTTGTCAGCACTATAACAAAACACCAGAACTCAATAGATACGTAGAACTCAATAGATACGTATAAACAAATATATATACACAAACCAACAGATGCCCAGTCACACACCTCAGTAAAATGGCATAATGCAAGGAATTAGTGAACAAATAACTGCCACAGCTTCATTCAGGAAATCAATTTCTAATAATGATTGAACAAACATGCAATCAATAGCTAACATTGCAAAAAATAAACATGAAAACACAAAGGAATGATCAAACAAAGAAATTAATAGCAAAAACATGGGTGACAGAAAAGGCAGAAAAATAAGAATAATGACCTGAAATGGAAGCGAAGGAAGCGGTTCAGAATCCCAGAAATTATCCTCTCTGTTATCACCCAAGTAAATATGTGCGTTCAACCGAGTTTTCCCCTCTCTCGAGTAGATGAAAGTCAAAATATATTGCCGACAGAAGTGATCCCGAAGTTTGTCAAAAGAATGTTGAAGATGCTTCCTCCACTCCTTCAATTCTACACTAGCATTTGTATTGAAGGTTAGATTCTCTGTTGATCCACTATTTGTTTCTTTGCCTTCACTTTGCAGCATCCACCTTGATAACACAGCATTTGGTAACAGTTCATCCAATATTGTAAATGCTATTCCCAAAATTGCAAGTTGTTCAGAGTCAGTCTCAGCTCTGAAAAGCACGGCCTCTTTTAGTTCTGGAAGATTGTCATCATCAGAAGGACCGGGTAATGCTCTAATAAGAGCATCCATGTATTTATCAAACAGTTGTGAGATTCTATTCAGTACATTTCCCCCAAAGTGCAACCTAGCCAATGGCGTTAACTGTTCCAATATCTCCTGAAATTTGTTCCAAAAGTACACTACTTATGTTATTGAAAAACAAAGCAAAATTCCAAGCAAGGTTGTTCATTTGCAATCATGTGAAGACAATCTCTTAAACATGCATAATGAGATATAAACAAAACAAATGAAGAATCAAACAAGGGTGGAGCAATAACACTATGACCATCAACACTGATTATCAATTTCAGGAGGATACCACACTATCCACACCACTCATCATTGAACCTTTCAAATACACAAAGTCTCTCCTAAGGTCAAGCTTCTTGTTAGGACATAAGATTGTGGTTATCAATAGGACGTTTACAATTATCAAGGTAAAACTTCATTCTGATGCGCTAATTTTGCAGATTTTTAGACTATTTGATTGGAGCAGAACACAATTCCAGAGTGTTTGGCATATAATTACTCTCAACCACTGTTATGTTATGAGATCTCCTATATGGCTTCCTTTAGAGGCTTTTATCATTGCTTCATTAAAAGAACTTATCGAAGATGTAGAGGAATTTGAGTTTTTGACAGCTTTTGCATTCAAACTTTTTCTTTTATCTTCTGTTGTTGTCCACATGTCCCACCTGTTACTGGCACTAAGCCACTAAGCCATTCCTTTTATAATAATATTTCTTTAATTAACAAAATGGAAACTTATCAAGAGAATTCTAGGTAAAAAATTTTGTAGCTTAGGAAAAAATGTGGCTAAAGAAATATTACTTTTAAATAACTCTACAAAACATAGTCAATCAAAAGTTGTATATGTTGGAGATCACACATCTACCAGTGATATGACCAAAGTAGTGAACACAATTGGGGATAATCTTCACCTCACAGGCCAAATTTGTTGGGCTGAATTATCCCCAAACTAAAATCTATTCTAACAATTACTTTTGGAAATACCAGGACACCTATTATCTGGTCATTATTGAACCACCTACAAATACCAATCTTGCAAAGTTCATGCTTGAAACATCCAATCCTAAAGGTAATGATGGAGGGGTGAGGGGAATCGGTCACCTCATAAGCTGGTTTTATAGAGTTGGTCCAAACCCAACTTCTAAGAATATTGTTGTTACTAACACAAACACTTTTGCCACGAATTACTTCTCCCCCAAGGAACATTTACTAAAGGCCTAAAACCTGAAATTTGTCATGAGGACCTTAATCAATAGTTTCTTATCAAACGTGTCTATTGCATATTTTTCATCTTATTTTACTGAGATGAGGGTCAGCAGCATGTTTCATATATCCAGAGCATAAATGTTTTAATAACAGCTAAGAATAAAATGGAAAAGGAAAGGAAGAAAGCAAATGCTTCTCATATAAACAAATTCTTATCTAGCCAACAAACTTAACATGATCCCATCACACAAGAATGTGTAGGCCATATCATATGACAAAGCTACTTACTTCAACTATGTGCATAAATCGCATTCCACTCTCAACAAGCATACTACTAGATGAAGTGGCAATTGAAGAAAGTGAAGATACAAACAGTGGTGACAATGGGCAACATTCAGCAGATTCAGCAATGTCAAGAACTACTCTTCTAGCACGTCTAAAATTTGATTCTAAAACTTCTTCAACAGAAGGACGGAGAAGCACCAGTAGTAATTTAGACATTTTCAATCCTTGTGACTCCAAAATTGAGCAATAGTTCAGACTAGCCTGAGTGCAAATGCATGCAGCACGTAAGGCAGAAACAGTCTCAGATAAGGGAGCATTCTCTTTCACCACTCGAACAAAATATTCAATTTCCCACTCTGCCCACTGAACAATTCTGTTGGTGTAAACAGGATTATCTCCAAAAATCAAAGCAGATTGCTTTATTGTCAGTGATATTACAGAAAACACAATCTTAGATAACGTAGAAGGAAATGTTTCAGGACAGAGAGAACTTGAGGGAAGAAAAGCCTCAATTCTCTTCTGGAGGTGAGACTTATAAAATTTCAGCATTGTTTGATGTGCACGAGGACCTTTTCCAAGTTTTATTAAACCATTTAAGGCTTTCTTCAGCTCAGGGAAACTAATAGACGGCTGTTCAGCAATTCCAACTAACAGTTGTTCAAGCATTGCTTTTCTTTCTGACAAAGCAGACTTATATGAGGAAACATCATCTGAAGAGTTATTTCCTGAGCCTTTCAACTCACCAGAATTTTTTTCTTCAGCTTCTAATGCTTCTAATGCTTCTTCAAACTTGTGCTCAGCCACAAGTACATCTATGTTTTCCAAGAATAATATTTTCTGGTCATTACGCTCATTTGGTAATTGCTCAAGTAATTCAGGCAGTTCATGTTCCTGTTGAATTACAGTAACATCATTGCTCGACTGATTCCACTCTTCCAATTCACTGCACACACCTGTCATCAAATCCTGAACAAGAATACCTTGTGCTGAGATATGCTTTTGCAGCTCAATCAATTCATGCTTGACTTCCACGGCCTCTTCGGATATTCTACAATATTAAGAGCACACATCACATTGTATATGCATATGATATAGTTGAGGAAAGCGATTGAAATAGTTAAAAAAGTCTGTTGTTTTAGTATCCATGTTTCATACTTGCTAGAAACATTAAAATAGGAACCATTGATAGGCTTTCCACTAACAGCCTAAGCTTGGGAAGCTTTTTCTTTCAACCACAGTTAAGTGTTCAACACTTTTTACCTGTATTCCCCCAATTAAATTAAATTTCAGCACAAAGTGCTAGTGCTTTGTTCACATTTAATGTTCAAGTGCAAAATAATTGAGTATCAGGGCGTGTTGGACCTACTAAAAGTATAACCAACTTACAGGGCAAAATTTAAACAGCTTGAGCTTTTTCCCATCACAAATAAATAAATGAAACAATACCAGCTTATTCCTCATCTTCCACTACTGCTTCCATACCATAGAATCCTCTAACAAGCTATGCTTTGCAACAGGAATGGTACATCAAACTGGTTACTTTGTTCATTCAATAGGATATTGACAAGTGTCACCATATCTAGAGAATAATACAGTAAAGAAAAAGAAAAATAAACCAGACTGCCACCCATAATTATCACTTATCGCTCAAGAAAATGAACTCTTTTAGGACCATACGGTATGGGGATGGGAATGGAGATTAGAAATTCATGAGTCAACTTTCAATACAACTTCACTAAAGCGCACCTATGAATTTTTTACTCCCATCTTATTCCTATTGAGATGTCAACCACTTTTCCCGTTTATCTCATATCTAATTAACAAGTTTCCTCATTCTTACTATTCCAATTTGAAAATTAGCAGACGAATTCTTAACAAGAAACTACCAATCAAGGAAATAAGATCACTAGCTTCCGTTTCCACAGCGGAATCAACAAGCAAATATGCCTCAAAACATTTTATATTCATTGAAGAAATGAAAAGGAAAAAAACATTGGTTAGCACATAAAGTTCATGGATAATGACCAACACAATACCTCATTTAGTTAAAATTGCCCACGTGTATGTGTGCTGCTACTTAAACTTTTAACAGAAAATATAGACATAATGTACAAAAATATATAAAAAGTTCTTGAAATTCATTGCTGGGTAACTTCAAGCTATTGGTGATACAACAATACATTAATGCTAGCTGCGTAGTGACATAGGTTACCTCAAAAAAGCCAAGAACTTGGAGTGCATATTGCCGCACAAGTTCTCCACGGCATCCTTCAAATCTAGAAGCTCGCAGCAAAGCTTCCTGATCCCCTGAGAAATAGACAAAATGGTTTCGCCTCAATCCAAAAAAAAAAAAAAGAAAGAAAGAAAGAAACACGCACACGCGCAGAACATAAATGCAAGTGAACAAGTAGAAAGTTTCAGAGTATGCATTGTTTGTTGATTCCGAAATGAAGAGAAAGCGAACCTTTTCGGTGTGGGACTGGTAGAGAGAGTCAACCTTTGATTGGGGGATGATGCTCTCGATGGAAGGGAAGTCATCTTCTTCCTCGCTACTCTCCATCTTTCTGTCTCACACAGACACAGTTCCCCCTTTTGCTCGATCTTCACCTAAGACAAGGGGCGTTCGTACAACAAAAATTATGGAAATTGAAAAGTGATGCTGTCTCTTTGAATGGAAAATTTTAGTATTTTTTATTTTATTTTACGTTCAGAACGTGTTTTTAATCTTAAATTTAAGACAAGTTTGCTTTTTATATACCACTTAAATTTTTTTTTCGAGTTAAATATATTTTTTGTCCCTATACTATCAAGCGGTTTTGATTAGAGGTGGGCAAATAGAACTACACTGTAATTTGTATTGAACTAAAAATTAATTTGTCTAAACTGAACTGTTACAAACTGAAGTGAACTGTTTTTTGTTTTATCAAACTACACTGAACTGAACTATACTAAATTGTACTGAACTACAATACTATCTATACTAACTTTAAACTGAATTGTACTATTTTTTAAACTCAATAGTATAACAATACATGTTCTTTTTAATTGAAATTTATTTTAATATTTATTTTATTTTATTCATAAGTGTCTTACAAATTAATTTTTTAATTATTTGATATTATTATTTTCTATTTTATTTATATTTCTTTTATTATTATATGTGAATGGAAATTATTTTATTTTTTAATTCCATAAATAGTAATATGTTGATCAAAATTTCAAGAGTAAAATTTTTCTTAATTCTAAAAAAAGACAATAAGTTACTCAAATGATATTTTTTTTTACAGTAAACTATTTTTTTTTAAGTTTTGACACATCAATTACACTATGCAAAACAATTATAGATATAAAACAAACATTGTTAAATTTGTTGTCATGAATACTGAGCCCAAAAGTAATTTTCTTAAATTTATTGACACACATATAATATATCTAAAGTATATTTTTATATAGTCTTTTTTTCTTTTATGATTTCTATTATTTAATCATTTAATAAAATTAAATTTTTAAAAAATATATTTTACTTTTATTACTTAAAATAATATTATTTAAAAAGTAATAAATGTTTATTGATAATAAAATATAAAAATTTGTCTTAAAAAATTAATTATTAATTTTTAAAAAAATAATTATTAATTTTTTATGTGAACGGTTTCTTTTATTAATATTTTATTATTAAATAACATTTGTCACCAACCTGTTCGGTGCGTAGTTTCTCGAGCGCCCTCTCTTCTTTTTAGGTGGCATCATCGTCGTCGACGCTTCCATCGCTGCCGTGTGGGGCGGTTGTACCAGAGGAGCACTTCTTGTCGTCGCCG
Organism: Vigna reflexopilosa; assembly: GCA_027742785.1. Lineage (NCBI taxonomy): Eukaryota > Viridiplantae > Streptophyta > Magnoliopsida > Fabales > Fabaceae > Vigna > Vigna reflexopilosa. The sequence goes on along the minus strand of CM050911.1, from coordinate 45,059,238 downwards.
GAATTTGCATTGAGAGAGAGTGGAGAGGTTGGGTGGAAGATGGAAAGAGACGAGGGAGAGAGAGAGTGAGAAAAGGTGACAAACATTGACTCAGAAAAAAAAAATCGTGTTAGTCTATCGTTAGCCACATCAGCTAGTTTTTAACGGTGTTAGTTTTGGAGGACTAAAATCAAAGTTTCCTTAAGGAGGATGACTAAAGTGTACCTTACTTTGAAAGAGAGACTAAAACCAAAACCGCTTGATAGTATAGGGACTAAAAGCATATTTAACCCTTTTTTTTATCATTATTTGAGTTGTAAATTCTTAGCAGCTCAAAAAGTAAATTAATTAATTAATTTAAACATGTTAATCTTTATGAAATGATTTTTTTTTACTTCAATTTCAATAAACCTACTTTTTTTACCATCAGTGAATTTTTGTTTTGGTTATTGAAACATTTTTCTCATTTTAATCCTTTTAAAATCTCGTATCAGTTTATGTTTCGGGCATAATGTTGAGCCAAAGACCGGACGATTTTGTGAAGACTGCTAACTGATGGAGACCAGACGGGCTGGTGATGGCGGGATGGTTACCTGTTGAAGGCTGTACGGTTACCTGCTTGGGGGCCAGACGGTTATCTGTTTCTTCGTACTCCAAGTTGTTCGTTCTTCCTCCCTGTTCTCCAAGCCAGGCGAGCGGGTACCTGTCAAAGGCACTCCGACGCTTAAGTCAGTGAAATGACTGAACGGCTATTGTAGCAAGTAGAGCATGTATTATGCAACATGATCCAAAAGTAATACCTGAGACCTTTATTTATACTAGCTGTAATGGACTTTTACCTTTCGTGGGCCTGATAACGGTCCAATCACACCTTAACCTCTATTAGGGGTTTTAATGAGCTATTATCGTTTATAACCTAACCATGTGGTCGGCTACGGTTCTAGGCCTGGTGGTCGGCCTAAGAAGAACCGTTTGGCTTGGGATAAGTCATTCGGTTTGGATGGTAAGTCAACCTTTGAAGACCGTTCGGTAGAAAGTGGTTAGTCGTTCCCGGAAGACCGTACGATATATTTTCTTTCTTTTTAGAGTTAATTTAAATTCTAAAAATATTTAAAACAATTTTAAAAATCTGTTTAGGGATACAAAGTTTTTTTTGAAAAAATTAATTCAAAAATGGATAGACATGTGTAAGATCTCATTTTTATTTTTTTAGAAATTATACTATATTATCTTTTTTATTTTTTATTTTTTTTATAAAAATTAAAAAAAAAATATTTTTTTATGATTATTTCATCCTATAACGTGTGTGAAATAAACGTAAATATAATTTAAGGTAAGTGAAGTCACTTAGATAATCGAAGTGTGAACTTTAATTAAAGTCCTTTAACTAATTCAGGAAGGACTTATTATTATGCATGTGTCTCCCACATTCTTTAAGTGCATGTAGAATTTGAAGAATTTTGTGTCTACGTGTATGAATGCATATGTGTGTGCGTGTTCTATTATATAATCAACTAATTTCATTTATGTAATCAAATTTACGTAATTATAACATGTTTTTATTATTTTATATTTATCATCTAATTTTATCAAACATCTATAATTTATAGGTTTATAAGTTTATAATTTATAAATTCCGTTAGTAAGGACTTATTAAATTAGAAGTGTTTAATATAATTAATTGATAAACGGATTGGTAATAAAAAAAAACGTAACGACAAAAATAAAAATTGAGTTTTTTATATTATTATGTAATTATAATTTCAGATTTAAAACAATAATCTAGTTAGTTTTAATACTTTTGTTTATTTATTTATTATGAAAGTTGTATGTTGTAAAAAATTTATTTAATTTTTTACTTTTTCTTTTGTCTTATACATGCGAAAATTTCCTCTTCTCCCTCTCTAGGATTCTACTTGAACTTCTCTCTAATATAATTCTTCTAAGCCTCATTTTCTTTCATAATCCTAATTCATCTTGCACAGGGAGAATTAAGAATTATTTTCAATTAATCATTTTTTCAATCAAAGTGTTTGTTTGCTTTTAAGATTATTTATTTATTTCTTTTCTTTTTCTTTTTCTTTTGAATTTGTTATCAATGTTGGTACAATTGAATCTAGAAAGAGAGGATTAATAGTTTTAGACTTTTTTTTCACAGTACAAATTAAAACAAATAAATCAAATATAAAAAGGATTTTATATTAATCTATCGAAACTCATACTACATTTAGTTTTTCCTTAAACACACAAATTGAGATGTTTCACTAATAAAATAAAGTTTAAATTGACAAACTTTTCTAGGTTACACGGATACACATGCCTCTCCTTTTCAAGTTATAAGTATAGACCTTTCTAAACACATATGTATACAAATCTTTCTAGGTTATAAGTATAAACTTCTTTAGGTCTAATTAATTGTAGGTATTCAGTCGATAATGGATCAATGGATAAACAGTAAAATAGAATTTTTGTTAGCGATGAAAATATTCATTGATAATTTAGATAAGGGATCTTAGGCAATCAAATATTGTGTTAGTTATAATTTAGATATTATTATAATTTGTGTAGATTTGTGCACTTGTCATTCCTTTAATAAATGAATAATTATAGGATCCTTGAATTTATATATATGGTATTTTACTCTTTGAAATAATACATCAGAATTATTCTTTAAACCTTTTAATAAGGGGTCGCACTTCCAAGGACGTTTGCACTGTGCAGATTAATTTTGTTTTAATATTTTGTATTTTATGTATTATGATTTTTTATTTAATGTGTTATGTATGGATTATGATCTCTTAGATGTATTAGTTATAAGTCAGCTCGGGTAGTTTTAGTTATGAATCGCCTCTATTTCTGGAAGTGATACTTCAAGGTTGGGGAAAACCTCTTGGGTAGAACTTTTTTATCTTAAGGTCGATTTTCAATTTTTATCTGAGAAAAGTTTTGCGCCTGCTTTCATGTTGTAAGTATTTTTAGAATATCCTCCATTTGGTAGATCTTTGTGCTTAGTGACGGGATAATTCAAAGCTTTTGTAACCCGTGATGCTTGCAAAGCCACTTGTCTGTCAACCTGGATGAGTGTGCATAGCAAGATATAATTTCCATCGTTGTTGTTTGTCAGCTACGTAAAATCAATTGCTTTTGTGTAAGCCTGAGTTGGGTGGGTTATGAAGTTCCTCATAGTGAAAATGTTAATGGCCATTATAATCTTCAACGCATACGTTGTGCCCTAGATAGGTCCCTTAATTCTTCTCAACGCATGTTTCATCATTCTTTTTCCTTCTCCATCATCCCAATGTACTTCTCTAATTATTTTTATCTTGCCCCTTAGAAGAAGTTAACATTATGGTCCTTTTCTAATTCTATCTTTTTATTTCTGTATTACACTTATTTGTTATTTATTTTTCAACTACTTCACTAATTTAACAATCCAACCATATTGGGTGTTCAAAATGTCTATACCAATGTATCAAGAAGACCAACTTCTACTGAGTCTAATGCTGCAATCACCTTTTAGTTCAGTTAATTGAGTTTGATGGAATTATGTATAAATGATTTTTATAATAATTAAATTATTATATATAAAATCTAAAGCATATAATAATACTTAAAAATAAATTATTTTAAAATGCATCAAAATAAATTATATATTATTTTTGAAGTAAATGTTATTAAATAATTATGTATTATTGGTGTGGCTTTAAGACGAGAAATCATGTATTTTGATCTTGGAAATTGGACTCAAGGTCCACTTGGGAAAGAAAGATCCTATATCTCCTTACGGGAGCATAGTAACTATTTCTAGGTCTATAAATATAACTTGTCACTAACACTAAAAAATTGGACTCAAGGTCCACTTGGGAAAGAAAGATCCTCTATCTCCTTAAACATCTATCTCCTTAAACAACTTCTCTGGCGTTTGATTTTAATTTTAAAAGTTTTCCTTAATTTTTTATTTGATATTTTTTATTAATTAAATTTTAATATTGTAATGTTTATTGTAGGTTATATTTAATTATATAAGATCGATAAATACCAATTTTTCGATTCTCAAATAAATTCTGATTTTATGTCGAAATTTTCTTCTTTTCTAAATAAAGTGGGTGAGGGTGATTACACAAATAATTTTTCCACTGATCAAATCTTCCCATCACACGTCGATTTAATTGAATGGGCTTGAAGATTGCATTTGACCTTGGATTTGTTGTCGTCATTATAAGATCTGACACAACAACTAATGAAGCTGGAAGAAAGACATCTATTTTGTTAGGCTGTGAAAGAAGTGGAAAGTATAGGAAGTATAAGCCAGATGTTTAGCTTAGTGTATCTGGCATAAGAAAATGTGAGTGTCCGTTTGAGGGGTAAACCTAAAAGACATGGTTGGGTGTTAAAGGTTATGTGTGGCTATCACAACCATGAATTAGTAGAGACTTTAGTTGGTCATCCTTTCGCAGGCAGGGAGGTTAAATGCTGCTGAACAGTCAATTCTTATGGACATGACTAACAGTCAAGTAAAACTGTCAAATATTCTTTTGACTCTCAAAGAGCATAATAAAGATAATGTAACCACGATAAAGTAAATATATAATGCGAGATACACTTATAAACGATCTTTGAAAGGGTCGAGAACTGAAATACAGTAATTGATGATGTTGTTAGATAGAAACAAATGTCTGGATATAATTTCAAATGTTGAAATTTCTTCTTTTAACTATGAATTATGAAAATAGAATGGTTTAAAAACTTATTTATTAAAATATACACTTAATATGATTTGTATGGACAAGTCTATTTAATTATTTCAGTAATTAATGGTGCTTGTATACAACTTACTTTTAGAAGATATTTACATGTCTAACTTAATTAATTGTGGTCACAATTATTTTGCCATTTATTTCAAGATTTATAAAATGAGTATCTAGAATATTCATATAATGGTTTATCTAGTGTAATGTGGTTTGTATGTATGCATAAGTTATAAGATCATAAATTATTTTCTATTTTAACCAAATTTAACAAAATAAGTTATAACGCGGTTTGTGTGTATAAGTTAATAACCCGGTGGGAAAAGAAAACGATAATTATAGAAAAAAAAACGGTAGAATTAGAAATTTTAATAATTAGAAAAAATATAAAAATTTGATTAAATATTTAAATAAAAGATGAAATAATTTATTATTTTTATGGTTTATTTTAATTGAAAGATGTTCCAAAATATAAGATTTGGAGAAAAATTATTATTAGATATTTTAAAAAATAATTTTAAATATTGTTATATACTAGATATATTTAAATTGAAAGATATCTTAAAATATTATTAGATATAACTAGATATTAATATTATATAACAATAATAAAATAAAATATATTATTTAGAAACTTATCATAAGTCATTAGAATAAAAAATATTAAAATAAAACATATTATCATACGTCATTAGAATAAAAATATTAAAATAAAACATGTTATCTAAGAAAGAATTAATTAAGTTAAAGATTATTTTATTTTATTATATTTACTAGTGCAGTAAAGGGAAACGACCGCGATTGTTTTTCACTATACGTCGCGGTTTATAAACTGCGGCATATTCAGGGCCGGTAGAAAGCTACGGACTTTAGGCCGCGGTTCCAACCGCGGTAAAAAGTTGGGGAATAGACCGCGGTTCCTACTACAACCGCGGTAAAAACCCCTTGTTTTTTAAAAAAAAATATTCGTTCAACTATAGGCCGTAGTTCAAACTGCGGTAATAAACCAGGAATAGACCGCGGTAATAAGCCAGGAATAGACCGCGGTTTGTGTTACAACCACGGCCAAAAGTCTTTTTAAAAAAAAAAAACAAAAAACGTAGCTTTCTATCGCGGTTGTGGTATCAACCGCGACATATTCTCCTGAAATTTTTTTTAATGGCAGGTCTGTTTTTGTGATATCCACTACCACAAAAACAGACCTGCATATCAAACTATCACAATGCACAAAGATTCAACAAATTCAACACAATAATCAATGTTTATATCACATAATTAATGTACAAAGTCTAATAACTATAAATTAACATGTTCAAATTATTATAAATCTAATAACTATGACCTATAATATAATCTAACTAAATATTTTGCAGCAGCTTTCCTCATGAATGAAAGTGGCTTCTAAAGAATTGTTGTAGTAGTCTTGAATCTCTGCACAAAACAATTGATATTAATAACTGTATATGAATTCCAAATTTTGGAGAAAATAAAAATTTGTTAGATTTAAATATTACCGTTTCCCAGCCTCTTGTGATATGGGAACGAATAATGTGGGTCATCCAATACATTACATAGTATCCGAACTCATATGACCCCTTCTGTCTGTTACACTACAATATATCATCACAATTGTAAATAGTTAGTGAAAAACATTAAAACAAAACAACTATAAGAAAATATGGCTTTAGCATATATCAAACCTTGAGAGAAATCCATACAATCTTTCTACTGTTAGCAATTGATCTACCAACCATCATCATACTTGCTGGAATAGAACTATATATAAAAAAAGGTTTTAGCATTCATTTATATAACAAAGAAATTCCAAACATTGAGGTTCTTACCAATCAATTGCTTATCTGAGATGTGTGGGAGGAGACTTGTGCAATGAACAGAACCACAAAGCATAGTTCTCCCGTATAGAAATAACAAGAAGCTGCCAATTGCGCCTGAAATTCATAATAACTTAATTATTATATATTAAAATCACATATGAAACTTTATTATGTTAAAAAAGTATTCACTTACCCATATATATATATATATATATATATATATATATATGGCAAAAAATATATTTTCTTGCCGCTTGCAAATCTTCTTGTGAGATGTGTGTTGATCTGTTCAAAATCATTTGTTTCGTGAATGGATTGGGGATCAATGAATCCATAATCATCAGAGTACCCCAAGTTGTTACTGATCCCAAACATATACCTAAAATCAAAAATTAACTTTGATATAAGTAAACTTGATATATAAATCAATTTTATATATAAATAATTGCTCATAGACTTACATCATCCATAGCTGAACAATTGTAATATTCAACTCTTCTGTTCCCGACGCAAGCTCTTTGACATCTTGGCCATGGAGGTATAATGGGACCTCAGAGCCTCTCCCAAATACATTAGTATCATATTCAACCTCCAAAGGCTTATTTTCAAGGATGTCAGCAAGTAGCTGCAATGAACCAAGAGGATTATCCTCAGATAGAGGAATCTTCTCCTGTGCATGCGCCTGTTGTTACATGGAAAAATAAGATAAGTTTTGACATCAATAACATGTAAACTTTAAAATTGAGAAGTGTAAAGTAGAATTCCATACCGGGGGGGTCAGAAACTGAACCAACCAATTGTTTAGGCCAAGCGATAAAAGACTGGAATGCATGTTCCACAGTGAAAATCTCATCTGTGGGCAGAGGAACTAAGGCACCTGATATGATGATTTCGTCTACTGAGACCTTCACCTCATCCTCTGATAGCTCCATACCATGAACAACAAACGCTTCCTTAAACACAGTTCCACGAGCTACCAGGACCGTCTCGGTATCGTCTAAAATGTATAGCAGACATGGACTAGCATCTTCCATGTCATCCCCTGGGACGGTTGGTGTTGAACAACTTCCTTTCCCGCTTCTCGCTGTCAGAGTAAATGTTAGATTATACAACAGATAGAAATAATTGCACATAAATGTTTATTAATTTTACCTTTTGGGAGGCACAACATGTTCCTGTTCCTATACAGGAGATGGTATCGGGCGCATGCCACAGCTCTCAAACTGCTGCTAGAACATGGTGTAGACCTCATTATACAATTCATTCCTAAGCTTTGTCCTAAGCTCTGTCCTACACTCCTCCCTAAGGTCCGCTCGAAGCTTTTTTGTGATCTCTTGTGTCAGCCTTTGTTCTTGTGCTTCGCTGTATGCATATGAAGTCTGACAAGAAGAGCTCCCAAAATAATCTTGAATGCCTACTCCAGTTCCAGCAGCACATACGCGTCCAGGGTGCTCAGGTCGTCCAATTGCAGCGGTAAGAATATCTTGGCGACCCTATGGAGTGAATTGACCTTGGGAGCTCTGCTCAACCAAGGAGTCCTGTAACATTGCAAAACACCATTATTCTTTAAAAAGTTTAATGTAGTAAGTATAATGAAATTATTATTATTATAGGAACAATGATAACTTACAATTCTTTCAGAAATTTCTCGTGCAGTGTCAGAAGAGTAGGTGCCCGATGGTTTCATATGAACCAACTTCCATTTCTCATGCCGAGAAGGTGGAGAAGGAGGTTGAAGGCTACCACCCTCAGATGGTGGTCTAGCATCTGCCTTTTTCTTGAGGATTTTCTCCTCAAGCTTCCTATACTCACCACGAGATAATAGGTGAGGGTTTTGTTTTGAGCACTTGTTTCTTGTGCTTTGCTTCTAATTGTCTGTCACGTATATTTAATTAATTAGTTCATATGATATATATTTGTTAATGAGGAATTGAATAATATCAACTATACTAACCTGTCATTCCTCTGATGTCCGACTCTGTACAAAAAGCCGCTAAGTCTCCTCATCAATGGACTTATATGTAGTGCATGGAGACTTATTTTTATGGCTTCCAAAAATATATCTTGAGGTCAACTTACTTTTAAAAATTTTGAAGTTTTCAGCAACAATTGATAAACACTTATTTCTAAGTGTTGCGACATTTGGAATGTCAAATGTCAGCTGAAAAAAAACATAATAAATTTGTATCAGTACAAAATTATCAAAATAAACAAACTCTAATTGAAATGATATTAACTAACTTACCAATATATCGTTCCATATAATGTTCTGATCAACCTCGGACACATGGTCAAAAGATGGAGTAAGAATACTAATCTTGTCACGTGCCACTGCTCCAAGGTATGATCGGAAGTCATCTGCATTGGGGCCAGTTGCCACACCCGTGATCACGTTAACATTCACCGATGTTCTTTCACCACTATTCTTTCTGATCAAAAGTTGTTTCATCCTGATGGGTCCTCTAGTGGATCTGGAAAGGGGAGCCTCATCCCCTGAAGAATGTGGATGATCAGCCATATATCTGTCAACATAAATAACAACATGAAATATTAATAAAAGACTTATGTAATATCATATAATTTAACAAAACATGTAATAGCAATCATAGGAAATACTTATACAGAAATTGGAAATTCATACATAAAGATATGAATTCATCATATGTATATTCCCTCATCATGATCTGACCGAATTGCATGTACATCATCGTCAACTAGAGATTGTTCATCCAAATTTGTTGTAGTTTGAAATGAATGGTTGTCAGCAATATGAATATTAATTAGATTGTCTTCGTTAACTTCAATTTGTTTTTTGTCTTGAAGAATGACATACCAATGGTCAGACGCAGGATCTTTGACATAAAAAACTTGATATGCTTGATGTACCATGATAAATGGTTCGTCTCGATAACCCACCTTTCGAAAATTAACCATTGTCATACCCGATTCATCTATTTTCACACCACTCTTATTGTCAAACCACTTACATTTGAACAATGGAACAAAAAACTTGGTGTAATCAACCTCCCATATCTCTTCTATTATACCATAATATCTCATTGATCCAAGTACAGGAGATTGATCTTTTGATGTGTAAAATTGAAGTGACTCAGCTTCTAAACTGACTCCACTATTTTGTACTGTGCTTTTATCATCCAAAGTCTTCGTATAGAATGTGTAATTATTGACTTCATAACCTGTACAACATACGACATCAAACTTTAAACCATTTGCAAGCCACAATAAAGTTTGAGAAGAATGTGGCTCTTTGTCAATTTCAAATTTAAACCAAGACATAAATGTTTTGTTATGCTCCATCAACTGCCATTTCTCTTATTGTCTTGGATTTTTATTCTTAATAATGGCTTTGTGTGCTTCAGAAAAAGGGATCACCTCATCTGTGTTGTTCAATATATAAAGATGCGCTTGCAACAATTCTTTGTGATCTTTTGTCACCACATTCGCACCTAAGATGCTTTTAATTGTAGAAAATTTATTCAACCATGATGTGCGAGGAACTCCTATTGGATTCGTTGATGTCATGTAATCTGAACAAAACTCGATACTTTCTTCAGCAATATACATTTCAATCATTGAACCTTCAGGACGATATGAATTTTTAACGTACCCTTTCAAAATCTTCGCTCAATATGATACATCCATCTTAAGTATATCGGTCCGCACAACTTGATTTCTCTAACCAAATGTACAAGTAAATGTACCATGATGTCAAAAAAAGATGGAGGGAAAAACATCTCTAGTTGACACAAGATGATAACAATCTCGCCTTGAAGTTCATATAACTTTGTAGGATCAATGACTTTACTACATATTGACGAGAAAAACGAACACAACCTGTTTATGGTCTGCCTAACATTTTTGGGCAAAATTCCACGAATAGCCACCGGTAACAATTGTTGCATTAAGACATGGCAATCATGAGACTTCATGCCAACAAGCTTTAAGTCCTGCATCGACACTAAACTCTTCATATTTGAAGAGTATCCTTGTGGTACTTTGATACTCTTCAAACAAAGACAAAAACTTATCTTCTCTTGTCTAGACATTGTGTAACATCTATGTCATTTTCAGGCTGCTTTAGACCATATATCATCATAGACAACATCTTGTACTTCCTCTTCATGCACAATGCAGGTGATAAGTTGTAAATTATCAATATAATTGGCCAACAACTGTGATTGGTACTCAGATTACCAAATGGGTTCATTCCATCAGTGGCTAAACCAAGCCTAAGATTTCTACACTCTTTACCAAATTGGGGGAATTGTTGATCAATATTTTTCCATTGCTTTGAATCAGCTAGATGACGAAGCAACCCGTCAATTTTTCTCTCATATGCATGCCATCTAAGGTTTATAGCATCTTTGAGATTCGCAAACAAACGCTTAAGTCTGGGCACTATTGGAAGGTACCAAACTACTTTCAAAACAGATCCATTTTTTTTCTATCTGACCATTATCTTCACTATTGTTTTTTGACTTGTATCATGATAAGCCACATTTTGGACACTTTGTCAAAAATTCAAACTCTTTCCTATATAAAATGCAGTCATTGGGACAAGCATGTATCCTTTTATACTCCATACCCATTGGAAAGAATTTTCTTCGCATCATAATTACGAGTGGGTAGTGTATTTCCATCTGGCAACATTTCATTCAACAACGTCAACAATTCTGTAAAACTCTTATCAGTCCATCCATTGCTCGCCTTCAAATTCATGAGCCTTAACACCGCTGATAAACGTGTGAACTTAGTTGAACCGACATACAAAGGTGTTTCCGCATCAGTCGACATCGTCTCATACACATGAGCTTTGGCAAAATTTTCTGCGCCAACATCGCGGATCATGTCCTCTAATTTGTCTTCATCCGGTCGATCTTCTTCCATGGTGGAATCAATAACATTTTCAGTTTGGGAGTCAGTCGAAAAGTGCATTTCTTCGCCGTGCCATATCCATGTTGTATAGCTTCTTAGGAAACTATCATATATAAGATGTTCTCTAATTTGGGTTGCATTCAACTTTCTCCCATTCAAACAGTTCACACAAGGACATCTAAACTTCACTTCATCATCACTTGAACCCTCATTACGTTGTGCACATTGTATAAATTCCTCTACCCCTATCTCGTACTCAACACTAATGCGTGGTAAATTAATCCAATTTCGATCCATTCCTAAATATTACATAAAAAGATAAGGTACTGAAAATCAAACTTGCAATTTCATACATATCATTCAAACATTAATTTCACATAGCGTTTACTCAAAATATTATAAGGTTTAGGAATTATATTAAGGATTAAATTCTAATAATTCTAATAGTAATTGTTATTCTAATAATACTTATAATTCTAAATTTTCTGTCTAAATTTTCTATGTCTACATATTTTTTAAGTCTAGATTACCAAAACAATAGTAATTGGTATTATGCAAAAACAAACGAAAATCATGTTGAAGAAAGAAAAAATGACAAAGGGCATCAAAGGCAATACTTGGAATGGGCGCGGCGAGGAGGAATAGGCACGACAGAGAGGATTGGGACGACGGAGAGGAATGGCAGGCTGAAACTTGACGATTTCCAAGTGGAAGTTTGACGATTCTGATTGGTCAAAACTCTTCCCCAACGTTGAAAATGGCAAATGAACTGAACAAATTTGAGTTTAAATGGTGTAAAACGATGGAAAATGGAAGCAGCGGCGTCGTCGACGAAGAATGTTGTTTCTGAAACTGTTTCGCGAAGGAGACGACATTGTTCCAGTGTTTTTTATTTTATTAACCTAAAGGGGAATATGTCGCGGTTAACAACTTAACCGCGGTAATAAAGGGGAATATGTCGTGATTCTCTACTTAACTACGGCCTATTCTCCTGAAAAAAATAATTGAAAATGACATTTCTGATATTTTTTTCAAACTATATGTCGCGGTTCAGCGTCCAACCACGGTCTATTCCTTTAAATATTTAAAATTTATTTAGATCAGGGAATACGCCGCGATTGCTAGGGGAACCGCGACCTATTCCTAGATGTTCTGAATTCCCCAACTGCCTTCCCAACTGCCTTTTGGGGAATGTCAGAAGGTTGCAGGGGGGAATAGGCCGCGAATGCCCTCAGAACTACGGCATATTCCACCTGCAACCTTCTGACATTCCTTGCGTTGTAAGCCCCTGCAATAAATTTGCAGGGGAATAGGTCGCGGTTCTTAGAGCTACCGCGGCCTATTCCCCTGCCAAATTATTGTAGGGCTGACTAGTGGGGAATGTCAGAATTTGCAGGGGGAATAGGTCGCGGTTGTCCTCAGAACCGCGACCTATTCCCCCTGCAATTTATTGTTTTTCTGACATGGCGTCAAAGGCAGAAGTTTGACTGCAGAATAGGTCGCGGTTCTCCGAGCAACCATGGCCTATAAGTTCGATTTATTTTCAAAAATGCCACCGCGCAGTATTATGATGTGGTTTCTGGTGAACCGTGGCATAACGTGCGCTGTAAAAAGTCAGTTTTTTACTAGTGATTATATTGTGAAAGTAATGAGCTTTTATAAATATTTAGAAATTAAATTCAACTGGGTTAGGTATGTCTTGTGTTAGATAAATTATTATTAGATATTTTAGATATATATTTTATATTATCTTTATTTTTTATCTTTAGTTGTTTATTACTCCTTATTAGTATTTTGAGCTTAGTCCATATTTTTTCTATTATAAATAAAGTATCTTGTGTATATATTCAACATAAGAAAAATTAATCTCATACATAGTTGTTATTATATTAGACCCATCCTATTTATATTAGGTTAATATAGAAATTCTAGTCATTAAGAAAGAGAGACAGAAACTTTGAGGGTGAGAGTGAGAGTTTGATCAAGTGAAGGTCTGTGAAGGACATTGTTTATTCTAGTAAAAAGTCTTAACGGGAAATCCAGGTAAGGAAAGCTTAAATTTTTAAGTTTGTTTTCTTGTTTTCCTTTCTTGACATGTTGTTGGGTGTGTTGTCATGCTATTTTGTATGATGTTATGTTGTTTGGGTTTGTTACCGTGTTGTTTTTGTATGATGTCATGCTATTTTGTATGATGTTATGTTGTTTGGGTTTGTTACCGTGTTGTTTTTGTATGATGTCATGTTATGTATGTGTTTGGTTGAGTTGTTTGTGATGATTGCTGAGCCATATGTTTTTTGCTGTGTTGTTCTGTTTCGTTATCAAGTTGTGTGGCTGGTTGTGTGATATTTCAACATGATTGTATTATGTGTCATTGGTTGTATGTGTGTGAGGTTAAGACAGGTTGTTGGGGTCATTTCGCTGAACCTAGTAAATCCAACAATAACTCTTTAGGTTGGCGATCTGAGAAAAAGGTTCTCTTTTATCGTGCGATGAAGGAAGATGATGGTTTCGTGTGTCGATTCTAATGAACAAGTGGTATAGTAGGGTATGAGGGATAGACCATAAGTGTTTATGGTAATGTGTTTTTGTGTAATGCGAATGTGGTTAACTTTATGGATTCAGGATGGATATCTGAATAGGGTGAACAAGTGAAATTATTGTGTATTATCTTGTATTATTTTTGTTAGCTCTTTCTTGCATGTTGTGGTTGTGGTTTTCACCCGTAATGACCGTTTTTATAGGAAAGCAAATGATGTTGGTACTGTGTAGAGTGAGAGTACGTGTGGGAAATAGTATGAGAATTTTTGACATGTTTTGAGAAACTAAAAGAGTTTATATTTAGATTTTTTTAACATTGTAATGTTGTAATTGAATTAATTGTTATTTCCGTATTATTTTAATTATTTTCACGATAATAAAATAAAATTTTCATTATTTTGGTATTAAAAGTTATATTTTCCTAACTTAATTAATTACACGTAACGTCTCAAGATGTTAAAGAGATATGTATTAATTTTATTGTTAAATGTAATTAAGTAACCCTCGTTAATATTATAATTAAAATATTTCATTTCTAAGCTAAGTATTGGTATATCAAAAACCAATTTCATATGAAATGTCACTTATTAATAATTATCAAAGGTACATAACAGTTTTTTCAACTAAACCCAATTTTTTTTTAAATTATAAGTCATGTTTTTGATGTTTTAGTAAGGGTTGCATATATAAAATACCCACTTAAATTAAAAAAACACACACACACGATTTGTAATCCAAGCTATATTATTATTTTATATATATATATATATCCATTATTAACATAGACCATATAAATTAAGAAGTTCATAAAAAAAACTCAAAAAGAATGAAAAAAAAAAGATTTGTCATTATTACTCGTGAGCATATGGGAGAAGGTTTCACTTAGGTAAAATAAAGATAGGGCAAAAACATAAGCAAAATACAAAAACAAAGGAAACGCATGATATCTACTTGGTTATAGTCTTTGTCTTCTAAATGGATTAAGTAGGCTTAATAGATGGTAAATAGTTTTAATCACGACGCTCATACTTGCGAACCCAAATATGTTTTCTGTTTATATGAAGCTTCGCAACATGTTTCCCTTTCAAAATTTGATCAACTGTTTTCACACTCTTCAAAACCATTATTGCAAACAAAGATTGATCTTGCGCACTAGTGTTTCCCATAGATAAGCTCTCCACACAGTCTCCAAATGAACGTTTAAACAGTTTTATCACCTCACTTTCTGACACAGGGAAGCCTCTAGAAAATGTTAGAAACACGGATTTATCATCAGTGGTGACATCATCACAAGGCCCCTTCATCCAAATTCTCAGATCAAACAAGTCCATGTTCGTACAACTTTCTGGTGGATTAATGTTGAAGGAACCAAACAAAGGGTGTGGAAAACCTGGGATGGTGACAGGAGTGTCTGATATGTTACATCGTGATGTGCGAGCTCTGTTGGTGTTCTTGCTTCTTAAGATTATCTGCAAAACATCAGCAAAAATTCGAGAACAGATATTTTTTAGTACACTTTTTATACCAGCTATTATGGTGTACCTTTTTTCCTTAAATATTTTAAGGGATATGCGTTTTTGTGTTAAGTTTTGTGTTGAGGGCAAACCACCATTGTTTGGGTTGGCACAGTTTTCTCTCTCTAAGCATTTTAAACACGATACAGTTTCATCGACGAGATCATTGATAGCAGAAGCATGAGATAAAGCCATCACTTTGTGACTGATATTGGGGTATCCATTGTGTTCAAGCCAAATCCACAATGCCATGACCAGAAGGGATTGTGTCAAGTCACGTCGCAGTCTGAAGATCAGAAAACAGAAGACTTCACGGTGACTTCTGTGAAATAGATGAAGTTCATCTCTGGAAATTGGACCCATTTACACCACTGATCAGTGATGAAACAAACACACATAGAGAGAGAAGAAGAAAGAAGAAATGTGATAAAAAGAATAAGAAGAGCTTTTTAAAGCTCATAAAGGTTAGACATATATTAATTATGGTTGACAAGTGAATGAAGAACTCTAAATGTAACTGAAATATAAATAAATAAGTATAATAAAATTGAACCATGCATTTGATTAAAGAAAAATTGTGGACCTTCTTTAATAAATTATCTCTATTTTTTTAAGGCTTATCCAATATAATATTTTTGTTTGGAATAGTTATTTTAAATTGACTTGGTATTTTAATTTTCATTCCTCATTCCAATTTTGGTTTTGATTAGTAGATGATGAACACAAATTTTCATGTAAATTAAAGAATTTTTTATATGAAATAAAAAACGTTATTAAAAAGGTAAAAATATTTCATTGAAAAAATAACTATTTTTTGGTAATAGTGCTAATAACAAAATGAATTATTATTTAAAAGAGTGGTCATCATTAGTTAAGAATAATGATATCATGACATATTTTTAAACAAAGTATAAGAATAAAATGATTATAAAAGTATAAATTTTTGTATTTTTTTTTTAAAAAAGAAAGTAAAAAGTAAGTAAATGTAATATTAAATAAATGTAAAATATTTAGGTGTGTGAAAGAATATTCTTCATTTGTTAAACATATATGTATGTGCTAATGTACTATTATGGCTGGGTTGTAGTGAATTAAACAAGTTAGTTTTGACAGAGTGAGTTTCACTCTAAAGTACATATTATTTATTTCTTATCCATATCCTCTTTTGTTTCCCCTTATGCAAGTTTTATGAGTTTTATTTTTTTTTTCTCAAAAAAATACTATAAACATTTTTTGTGTATTACATGATATATATTATTTGATTTATGTAAAATTTTAAATAAAGAAAAGGTTTAAAAACACAAAATACAAATATAATTATTTTAATGATTTGTTCATTTCTTAACTGCTATCTAATATTTTTTAGCTAGTTTATAATCTTGTTTGGTGAAACACGTCCTATATTTAGATGTGCAAATAGGCAAGAATAAAAATTAGTGAAAAAGTAAATTATGAGATAATTTCAATAAAGAAAAGTATATATTGTATGGTTTTACATTGAAACAAAAGGGAAAAATATATGGAAAATGTAATTAAAATAAATTTTTTTTACATAAAAAATTTAGGATAAAGTCAATGTCTCGCTAACTATAAGAATATAGTGAAATTTATCTTAGATATGAGAAATAAACATGGAGAAAAAAATTAACATACATTTTCTGTCTTGAAACTTTTGCAGAAGATATTTTCCTTTGTACTATATCTGTTTTTTTTTTTAAATCTTTGCATTGATATGTATTTTCTTAACATAATTAGTTAGTGCTTTCAAAACGAGGTTCGACCCGAACTGACTCATCATGAGTTGATTACTTAGTGAATCAATCCAATCCAGTTCATTTATTAGTGAGTTAAAAAATTACAAACCTTTTGTAATTCAAATATAAATAAATTTCACTCCCAAATGTTAAAATCAAAACAATTCAAAATAATAATAAAAAAGTACAGTAGAGTCCACATATAATAAGTCAGATTGTATTTTTTAGGATTTTATAAGATAATAAATTAATAAAAATAAAATTAGGTGGGTTTGTGGGTCAACCTAGCTCACCACGGATTCAACCCGGACGAATCCGGTTTAAATGAACCGGGTTAAAAAATTTATCCGTATAAAAATTGATCCGAACCAATGGTGGACCGGATTAGCACGCGAGTTGTAATCCATTTTGACAGCTCTAATATAGGGTTTATATTCAAATAAATTTATTAATTTAATAATAAAAATATTACCCTCATTAATTATTTATGTATTTAAAATGTTCTTTTCAGATTTTAAAATTTCAAACAATTATAGTACTATCAAACAAAATGCTATTCATTTAAAAGAAAACGTTTTTATTCGAGACTTGATAGACTTGCATCAATTAATGATGCTTGGAAGTTACTATAAAGACTATTATTATTGTTTTATAAACATTTATGATATATTAATTATTCAAATAAAATTATTAAAACTTCACCAAATAAAGTTAAAAAAGATTAATGTTTCACAACTCATCAAGATTGTAACATCCCAATAAATATATAACAATAGTTATAATTTATTTAAGGAGTTAACATGAATAATCATAAAGAACAATGGAGAAAGGGGGCAAAATAAAGAGAAGTAAACGAGAGATAACATAAAAGAAATAAATTGTACTCAATATGATAGTTGATACAATTTACATAATTAGACCGAACGGTCTTGGTACACTTCAAGACCGCACGATATTACAAAAAAAAGGGGTATCTATACTAAGTGGAAGCAGAAACTAATCTAAGGACCGGACGGTCCTGAACAGTTCTCCGGCATTGCCTCTATGGGTAGTTCGGCCTGCAGAGTATCCTCCAAGGTATCTTCGAGATCGCCCTCTGCTCACACCCCAAAGGATGATCATTGCAATGAAGAAAACAACCGAACGGTTAAGACCGAACGACACATGGATAAAACAGGAAAAATAAGTGTAAGCTTATGTAAATTTAATTAATCATTTTCAATATACTTTTAAAACGTACACATAAATCACGCACATCAATATTTCAATCCATAAATCATAAGTCAAATACATCCATATATAAACCGAACGGTAACATCATTATAATCAAATTTCTCAAAACACTGTCCAGACGGTATGAACCATGTAGCTCGCCGCTCTCTGCACCCGGGTGGACCTGGCTGGGATACACTCAACAGACCGCCACCCGAGGTTAGTCTAGTGGAACCACCTCGGTATAGAAATACCCTGAGGCTAAAGGACCTCCTGCATTCCCACGCATGAATTACCCTTCTCTACCTGAGAAGGCGTACTCACGGAATATCAGGATAGAGTAGAACCTGAGTCTGACCATAGTCATACTTTACTAAATAAGTTTCCAATTCATGAGATATTCCTTCCTGGAATACTCTTAAAATCATAAGAAATCAAATATTTTACCGAGCAAGGATAAGAAAAACCAAGCATTAAAGAAAATTCGAAAGTGACCGAACGGTCGAATGAAGAAGAATACCGAGCGTTTTATAATTTAAGCTGAATGCTTTAGAATAACAAAAGTTCTCTTCAAGAAAGTGGGTGTCAGTATCAGACCGAACACTCCGTGGTTAAGTTAAGCGTCAGTGTAAGACCGAACACTCTTTAAAGTAAGAAAAATTCATTTTAAAACCG
Organism: Vigna reflexopilosa; assembly: GCA_027742785.1. Taxonomy (NCBI): domain Eukaryota; kingdom Viridiplantae; phylum Streptophyta; class Magnoliopsida; order Fabales; family Fabaceae; genus Vigna; species Vigna reflexopilosa. The sequence continues at coordinate 45,040,087 of CM050911.1, read as the reverse complement.
AGTACTTTCAAGAAATATTATTAATGTGTAAGGTCGAACGCTCAGTGTATGACCGAACGTACTTCCAACAAATAATAAGAATCTGAAACCGAATGCTTCATAAGTAAGTGTTAGTCTAAGACCGAACACTTTATTAGCCGAAGGCTAGTATATGACCGAGCACTTCTCAAGGCCGGGTACTCTTCAAGACCGAGCACTTTTTCAGGACTGAGTACTCTTCAAGACCGAGCACTTTTCCAAGGCCGAGTACTCTTCAAGACCGAGCACTTAAACCGAACGCTTTATTCAAAAGAAAGAATTAATGTAGAACTGAGTACTTAGTTTATGACTGAGTACCTTCTCGGGCCTAGAACTCGATCTATGACCGTTTACTTTGAGTTATTGATCATTCGGTATGAGACCGAACGTTCTAAAATAGGAAACCGAACGGTCCTAATGACCCTTCGGTTATAGATTCAATATTTTCTACTAAGTTACAAAACTTTATAAACTAATTTCATACCAAAGATCAAACATACAAATTATCAACAACAAGCTCATACATTCCACAAACATATACTCATAAAATCATGCATACAAAATAATCATAATTAAATTTATAAGCTCCCCTTACCTTACAATCCCAGCTAAGCTTCTAAATCTTTAAAGATCCAAGGTTGTCCAAACGAAAATCTGATCGGTGCAAACTGTAGAGCTTGACACCGGGAGCGATTAATCTGGAAGGAGGTTGATGATCGGAGAAGAAGAAGTGGTTAGAAATCTAGAGGGAAGTTCGGAGGTTCTAGAGAGAATGAGGAGAAAATGGTGTTTTTGAAGGTTGAAGACGAAGAGTTTGCATGCAGAAAGTAGTACCATTTTCGAGTTTCAACTTTAAATATCGTTTCCACTAAAATCGTTCGGTCCACTTTCTGCCTGTCACTTGTCTTCCATTTTCTAGAAACTCACCCTCTCCCTACCGCCACACGGTTCACGATGGCGGGGAATTTAATGCGGCTGTCACTTGGTCCCCACTAACATGGGAGAACTCCAAAAACGTGACACCTGTTTCTCACTAAAAAGGAGAATTAATAGGGTGTGACAAAGATAACATTGAAAAACTACAATAATTGCATTTTAATTGTGCTTAATTAGTAATCAACCAGGATTTTATCCGAGACCATTGTGAGTTCCATCATATCAATAACACACTCCTTTAAATGCATTCTTTCTCATAAGTTGAAATTTATTTGAAATTACAAAATTTTGTTACAATATTAAGCATTGATCTCTCTTGATTTTTCAGTTTCAATTAGAGAAAGAGAATGTGTTAAACAAAAATGTTAGAAGGTCTATTTTTATCACTCCTTTTACTTCAATTTTTGTATACCTTTATTTGTGTTTAATGTTTTCTCTGTTAAAATATTATTTTTTAGCATCAAATTAATTTTTCATCGGTATAACATGTTTTTGTCTGTTAAATATTTGTTGAACTTTACTTTTAATCCTTTAAAAAAATATTACTAATGGTCAAAATTTTACCATTAAGTGATTATTTAAAAGTTAGATAGATTAAAAATTATTACATAAGTATCATATTATAATAGAAAATTTATCAATAAAACAATTCTATCGATAAAATAATATTTAGTAACTGATTTAATTGATAAAAAAAATTCGTTGATATTTATCAGTATATTTTATCGGTAAAATGGACACTAAAGTTTCGATTGGAGGCTTTGAACATGTAGTAAAATCTCGTCAATATTTTTTTTTTAAATTTGTCAATAATTGAATTTTTTAAAAATTTGTTGATAATTAAATATTTGAAAATTCATCTATAGTTGTATTTTGAATATTTGTTCAATGATCAAAACCACCAGTCATAGCAAAGAACTCTATGTGTTTGTCTAAACAAAAATATTAAAAACAGGGTATGTTTATCTTTTGTTTTGTTTTTGAGTCATTTAACTCTTTTGGTGTACGTGGCTTTAGGTTTCATTCATGTGTCTCAAAATAACTTAAAGTAAATCTTTGTTTAGTTGTGATCATAGTGATACATTTAGTTTTGTAATATTTGTAATATGATGTTTGTGTAAGTAGTTAGAGCATCTTGTGAGGATTAAAGCTTTAGAAACCCTTTCTAGTTAAAGGTTCTCCATTATAAGTAAGGGAAACTTATTGTTTATAAATGCTCAAATTTTTATCTACTTGATGGTTTGTGACTTGTGGTGATTGTAATTAGTGTTCTATGATATTTATGATATTGAAGATTGCTTTTGGAATGTATTGTTTACATACAACTAAGTTATTATGAATGAAATTGGTTTGGTGAAATATAAATTTGTGAATATTGCATCAAATTGATCAATTAGTATCATTTGAGCAAATTTTTAAATGGATTAGATTTATTTTAGCTAGAGAAAGGGAAAATAACTCAAATAGACCAATGGATCAATCTAATACATATATAAGATTTTTAGTTTCTACATTGGCACTAGGCAGTAGTTCATTTGAGCAAAGCTTTAATTGGAATAGATTTATTTTAGACTAGAGAAAAGTAAAATAACTCAGATAGACCAATGGATCGATCTGGTATGTATATCATATTTTGAGTTTCTACATTGACCTTAGGAATTAACATAACACAGTTGAGTGCCAAAGGAGAAATTAATTCCAATGAGTTCAAAAGGTTTTAAAAAACAAGAAAACACTAGAAAGGGAGGAGTTTGAATAGTGTTTTAAAATCTTTTTGCAAGATAGTGTTTAATGACTATTATAGGGTTAAATAATTTATATTAGTTGTTAGATGCTTGTATTTTTAACTAAGCGTTTAGGAAAACATTTAATAAGCAAAGTAATAACATAAATATTTTTATATTAGTTTACTTCAATCTAAGCTACACCCAGTTCTTAATCTTTACAAAGATTACAAGGAGTATAAACCACTCTTGGTGTAAAACAATCCAAGTGAATTAAAGTTTACCCATTCCTGGTTCTAACACTAGACCATTTTGCTTTCCTGAACTAAACAAAGAAGTGTTTTGATTCACTTCTGAATTCATCAACATAGCTAAGGTGTTTTTAGTTTATAAGTGTAGATTCAATAAACTCTTAAAGAGAGGATATATTCAATACAATGAAGTCTGGTAACTTGAAAAGATTTTCTAGTTCAATGAAAGACCTAGACAATGTAAGATTTTGAAGGAGAATAACAGCATAAAGACTCAATGAATAATTCTTTCATTTTTTCTATTTAAGTTATGTTGTTTTGCCCATTATCTTATTTTTCACATTTTTAATTCAAATTATTAATTATTTCACATCACCAAAGATATGTACACGAGACGTTCACCACCATACACTCTACTCTAATTACTTACCTAGTATTAAAATAAACCTTAACTTAATATATTTTAATTAATGACCTATACCTAGGCTTTGTATTAAAGTCCCCATGTTTTACAACTTCATAAGTCCATTTATACTACTGCCGTCAAAATGGGTTGAAACCCGTGAGTCAACCTAGCTCACCACGAGTTTGAGCCGGGTTGGGTTGGAAAAAAATGCGAAAATTTTGATGTGAACCAATTTTGACCCGACTCACTAAGAACCCAGCTCACATGGGTTGAACCCGTGGTGGGTCGGGTGGGCTCACCAACCCACTTATTTTTTTTAATTAAATCAAATTAATTAAATAAATTATTCAAATCCTATTTGTTTTATTGAAATCAAATTAATCAAATTAATTATTAAAAACGCACAACCTTTATTTAGCAACAGAGCCTTTCTTACTGCTATCTTTCCAAAAGTTTCCCTCGGCAAATCAAACCCTAAGTTCCCCTTTGCAAATTAAACCCTTAGGCTGCCTTCACGTGACGCAGCCCTTCACCTTAGCATAGCAACAAAATTGTCGTAGCAGAGCCCTTCGTGCAGCATACCCTCTCCTTCCCCTTCGTGAAGCCCTTGTTGTCCTCTCAAATATCTCAGGTAAACAACGATTTTTATTTATAGCTTTCAAATCTCGTTTGCTCATGTGCTTTTTTACCATAATAAAGTGCATTGTGAGGGATGCTTTATTTTGAGAGTGAACCATGCATTGGGTATGAGTTTAATGCTTGAATGTCATCAGTTATGGTTATGAAGATAAAACATAGTTAGGGAAAAAGGTATATTATTTTAGGGAAAGTATAAATTATAATCAAACACTTCTTCTTTTATTACTGTCTAAATTCTAATTGTCTTTTTGGTTGGTCGGATATGTGGTTTTGTTACACGAGATTTATCAACAAGTTTGTATCACCAAGCTCTTTGTCTTCTCATTGAAAATTTCACAATCAAAGATCAGTTGTATTTTAGGAAGTTAATTTTGATTTACTCTTGATGTTTGAGATATGATGGAAAAATATATACAATATTTTTACAATAATACGGAAAAATCATATAAAACATCTTATATATACAATATTTTTACAATATTTAAACATATACGATATTTTTACAATATTTAAACATCCTATATATACAATATTTTTACAATATTTAAACATCCTATATATACAATATTTTTACAATACTTTTAATAATTAATAACACAGAAAAATATATACAATATTTTTACAATCACTTAACCACTTCATCAAACATTTTTCATTGCTTAATATACACAATCATAGCAATATAAAATCATATAAAACATCCTATATATAAAAACATCCTATATTTAACTAAGATTTTTCATTTTTTTATTTTAATTATTTCAAAATAAACACATGTTACTTATGATATATAAGATTCTTTAATTTTTTTATATTAATAAATACAAAATAAACACATGCTACTTAGTAAATAGATTCTTCAGTTTTTTTTTTTAGTTTCTTTACCTATTTGATCATTTAATTTAATGTTGAATGAATTTTTGTTTAAAAATATTTTGTGTGTATCTTTTGTTTTGACCATTATATTAATAATATTGTATAATTATTACATAACAAAATGAAATCTGAAGCCGTGAATGATCAAAGTGTTCATGATAATTTGAAATATTATTCGCCACCTAACATAGAAGACATTGAGAATGAGGGTAAAGATTTTGATAGAGAAAGTAAGAGACTTGGGTAAGTACTTCAAAAGTTTGGGACCATTTTACGAAAATTGGTATTAAAGATGGTAAATAAAAGGCAAAGTGCAGTGCATGTGGAATGGAGTATGTTGCTGGTGGTATGAAAATAGGGACCTCAACAATGTTGCGTCATTTGTCAAAGTGTTCAGTCCTGAAGAAATTAAAAGACAATGACATAGGGAAAATGCTAATTAATCATGCTGGGAAATTAAGATCTAGAGAAATTGACCAAAAAGTTGTAGATGACCTTATTTCATTGGCTATTATTAAACATGGACTTTCATATAATTTTGTTGAATATAAATGGATTAAAGAATTACTTCTATATCTAAATCCAGAATTAAGAGTTCCAAGTAGGAATACAACTGTGTCTAATATTTCAAAGAAATTTCATGAACACAAAGAGAGGGTTAAACTTGCGATGTGTAAATCTCATAGTAGAATTTGTTTGACATCTGATTGTTGGACTTCTATAAATCAAGAAGCGTTCTATTTGTTTGACTGCTCATTTTGTTGATGCTAGTTGGAGGTTGAATAGTAAGATTATTGCCTTTTGTAAAATGGAACCTCAATAGACAAGTCTTGATTTGGCACAAAAAATATTTGCTCTGTTGCTTGATTGAGAAATAGATAGGAAGATTTTTTCTATTACACTAGACAATGCTAGTGCCAATGAGGTGTTGCAAAAAATTTTATGTGAGCAATTGAAATTTTAAAATAGTTTGATATGTAATGGTGATTACTTTCATTTAAGGTGTAGTGCACATGTCTTGAATGTTATTGTGCAAGAGGGATTGAAGGTGGCTTCTGATGCTTTGCAAAAGATTAGAGAGAGCATAAAATATGTGAGAGGATCAGAGGCAAGAAAAATTGCATTTAAAGAATGTGTTATTCAAGTGAGGGGTATTGATACCAAAGTAGGTTTGAAAATGGATGTTCCTACTAGATGGAATTCTACCTATCTCATGCTTGATAGTGCAATTCGATATCAATGCGCCTTTGGAAGTTTGACTATCCGTGATAGAAATTATTTTCATTGTCCGTCAAATGATGAGTGGAAAAGGACTGAAAAAATGTGTGAGTTCTTGAAGCCATTTTATGTAATGACTAATTTGATTTTAGGTTCTTCTTATCCAACTTCTAATCGTTACTTCATGCAAGTTTGGAAAATTGAATGTTTGTTACGAGAAAATGTAAAACGTGATGATATGACGATTAAAGATATGTCATTGAGTATGATGAACAAGTTTAGTAAGTATTGTGATCAATAATGTGATATTCTTACTATTGGGGCTATTCTTGATCCACAGATGAAGTTTGAAGCCATTCGATTTTGTTATAGAAAGATTAATCCTTCTACTTGTGAAGAAAATGTTAATGTTTTAAAGGATAACATGTATAAGTTGTTTGAAGAATATGTCAAATTAAATTCAAATGAGTCAAATACTTCAAGTTCTAAAGTTTCTCCTCCAACACAATAACCTTCTTTTACTAATGATGAGCCAGTGATGGATGCATTTGACGTAAGTCTATAATTCTTAGACTTACCTTATTTTATTATGTATATTTTATTTCTTACTTGTGACTAATGACATATTAACTTTGTTTCATGATGTCTTACGAATATGTTGATTATTTGAGCCAACATGTTAATGACACTGGGAGGTCTGAATTAGATCTTTATTTAGATGAAGGGAATCTTTATCCAAAGTTTTTTGATAAGTTGGATGTATTAAGTTATTGGAGGGATCGTCGAGATCATTATCCAAACTTGTCTAAGATGACTTGTGATGTTCTTAGCATTCCAATCACTACAATTGCTAGTGAGTCTGCCTTTAGTCTTAGTTCTCATGTGCTAACCAAATATCGTTCCTCCATTCTTTCAGAGAATGTTGAGGCACTTATTTTAACTCAAAACTGGTTGCATGGTTTTCAACTAACACCTAACATTATTGTCATTCTCACATGTCTTTAATTATTTATTACTTTGTGTTTTAATATTATTAGTTAACACTATTTTTTATTGAATTGTAGATGGAGATAAAGAAGAAGATGCTTCAAGAGAGCATAATAATGTAGATTTATCCATTCAGGACTCCAATTTAATAGATGGATAATATTATAGATTGGATAATTCAAGAATATATCATTTGTTTTATCTTGTTTTTAGACCTATCTACAAGCATGACAATTTTATCTTCTGCTATATATTTTTGTTAATGACTATATGTAGTTTCTTGGTCAAACGGTAGTGTATGTCTCATTAAACTAAATTGGCAATATTTTATGCTTGATAGCTTAGAATATATATAACAATATAATTCTTTTGTTTCATTTTCTTTTATATCAATTGATCCAATTAATACTGTTTCAATTTGATCGATGAAAGTAACATATTATAAGAATCTCAGAGAAGAGGATGAAAAAAAGTTAAGTGAGCCAATGAGCCAACCTGTTTAACCCACCAACCTGTGGTGGGTCGGATCAGGTTCAGATTTTTTCTAAATAAACCGGGTTAGGTTGGCTCGCTAAGTGGTCAACTCGTGGTGGATCGAGTCGGGTCGGACCGGGATTGCCCGTTTTGACAACTATAATTTATACTAAGTTAATTATAACAAAGAAATTACATATGTTTTTTTGTTAAGTTGGAGAATGAATTTCTACAAATTTAACTTATCTATATCCTTATTATTATTATTATTATTATTATTATAATTATAAGATTAAGTATAATTAATTTTAATAGTTTTATTGTAAATAATTTTTATTTATTTTGTTGAAAATCTTTTAAAAAGATATAGATAAATTTTAAAATAACAATCAAATAAAAAAATATTTTATTTTTTAAAAACTTTATTTAAAAGATAAAATTAAAAAATAAATGTAAATATATGTATATATAAATTAGTAAAATTAAATATTTTTTCAACCACAGAAATTAAAACTGGTGCTAGACATAACTTCCTTGGCTTTTACAAATAAAATTAAACATTCATCCTTAAAACGTATTTTATTTAAACATATTACATTGAATAACTCATCAATTCAATATTCAAAAACCGGGGAAGGGAACTCATCCAACAATTTAAATGTGAACCGCGTAAATTCAACATTTGAATGCAACAAGTAATTGGGCCATAAAATGCCCCGACCCAAATAATTTAACCCGATGACGTGTACCCTAGTTCCTTCCAGCGTCTTCCCGAACACAAAACAGGCAAATAAAATTCAGAATTCTCCTTCTTTTCCAGCGGTTCAGGAACTCTGGTCACCGGTTGAAATAGAAGTTTCTCACAATAACGCGAAGGGAATCGTAGAATTGAGTAATGGAAGGGAATGCGAAAAGCGAGCAAATCGTGGATGTAGGATCGGTTGTGGAAGCCGTTTCAGCTGATGACGGTGACGCTCCTCTCTATAGCCTCGAAAGTCTTTGCATGCGATGTGGTGAAAACGTAAGCTTCTCCCATTTTCCGTCACCGCTTGCTTTTCCTTGGGCTTTTCAATGAATTCACCGTGTTCCTTTCTACCTTTTCGCGCACCGCCGGCGTGGTTGACTCACTGATTCAATTCTCCATTCTTTTACCTTTATTTCTTCACTCTGTGAACTTTGCGATGTTAGCGTTTCGTTTTCTTCTTCCCCTGCGTCAATGCGTTTAATTTGTATTCAGTACTCGATTACTTTAACTCCTTCTTTTGGCGTCCCTCGTAATTACACGGTGAACTTTAGAAGTACATGCCGTGCTCATTTGTTTCTTCTTCTTCTTCTTCTTCGCGTCATTGCTTTTAGTATAATATGTACAATGCTCGATCATGTTTACTCTTTTTTTTTCTGTTCCCTCGTAATTACTCGGTGAACGTTAATGAAGTTTAAATAATGCAGCTTGTTTTTTTCTTCCCCTGAGTCCATGCGTTTAATTTGTATTCAGTACACTATTCTTTTTGCTCTTGTTGGTGAACCTTCTCATGTTCTAAACCATGCACCTTTTTTTTTTCTCCTCTTGCTTCGATGCGTTTAATTCATGAGTTGGTGGTGTGTTTAATTTATCCATCAATGCGTTTAGTTTGGGGTTTGTCGGGGTGGTAGTGAACACCGCTTTGAACTTACGACCGCTTGAACTGAGGTAACTTAGTTTTTATTTTGCCTAAGTTTGAAAAAGTTACTTGTAATAGTACTATTTGGTTAGTATGGGCTTTCAGGTTAGAAATTCCAACAGCATCATTTCCTGTAATGACAGTTAGCATAAGCTTTTGGCAGAAAATTATCAATATAAGCCATTTTCTAGTTTATTTTAGTAATCAAATTTATGCCTTGAAGTTTCATGTAAGGGGAACTTAATTAAGCTCTTAATTACGGACTAGTAGTAGTAGAATAGTTAGCACTTCATTTATTTACAAGAGACATCGTTACCCGAGTAATTGAGTAATGACACTTTGTGTGTTTCGTCTTTTGTGTTGTTCTATCCATGGCCATGTTAAAAATCAATGAAACAGTTATTTATTAGTGAAGAAATGATTCAAGTACACCCTAAGCTTTAATATTGTATCTTCATCCAAAATTTTTAAATTTTATCACTTGACCTGAATTTCTGTCATGTTTGTCAGGGGATTACAAGATTTTTATTGACTTTAATTCCTCACTTCAGAAAGGTATGTCTTGTCTATTGCTCCATTTACTCTTGTGATTGGCAAGTGGTTACTGTTTTTGATCCTTCATTGATAGGTATTGGGATATATCATATATGAAGTTAAATTTCACCTTTATTTCTGTTATCCTTATGCTTAGGCCTCATTCACTTTTTTTTCCGATGTTTTCTGTTACACATTTCAATTAAATGAATTAGCATTTTTGATTCACAAATTAGATAACGAATCATATTGCATACTGTTATTTTCATCTGCTGTTTTCTTTTGTTTTGTCTGTCCATTTGTTTTCTTAAATATAACTCCCCACATTTACCTTTCCTGCAGATTTTGTTATCAGCTTTTGAATGTCCACACTGTGGTGAGAGGTAAACCCTTTAGTCTGTGCCATCCTCTCGCGCATTGAATATTATTGGTTCCTTTGATCTTTCTCAAAAGTTATTGATTTTTATCTGTTAGGAACAATGAAGTACAGTTTGCTGGTGAAATTCAACCACGTGGTTGTCGTTACACTTTGGCAATCCCATCAGGCGAACAGAAGGTTGGGTTTATTCAAATTTCAACTCCCCATCCCCAAATGATTATTATAAATGATATAACACAACATATATGGCCCCTAGATGAATTTTAAAACATGTAGTAACCAGGGTACATATAATACTGATATGGGTGCTGGTACTCCAATACTCTTTATCATCTATCTTCTTCCCATTCAGTTAATGTCCATGCTGAGGTTCTTGACAACAGTGACTGCCCTAGTTTGAAGGATGATTTTTCACACTTTTCCGATGTCTTTCTCTTAAATAGCATCCATGTTTAAGTTAGAAGACCATTGGTGTTAGAATCAATATTTACCTTGTTGGATCATACTGTCTCATGAGTTGAATACACCCTGGAAAATCCCTTTCTTCTCATTTGTGAAGCCCTTCCCAACGTATTAGTAACCTTCTCCATCTTGCATTGATTCAACCTTTTCATTGTCACAACTGCATACCTTCGCCCTGTGATTCCATTGTTTCCTTAAACTAGTGCCACCAGTAACTTCTATTATTGCACCTTCCTTTGGCTGTACCAACATTTTCAGCTTAGTAATCCTTACCATACAAGTTAATTTTGTGGGGTTGATTATGGCACTAAGCTTGAATTCTATTTTGGTAACAAAGCCAATCCTAAATCAATTGCTGGGTCACCTGCATTGGCCGAATCCAGTCTGATAGACCTTGGAATAAGGGTTGGCGTGCACATTAATTAAGGACAACCCTGGCCCACCATAATTTGCATCCTTGTGAACCCTCATTGTGATAGGTGTGAGTGGGTGAGTATAAATCCCGCATAAGGCTTGGAAAATTTTACTTAACAAACTAGTATTGTGTGGTTAAATTAAATCCTTAACTTAGATTCTAAGAAAGTTCAACAGCATAATTTTCAAGTCAACTAAAAAAAATAGAATTAAGAATTTCTTTCCCACATTTCTGATTATACTATTTGGATACTATGACTTACTATTATTATAATTTTTAAATCTACTTTTGTTTTAATACTGTGATTTAAGAGGTTATTTCCTTTGTTTATGATATTCTTATGCATATGTACTATATATGTATAATTTTGCATTTTAAGTAAAATCCTAAGATCTTATCATCCAAGTTAAGATCCCCTATCTACGAGTTCTTAATCTCCTCCTTATCCTAGGTAGAATATCGAGTTTAACATCTGAACTTGTTTGGTTTAAGCAATTGCTTAGAGAGTTACAATTCGGAGATGTCACGCAAATGACGCTTATAGGTGACAATCAGGCTGCTCTTCATATTAGTTCTAATCCTGTCTTTCATGAGAGGACCAAACACATTGAAATTGATTGTCATTTCATTCGAGAGAAGATTGTATCTGGAGATATCAAGAGTGAATTCGTAAATTCAAATGATCAATTAGCCGATATTTTCACTAAGTCTTTACGGGGACCGAAAATTGATTATATTTGTAACAAGCTTGGTACATACAATTTGTATGCACCAGCTTGAGGGGGAGTGTTAGATATATTATCTTTATTTTATATTTATTTTTTATCTTTATCTTTTAGTTAGTTTGTTATTATTTTTTATTTGTATTTTGGGCTTAGCCCATATTTCTTCTATTATAAATAGAGAATCCTATGTGTATATTTAACACAAAGGAGATTAATCCCAAATATAGTTTCTCACTATATTCAACAAACATTGTAAAAGACATCTATCATGTAATGATATGAAACTATATGAAGCAAGATGGCATGCAATCAAGATTGTCAAACTTAAGAGTTCATAGAAAGACGTGGAGGCTTTGTAGACTTGTCTCAAACTCGTAAGAGTTTGCTTAACGTAAAAAATGTCAATAATAAATAACATAGTAACATTTGAATTCCATAAAAACACCGTTATAAAACAATAAATTACAATAGTAAAGTATCTTGCTTTGTCAATACATTTCTACTAAATAAGTTTAAACTACATCAAATAATTAAAAAATAAAATATTATCACTAATTCTTGTTTGTAAAGTAACAAGTAAATTATTATATTATACATTATGCTTTAAATATCTTGTTACATTTTTTATTATTTTTATTCTTATGTTGATCATAGTCTATATTATGCTTTAAATAGTTTTCATATTTGTTTTTTAGGTTTAATTATGTTTTTAGTTTCTAAACTTTGGGGTGAATTTGGTTTTGGTCTCCCAAACTAAAATAAGTTCATTTTAGTCCCTTGAATTAGAAAAAAAAGATGGTTTTATTCCCTAGACATTAAATTGGAGGGGACTAAAATCAGTTTTCAAAAGATTATTTTGGTTCCTCAAAATTTGATGTCTAGGCACTGAATTCATGTTTTTTTTTTTCAAATTTAAGGAACTACAACTTTTTAATCCTGGAAGACCAAAATTAGATATAAAAAATTTAAGCGGCTAAAATGAAATCAAGATTTTTTTCTTTTTTTTCAATCTGAAGTTGACTATTTTATATGATATATTGTTGAAAGGATTACTGACAAAATAAGTCAATGAGGATGGTGCCGCTCTAGTGCCATGTTGAGGAGAGAGAAATCGAGAAATAATGGAGTGAGTACGGTGTGCTGTGTACACACATGAGTATTCATAATGAAGAAGAGATACAATAATAAGGAACAAAATCAATATCAATATCTAATAATTGGAAATATTTGGCAGGATATCTCCCTATTTAATGTATGTAATCAAATCATATCTATAACATAATGAACTCATCTATGTGACATATATGTTATGTTTTACATAAACAAAAAAGGTTGTTAGACTCTATACACCCAACCCACTAACTTGTTTTAGATAGTACTTCCCCTAAGTATACAACAGACTAGTAAAAACAGATCGAGAAGTGGGAGGTCTGAGAGGCTGTCAACAAAATAGAGCATGAATTTGTGAGGTCTTAGATCTTGTATTGACTAGGGATATATGGTCAAAATATAGTATATAATTGGTTCAAACCTCACTTTACAAGTTGAATTTGTGATGTTGAGGTAGATTTAAAATCTACTTTCTAAAATGGTATCAAAGCCTATCATAGTGGGTGCAAACATCACCTTACACTAATAGAGATTTGTTCTTGTGATAGGAGAATGTGATTGAAGCTAGTACACAAATTGGCATAAACTCACAAGAGAGAACTAGTGTATCACAAAATGTTCCCCAAGGTCTTCAACTGTCCAACTAAGCTCACTAAATCAACCCAAAACTCAAATTATACATGATTTTGCCCGAGCCTATAGGTTTGATTTAACTAGGTTAGAGGGTGTGGGAGTGTTTATGTTTGTTTTAACTCCTACTCAATTTTGATAAGCATGCATACAGTAATACAAATGCATGGCAAAACTTAATCATGAGAAGCTTAGTAAGAATAGTAATGGTGAGTTAGAGCGTAATTGTGCTCCAAAGTCTTCTTTCCATACTCATCCTGGTGAATATTTTCATCTAGGCATTGAAATATCTTAAGCCCCATTTGGGGTGATTGTGGGCTTTCAGTTCAAATGCAATTTTCAAAACAAAATGCATTTAGCCAAAATGGAGCTGGAATAATTTTCTCCCAATTTTGAAACACATCCAGTCACCATTACCACCATCATCATTATTGCTATTACTATCACGATTTCTGCCAACACAATCATGATCACTACTACTAATATTGTCTTTGTATTGAAAATTACAACCTGAAAAACTAAGTCATCCTGAATGAGGCCATAGAATAGTAACACCCGTTCAAATTGTAAAAGAACTTTCTAGGATGGCGCTATAATGAACTTTTCTTTTTTAATATTATGGTCTTTGTTCTTTTTGGCATCATGCCTCCTTCCTCCTGCCAGTGACTTTTGCCAGTCTAAGCACCTTATGAGGATGTTTGCAATTAAAAACAGTGCAACTGGCATGGCTGGTATATTGTGAGCATTTTACTGAATAAAGTATGATAGGAACCTCTGTGATGGAAACTGGAAAGAATGCTGCAATCCTAGTTCAGCTTTTTCTTGCCCCTTTTCTCACCATGTTTATAAAGGAAGTGGTCAAACTGGGATTACAGATGTAATTATGAAGCTAGGAGGCTTTTTGAATATAGTATATGTATGTTTGTCATACAAAATAGGGAAAGAAATATGAAAATTTAAATTGTCCTTGGTAGAACATTGATGCATATAGTAACCAAATTTTCACTAACCAGTAGTCTTATTGCATGAAACAGAACATCCTCCAGGAAATAGCCGAATAGAATAAGTTATGGCCTATGTATGCTTCCTTGGTATTATTTTATTTTTGTTTGTAAGCTTGTCCTTTTTGCTTACCATTATGATAATTTGTTTATATAAATGTCTGACAAGTTTATTGAATGCAGATGCTAAATCGTCAAGTGGTTAAATCAGAATCAGCTACCATTAAGGTATTTAAATTTGTTGTTTATTTTCTTTATAATTATTTAAACTTGTTTACTCTGTTTCCTATTTAGATTGTAATCTTAAAAATTCTCTAGTTCATTGACACCCTGGTTCTTGTCTCTTTGAAGTCTTCGGGCTAAGGCACATAGTCTTAGTTGAGCTCATATTACCTACCTACCTATTTATCTATATGCTACCTATTTAGATAGAAAGATAGATACTTTTATGAAAGAAACAATTTAAAATGTTGATTCTAAATTTTAGTGACTAATCTAGCTCTATTATTGAAAATTCATAGTCTATTTTGTAATAAATTTATTCAAAGGACACCTTGCTTATATGTATGATTGTGCAGATACCTGAACTGGATTTTGAGATTCCACCAGAGGCTCAGCGTGGTAGTCTGTCAACGGTACTTCTGATACATATTTCAATTTACTTTGTTGTATTCTGTTCCTGGCAATGACAGGTTTTCTTCAATTTTTTTTCGGGGTAGGGCGAGGAGTTACCTGTTACTTATTTTGTCAGTGAAAATCTCAATTCTCAACACTGCATTTTTATTTTGAGATGACTAAATTTACTCTGCATGTGTATAGTCATCTAGTGAATAAAGATGTCAATGTGTCCTTTTTACTTGGTCAAAACAATTGCAGAATTAATAAGAAGAGATTGTTATCCTTTTAGTCTATTGATTTTTAGTTTGTTTGATTTAGTTTAGATTTCTGAAGCTCTAGGTCCAACTCAATCATATCATAACTTTGGCAATTTCCATATGCACCCTGTATTTTGTAGCCAGCATGATGCCCATCGTGAATACTATTCTTAGTTTCTACAATTGGAAATGTAAATTGTGGGTATCAGAGAACTCTAACGCTCTTTTTGTGAAAATTCATGAACATTGAACTGTTGAAAATTGTAGTCAAATGATTCAACAATATCTTTTGCTCTGTAATTATAGGTGGAAGGGATACTTATGAGAGCAGGTGATGAACTTCAGGCCCTTCAAGAGGAACGCAAAGTACTACTTGTTTGTGTGCTATATATATATATATATATATATTTTTTTTTCTGAAATATGAGTTTCTCTTTAAGTAACTTAATTAATGATATGCTTTCTATCTGCTAGAAAGTGACTCCGGAGACAGCTGATGCAATTGATCAGTTCTTGGTGAAACTGCGAGCCTGTGCAACAGGAGAATCAGCCATCAACTTTATTCTTGATGATCCTGCTGGAAATAGCTTCATCGAAAACCCGTAAGCATTGTACATTGTCGATGTTTTCTAAATGAATAAAAGTATTTTAATTAGAGAAGAGATTATAAAGGTATCCTTCACATACAAGTAAATGACACAAGGCATTCAGTGATAACATATAGGGAGCAGCCTCGTGGATTTGTTGTTCAAGAGATGAGTGTGGTCTAGTTTGTAAATTGTGTTGACCTCTGTATGGGCTCAAATTTAGTCACATTGTGCTTGTGCGTGACTTTGGATTAGATGCATGCATTTCTGAATCATACCATACTGTATCTTTTAACTTATTTGAAATTGGTCAAGACAAACATATATTTGTTGGTTAGGCAAACTTGTGTCGGCATTTGGTACTTGGTAATATTAGTCCACTATCAGGTACTATTTTAAGTAAATGGAGAACACATTGAATAGGTTTGCACCATTGTCTGATCCATCATTGACGATCAAGTTTTATGAGAGAACTCCTGAGCAGACAGCATCATTGGGATACCTTGTTGATTCCACACAGATTGAAGGAACTCGTGTTGATGCCCTGGAAGGGGGAGAATCTGTGCCTACTGATCAGGTAAGGACAGAACCACATGGATCAATAGGGGCTACAGCTGGGCATCGAGCCATTGCTCAGAGTAACAGTGCAGAAATGGCTGAAGCCTTGTTTCGATATACGGCTCCAGAAGAGGTACAATTGCTGAACTATAGTTATGTGTACCGAGCTTTGGCCTTATTTGTTTGTTCAGTCGGTGTCAGATTGCTGCTTTTTCTTGACAGGTGATGACTTTCCCATCTACTTGTGGTGCCTGTGCTGCCAAGTGTGAGACACGAATGTTTGTCACCAGTATCCTCTTAGCAGCATTTTCAATACTTTCCTTGGGATATTGTTTGATTATGTTACGTTTCTTTAGAAGGATTCTGTCATTTTAAACTCGATAATTTAAAATTTATTGGGTTAAAGAGGATTTATGTTTTGTGTATGCTAGAGTACATAACTTTGTGGGGTTAAAATAAAATTATATAAACTATTGGGACTTATTTTTCTTTGATTCCATGTTTGTATTCAAGTTGAAATTTGGAGCTTTACTCACTATTTTGGTCTGCAGTAAACTGTAATTGTATAAACTATAGGGGATGGCTTTTCGTTATTTCAAATTCTGTTTTGATTCTATGTTTCATGTTTTAAGTTGAAAATCAAAGCTTAGCATCATCGATTTGGTGCTGAATATTTTTCGGATAACCATGTGTTCAATTAAAAATCCTGAAATGATCTACTTTCAAATTTTAGAAACTTGACTATGGATTTAATCTTCTCAAAATTAATTTCAAAATGAAACATCTGTCTACAATGTTGACATGTACTCCAATAATGTTGACATGTATTCCAATTGCTGATAAGTTAAAAACTGTTGTAATTTGAGATAATATCTTTAGAATCTTCCTAATTAGAGGAAATAGATGAATATTATTTTATTTTTTCCTAGTTTCCCTATTTCCCTTTTTAGGAGATCTAGATTATTACAAATAGAGGATATGAGAATGTATTTTTCATCATTGAGAATAATAATAAGTCTTATTTTCAACTTGGTGTTAGAGCTCCTGATCTTAGGGCTAGATTTTGCTGCAACAAGCCGCACGACCGCCACTGTCCGACCACTACCGCTGCCGCAGTTGCCGGTTGGGGTCGTTGACAGGGTAGAAAGGTGCGCCCAACACCGGCGATCACAACGCCGTCAGTCGCAACGTGAGAGGAGCCTCCACGCGCCGCCATCGTTGCCGGCGCGTGTAGACCATGTGCCCACCTCCGGCGAGATCCACTTGCCGGCGCCGCCACAGGCAGGGTCGCCGGAGCCTCCTAAGTCCATTCCTAGGGTCGGTGATGACTCGTTTGGACTGAATTTGAGCAGATCTGAGTTTTAAGTTTTGCTCCTTTTTTCTCGGTGAGACCCACTCGCCTTCGCCGCCACAAAAGAGTCATCGAAGTCTCCTAAGTCTGTTCCTAGGGTTGGTGACGACCCGTTTGGCCTTTATTTGAGTAAATCTGAGTTTGAAGTTTTTGCTCTTCTTCTTCCTGGGTACGGGATGCCTGAAGAAAAAAGTATTCCTTTGGGGTACCTAATGACCTACCAAATATAGGAAGTACCTCTTGGTTGGATGGTTAGAATTACTTACAATGGAGCCAATTTATTCTAAGGATTCTCAAGGGTCGTTCAAAACTTGATCACATACATGGAGAAGGACCAGGAGAAGGACCAGCACCAGGCGACAAACTTTTTTCAATTTGGGACAAGGAAGATTCATTAATTATGACTTGGATGTGGCAATCCATGATTCCTGAGATAAGGAAAAATTATATGTTTCATTCTTCTGCAAAAGAAATATGGGATGATTTGCAGACACTTATTCTTTAAAAAAGGATCTTGCTCTTACTATGACATCAAGAACATGATACTGAATACAAAACATGGCTCTCTTTCCGTAACAGAATATCATGAAATCCTGAATGGTCTTTGGATGGAACTCGATCAGATCCAAACAATAAAAATGTGTAAAACAGATGCTTCCGCTCTTGCTGAATTCATTGAAGGGGAAAAAATCTTTAAATTTTTCCAGGGCCTAAATCATGAGTACGACCCAATCCGGGTTCAAAAGATCTGGACATACCAAGGAAACATGCTTCAAACTCCATGGAGAAAAGAATGTTCTCGAGCGTATGGGAAACAACAAAGGGCCTACTAAAAAATGGGTAAATCATACTACCTCAGAACGGGAAGCCACCAATCAATCTAGTCCTTCCCAGTCTAATCCACCACCACCACTACCAGATCTTGATATGAAAGCTTATAAGGAGAAACTCGAGCGCTTGGAAGCAATGATTGAATCAATGAGTAAGCCCTCTGGATCATGTACTCTGTCCATAAAAGGTAAGATTTGTCTCAATACTGTTGGTCATGTGTCTCAAGGTATTTGGATCCTTGATTCGGGTGCAACTGATCATATGACACCTTTTATTGGGTATTTCGACTCATATGGAAAAAGCAATAAAGAACAACTTATTACAGTTGCAAATGGTCAGGGTATACCTGTATGCGGCTCTAGGAATATATTTTTGGACTCATCTATTATATTGAAGGATGTTTTACATGTTCCTCAATTGGCTAATAGTCTTATCTCTGTGCAAAAATTCACAAAGGATTTAAATTGTTTAATAATATTTTTTCCAACTTATTGTGTTTTTCAGGACCTTACCACGGGGAAGACAATTTTAACTGTCAAGGAGAAAAGTGGGTTGTATTTTTTAGAGTTTGATGACCAAAGCATCACACAAATCATGAGTCAACAAGCTACATCTGAGACGTGGGCAAAATCTCAAATATGGTTACATCATCAAAGGCTTGAGCATCCGTCATTTAGTCTTATCAAGTCCCTGTTTCCCCATTTGTTTACCAAGGAGTCTGTTGAGTCTTTTAATTGTGATATTTGTCAATTGTCAAAACATCATCGTGCATCTTATCCAATTAGTAATAAAAAAAGTATTTTTCCATTTGATTTAATTCACTATGATGTTTGAGGTCCTGTCCTGTCATAGATTCTATTTCTGGAGCCAAATGGTTCGTTACCTTTATTGACGATTGTACCCGTGTCACGCGGACATACCTTATGAAAAATAAATCTGAAGTTTTTCAAATTTTTGTTAATTTTTTTCGTCTTGTCCAAACTCAATTTGGAAAAAATATCAAAAGAATTAAGTTTGATAATGGTACTGAATATGTGAATCATGAATTTCTCAATTTTTTGTCTCATAATGGTATTGTTCATGAACTAACCTGTGTTAACACCCCTCAACAAAATGGGGTTGCTGAAAGAAAGAATCATCATCTTCTTGAGGTAACTAGAGCTCTTTTTCAAATGTATGTTCCAAAAAATTACTGGGAAGAAGCTGTGTTAACTGCCACATATCTCATCAACAAGTTACCAACTCGTATCTTGAATGGCATTAGTCCTATAGAGCCTTTATTGTCTTTTGTTCCTTCTTCTTCTCTAATAACGAGTCTACCTAGTCGAGTCTTTGGATGTGTTGTTTTTGTTCACCTCACCCTTCTAACCGTAGTAAATTAGATCCCAGAGCTCTTAAATATGTCTTTATTGGTATCCTTCTAATAAAAAAAGGTATAAATGTTATCATCCTCAGAATCGTCGCATCTTTATCACCATGAATGTCACATTTCATGAAACAAAATCCTTTTATGTCAGTCCACCACTTCAGGGGAAGAAAGCACTTGAAGTGGATGAACTCTCCTTTTTGTCATTACCATGTTTGTCTTTGTAGGATGCCCAAGACCTAAGCAATGAAGCTACCATAGTCCACAGTGAGGCAGAAGAAGAAGACAGATTTTTTCACAAAAAATATGAAAGAAGAGAACAACCCACTTTGACTCTCGAGCAAGAAAAATTGTCTAATCCGGAGGTGAGGATCCCTGAAAATATCAATGAGGAGGAGGTAAGTATTAATGAGGATTTACCCATTGCATTGAGAAAGGGAAGAAGATCATGTGCTAAATATCCTATTTCTTAGTATGTTTGTACTAATAATCTCTCTGATAAGCACAAAAGTTTTATTGTTGCCATTGATGCCACAAAAATTCCTACCTCAATCCAGGAGGTCATGAAACTTGAACATTGGAATCAAGCCATGAAAGAAGAGATGAATGCATTAGAAAGAAATTCAACTTGGGAGATTGTTGATAAGCCAAGAGACAAGAAGGCAGTAGAGTGTAGATGGATATTCACAGTGAAACATAAGGCAGATGGGACAATAGAAAGATATAAAGTTAGATTGGTGGCAAAAGGATATACTCAAACATATGGGATTGTTTATGAGGAGACATTTGCCCCAGTGGCAAAGATGAATACAATTCGAGTTATTCTCGCTTTGGCTGTCCATTTTGGATGGGACTTACACCAGATGGATGTGAAGAATGAGATCTGGATGAGGAAGTGTACATGGAGATTCCCCTAGGTTTTGAAGTGAAAAATGAAAGAAACAAGGTATGCCTCCTGAAGAAAGCATTGTATGGTCTTATGCAATCCCCTAGAGCATGGTTTGGAAGATTTACCAAAGCAATGGTTTCCTTGGGATACAGACAAAGTCAAGGAGATCATACTCTATTCATAAAGCATTCTTCTGCAGGTAAACTCACTCTATTGCTTGTTTGTGTGGATGATATGATTATTGCAGGAGATGATGAAACAGAAAAATTGGCATTAAAAGGGAAATTGGCAGCTCAATTTGAAATGAAAGACCTAGGAAAACTCAAATATTTTCTTAGAATAAAGGTGGCCTACTCCAAGAATGGAATTTTCATCTCCCAAAAGAAATATGAACTTGATTTTCTCAAAGAAACAGGAAAGCTGAGATGTAGAACCTCAACTGTTCCTATAGAACATAATCACAAAATTGGAAGTGAAGAAAGTGCTCCTGTAGAGAAGGCTCAATATCAGATATTGGTGGGAAAATTGATTTATCTATCACACACAAGACCAGCATTGCTTATGCAGTTAGTGTAGTGAGTCAATATATGCATGATCCTAGAGAGAGACACATGCAAGCAGTTGATAAAATTCTCCAATATTTGAAGTCAAGTCCAGGAAAGGGGCTATTATTCAAAAGGGAAGACACATTGACTATGAAGATATATACTGATGCTGATTATGCAGGTTCTATTACTGACAGATAATCTACTTCTGGGTATTGTGTATTTCTTGGAGAAAGTCTTGTAACATGGAGAAGCAAAAAGCAAGATAGAGTGTCCCGTTCTAGTGCCGAAGCTGGATTTCAAACCCTTGCTCAAGGAATGTGTGAAGGACTCTGGATGAAAATCATTTTGGATGATCTTATAGTCAAAGTGGAGTACCCGGTGCAACTACACTGTGACAATAAGTTTGCTATGAGCATTGCCCATAATCTAGTACAAAATGACAGAACCAAACACATTGAAATTGACAGACATTTCATCAAAGATAATCTTGACAGAGGCTTTGTGATTACAACTCATGTTCCTACGAATTTAAAATAGCAGATATTTTTACAAAAGAGCTTCTTCCGGGTAGATTTCAAGATCTTGATGATTGATATTCATTTACCAACTTGAGGGGGAGTGTTGTAATTTGAGATAATATCTTTAGAATCTTCCTAATTAGAGGAAATAGATATGTAATATTTTATTTTATTTTTTCCTTGTTTTCCTAGTTTCCCTATTTCCCTTTTTAGGAGATCTAGATTATTACAAATAGAGGATATGAGAATGTATTTTTCATAGAATAATAATAAGTCTTATTTTCAACTAAAAACTAGACAATATTTATTTGCTTTCTTGATTACAGTGTCAATGCCACATCCCAATTTTATATTTTATTCTGTTGCATGAACAATTCTTGGTATTTCTTCCACACTGTTGAGCTTAACAATGGACAGATATTCCTTACTTTCAAGAAGTAATTGTTATGGCATCCACATGTGATGTCTGTGGCTATCGCAACTCTGAGGTATGCTGATTTCTTGAGTGTGGCTCTGTCTTTTTGGGCTGGATTATAATTAATCTTCACTCTGCAGTTGAAACCTGGTGGACGAATTCCTGAAAAGGGGAAAAAAATTACTCTTTCTGTGAAGAATGTTAATGACCTTAGCCGTGATGTAATAAAGGTCTGCAATTCTTTTCGTGATCTTAACTAATCTCAAACCATTAGTTTCTTATTTATATATGTTTAGGGATGAATGGTGGATCTTGTAGTTTATCCTTGCATTTAGGGAGCATGTAATTTTCTTATTTCTAGTATGTAATTACTGCAAATTGGGATCAGTAAAAGAAATCTCATTAAACAGAAAGTACTTTGTGTTTTGGTTATTGAGGTTATAGCCTTCAAATGTGGGAAAAAATGTAAGCTTCCAAACTTTTTTTGCTGAAAGTTTAAAGTATCAAGTATAGAAACTAATCATGAGAGCTCTTTCAGTGCCACTTTAAAATTTTACTTTATTCTTCAATGTATTTTGATATCTATAGCATTTTATGGAATTAAATTCGCATTTTGGGGTTATCAGAAAGCTGAAATGATTCATCAAAAGATAACTTAGAAACGTTAACATGAACATGTTCTGTTTTCAATGATATGTCAAAAGTTGTTATGATACACGTACAGTCTTGCTTGTAAAGATAACCTGTTAAAAATGTCATGATGGTAGCCATGTAGGCCAGACAATTTAAACATTATGCAATCGGAGATCTATACATTTTATATCTATTGACTGAGTAGTTTGGTTTGATTAGTCTGATACTGCAAGTGTAAAAGTTCCGGAACTTGACTTGGAGCTGGCAAGCGGAACCCTTGGAGGAATAGTTACAACTGTTGAAGGTTTAATCACAAGAATCGGTGAAAGTAAGTATCCATTCTATCAATCACATAAACTTTAATCTAGGCATCATCCTAATGAGATAGGAGGATTAAGAGTGATCTTTGAGAAAGGAAAGGACATCATAGTACCCATACACTTTGTTCAGCTTCAATTGTAACAAAATGATGAAAACATTTTTCTTTTCAATAGATTTTTCATTTTTCAACCACTTTAACGTCATTATTTGTTTCTTTCATTCCAAAATCTATCTCAAATATGTTTTGAAAGTCGTCTAAATGCCAAATTTGTATTTGTTTTGGAAGGGTGGAGTTTAAACGGTTCTCTTTTATCATGTTTATGATTTTCTTAATCCTGTGGTGTGATTTAGTTTTTAATATAATCTAGGATTAAATAAGTTTTTCAGTCTTTAATTTTTGATGCAAAATTAGAATTCTTCCTTGTCTCAAACTTGGATACAATTTGGTCCTCAAACTTTAAAAATGAATAGATATAGTCTTTCTAACGCTGTTAAAAATTTTTGTAACGTGTTAAACGGCGTTTGAGGTGTTTACATTGTTTAACACTTTTTGTATCAAATGCTAGCCTGGAATGTTGTTTGACACTAATTTTTTTTTAATGTCATTAGATTAAAATAACTAAATGTTAGGTTTCTGGGTTTGAAACCTAACTAAGAACACTAACAGCAGTACTGAAAGAATGGGTTTTTCTATTATTCATGGTAAAAGAACTCTGTTTACAAAGAATGGTTGGGAGCATAACCTCCCTCTACAGGCTAAAGACCTGAATTTACTTAATAATCTTCCCTTGTACAGAACCTACTCTCTATTTATAAAGTTTCTCTTCCCCTTCCCACTAACTAATTGTCAAATAACTCTTCCCTCCTAATTACCCTTCTCATTTCCTCTTCCTTCTATCCTAAACCCAACCTATCACCCTATATCCTATCACTATATCTATTCATTTTTAAAGTTTAAAATATGAACAAATTCCAAGTGTTCAAGTTTAGAGATTACAAACATATTTATCCCTATAATCTATTTATTTTTTCTAGAATGTATCAATGTAGAATTTTATGTGATTTGCATGTTCAGGCCTTGAGAGGGTCCATGGCTTTACTTTTGGAGATAGTCTTGATGAAAATAGTAGAAGCAAGTGGATAGACTTTAAAACAAGACTAAACAAGGTAACACATGACTATTTATGAGAGTTGGTTTAAATTTCTCCACTTTACAATTCTATCTATCAGTTGCTATTGCAATTTTTTATATTTATTCTTGCACCATGTTTTGTGGCCAACTGGGAAAAGAGGGAAGAGTGCAATACATTACATCTGGCATTGTAAATTCTTCTTTATTTCTAAAATGATCGTCTTGTAATTTTGGTTCTATTTTAGGAAGAGACCTTGTCATTTTTTGTTCCTGTTTTGACACTTCAGTTTGATAAATTTTATCATAAAAAAGAAATGGACAACAAAGAGAAAAGGGTCTAAGGAATTTTAACCAAATGCATCCTACAAGATGGGTCCCTTTCTGAGCAACAAAGACCTGTGGTCATATTCCATGCTACTTTTGAGTTACATCACTTGTTGGATGTTTCTCTAATACCAACAACTAATAGACTGCATCGGCTCTTCCTATCTTTGAATTTGAAGGCTTGGATTTTACTTAACCGATTTAAACTTATTGGTTCCAGGTCTTAATCCCAATTTTTTTAATCTGCATCCTTTGTATGCAGCTTGTTAGCTTGGAAGAAGCTTGGACTCTAATTCTTGACGACGCATTAGCCAATTCTTTTATAGCACCTGCAACTGATGATCTGAAAGAGGACAAACAATTAGCATGTAAGTTTTCCAACTCAGACATAATTAAAGCTATACTTTGTGTAGATAAAGTTCACATTTTGAGTTGAATTTGTGAATATCTGTTTTATCCCCTTTCCATTTCTATATTTATACCGATTTCATTCACTATCCATATCTTTGGCATCATAGACATGAGAAATGTTTCTTGTCTTTTTCTTTTTCTATACATAATGGAAAGTTGAAACATTGATCTTTTATTCCATAAAATATCTGATTCGATTCAACGATTGGAGTTGCTAGAAACCCCGAATTCAGTATAGATCATCATGTGAAAAAAAACAAACAAATAAGTTTATTTCAGACATTTCCCCTTGTTAGGGACTCGTGCTTCAACCTCTGGCTTTACAGTGTGCCCTGAGTAGGCTGCAAATTGGATTTCATATGATGAATGGGTCTAATGCCGAATGTGAAAATATGATTCTGATTGTTTGATGTTGTGGTTATCTAGACTGTGATGCATAGTTTTTCATGTACATAGTCATGTATTGTGGTTTTCTGTTTGGCAATGTCATTAACACGGTGTTTCTCCAGATGAGGAATATGAGAGGTCATGGGAACAAAATGAAGAATTAGGTCTGAATGATATGGACACCTCTTCTGCCGAAGTTGGTTCTGCACCAACCAGTACTTCTAAAATTGAGTGAACATCATGTGATTTCCTCTCCTCACTTCCAACCAAAACAAATGGAAGTATTTATGTGATAGTTTGATATCATTGAGAGAGAAGAATGGAAAAGTCTGTTGTCTTGAGCCTCATTGGCTTATTGATATATTTTAATGTAAAAGCCCATTAACTTGTATCATCCTTCTAGAATAGTTCAGCTGAAAGATGTAGCTTATTGTGGTTAGTTAATTGCTTATTATTTTTGTTTTTCTGGTTTTGTGGCCACCTGAGATGGTTTCTTAGAGCAAACCTTTTCTTCTTTATTATTTAGCATACTGGCGATAATTATCAAATGCTGTAATATAACAAAGATACACTTGAAAAATACTTGGATATTTTGAAGTATGTCGATTAAGCATTGGTGGATATTGAACATATTCATGTTTCGTAATTAAAAGAAGGAAGACCAAGAAAAATAATAAATTAATTATAAACATTAATATTCTTAAAGGTAAAGTTGGTAATTAAATATTGTTATAACTGATCTCTATTAGTTTAAAGTAACATGCCGTTAATTATATTTCATTGAGAACAGTATTCTCATGGCAATCAACTTTCTTAATAAAGGGACCGGTTAACAATGGAAACTCCTATTTTTTGTTTGGAACCTTTATCTTCATGACATAATTCAAAATAATTCGTGATAAAATGTTACTTAGATAGAAAGTTTTTGAAGAAATTGAAATTTTAAAATTCATAAAATCAATTTTGTAAAAATCAGGAAACTTTAAATAACACCTAAAATCTATCCCTAAAAGTTTACTCATTCATTGCCAATCTTTTTATAAAAATATTTTAGCAAGAAATGCTTGCACATTTTTCTTCCAAAATTTTTTCCATGAAATTCATTTGATTGTTGATACAAAATATAATGGGCAGGAAACATTTCGAAATTTTACAGTGAAAATTTTTCTACATGAAATACCACGTAAAATTCTATTGAAGAAAAAAAATTTAAAATTATCTGTGAATTTATATCTATTTATCAATTATATAATTTTTTTATCAATTATATAATTTTTTTCTTGCCAATAAAACTTTGCCCTAAAAAGTATTAAAAAATAATACAATTAAAGTATTTGCTAATATTTTCGTTATGTTTTTTGTAAATTACTTTTGTGTAGAAAAGTAAACTAAAATATTATGTTAATTTATTATATTTAAAACATCTATTAAATTTTATCTTGATTTCATTATTATTACTAAAGAAAAGCTATCATTTATAATTTTTTAAAAATTATTCACAATCCTTGACTGATGTAGGATCCTGCAGCACACCTCCTCTGACAACTACAAGTATGATTGGCTTCAGTCCAACAAGATCGAGCAGGACTTATTGAAAAATATTTTATTTCTATTAAAAAATATTTTATTTCTAAATTTGCAGTTTCAACATAATTTTATAACTCAAACATCTAATAATTTCTGTAAATCGTTTAATCTTTAATTAATTAAACTATTTTTGGTAAAAAGCTTTTATGATACTATTTAATTATTCTTCTAGGGTTGCTTAGTTATTTTAATTGATATCAAAGTTAATTTTGCGGGGTTAGATTTTAATGGGATTTGAAGAAACCATCTTGGAAAACAAGAATATACTATTAATCGTCCTCCTTTATTTAAAGGAAAGCCTTTTACAGAAAGTAAATGGACTAATAAGTAAAAACACAGAAGGATTCATAACTAGTAAAGGAAATATGGAATGTCTTGGTCAACACACGGGAAGTTAAAGACAACTTTGAGAATGAAGAAAAAGGAGAAAATATCTACCTCATGGCAAACGATGATGGAAACCTGCTAGACATCTCTAAACGATGATGACAAATATACTTCTACACTAACTGAAAATCATATCGTTTAGATGTGTATTTATTAAACATAAAAAGGGAAAGATTGTTAAGACATGATTGTTTATAAGAATAGATCTTCTACTGTCCTCATATGTTTTGAAATTTAACAAACAACAATAAAAGAAATGAGCCTATGACAAAGTATCATTGTGAAAAATATATCTTTGAGAATCGTTGAAAGAGAAGGATTCTTATAAAAAAGCTTTGTGAAGAATGAAATGTTTAAAGAAAAGCTTTAATAAATGCACTAATATCTTAGTAGACGCACTACCAAACGATTTCCTCACAAAATGCGTCAATGTGCTATATAAAAGTCTTGCTAAACGAGCTCATGCTATACATTGCCAAATAATGTTAAACGAGCTTTCACTGTATCTTAAAAAAATGATGTTTTTGGTAAATGCATTAAAATCTATAGACAATGCACTTAAAATGTGTTGAGTAATACTGTCCTAAACGCACTCTTGAACTGAACAAAGATCACTAAAAGTAGCGCTGTTAGTAAATGCCTTTTATAGGCTAAATGATACCCTGATGCAAAACGATATTTTCATCTAATGATGAAACTTTTATGAATTGCTTGGTTTCTCTAAAGAAATGGTTAAATGATCAAATCTTGTTTGAATGATAGAAAAATTGAAAAACTTATACTTGTTCTGAACATGCATTAAAGAGCATTAAAATGCACAACATTTCAAAACAACAAAAATGATAAGAAAAAGGACACATCTACTTAGATGCATATCTACTTTACTCTTTGCAGTTGCCTATGTCAAGTATACATTTGCTCTATCTTATACAATAAAAAATGGACGTTAGAGATAAAGAAAACATTCACGAAATGTTCTCACTGTCAAAAGTTGCGCTGAAGAGTTCACATAACCTACTTTTGATAAAGTACTGAAAAAGTATGTCTGCTTTGACAAGTTGACTTCAACTTACAACTACTACCTATGAAAAGGCTAAGAAATCAAAAGATAAAAAAATGTACTATCTAATAGATATTTTCTCTTGAAGCCTATAAATTGAAAATCCTTAAAGAGAAGATCAAGAGAATAAGCATATGAATACGAAAGAAATCATTTCAGAAGAAAAGTAAGTACAAAAGAAAGAAAATACTCTTAAGTTTCATAGAATCATAAGCATACACTTGTAAGAAGGGAGAAAACTCTAAAAAGTCTGTTAGATTGAATTATATTGTAAAAAATCCTCTCTGTGAAAGTAATCGTCTAAGCACTTGTAAGCAATTTGATTGAATACACATTCTGAAGCAATACAAACACTTAACGATTAACTCGGTGGAGTTAAACGATAGCTAGACAATGTATCAGGTTGATACATGGTTTATCTAGTGGAAACTAGGAGTGGGTGAAACTCAACTTGACGACATGTCAAGAAGATATCGGGATTGTCTAAATATACCAAGAATGGGGATAAATACTGCACAACCAGGAATGGGTGATACTCGATTATAGTCAGAGTAACAGGAGTTATTGGAATTGACTAAGTGATACTAGGAGTGGTGCATGTAACGCCCAAGGTGCCACGGGTTATTCAAAAATTGATAAATTTCAAAACTTTATCATAATGTGAAAACATATTTTCAAAAACTTAACATCTAAATGACATAATTTATTCAAAATACAATAGTTCCAAAATATTTGTCCAATGAAATAATGAAGGAAATAAAATACTTCATGTACATTGTTTTAAAGTTCAAACGTAATAACTGTAAATAAAAATCTCAAGTATGTCTTCCATCATATCTCAAATCTATCATGCCTCAATACCATTTGCAACATTATCTGCTCACGTATAACACATTATATGATCATCGCCAATAATATCATTCACAACACACAAACACAAACACATATGTGGTAAGCTACCGATAAAACAATCATAATAATAAGATATAAATACATTGAATATATCAACCATAAACCACCCCATACCCAACAGTAATAACAAACAAGATTCCTAATCCTCTAACATAACAACTTGATCATAATGAATTACTCCATTCTCGATCCTTGATCTTCAATCTTCAATCCTTGACCCTTGAACCTTGATGTCACCACTAACATCTCACACATAAACCCTTGGTCTATCAACTCATTAACGCTTAAGCTAACTAATTACTATAACCATTATAGTAACAACGTACCAACATAACATCACCTGGAGCATCTCAAATACCATGGTCATCATCATAGATACACCACCATCATGACTATCCCAGTCATGAACAACACCATGAGCATCACCAACCCATAAAACCATAGTGGAAATAATCAATCTCACTCATGTACCTTACCTCACCCCCCTGTAGCCGCTCTTACAGACCAATCTGTAGCTTCCCCTACAGATAAGGTTGAGTAGTCTCGCAATCTAGTTAAGGAATATGTATTCATGTCACACAAGGACAAGGAACACACATCACCCTCACACAAGGAAGGCTCAATACTCGAACAACCCTTCCAATGCACACAAGGAAAAATGAAACACCTATCCGCAGATAGCACCAGGATTTACTACGTACAACTAGTAGACTTATCCTCCACTCTCATGCTCATCAATCATATACTTAGGTACACCCCAACACTTACTCATGCTTCAATCGCAATCAAAAGTCAAAACAAACCCTAAACATAACCACTAATCTCATTCTCTGATTATCATCACATTTTACAGCTCCTCAAGCTTGGTCCACGTCCAATCTTCATCAAAATGTACCTTTTCTAGTAAAAATACTCTTTGATAATCGATTATCATAAGTGATAATTGATTAATCCCGAAACATACACATGTATGTAAAATAACCTATGATAATTGATTATCAGTTAAGATAATCGATCATCTCAATCACAACAAATCACCAGAATTCATCACGCTTGAAGAGATAATCGATTATCACCCCAAATAATTGATTATTCTTGAAACACAACTCACAACCAATGCACAAATAATCGATTATAACTAATGATAATCAATTATTGCTGAATCGAAACATATCCTAGACATAATTCAAGTATGCAAATACACATGCAATAATCTTAAATCACGCGGAAACTTCCCTTAAACCTCATGAATGCATTCAAGCCTCACATATTCTTATGAACATACTCTAATACATACATTACATCACTTGAATAATCCGAAACCCATCATGTCTCTTCTCTCCCTTAATTCTTTCAATTTCGTTTTTAGTATTAGGGTAACAATGTGCAACCCCTTTCTCTCTTTTCCTTTTTATCTTCTATTTTATCTCTATCTTTTTGGTTAAAATTATATCTCTCACTTAATCTATAAAACCACCAAGATTTTCTCTCTTATCTTATCTTATCTACTTTTTAAAATACCACCAACCACCAAATCTTTCTAAAATCCACGTAGCTTTTTACTTTCTTTAGATTTTATTTTCATTCATTTACTTTCTACACCCCTAGCTTAATTTTGCACCATTTAATGAAGATAAAAATACCCTTTTGCCCTTGAGCCCAAAAAAACAAATAAATAAAAAAGTTTCCCTTAACTCTTTTTTCTTTCTAAAATAGAAATCACACACATTCAATCCTAAATCATCCTTCTATCAACAAACCAACCTCATCACATTGGTAATATCACACACACCAAATCATCAAAATAACTATATACCAATCATGTGTTCCACTTAATCAAGAATATCATTAATTAATTAACATAGCAATTGTAATTCTAAAATGAAACATCTAAACCTTAAACATCAATTATCGACCAAAAATACTCAAGTCTCAAAACCACTTCATTCCCTAACTACTATATTTTCCTCGGGTCTTACAATGGGAATACTTAGTTGTAATCTTGTTGAAGATTATAGGGAACCCTCTAAGAGGTCTTAGAGGAAAACTGAACATAGTTCAACAGAGTGAACCAATATAAAATAATTGTGTGTTTATTACTTCATCCTTGTAAAACGTTTTACTTATAAACTCTGCAGTTTCTTATTAACACAGTCGTTTATAAAAGCTCTTGTCACTAAACATTATCTTTATTAAGATTTGCCTTTCTTAAAACACTGTAATAGATTCCCTGAAATGATTGAAAAACATTTTATTTCTAAAATTGCAGTTTAAACAGAACTTTATAACTCAAGCATATGATAACTTGTGTAAACCGTTTAATCTTTTAACAAAGTTGTTAAACTACCTTTTTGGCGAAAAATTTTCCATGATACTATTCAACTTACCTTCTAGTATTTTTCAGTTATTTCAGGAACAAGATCATAGTAAGTCTGATTTGGATAAAAATCGTATTCTCTATACCTATTGTAGTGGTAATAAAGAAAAGTTACAAATCATTAAACTAAGAACTAATTTTCAAAGAGTTATTTTGACAAATTTTGTGAAAATTATGATATCTTTAAATTGAAATTTTATTATTTTTGTGATAATATTAGCTTACTCTTGCAACTTTTTGTTTATATCTTTTATTTCTTTTCTTTTGTGATGATTGTATATTTTATATGGGAGTAGAGATAAAAACATATAGAAATATTAGTATTGAAGTTGAAACAGTATCTTAGATAATTAGTTTAACTTTTTGTAAAACTACATTAAATTCCTAATTTATATTTTGAAGTACTTATAAATTTATTTATTTTAAATGTATTTGGAAATATAATATTATGGAGACTTTTGAATCATCTCATTTATAATTATTAATGTCACACACCATATTAAGTAGTTAATGAATGTTTGTTTAGAGAAAAAAAAATTGAGTTGTCACATATAACTTATTTTCTCCTGTGTTCCTATTATTTATTCAAAATTAGGTTTGAAAGAAACAAACAAGAAGAAAAAAAAGAAACTACTAAAAACATATGCAAATTTAGATCTATAATTTTACCAACAAATATAAATTTATAAATTTATGTCTCTTATAATTAAGTCCGACTTTCAACATACCTAAACAAAAACCTAAAATAACAAAGAAACTTGAGAATGCTTTTTTATAACTAGTTTTTTCAATTCTCGATATTATAAATTCATTTTATGTGAAGAGTTAACTTCTCCAAACAATTATTATAAAATTTTCATAAGCTCAGCAAATTGAAGAGAAGTACCTTTATTATTGTTATCACAACATCAATTCTTTTAAACTATTTTTCTTTTTTGTTAAAATGATCAATATGTTTATGAATATAGTCACCTTCATGTATTTGCATGGTATATAATTATTTTTTTCAAATAGTGACAATTATTTATCATTTACTAACATTTTAACTTCTTTTTTCAAAACTTTGTGAATATTTTAAAATCATCCGGTGATAGTAGTATTATGCCATACATATTCTTCATTATCACACTTTGTGAATATCATTGGTAACTTTGTTTCCCCTTCCAATGACAACTTTGATTCTTGTTACCTAAGTGAAGCTAATATCTCACCTTTTATATCGTTGAGATTTTAAAAGAAAAATATTTCACTATCCTTTTAAAAAAGTGTTGTTAAATTTTTTTTCTCACAAAGTGTCAAAATTTATTTGCCTACGAAGTTTCCATTCTTTTGTGACATATTTTCTTCTACTTTTCCTCTTCAAATGGTTGAAAAGTCATTTCAATCATTCAAATTTCATTTGAATGAAAGCGTTACATGTTGGTTTTTCTTTCCCTTTTGAATTCAGACATGAATTCAATTCACGTCTTCTTACAACACGCGCCCTCTTATTTTTCTTTCTGTATTAAATTTTACAGCAACTTAAATTTTTAATAAAATAAATCATCATAAATTACGTGATGCTAGAGCAGATCGCCATTTAAAATAAAAATATATTTAAATAAAATTATATAATCTTTAAAAGTTAGTTACAATTATACCTGAGAGATTGAAAATGAAGTGTTAATTAGGATTACAAGTACATTTAACCTAAAAATTAATCAATACTAATCGCATTACTATTTTAGTGAATGTCTTAAAATTGAAATGTCATTGTTGTAGTTGGATTAGCTGGTGCAGTCAGGAGGGTGAGTTGGATGGTTCAGATCGAAAGGACCAATGTTTAAATAAAATAAATTATCATCTCTTTTATTTTTCACTATTTGTTTCTGTGCCCCCACGGTTCTACCACTCTTCCATGCCGTCGTAACGCCACCGCCACCGCGAGAGTATTGATAATTGGAATAATTACTTATATTAATTAAAAATTAATTATAATTAAAAAACATGTTTAATCAATTCTCACGGATTAAACGCCACATCGGAGTTAACACCTGCTTTATAAGCGTAGTAAACTCTTTTCGTTTTTCTCACTCATCATTTCTCTTCCTTCCTACATTCTCTCTCTAAAAAGAAAGGAAAAGAAAAGAAAGGGAAAGAAAAAGAAGAGAGTGTGAGTGGAGAGAGTGCGCACTGCAGACAGATCTGGGAGAAGACGATGGGACACAATCAGAACCAGAGATCTCTGATCTACGCGTTCGTTTCTCGCGGCACCGTGATTCTTGCGGAGTACACCGAATTCAGCGGTAACTTCAACACCATCGCTTTTCAGTGTCTCCAGAAGCTCCCTGCCTCCAACAATAAATTCACCTACAACTGCGACGGCCA
Source organism: Vigna reflexopilosa (assembly GCA_027742785.1). Classification (NCBI taxonomy): domain Eukaryota; kingdom Viridiplantae; phylum Streptophyta; class Magnoliopsida; order Fabales; family Fabaceae; genus Vigna; species Vigna reflexopilosa. Next base: position 45,005,805 of record CM050911.1, on the reverse strand, counting down.
CACCTTCAATTACCTCGTCGACAATGGATTCAGTGAGTACTTCTCTTTGCCGATCCATATAACGTGCTTTAGGCAAATGAATTGAAAATAGAAATGAAATTTAAATGAAATGAAATGAAATGAAATTCGTGTTGCTGTGAATTGTTTTCGGCGCTGAATTCAAAGTATCTGTCACTTGCACTCGCTTTGTGTAGCGTATTGTGTTGTTGCGGATGAGTCGATTGGGAGACAGGTGCCTGTGGCTTTTCTGGAGCGCGTGAAGGATGATTTTATTGCCAAGTACGGCGGCGGGAAGGCGGCGACGGCAGCTGCCAACAGCCTGAACAAGGAATTCGGGTATTGAGTTTATGCTGTGTGAGCTTGATGATGCCAGATTTGTTGTGATTGTGATTTGTGTTGCTTGGGGGTAAGGTTGTACCTGGTCTGATTTGTGCTTGCTGCAGGTCCAAATTGAAGGAGCATATGCAGTACTGTGTTGAGCACCCTGAAGAGATAAGCAAGCTTGCTAAGGTGAAGGCTCAGGTTTCTGAAGTTAAAGGTGTCATGATGGAGAACATCGAAAAGGTAAAGATGCATATTCAGAAGACTGTACTGCATAAATTAAATAGATCTAGCATTAACTTTTGTAGATCAAGTTTAGTTGTACTGAGAACTTTCAAGAGTTGTGTTAGAGGGAAGTATAATCGTGGTTTTGTTTGGATTTTTTTATAATAAACACAATGGGATCTTTAAGAAAACTTAAACGTGTGACAACCTAAACCTCTTGTATGGCACTTATAAAATAGTCTGGTCAGCATTCTCTTGAATATACGGCATTGTGTTCGTGCTGTATTGCAGATGGAGTGTTTAGAATGACACGCGACTTTTAACTGCTGTGATATGTGCATTAACCAGGGCGACTGCCTCGTATCAGCACATTGTTATATTTATTACTTGTCGATTTTCGTAAAAAAAAGTAAATTCGAGTTTATATGAGCTTAAAATCTTAAATGAAAGTAAGTTAATCGAATACTACTGAATGCACCTTCATAAATTATTAGAGTCCATTGCTAGGTTTTCATTCTTAAGAGGAAGATCTTCACATATGGGGTTGTTCCAGGAGTATATAAGAACCAATGAGAAAAACTATTGGATCCACTCTCAGAATTTTTTTTTTGTCAAAATAAATCATTTTTATTCTGTTTTACTCTTTTTTTTTCTTTTCTTTTTTTTTTTTACAATAACTTTTGCATGAAGTACATAATTTATTGCACAAAAGAAAAAAAAAGTATAAGAACAATTTTAAGCTAATAAATTTATATATATATATATATTAAAATAATAAGATGTAATTTAGATGATAAGATCATAGAATAGACAAACCAGTAATTTCATAAATGCTTATTTTGTATAAATATAGTTGATAAGCTAATTTCATATTTATATATTAATTTGGTTTGGATTAGATTATATTATTCTTTTAAATTGGAGCCAAAATCCAATCCAATAAAAAAATTTCTCCTTTTTGGCCTTTGCATTTTTGGTTTGTTTTTGAGTACTCCTTCTTGCTGTCACTCGCTTTCTTATCCTTTTTGGTTGTTCCTTTTAATTCTGTTTTTATTCTTTTGAAACAGAGGCTTCACAGTTACACGGCCACTTACTCACTTTATGCATGCCTTATTTTTGGTAAATCATCGTTCTAATTCTTCTGAAAGCAAGGGTTCATTCATTCACAATTGTGGTTCCAAGGGCAAAGAAGAAACAAAGGGATAATGCTTCCTTTTGTATGCTTACCTCATGAAATAATACCCTTAAATAGGCAACACTTACACATAAAATGTAATTAATGTTCAATTTCCAAATTCAAATAGGGTGGTTTGCTAGGATGAACTACCGTTTAGTAGGAATGCAAGTAGTTATGACTTGTGAATTTAGGTGGCTATTTATGTTTTATGTTAACTTTTCTAGATATTATTTTCTCTATAGATTCATATGAGACTCAGTTATGACTAATGATTTTGTTGAGATTTATGGTTAATTGTATTTTGTTAAGTTGTAGTTTAAAATTTCAACATTGAGAACTATTCACCATATAATACAATATATCTCAAACTGTTTTTCATTGTGTCTTTAAATCTTATAATTTGGTATTCAAAAATAGCAAAATTTGAATTGTGATTTTTGTTTTAAAGTTCTAAAGTCTTTATATTTCTACAAGTCCAGTTTAGGTATATCAGATGGGGATCTAGGATAGTTTCATCCATTTATTCTTTATTTCATTTTTGGATGGTTATTGAAACTAGTGAGCCATAGTTAATGTACCAGAAATTGTGGTCATTTGAGGCTGCTATCCTACCAGATATTCTACTTTTGAGCTTTTCTTTATTTGGTATAAATTATTTAACATTTAATATATATATATATATATATATATATATATATATTTAAGTTGTATTTAGAATCTTCAGTATAGCAGTCATCTTGCTATCCACTATCCTATAATAGCAGTTTGGAAGTTGGCTGCTGCACCCTACTGTCCAGGATAGATATGAACTATTTTTGGTAGACATGAAAGTTTCTTTTCATGACCAAAATTTTGAAAGGAAAAAACAACAAATAACTGGGATTCATATTTGTAATCTTGAAACTTTATTAAATACACGTTGAAAGATGAATGGTATTTTGTTTATATACAAGTAGTTGGTTACCTAAGGGGAAAGGAAGTTTTTCCCACATTGGTTGTCCATTTTCTTGGTTGTCGTATTTTAGTGTTTTCTTTTTAGTTAGACGCCAACTCAGAATCAAAATGTCTTCATTGCAGAAAATGGGTTTAAGATTTTCTGGTTTAATAGCAAATGAAGTAGTGGATGATGTGTAGAAGGAAAAAATATGTAGTTGAGCGTGAAGTTGACTATGAGTAGCCGTATGTTCGGGTAAGTTAGCTTTTTATACATCGGGTTTTGTGAATGTGAAGTACTTCAGTTCTAGATTGAGAAAGTAAATGTAGATGTCTTTATCGATCTTTCTCGGATTGTGATTAGTGAGCCATGGGCTTTCTTTTGTGGACATCAGGAAGTTGGGCAAAGGGGTTGTCTTTGTAAAGACCATGATAATGGTCTCCTACCTCTGGTTTACTGATGATTCTAGATCCTTTTTGAAGCAGGATTTTGACTAGTGTATTCTTTTTTCTATTCTATGTTCCTTGAGACTTGACAGAAAGCTAGACTCTTCGATAGGCCTCCAATTTTAGTTCTTTTGTTCTAGAGGGGAGGCAGAAAATGAAGGGACAGGAAGGGACTATGTTTGAGAAATCCATTTTGGGGGAAGGGAAGGCGTGAACAGAATGGATAGGTGGCAGTTGGACATTGGAGAAGCGTGTGAGAAGCAAGGGGAGAGCGGGAGGAGGGGGATTTGTTATTGGAAAGCTTCGGCCTTTGGGCAGGATGGCATTCCAATTCTTTTCTTGTTTCTCTTTGTTTCCGTAAGCTTCTGCCAGATTTTTTTTTATCGTACTGTAATTAGATCACTGCTCTATCATTGATCTTGTACTACCTACGATGACACCAGTTCCAAACACTTAATGTGATTACTTCTTGAAGAAAATGTATATGTAATTTATATTTTAGGAGAGTTTTGAAGGCACACAAATTGAAATTTGGAGAGAAACAGGATGTGATCATGTTGGAGAGGAAATATCCATTTTTTATCCAATAAGAATCTACTATGTTAGTTATAGGACTCATTATATTTGGTAATAAGTGTCTCCTTTCTAACACAATCATATCATGTTCAAAATAACAAGAAAGGATCCGAGTGCCTTTAAGTACAACTTTTTCTTCTTCTTCTTTTTTGTCAAATAAATAAGCTAAGATATTTTTGTGGATTTGTAGTAGTTAATCCCCTCAGCAACTACCAATTACTTATTCCTCTGCATTCTTAAATTGCGGATTGCAATAATGGATGGTATTTCTGTGCTTTTTTCTAATTTTTCTATGCTATAATGAAATATGTTATAACATGTGTATGGAATAGAAAATCAGAGATTAAACCATACATACTAGAAAAAAATAAGTAAAGGAAAACATAAAGTCAGTATTTTGCTGTGCAACAATACCTTTGGTCGGATTATGTAATGCAGTAGGACATCTATTCATGTTATGTTGAGATGCTCGTACTTTAATGTAGGTTCTGGACAGAGGGGAAAAGATAGAGCTTCTGGTAGACAAGACTGAAAATCTTCATCACCAGGTTAGTATGTCATACATATGCATCTGCTGGTTATTTGTTCCGTATTTCAGTTGTCTTGAACTCGGGACTTATCTTCCATCCTTCAAGATCATAAATGAATGTTTTCTTATCTTCTGGGCTCTTTTTTTTTTTTTTTTGGTGAACTACTCTTTGCTTTGATCCTGTAGTGTCTCTCCTGGTAAGATCTACCCACTTTTCCACCTCAAAAAGGGTGGAGATCGAAACGGAATGAAACATATTATTGGTGTTTTAAAAATGAACTGTTTCTGCTTCCTGTTTACTTTTCGCCCTTTTTTGAGTCAGGCACAAGACTTCAGGAATTCTGGGACCAAAATCCGTAGAAAAATGTGGCTGCAAAACATGAAGATAAAGCTGATTGTGTTGGCAATTTTGATAGCCCTGATCCTCATAATAGTCCTCTCTGTTTGCCGTGGGTTCAATTGTTCAAAATAAGCACGGAGTCATTTGACCTTGTTGTGATTATATATCAGGAAAAGATGTGGAATGAATGGATGACATGATTTTGTATGTAGTAAAAATATGGGATCTCTTATATTGTTCATTTTAAAGATTTTACAGTACCATATAAGAATGCTTTTGGAAATATTAATTTGTTTGTCTATTGTAGTTTCATTTTCATTCACTCCACCCAACTTCTCATATCACTCTTGTAATTTTACTTATTTAGAGTTCACACCATTTCAGTGCAAGTTCAACTATTTTTCAACCACACTTTGAATTTAATTAAATGCTATATATTTTCTTTGTGCAAATGTTTAGGCTTTTTGAAAAATACACTTCATTATATATCAGAACGTTTAAAATAGGAATGAAAGTTTTTAATATCTTTTAGAGTATATAATTTGGAATTTATTTTTCGCATTCCAGTCAGTTTAATTTTATGGAGCACCTTATAATGTTTAATCATAGAATAATATTTTCAGAATAATTCAACAAATGTTAATATTATCAGAAATATTTAAAATATATTTTGAGATACTTGTTTTGAAAACAGAATTTAGAATCTTCCAAAATCGGATGGTTTTAGAACCTTTTGAAAGTTTAATCCAGCTAAACATTATTAAATTGACGGCTTGGCAAGTGGCATGATACTTACAACTTGCGAAAATAAAAAGGGGTTCGAATTTCAATTTAATAGTGACAGATAGTAGGAATTATAGTTCCATATTATATTACATAAATATAATTTTATTTCCTAGATTGTAAAGCCAGAACAACCCTTCTTAAAAGTCTAATTCGAAAACAAAAATGAAAAAAAAAAGAACACTGTTTTTCTTTTTTAAATTATAGTGTCAAAAAGTTTCTCAACGTATATTATATTAATTCAAAATTTTTATCCAACTTTTAATCTGGATAAAAATATTTTTTTCTATATATATATAAAAAATATTATTTAAATATATATTGTTATTTCTGCTTCATGCAAACTTTTATATATATATATATATATATATATATGAGTTTTCGAAAAAATTCATTATTCAACTTTTGATTTTTCTTCCGAATATAGTTTTTAAAATAGAGTTAGAAGTTATGTTGTGTCATTATAGGACAATTGTGTTAAGCGTACAGGAAAAAGCAGGCAAAAGTCATGTAAAAAACATTTCTTATATGTCTTCCTATCTCTTAACGTTGTTTTGATCATAAAGAGACACTTTATGATAAAGTTGGTAATTTATACACAAAAAGAAAACATAAAACAACAAACAAAAAAGTACTTGAAAGTACATGTGTTAAAGCGTTAGACGATCCTAAGTCTTTAGACATGTTTTGTGTATTAGCATTTAACATAGTATGTTTGAGTAACATTTATAGCGTTTATGATATTTGAATTTATAACGTTTAACTTATCCTAGAAGATCCATATTTCATTCAACGATGTACTTGTTCAACGTTTTATTTCATTACAACGTTTAGCATTTCATTTAACGGTGTCTTTACTAGACGCTCTGTTTACTTATAGCATTTACTGCTTTATCTAGACGATCAACATTCATTCAATGCACTTCTAGTTAGATGTAGACCGAATGTCCACGAGGAGGACCGAACGTCTAGTCTCTAATGAGATTAACCCTAATCATAAACCACTTAAGACAAAGTGTAATTACTACCAATGAGATTGTAATTAGGTCACCACTAATAAGAGGCTCACTTCGAAATCTATAAATACATGTTTGAGGTGAAAAGATAGGTGATTGCATTTAATACGCATTTAATATCTAAACTGTCAAACTCAAATTGACTTTGGCATCAAAGCAGCTTCTACAGGTGTCCTCCGAACGACATTGGACAAACGACTACAAAGGACATGGAGGAAAGGATAGCATTGGGATACCTTGTTCTGTGATATTGCCTGTGGGAGTTGACCTCGACCCTACACCTCAAAACATTTTGGCGTCCACTGTTAGGCCAAATATTCAACAACCAAAAGAAAGCCTAATGTTGACCACTAGGAATATGGTAACAGAGGAAGATGAAAGTCATCCTAGCTAAATGGAGATGATGATAACCTTGCAGCGTGAGATGAAAGAGATGCAAAGGAGGCACGAGGAGGTAGCGATCCTTAATGAATTTATTTGTTCCTCGAAGCAAAGTCTAAAAAGATCATACAACCTACTTCAAGTAAAGGACTGAAAAACTGTTCTGACAAAGTTGACTTACACAACGACTGCTGCGAAAAGAAGAAAGAAAAAATACAAGCATCAAGGCTATGAACTACAAACGTTGTCTAATAGACAAAAATTCATCGAGCCTATAAATAGAAGATCTCTCATGAAGAAAATCAAGAGGATAGAATAAAGGATATCCAGTGTGCAAAGCTTACAACGCCATATCCATCCCACAAAGAAGAAGAGAGAAAAAGAACTCAAAGAAAAGATTAATCTGAGCTGAAGAAAAGAGAAGAGAAGAGAAAAGAGAAAGATATGCTCTCGAGCTTAAGCGTCAAGTCTCTTACTTTTGTAAGATCTTAGAGAGAAACACCTACAAGTATTTAGACTGTATTGTATTGTATTCATACCCTCTCATGGAGAGATTTAGTCTAAACTATTTTTAAGCAATATTTGATTGCAATTATGAAGAGAATTAAAATACTTACAACTGAACTCTTTTTGAGTTGAGGAATCTAGGCACGGTAGTCTAGTACCAAGAGTGGTTCAAATACTCAAGGAAATCTCAGCGGGTTACTGAGTACCAGAAGTGGTGAGAACACTCAAGGAAATCTCGACAGGGTGCTAAGTACCAGGAGTGGTACGAATATCAAAAGAAATCTCGGTAAGGTAGCTAAGTACCAAGAGTGGTGCTAATACTCATTTGTAATCATGTGAAGATTATATATAGTGGAACCCTTTACAGAGGAGACTGGACGTAGCTCAGTTGGAGCGAACCAGTATAAAATCTTGTGTGTTATTCTCTCTTTTCTTTGCTAAACGATCCTCTTAGAAAACCTATAGTTGAGCTTTACATTTGAAAATACAAGAACTTCCAAGTTAAATGAATCTTTATTTCTAAAGGAAGTTCTTGCAAACGCTATAATAGAAATTATTTTGATTAGCACGTTGATCCTTACAAAGCCTATATTTTAAGATAAGCGTCTAAGCTTTAAAAGAATACTTCACGCGCTTGACTACGTGCTATATTAGAAGGGTCGCGAAAACGTTTTCCAAAATCACTATTCAACCCCTCTTCTAGTGTTTTTTAGGTACTTCAATGCGCTGGGTGCATGGTTGCTCCATTTCCTTTGATTTTAAGCTTCCTTGCTTCTTGTTGATAGATTTTGGCAACCATGCTTCTTGTTGATAGATTTTGGCAACTATATGCTTCTTGTTGATGGGTCTTGGCAACTCTATATTGTTCTTGGGATAATAATATACCATCTTTGTCTCTTATGATTCTAACACCTAAAATCACATTGGCTTCATTCATGTCTTTCATTTTAAATTTCAAACCTAGAAACAATTTAGTTTTAGCGACAATCTTGTTGAATTTACCACATACAAGCATATAATGATACAATCACCGTTTTCAAATTTAGAGTACACACATTTATCAACATCATTAGGTAAAAAGTCATCACAAATTGTCAAGTTTTTCATGTCATTATTTTGGTGCTTGTTTCAACCCTTACAAAGAATTCAAAAGTTTGCATAATTTATTCTCTTGAGTAGGTACAACATATCCTTCAGGTTGATTCATATAAATATTCTTCTCCAAATCACCATTCAGAAAGACCATTTTAACATTCCTTGTATCACTAGCTTATGGATAACTGTTAAATCTAACAATAGAGAAAACTCTAGTCACAAGAACAAAAGTATCAAAGTGATCTATGTTCGGTTTTTGAGTAAAATCTTTTTCTATTAATATTGCCTTATAATATTCTATATGGATTCATGAGGGTGATATTTTTTTTCTTAAAGATCCACTTGCATCCATTAAGTTTTGTTTCTTTAGACAAATTTACTAAGGTTCAAGTATTATTTTTCTAAATTGTTTCAATTTCAATTCTAAATACCTTATCACAATGTTTTTAAATAAGAAGCATTAACAGTTCTCCAAAACTTGTTGAATCGTTATTAATAAGATAAATATAAAAATCATCTAAAAAAAATGTTTTCTTTCTTTTTCTTTTACTTTTTTTTTCAAATAGTCATTTATAACATCCTTATTATTATTAAAAGATTTAGATGTCTCACTAACTTATAAGAAAAAAACATTTAAAAGTTAATATATTTTTTTTCTCATTAAATCTCATACTTCGGAATAAAAGATTGATCAAGATGATTATAAGTAATTTATTTTCTATAAATAAATCTTAAACAAAAAGAGAAAATCAACTTCTACGTACTTTAACTTAAGATCCTCTACCTATTTTAAACTTCTTTAACTTTATTTTCAGCATTACGATAATTAACGAATAATAATAATAATAATAATAATAATAATAATAATAATAATAATAATAATAATAATAATAATAATAATAATAATAATAATAATAATAATAAATAAAAATAAAAATAAAAAATAAAAAATTATGATTTCGCTCTCATAAATAAATATTAAAAGGGAAGAGAATAGTAAGTAGAATGAGTGATCATTTAACTAATAATGTGTGTGCAACTAAAAACTAAACAAAGAAAAGGCATATATATAATTAATAATAGGGACATAGACAATAACATTAGAAAAATGGGAAAGAAATTAGAATTGAAATACAAATAAAGAAGAGATTGTTGTGGAAGCCACGTGTTATTGAGCCAGCTTCGTCGGGTTTTCTGGTCTTCATCCCAGTAGCCGCATCTGGAGACATACATTCCTGGGAACCTGCTACCCACAGCACAGACACAACACTTTTTCTCATTCCAACAAAACAAAACAAAAGATTGTAGTAAAACACACAACACAACACAGCCCCATGCATGTCCAATGTTGAATAATAAAACTTACTACGGTCGGTGTAAGTGATGAGTCCGGTGTTGTTGAAATCACAGTCCAAATCGTTACCACCAGATGCTTGGTAATATGCGTTCATGGCGTAAGCCGCGTGGGTCTTAACAGTGTTGGGCTTGAAGCATTTCCCACCGTCGTTAATGGCCCCACACTCTATTCCACTGCTTTTACAAACAAAGTCAATGTTAGCCTGCAAAGCTGCTTCACTCGCATCCCCTTTTGGCACGCACCATTTCTTCTTCGAAGACGATGATGAAGAAGAAGGTGCCTCTGATGATGTTAATGCCGTGGGACCAGATGCGGGTCCATATGCGGGTGCAGACGTGGGACTGGGTCCAGATTTACGTCCAGATATGGGACTGATTGCAGGTGTAGGTGGAGATGCGGGTCCAGATATGGGACTGGGTCCAGATGTGGGTCCGGGACCGGACGTCGGAACAGATGCCTGCATTAGGCCATGGCAACCTTCTTCAATATGCATTTTCCCTAACTATTAGTATCTCTTCCATCAATTCATTATTTCCATCATTAACAAGAAAAATTAACTAAGAAATGTTTAGTTTTCCACTGCGAACATGTTAAAAATGAATTGAATGAAAAGTTGGGATTTTTGTAAAAGTGAAAAAAAAAATTGTACCTCTTTGGCAATGGAAACGCCGACGTCGTAAACGGGGGTGAGATCAGGATTAAACAAGCCATAATTACGCTCAGAAACTGTGGGCTTGAGATTCTCATTGAACAGAGAGAAGATGAAAGTCTCGAAAGTCCGATCAGGCAAAAGAGGGGTCCCTTTCCCAGAGTTAACGTGCTTGATGAGATTCCCATTATACGACGCCGCATTCTCAAAACTCACACCCGCTTCCTTCGGCTCACCAACAGAGGGCCAACCCGTTTCGGCCACCACCAGTTCCACGTCATCATACCCCAGTTTCTTCATCGCCGAGAAAATCGCGTCCATTTGCGCATCGAACATGTTCGTATAGTTCACCGACGTGCCTGCATCCCAAACGCCGCTGTTTTCTTTAAAGAGCGCGTAGTTCAGGGTCTCGGGTTGGGTTGGGGCGATGCCGAAGAACGGATACGGGTTCACCATGAAGGGGGACTTGGTACGCCGGAGGAAGTCCAGCATCGGCGCAAAGATGGATTTGTCGTAGCCACGAAGGAACGAGGCGGCGCTGGGAGGCTCTGACGAAGCCAGGATCCCGAGCGAGTGAGGAGTGGAGACTTGGACCGTAGTGTGGTTGGCACGGGAGAGAGCATCGTGGAGGGATTTCATAGCTGGAAGAATGTTGGCGATTAGTGTTTCGTCGGAGCTTTCCACAACCTCGTTCCCGACGGAGATACGCGTCACGGCGGTTTCCGGTAGGAAGGGGGAGATGTTTTGGGAGAGCCAAGCTTGCGCGGCAGGAAGCGTTGAGAGAGAGGGGATGGCGGCGTTCGCCACTGTGACGGTTACGGAGATTCCGGTGCCGGCGAAGGCGCGGAGGATGTCGGGGTTGGCATCGAAGATTTTGACGCGGTCGATGGTGGTTTGAGATTTGAGGAAGGTGGCGACCCTTGAGGGCGTTGGGAGATTGTCTGCCAGCGTGCCATAGTTGACGCCAATTTTAGTGTAGGAAGCGTAAAGTTGTCGGAAAAGGGTGCATGATAAGAGAAGCAGAAGGGAATTACGTGAAGATGATTGAGTTTGAGCCATGAAAGGTAAAGTTCGTAGGAATGAATGATATGTGTGCGCGCGTTCTTTCAGTGGATAAAATGTTGAACTGTAACATTCGATGGGTCCCATTTTTAGCATCCTTCCAAGATTTCGCTTTCCCAACATTCAGCATTGGATTTTGTAGATTAAATTAAATCTTCTTCTATTAATCTTAATCATAATTCTACCTTTTCTTTTTATTAAATATGCTTCTGTCAAAAATTAGTCTTTCTTTTATCCAACTTAGTCAGTGAATTTAAAAAAAAAATGCGTGATTCAGTTTTTTAATTAATAAATTTTTCTAAATAATTTAAATTTATGTATTTCTAAAATTATACAATTAAATTGAATTAAAATTTTAAAAATTAATTAATTTTAACTTTTACTAAAGTTAAACAATCAAAACATATTTAACTATTTTTTAATAATAATTTATATATAAGATTTTGTTGTTTTCTTTTGTACGCAAATTTTAATACTTTCATATTTTAATTACGACCGTGTTTTGATTTGAAATTTGTAGTAAATATATTTTAAATTGAGAAATTCAATTATTTTTTAAAAATATATTAAAGGGTAAATATTTTTTAAATGAAATTTGAAATAATTTGTAGATATATATATATATATATATATATATATATATATATATATGTTTTAAAAGAATTCGAAACTTTTCGAACTTTGAAAATATTCTCTTATTTAAACTTTTATAATTTTAAACTTTACTTCAAATATAAATTTGAAATATTATACATATTTTTTAATTCACATTTATACTTTTATCGGTACTCTTTTCTTGGTTTGATTCTAGTGGATAAATTTTCACTCTATCTCAACTTATTGGCCAAACGCTATTGGACACTTTTAAAGTATTGTCCACTTAATATTATTTTTCTTAGTATTGTTGACAAATATTTTTGGATTAAAATTAACTGTAATTATGTCAAATTATTAATGTTAACTTTTTTATTAGTGTATGTTAATGTTATTTATCATTTAATGTCAGTCAATGTGTCTTGGTTAGTATCAATAATGTTTTTATGATGTCAAACAGAATTCTTTTTATTACTTTCATATAATGGTTATTTGGAACTATATCAATTTAAAATGATAGTCTCACTTTATAACACTATATTTTCGAATAAACTGATTATTCCAATATATATTTAGAAAGGTCTAATTATATGTTTTTGGTATTTATAAAATGAGTTAGGTTTTATTTTAGTTCCAAGGAACTTTTTTGGTTCATATCTCTCTAAAATTGAAAATTATCACTTTTGATCACAAATATTATATAGTACTACTTAAGTATTTATGTATTGAAAAGAAAAAGTTAAATGATCCTTCCGAGTAATGCATATTAATGTGACGTCTGTTATCTTAAAAGAACACTACTTAATTTATCTTAAAATGAATATTAGAAACGTAAAAGAGGTGAAAATCATTTTATGGGAATAAAATCAAGCTTCGGTCATTTTATATAATTTTAAAAGAGTGATTTTTAAATTTTATAGAAGATCATAACAAAAAAGTTATTAGAACCAAAATAAAATTTCTTTAATTATATAAAAATGAAAGTCATGGTCTAGTAAAAGAGTTAAAAAGACATTAAAACATTCAACATTAATATTTTTCTTTTATAATATAATTTAAATTTACTCTCTAATTAATTGTGGAACGAAACATTAAAAATAGAAACCAAATAAAATAAAACAATATAAATAGTCTTCTTTGCCGCCTAATTCGATAGAGAACTTCTCTAGCATTAAGTGCATATTTAACCACTAGTTTACCGAGTACAATATTTGATCGTTCTTTTCCTAATGAGTCTCAAACAATAGAAGAAAGAGTCACTAAAGACCTTCATAGACCGGTACCAGAAAATCGTGCAGCGAGTGAAGGGTCTCAATCCCGAGTTTGCCCTCCAAAACATGGTAACCGCTCTCAAGCCGTTTGTTGATAACCTTTGTCGATGGTCGCCGAAGACAATGGAAGAGCTCAAGGAGTGAGGGACGAAGGATATAAGGGTAGAAGAAATGAGAGAATTTAGAAAGAAGCAGAGTCAAGAGGGTATCGGTGAAAAAAAAAAGGGAAGAAGCCTAGCGGCCAAGGCAAGAGGCCAAGGAGTTCCAGGCCCAGGGAGCTCCCCCAAGGACCACGTTTTCAACAATACATGCCCTTGAACGCACCCCGAGCAAAGATACTTCAAGAGGCTCTAAGCGTAGAGTTAATTCCGACACCTAAGAGACGCCCGACTCCCCCAAGAGTCGACGACAACAAGCATTGCCTCTACCACAAGAATATGGGCCATAACACAGAGGAATATGTAACCCTCATAGACAAGATAGAAGAGTTGATCCAGGCAGGACAACTAAAAAAATATATAAAATGAGAAGGCAAGGAGAGGAGTCCAAGAAGGAGGAGCTCAAACAGAAGGGCGTATCGGGGAAGGCAACAACATAGGGGAATCGACCGACCACAGTAGGAGAGGCGACGAAGCAGAAGTAGGAGCCGAAGTCTAGAACATCTATTGCGTGGTCACATCAACACGATTTCGAGCGAATTTGTGGGAGGAGGGTCGACCTCCTCTACTCAGAAACGCCACGTTCGTGCTCTCCGATCAGTCAACCTAATTAATAAACCAAGAAAGATGATGTCACTTATCACCTTCACTAATGAGGACTTTCAGGCCCCAGACCCAAACCAGGATGACCCTATGGTAGTGACCACCGAGATAGCCCGGTACGAGGTGAGTAAGGTCCTGGTTGAACAAGGAAGCTCAGTTAATATCTTGTATTAAAAGACGTTCCAAAAGATGGATCTGTTAGAGGATGTGATCATCTTATATAACGAGCAGATAGTCGGGTTTACATGCGAATGGGTAGACACGCGAGGTTATGTGGAGTTGAGGACAAAGTTGGGGACTGGACGTGATGGAGTAGAAAAAAGGGTGAGGTATCTCCTCATCAAGGCCAATGCCTCTTACAATATATTGATCGACCACCCATGCCTTAACGCGTTCGGAACAAACGTGTCCACACCCCACGTCGCGATGAAGTTCCGCTCTAATAGAGGAAACATCTGCACGATCCAAGTCGACCAAAAAATCGCTCGAGAATTTTATGTCGCGGGCTTGAAGGTGTATCCTTTTGTCCCTCCCAGGAAAATTCAGAGATCTGAAGTCGCCATGGCTGACTTGGACCTTCGAACGAACACGAAGGATAGGTTGGAACCTGATGGAATCCATTTTGGAACCTAAATGGAGATTCATGAAGGGAGCATCAACTTAAACTAAAGCTAGGAGATTGGAAGAAGAATAAGGACTTTCAAGCTTGTTCTTGCTTTCCCTTAAGCCTTAAAAGACATTGAACATCTCATAAAGAGCCATAGTCAAAGAAGATGGAAGAAGATGGAGCTTCAAGGATTCTACTCTTATGGAGGATCACATTTTAGTCTTCTTCTTTATCTTAAAACACTTTTTGTAAATATGTAATATAGCTCCTTTTTTGGCCTTGTATTTGGCCAATACACTTTGTTTAGAAGGCTTGGTGGCTTTAAGAGAAAGCTAGCGCACCATTAGGTTCTTAGTTAAAAGGTAACACCTAAAATAGGTTAAAAATGGGTTTAGAAGCAGTTAGTTGCAAGGAGTTTTTGTATTAAATGTTTTGACTAAGTTAGTTACAAAGCATAAGGCTCCTCATATTTAATGTTTAAGCTCCTCATTTAATGCTTAGGCTTCTCATTTAATGATGAGGCTCCTCTTTAAATGATGGAAAGGCTCCTAAATATTTTATGTACTTTAGCATTATCCTTCACCTATAAAAAGAGAGACACGCTTTTGTAATCCTTAGAACTTGATTGAATGTAAAGTCTTTTAGCCAAAATTGCAAGACTTCCCTTCTTGAGTTCTCACCTTACGAAATTGTCTTCTTCTAAACTTCTTCATACCTTCTCCTTCATGGTTGGCCTAACCTCCTAGAAGGACATCTACCAAGACCACTCAACACCAACATCTTCATATTGACATCTCTATTTGTTTTCGCTACTATCATTGGTCATATGAAGTCCATCCTTTGAAGAAGCTTCATCAACCCAATTGGCATATCATCTTATGTTAAAGAAACATCCTCAAAGCAACCTCCATCATTTGATATCAAGAGTTATGGTCACTATATTGGAAGTCTTCAAGAGATAAGTGTCTAAAAGTTCTTACTCATTTTGTTTACCCATTTGTGTTCTTGTGAATTCCTTGTTGTTTAATCTTTTTCAACATATCTAATATGTTGTTTAAGTCATGAGTATGTGTTGTATGTCTTGAAATATTGATTCAAATTAATTGTTCTTCTTGAATCATCCGAGTTGTGTGCCTAGGATTTCTAATTTTTCTATTTGTATGTTTGTAGAGTTTATGGGTTTGTGTCATGGGTTTGGATAATCTTTTGAGTCATTTTCTTTGATTTTACGATCCTATTTTTTTGTCCTAAGTCTTGTATATTCATATATGTCATTACATCTTTGTTGAACTTGAAAGAAAAATTGAAAACGTTGAAAACTTGAAGCCTACCCATTTTCTAAAATTTAGTGCAAAAAGTTGTCTGAACTTCAATTTTCAAGAACTAACTACAACTAGACTAGAGGTCCAAATGCTACTTTTTTTATGTGGAAAGGTTTTTTTAGCATATTTTCTAGGAAAAAAAATCATCTCATTTAGAATTTTGTAGAAAAGGTTGAGTAAAACATTGAACAAAGGTTAGAGTTGTTCATTTCCACCGTGAAATTTCGAATTTTCATGTTCTAGGTTATTTTGGGTTTTGTTTGAGTTATATGAGTGTATTCATACTTGTTATTAGTTCCTAAACAAGTTCTTATTATTAGGTTTCCATTGAGTCTTTTTTTAGTTGTCAAAAGATCATTTGATTCCTTAGAATTTTCTACATATACCCCTTGAATTAACCTTGTTTTTTAATGAGTTGTGCAAAGTTTATGATGTTTATTGTGTTCTGAAAAATTAATTGATAAAAACAGAAGATCCCTCAATAAAAAAAATAAAATAAGAAAAGAAAACAGACAAAAGAAATGAAAAAAATTGTAAGAAAAAGACACAATAATAACAAGAAACTCAATTTTGGACTTGAATTTTAAGTGTTGTTTGCATTTTTCCAACAAGTGTTTTGCTTTGACTAATATGATTGGACTTGTAATCTTAGTTTTATTTTGGTTTTAATAATCTATTCTAGCACCTCTCTTTAGGAATTCCATTTGAGTGCTTATTTAACTTGCCTTAATTTTTTGCATATCATTTTTGGCTTTCTTTGAAGTATTGTCTCATCTTATTCCATTTGAGTTTAACTTTCAAATTGTGCTTTTGTTGCTTTCATTCTTTGGCCTCTTTGGTGCTTGAAATCAAATTTGGTTGGTGTTTTCTTTTGAGAGTTTAACTAACTTTGAAGGTAGCATCTTGAAGGATTGAAAGAAGGCTAATATAAGCATTTCTTTGGACTTGGGAAGGAGTTCTTACATGGATTTGGAGTGAACATAAAGAGAGGATAAACACTTCAAGAAACCAAGAATTTAAGAGCTACTTTTATTTGCTATTTTGAATCACGGAACTTTTGTGTTCTTGTTTTTTGGTTTCATTTGCTTATTTGTTAGTGTCTTGGAGAAATGTCTTTGGTACAATTCCATCTCCATTTCTAAAATTGAAGGTGTGTCAAGTGGCTATTAAGTATCATTTGCATCTTCGCATAGGACAGTTAGTTTACTTGTTTACATAACATTTAATTTCTTCTACTTTCCTTTTATACATTGTTTTGTTTATCTTTTAAGTCCCTGTGGAACTTAGGTTGGTTGATAGCATCTTAAATAAACTTTTCTTTGGTTTTAGGAGCATTCTTTGCATTTGCATTTAAAAAAGTTTTAAAAGATTTCTTCTTTGAAACTTAGGTAAGGCAACTAAAGGACACTCTGTCCATTGTGACCCACCTCTCTTTCCTGAGAGCTTACTCTATTGTTTTTCTTCTGAAATCATCCATCAAAAACAAAATGTTTAATTGTGAAAACCTTTCTCACTCATAGTTTATATATTTTTTTGTTAATATTTATATTTATCTTTGTATACTCTACATTTATAATTTTTATGTTATATTTTATGGTTAAATAATATTAATTATGTGTTTGGTTTTGGCTTTTTTATACTTTTACATTTATTTGTTAATATATTTTAATTTGTAATTTTTTATATTTGTTATTTATTTTCATCACATGATGAAATGAGAAGACCTATGACATCTGTTCGTAGAAGACGAGTAGAAAAATATCGTGTGAACGTTATTCATGAGCATGAGAAACAGAACAAATATATATAGCAGGAGTATGCTAAGGATGACTATGTTCGGTAGCAGGATGTTGGTGAGGAAGAAGATAAAAATGAAAAGGATGGATTCCCAGGAGGTTCACATGATACCTCCTTACTTACCCATTATACCCAGTACGTTATAGTTGCCATATGGCAAGGTCGGATTAGTCATCAACTTAAATGTTAATTGTTTATTTATTTTTGTTATATAATTTTGTGTTGTTATGTAAGATCAAGGTGATCTAACATGAGAAAAAACTAAAATATTTTGGAATGTACCATGAGGCTCTTGAGCTTTATATCTCCATGTCGGGGTTGAGTTCCTTAATGAACCTATCATATGAGTATGTCGATCATGGATATGCTTTGTACGGAATGATCCAAGAACGATTCGAAAAATGAAGGTCATGCAGCAGAGGGATAATCGAGACGATGAACATAAGCACCAAACATTGACTGGTCGTCACAATCCATCACATTTTGCCACACTTCCATCAAGACATCCCATGCCTCAACATTATCCACTAACATCTTGCATTTCACTTTGACATTTTTCATAATGTGGAATGTACAAAGCATCTGATACGTTTCAGGAAATACAATGGCATTCATAAAAGTAAGGTCTTTGTAAGTGACAACGCTTGGACCACCCTCTAATGTCAATAGTAATCCTTTGAATCTTTCCAATACCCAAGTGAAATTATTTTGGAGTTCACTCGAAAACAATGCATAAGCGGTTGTGAATGTCAAACCAGTTGATGTTACTTCAACAATCTCAAGCAAAGGAAGACGATATTTGTTCGTCTTGTACGTGGTATCCATTAAGAAAACAATATTAAATGAATTGAACAAGTGCACTGAATCGAGATATATCCAAAACAGGCCACTTACCACGTCAGAATCATCCAAAGATCTACTTCATTGGATGTATTTATCTCATCTAACAACATCATCAACTGCTTCATTTCAGTTCTCGACCTTCTCAAAGATCGTCTGTAAGTGTACCTCGCATTATATATTTGCTTTATAGTGGTCACGTTAGCTTCATTATGTTCTTTGAGAGTCAAAAAAAATATTTGAGGACTTTACTTGACTCTTAGTCATGTCAACAAAAATTGACTGTTCAACAACATTTAACCTCCCCGTGAAGGAATGACCAACCAAAGTCTTTGTTAATTCATGGTTGTGATAACCACACATAACCTTTAATGTTTATAATATATGTTTCTGATCTATTATATAAAGTTGAATATGTTATGTTGTTTTTTTGTAGTTAAATTTTAATATTGTAATGTTTATTGTAGGTTGTATTTAATTTGATAAGATGGATAACTATCCATTTCTCGATTCTAAAATAAATTATGGATTTATGTCAGAATTTTCTTCCCCCCACGTGTTGATTTAATTGAATAGGTTTGAAAGATTGCATTCAACCTTGGATTTGTTGTCGTGATTATAAAATCTACACAACAACTAGTGAAACTGGAAGAAAGACATTCATTTTGTTAGGTTGTGAAAGAAGTGTGAAGTATAAAAAGTATAAGCCAGATGTTCAACCTAGTGTATCTAACATAAGAAAATGTGAGTGTCCGTTTAGATTGAGGTAAACCTAAAGGACAAGGTTAGATATTAAAGGTTATGTGTGGTTATCACAACCATGAATTAGCAGAGACTTTGGTTGGTCATCCCTTTGCGAGAAGGTTAAATGTTGTTGAACAATTAATTCTTGTTGACATGACTAAAAGTCAAGTAAAGCCCTCAAATATTCTTTTGACTCTCAAAAAACATAATGAAACTAACGTAATCACTATAAAGCAAATATATAACCTGAGGTACACTTATAAATGATCTTTGAGAGAGTCGATAACTGAAATGCAACAATTGATGATGTTGTTAGATAGAGATAAATACATCCAATGGAACAGATCTTTGAACGACTCTGACGTGGTAAGTGACCTGTTTTGGACACATCCCGATTTAGTGCACTTGCTGCATTCATTTAATATTGTCTTCTTAATGGATATCACGTACAAGATGAACAAATATCGTCTTCTATTGCTTGAGATTGTTGGAATCACATCAACTGGTTTGACATTCACAACCGCTTTTACATTGCTTTCAAGTGAGCGTCAAAATAATTTCTCTTGGGCATTGGAAAGGTTCAAAGGATTACTATTGACATCAGAGGGCGGTCCATGTGTTGTTGTCACTAACGGAGACCTTGCCTTAATGAATGTCATTGCCAATATATTTCTTGAGACGTATCAGATGCTTTGTACATTCCACATTATGAAAAACGTCAAAGCGAAATGCAAGATGTTAGTGGATAATATTGAGACATGTGATGTCTTGAAGAAAGTGTGGCAAAATGCGATGAACTGTGACAACCAGTCAATGTTTGGTGCTTATGTTCATCGTCTTAAGTATGTCTTTGCTACATGGCCTCTATTTTTTGATTATGTGAATCATAGTTGAATCATTCCATACAAGGTATATTTATTTAAGGCATGGGTCAATCCATGATCGACATACTTGTATGATATGTTCACTAAGGAACTCAACTCCAACATAGAAATATAAGGCTCAATAACCTCATGGAACATTCCAAAATGTTTTTGTTTTTTCTCATGGGGAATCACCTTGATCTCCCTTCGATCCTACATAACAACACAAAATTATATAATAAAAATAAATAAACAATTAAGGAATAATTAACATTTAGGTTAATGACTAACCCGACCTTGTCATATAGCAAATATAATATGTTGAGTATAATGGGTAAGCAAGAAGGTGTCATGTGGGCCTCCTAGAATCCACTCTTTTCATCTTCATCTTCTTCCACTAACATCCTACTGCTAAACATCCTCCTGCTCAACATAGTCATCCTTAGTCTACTCTTACGATATATACTCGTTCTATTCCTCATGCTCATACTCATGAATGACGTTCACATTCTTCTACACGTCTTCTACGAACAGATGTTATAAGTCTTCTCCTTTCATCATGTGATGAAGATGAAGGCTCACAACGAGAATATGAAATCTCATTACTAAAAGATGATGTATCTCTAGTTCTAACCATTTCTATTAACCAATTATATGAAAAATAAATTATATTATATTAAAAATATAATAACAAACAAGTAAAAAAAACAAATAATTACATAATTAATATTGAAAGAAATAGTAAATAGTAAAAAAAATAAAGATTAATAATTAACTAACGAACAGTAGCAACAAAAATTACTTATTAAATAATACTTAAATAATAACAAAAACATTAAAATTTTAAAAATAAATTAAGAAACAAAATAATAAGTAAAAAAAAATTCAAAAACTACATAGAATCAAAATCTAAATAAATTCAACAAATAATTAAATAAAAATTCATATTGGTAAAAAAATATCAATAAATAATTATAAATTCAAAAAAATTAGCAAACAAATAGAAAATACAAAATTAAAAACAAAATAAAAATATAAAAAAATACAAATTAAAAATAGGTTTAATTACCTTTTTAGTCCCCAAGTTGAGGAGTGAATTTCTGTTTTGTACCCGCTTTTAAAAATGATGTTATTTGATCCTCACGTTACAAATTTTGTAAAATTTCGATCCCTTCCGTTAAATAGATTGTAACGACGTTAATTTTACTGCACTTTTCTTCTCTCTCCTCTACTTTTTCTCACACTTTTTTCTCTCACCATTAATTACCTCCACGTTTTCTCTCTCTTCCACCTTTATCTGCACCCATCTCAAAGCTTTCTTTTTGTTTTCTGCCAGCATTAATTACTCCTTTGTAACTGAAATGAAAGGTAAAAAATTGGAGCCTGACCAGTATACATATAATGCCATTGTTAATGAAAGGGGTATCAGATGAATTAATGTTCGTAGATAATTTTCAGGATATTCAATATGATTCAGAATCAGGTTCTGATCCTGCCTGTAAGACATGGGTATCAGATGAATTAATGTCCCTACTGGGATATTCTCACCCCACAGTCGTACAGTACATGATTGGACTAACCAAACAAGCTACTTCACCAGCTGATTTAGTGGGCAAGCTAGTGGAGTTTGGGATCTCATCAATGGACACTCATGCATTTGCGGAAGAAATTTACTCAAGAGTTCCTCGCAAGTCATCTGGTTTAAATCAATATAAAAAACAAGAGAGAGAAGCTGTAATGTTGGCCAGGAAGCAGAAGACTTACACAATTTTGAAGGCTGATGACGATAGTGATGCTGAATCTGGGGATAAATCTTCAATACCTTCATTTGGAAGGCTTGACAATCACCAAAAAAAAGCGTTTCAGGAAGAAAACTGGAGTTCAAGATGACCACGACGATGAAATGATTTTGAGAAAGGAAAGTGAGAGACAAGTGAAGAGAAGAACTTCCTCCGATGGTGATAATGATTCGGAGTCTAAAGAAGAAAGGTCAAAAGATCAAAGAGAAAAGAAGGAACTAGAGCAGCATATGAGACATCTAGATGCAGCTGGGACGCGGAAGTTGACTGAACATAAATTATCACGAAAGGAGGAAGAAGAGGCAATTCGAAGATCTAGTGCTGCTAAGCTGGAGGATATTCAAGCTTTGAGAAAGGTTTCAAGGCAAGAATATACTGGTCAGGCTCCAATTTTTTACCTTTCATTTCAATTATAAAGGGGTAATTAATGCTGGCAGAAAACAAAAAGAAAGCGTTGGATGGGTGTAGATAAAGGTGGAAGAGAGAGAAAACGTGGAGGTAATTAATGGTGAGAGAAAAAAGTGTGAGAAAAAATAGAGGAGAGAGAAGAAAAATGCAGAAAAATTAACGTCGTTACAACCTATTTAACGGAAGGGATCAAAATTTTACAAAATTCGTAACGTGGGAATCAAATAACATCATTTTTAAAAGCGGGTACAAAACAAAAATTCACTCCCCAACTTGAGGACTAAAAAAGTAATTAAACCTTAAAAATATTAACAGATAAATATAAAAGTATAAAAAAACCAAAACCAAAAACATAATAAATATTATTTAACCATAAAACATAACATAAAAATGATAAATAGAGAATATACAAAGATAAATATAAAATATTAACAAAAAAAATATAAAATATTAACAAAAAAAATTAAAATATTACAAAATATTTCATACATATATTTTTAAACAAATTTAATATTAAAAATAAATATCAAATACCAAATAATATACAATATTTACCAATACAAATTCAAAATTTAAAAAAAAAATCAAATTAAAGTTTAATTAAATATAATAAAGCAAAAAAAAAACAATAAAGAAAACATGTAAGCGCACTTCCAAGTGCGACTAGCATCAAGCGCACTTCCAAGTGCGACTAGCATCAAGTGTAATTCAACCGCACTTCCAAGTGCAGTAAGCTCTCAATCGCACTTCCAAGTGCAGCAAGCTCTTCAACCGCACTTCCAATGTTGGTCGAGCCTTAAGTGCACTTCCAAGTGTAGTTAAAGCCTCCAACCTTTGTCCCTGTAATAGATCCAACCTTACAAATGCATCAACAGCACAGGCAAACGAAAATCAAGCCTTCTATCACACTTCAACCATCCATCATCCATCATATAATCTATCATACAATATCATACAATAATCACATCTTAAAGAAATCAGAACCAACTTAAACGCCTAAACAAACAAAAGGCTTGATATGAACTGTGAGAAGAAGAACCACCACTTTTGAAAGACACTCACCACTACGAGAAGCAAATGAAGGAGGAGGGGAGGGGCAGGATGCGAGGAGTGCTTCTTTCTGAAGAGAGGAGAAAAGGGATGTAGGGTTTGGGAATATGAAATGCGACAAATGAGAAAGACAGAGGAGGAAGGGGTGGGTGGTGTAGGGTTTTGTTTGTATAATGGATCAATTAAAAAAAAGTAGTCAAAGATTCTCTAACAAAGACACAGATGGGAAATTAAAAAAAAAGAATGTACAGGCTGATATAGGTGATATAGGTGAAGTACTGGAAGAAACATTCCATTTCTCCCAATACGCATAGCCATAGATACAAATTAAAAAATGCCACCAACAATAAATAATCCGAATATATATATATATATAATTGCATTAAAAATATTTTTGAAAAAAATATACCATCTCCAACTCTGAACCTGTCATCATATTTACGGATTTTGACTTCTTTTTTTATTTAAAATAGAAAAAAGGTGTTAGGGTTATTAGTTAAAAAAAAAGGCCAGAAGGAAGAGGGTGAGGAGGAATCTGAAGATCAATCTGTTGCAGTGACGTAGGTAAGTGATGATTGTTTTCTTTGTCTTCATTCTAACAATTTTGCAAAAGCAGTTCCGAAAAAGGCTGAAAATCGTTTTTTCTTTCTCCTTGGCCAATTCTACCGGCAGAAGGCTCGGAACTTATGTTAATTAACATTTTATCAGTTTGTTAAATCACTAATTTTACTAAATATTTCTTTAATTTAATATAACTAAAAACATCAAACCTCCAGCTCCCATAGTAGTCAAACACCCTAATTTACCTCTGACACAGCCCAGCCCAAAGCAAAATACAGAATGGATATCAGTCAACATAAGCAATGATAGTATGCAACCAATCCAATATCATAAACGTAATCAATCACCCAAAAAGTTAACTTTCCATACATCTTAAACATTCCGAATAAATTCAGAATATACACCTATCAGAAAATTGCATGTAGCACTTTGCCCCTCAACATTGACATTTCTATCCTAAGCAAAATAAGCTACCCGTGTGCCCCTATTTATCACAGAACACATACACATTAATATCATCACCAGCTCATAACAATTCTCATTATACTCACTGTTGATATGACCAACCAGTAAGCATAGAACAGCAAACACTCTACGAGTATGTCACTAATATTATCATACAATAACAACCAGCCACCTTTAAACATTTAAGCTTACCTATGCATCGAGCTCATTGTAAGCATCTCAAAATATTCAACCAATAAACAGCACATAAATATTCCATAGTCCAGCACAATACATACCGAGTCAAGGTCAGATATAAACAGAGGAGTATACGCATAGGACAGCCAATAAAGTGAACAATTCACGTACATAACAGCAAGACAAACTGAACAGGCTAAGCATATAACAGCATGATATTCTGAACAGACTAAACATATGCAACAAGATAATCTGGATAGACTTAGACTTTTAACCGTGCAGTTCAAGATAGTGACCATTAACACAAGTCAGCATATAAATACAACAGCATTACAACCACGTTGATTTCGCCCAAGATACATGAATTCTTTACAACCATATACTTAATTCCATATCAGCACAGAACAGCGTACATCAAGGGTATTCCCGCATGTAAAATCACTAATGCAAGTAGATATACCATTTATTCATTCTCAAAACAGAGCAATCAAAGCAGTAGTATTTACGCAGAATATGTAGCCATGGATGTTTCAGCTATAAGACCCAATCAGACTCAAAGCATAGAATTACATTAGCAGTATTTATGCGGACCATAGAGTCATGGTTACCAAGCAGCTATATCACTCAAACAGACCTAACACAGGACACCCAGCAGCGTATCATTGCATTACACTTGTTAGAATCATTACATATAGGTATCATCTTTTAGACTAGTCTGCAGAAGATTAATGAGTTGTACCTAGTTCTGTACCTAGTAGTCTAGTGCAGATTCTTGGTGTTCCATGTACCCTTGTGATTTTTGTGATTTTTGTTATAAATAGAAGATAATGAGAGGGATCATTAAGCCCTCAAGAATAATTCTTATCAGTCTTAAATCTCAAGTTGGTATCAGAGCCTGGTTCATCCTGCTCTGGTTTCCGTCCTCGGTTGTCCACCAACACTGTCACTGTTGTTCGCACCTGTCCAGTGCCGTTCAACGTCGTTCGCGGCTATCTCGCCACTATCTGCAGCTGTCAACTACAGTTTGAAGTTCTTCAACTTGGTTGTCCGCCATCTCGCATCTGTCCGTTGCTGTCCACCGCTGTCCGCTGCCGTTCGCCGCTGTCCGCCGCCGTCCGCCGTCACTGTTCCGTCCGGCGACCACTGGATCTGGTTCGCCTCTTCACGCGACAGCCAACCCCACCGGTGGGTTCGCCTGAATCTCCTCCACGCTCCGCCACGCGCAGCCTCTTTGTGCGCTGCGAACAGGCGCGTGCCGTCCACACGCCTCCCTCTACTCACCGGAAAGTCACCGTGACACCTCCATAGCTGTCGCCTGGACCTCCTCTCTTTGTTCTGACCCTCAAATCCAGGTTTCCGTAAGGTCCCAAAGCTCCCCTTGAAGAAAACCGAGGGTTATTGGGTTTCTCACTGTCGCGTTTCAAGTTCCTCACTGTCGCACCTTCCTTCTCCTATTTTTTATCTAGAATGGCGTCTGAAAGTGTTCTTTCACTGCTACTCCTTGCATGGCTTTCCTTCAAAAACAGCCAATATCTCTAAGACTGACACTTCCACTTCCAACTCCAAGTTCACTGAGGAAGAGTATCAAGAGTATCTACGATTAAAGTCTAACCGCTTGGCGCAATCATCTCAGTCCCTAAGTACGTCCACCACCAGCATTTCTCAATCCATGGAAGGTCCCAATTCATGGGTAATTGACTCGGGTGCTTCTGATCACATCTCTGGTAATACCTCATTGTTCTCAACCCTTTCCCTCTAAGAAAAACCCCATTTCATTACCCTTGCAAATGGCTCCAAAACTTGTTCAAAGAGTGTCGGTCAAGTCTCCCTGTCTCCCTCTCTCACTCTGAAATCTGTTCTTTTTGTCCCTAATTGTCCATTCAATTTAATTTCCTTAAGTCAGTTAACCAAAATGTTACATTGTTCAATAACCTTTGATTCAAAATCTTTTGTTATACAGGAGCGTGGCTCGGGGAGACAGATTAGAGAAGGATATGATGCTGGAGGTTTATACCATTTTGGATCTCGTCCATGGGTATCCTGTGTTGCAGCTCTTTCCCCTAAAGTGTTACATGATCGGTTTGGCCATCCCCACTTGTCAAAGTTAAAAAAGATGTGTCCTGAACTTAGTGGTCTTCAGACTTTAGAATGTGAGTCTTGTCAACTAGGAAAACATGTTAGATCTGTCTTTCCTAAAAGGTCTCAATCAATGTGTAGTTCTAGTTTTTCTATCATTCACTCTGATGTCCGGGGACCTAGTCGCGTCTCTTCTTTTGGTTTTAGGTATTTTGTTACATTTATTGATGAGTATTCTAGATGTACTTGGGTTTATCTAATGAAAGATCGCTCTCAATTGTTACCCATCTTCACCTCATTTTTGAATGAAATCAAGAACCAATTTGGCAAGTGATTAAAATCTTAAGAAGTGATAATGCTAAAGAGTATTTCTCATCCTCTTTTTCTGCAATCCTTAGCTCCCATGGTATTTTGCATCAGTCCACTTGTCCTCATACACCCCAGCAAAATGGTATAGCCGAAAGAAAAAATAGACACTTGGTTGAAACTGCTCGTACCCTTTTGCTTGGTGCCCATATTCCTGTTATCACTGGGGAGATGCCATCTTAACTGCATGTTTCCTTATTAATAGGATGCCCTCCTCCTCTCTCAATAATAAAGTCCCTTTCGCCATTCTCTTTCCCAATAATCCTATTTTTCACACCCCTCCTCGAGTTTTTGGTTGTGTGTGTTTTGTTCACGACATGTCTCCAAGGCTAGACAAGCTCTCCGCTTGTGCAATCAAGTGTGTCTTTTTGGGCTATTCTCGACTTCAAAAAGGGTACCAGTGTTACTCTCCTGAAACCCGGAAGTACTACATGTCTGCCAATGTCACATTCTTTGAACAAACACCTTTCTTCTCTCCATCTGTTCAAGATGTTCATATCCTCCAACGGGTCCTTCTTCTTCCAGTGGTTGAGTCCAATACCTCAAATGTCCCCGTCAATTCAAGTCCTGTTCAAAGTCCTCCCGAACCTTCCTCTCCACCTATTGATATCTCCCGACACAGTACCCCCGTGGGCAGTCCTCTCCCAGAAAATGGTGGATCTCCTCCTTCAGATTCTTCTCCGTCACCATCTCCTGTCACGCCTCCTGGTGAAGCTGATTCTGGTTGGCCCATTGCTCTCAGAAAAGGTACTTGTTTCACTCGAAACCCTCATCCCATTTATAATTTTTTTAGCTATCACAGAGTGTCGCCCTCCTTTTATTCCCTTTTATCCTCAGTATCTCCTGTGGTTATACCTAAAAATGTGAAAGAAGCACTTGATCATCCTGGATGGCGCCACGCCATGATTGTAGAAATGCAGGCTCTTGACCATAGTAATACTTGGGAACTTGTGCCACTTCCCCAGGCAAAAAGGCTGTTGGTTATCGATGGGTATATGCAATTAAAGTTAGCCCTAATGGTGACATTGATAGGCTCAAAGCCCGGCTGGTTGCAAAAGGGTACACTCAGGTTTATGGTCTTGATTATTGTGACACCTTTTATCCCGTGGCCAAGATGACTACCATTCGCTTGTTCTTCGCCATGGCAGCCATTCGTCATTGGCCACTTCATCAGTTGGATATAAAAAATGTCTTTCTCCATGGTGATCTTGAGGAAGAGGTTTATATGGAGCAACCTCCTGGGTTTGTTGCTCAGGGAGAGTCTGGTATGGTTTATAAATTGAACCGATCTCTATATGGGCTCAAGCAATCTCCACGTGCTTGGTTTGGAAAGTTAAGCTCCATTGTTCAAAAATTTGGGTTAAAACACAGTGAAGCAGATCATTCAGTTTTTTATTATCATTCGTCTCTCGGGAAATGTGTTTACTTGATCGTATATGTTGATGATATAGTGATTACAGGAAATGATACTGCTGGAATATCTTAATTAAAGGAGTACTTGTGTAGACATTTCCAAACCAAGGATCTTGGAAGCCTCAAATACTTCTTAGGCATTGAAGTAGCTCAGTCAAAAGATGGAGTTGTAATCTCCCAAAGGAAGTATGCCCTGGATATTTTGCAAGAAACATGCATGATTGATTGTAGACCGGTTGACAGTCCTATGGACCCAAATCAAAAATTAACAACCGAAGGTGAGTTATTTTCCGACCCGGAGAGATATAGGAGACTTGTTGGAAAACTAATCTATCTCACTATTACAAGGCCAGATCTATCTTTTGCTGTTGGAGTGGTTAGTCAGTTCATGCAAGCTCCATGTGTTGGTCATTGGAATGCTATCATTCGAATCCTAAGGTATTTAAAGAAGGCTCCCGGGCAAGGGTTGTTATATGAAGAGAAAGGAAGCCTTCAGGTAATAGGATATTGTGATGCTGATTGGGCAGGTTCTCCTATTGATAGACGATCTACTACTGGATATTGTGTTTTCCTTGGAAGAAACATTATCTCATGGAAAAGTAAGAAACAAAATGTAGTGGCTCGATCAACAGCTGAAGCTAAATATAGGACAATGGCATCACTAAGATGTGAACTTATATGGGTGAAGCAGTTTCTTCAAGAGCTTAACTTCTGTGACATTTATGAAGATGTATTGTGATAACCAAGCTGCCCTTCACATTGCATCAAATCCAGTGTTTCATGAGAGAACTAAACATATAGAGATTGATTGTCATTTTGTTCGGGAAAAGTTATTGTCAAAAGAAATATGTATCGAGTTTGTTGGATCAAATGACCAACTCGCATATGTGTTGACTAAGTCATTGAGGGGACCTCGGATTGAGTTTATTTGTTCCAAGCTTGGTACATACAATTTGTATGCTCCAGCTTGAGGGGGAGTGTTAGAATCATTACATATAGGTATCATCTTTTAGGCTAGTTTGCAGAAGATTAATGAGTTGTACCTAGTTTTGTACCTAGTAGTCTAGTGCAGACTC
Source organism: Vigna reflexopilosa (assembly GCA_027742785.1). Lineage (NCBI taxonomy): Eukaryota > Viridiplantae > Streptophyta > Magnoliopsida > Fabales > Fabaceae > Vigna > Vigna reflexopilosa. The sequence continues at coordinate 44,976,217 of CM050911.1, read as the reverse complement.
TTGGTGTTCCATGTACCCTTGTGATTTTTGTTATAAATAGAAGATAATGAGAGGGATCATTAAGCCCTCAAGAATAATTCTTATCAGTCTTAAATCTCAAGTACACTCACAAGCAGCAACTATAAAATTGATCAACCCATGTACTTAAGTCCTATAATCTTACAGTACTAAATTAAGCATCAAACCTCTTCTTTTTTTCTTTTAAAATATAACACAGCGCCAATGAACAACCAGGTACCAAAATTTCAGTGCAGCAAAAGCATCAGACATAGAGATGACACAACATGCTCAAGGAATGTCTATAATGCTAAGGCTGTTTCTATCAGACTAAAAACACACTCTCTTCAAACTCTAGACAATAGGCTTAACTCATATCTTGTACCAGTTTTAACATACAACCCTGTTCAATCTTTGCTTAACTCATTTGTCTAACTACTTAACATATCATATTACAACTTGTCCAAACAGAACCTTCCAACATTCATTAAGCATGCACAGACTCAGTAACAACGATGCACAGAAGACTTCTACTTTCATAATATCAGTTGACTACATAAAAGAGACTTAATCCAACCTTCAACTGCAGAGACAGCTAGCCCTATTACTCTAGTTCTAGTTTTTAATATTATTACATGCATAACAGACAAACACAATGGCAAACATAACCAGACAAACACAATGGCAAACATAACCAGACAAACCACGTTTTCCAGGAATTCTTAGTTACAAACCTGATACATTTAGACAGCAATTAGGCAGACCACGTTCAACATATATCCAGAACACCCACCATCAGTATAATCTCGAAAACTACCCTCCATCTTACAATAGCTCACAGTAACTCAATCCCACCACATTCCAAGTGTTCCAACCATCAGATTCCTGATTATACTACTCAGAACAGCCCAATGCATGGCACGCAGGGTATTTAGGGATATACTAACTTCAAGCAGCAACTAAACAAGACATTGTAATCATTAACTCCTCAACAGCATAATTCATACAGAGTACTAGTGCAATCAAACATGCATTTCATCAAACAAACTTACCGAGACAGTTGTTAATTAAACAAACACAATGGCAACACAATAGGATTCTCAAATTTCATCAGAAACAGCCGTGAGCACATTAACATTGATTCTTCCATAGTCGCGACATCCAAATACATCAAACAGGAAAATGAAGAATTTTCATTACGAATCACACATTCAACCAATAAATACAATTCAAGCAGAGTTAGCTCCCCCATACCTGTCTTGGTTCCTCAAACACAGCCACCCCCGATTTGAACTTCACCTCTTCTAGCTCTCCATTCTCACGTTCATTCTCTGAATCGCAACCCCTCAATCTCTCGGTGCCTTCCACTCACCCTTTACAACCTCTAATTAGTCACTCACCGAAACCCAACCCCGAAACCCTGGAAAAAAAAAATCCCATAAGGGTTTGCTTCGCAGCTTTTCCCCCTGATTCCTCTTCTCACGCCACCATTCACTCTACCCCTTTTCCCATCTAGTAGTGTTCACTCGACGAAAGAAAAGAGAAAAACGAAAGAGAGGGAAACGAAACTAAAATATATATATATATATATATATATATATATATATATATATATATTTAGTCAGCCAACAATTTAAAACATGAAAAATTGGTCTCTGCACGTATGGAACCCAACGCCCCACAATCCAATTACTACACACATAACATCAACAATAAGCCAACTTACACCCTACAATTTTATAATCATTTAACAAATATTTAAATTATTCTTTCTTGCACACATTACAACTTTATATCTAAAACAACCAACATTTTGCACCACGAAAAATTTGTACAACATAACACTTAACCACCACATCATGTTCTTATTAAGTTAACCACATAATACTAATGAAAATAAACCTCATTTCCATCAACCAAAATATTTCAATAACAAACTTATACCTAAGTTTGTATTAAAATCTTTGAATCTTACACACAACAAATGAGTATGAGAGTAGAGTAAATCAATTTCTTGAATTAAAAAAAAATGAATCTTTCAAATAATAATGAAAGATTTTATTGCTGATGTGTAATGATTTGAATAAACAAAAACCACCAATTGAAGTTATTCGATAGTATGTTTATTGTAATGGATTCCTAAAAAGCTACACAAAATAGATATGGCATGATGAATTAATAGAGATGCCTAGTGTATATGAGTCTTAAGTAGAAGCAGAAGAAGTTCACTTAGACATACCAACTAAAGTTATTCAAAAGCATGTTCTTTGTGATAGATTCCTAAAAGAACTACACAAAGTGGACATGGCACGATGAATTAATAGACATGCCTAGTATATATGAGTCTTAAGTAAAAGCATTAGAAGTTGATTTAGACATGGATTATTGGTTAGAGGACATGATACGCAATGTTGGACATGATTCATTCGACGTGCTCATGTGTATGATAACTTTTGCAGTGACACAAATAAACCTTTTTATCCAAAATGATCTGAGTATACTTGATTATTAGTGGTATTAAAATTATTCAATTTAAGGCAAGAAATGGGTGGATTAATAAAAGTTTCACAGTATTACTTTAGTTGTTGAATGACATGCTTCCTGAAGGTAACATATTTCCAATACGCAATTGTAATGCGAAGAAGATATTGTGTCTCGTGGGTATGAAGTATCAAGAAATTTACGCATGTCAAAATGATTGTGTCTTGTATAAAAGCGAGATTTCTAGGTAACATTAATGTCCACAATGTAGAGTATCACGATACAAACGAAAAGAGGATGGATATGATATGATAGTAAGGTTCCTCCTACAAAAGTTTTGTGGTATTTTCCTCTTGTTACATAGTTGAAACGCTTATTCAGTAATGCAAATTATGCAAAACTCATGACATGACATGCATATTAACGTATAAAAGATGAGAATTTGAGGCATCCAACAAATGGTTTACAATGGAAGAATATTGATTCCATGTTTCCTAATTTCTTTAATGATTCAAGGAACATTAGCTTTGGACTTGTTACAGATAGAATGAATCCATATGGCAACTTCAACAGTAAACATAGCTTGTGGCCTGTGATGTTTACAATTTACCTCCATGGTTATGCATGAAACACAAACATGTGATGTTATCCTTGATGATCTTGGGTCCAAGACAACTAAGAAACGACATTGATGTTTATTTAGCCTCAATAGTTGAAAATTTGAAAATGTTATGAGAAGAATGTGTTGATATGTTTGATGGGTGCATTGGTGATTCCTTTAAGTTGCATGTCATGTTATTTTGTACAACCAAGAAATTTCCAGCATATGGTAATTTAAGTGGCTATAGCACTGAGGGTCACAAAGTGTGTCTTATATGTGAAGAAGGCACATGTCACCATCAACTGCAATGTGGAAGGAAAACAATATACCTTTGACATTAAAGGTCTCTTAATACAAACCATCCATATCGTAAATTAAAGAAAGCATTTAATGGGTGTCAAGAAAATGAATTAGCTCCAATTGTTTTAAGTGGATCACAAGTATATGAGCATGTGAAGGACATTAGAGTTGTCCTTGGAAAGATGCAAAAAAGGGCACTTCAAGCAACATATGGAAGAAATGGTAAATTTTCTTTGATTTCCCATATTGAAGGGATCTTAATGTGAAAAAAAAATTTATATGTTGTGCATGTAAAGAAAAATGTTTGTGATATTATTATTGGAGCACTCCTTTATATTCAAGATAAAAAAAAAGATGGTCCCAATGTTCATTTGGACCTGCTTGAAATGGGTAAAAGAACAATTAGCTCCAATATCACACGGTAAGCGAACATGCCTACCTCTAGCATGTCACAGATTGTGTAAACAATTGAAGAGAAGTTTTTGTAAGTTTTTACTAGGTATGAAAGTTCCACTCGGTTACTATTATAATTTTAAAAGAATTGTATCCATGAAAGATAAAAAATTACTCGGGTTAAAATTTCATGATTGTCATGTATTGATGCAACAACTTCTAACATTGGTTATTCGAGGCCTATTTTCTAAGAATGCTAGATACACATTAACAAGATTATGCTTCTTTTTTAATGCAATATGTATTAAAGTTATCGACATTGAGAAGTTGAATCAGGTAGAAATGAGGTTGTGGTTATATTGTACCAGATGGAGATATACTTTCTTCCATCATTCTTTAATATTATGGTGCACTTGATTATTCATCTAGTCAAAGAAGTTAGAATTTGTGGTTTAGTATTCTTACAATGTGTGTACCCTATTGAGCGATGCATGAAGATATTAAAAGGCTATGTAAAGAACCAATATCGTCTTGAAGCATCAATCGTTGAAAGATATATTGTTTAGGAGGCTATTGAGTTTTGTACAAACTACTTATCAAAAGTTACAGCTATAGGGGTACCTAAGTCTCGTTACCATGGAAGAGGTGCTGGTAAGGGTATTCGAAGTACAAAAGTTATTACTCTAAATAGAGCTAAAGTTCTATGAGCACACACACACACAAACACACACACACACACACACACACACACACACACACACACACACACACACACATATATATATATATATATATATATATATTGAGTAACACTTAAAAATTCATCCTCTATTTAAGTGCTCACAAAGATATTATAAAGAGAAATAATCCATGAATGCATCAGAAGTGAGTCATTAATGAGCACAACATAACCATTTTAAAGTGGTTCAAGTAGTAGGTTCAAGTTGACCATACAACTTCTAATACATTAAACTTGCTATCAAGTGAGCCAAACCTTGATGTGATATATTGGAGTGGATATGATATAAAAATTATACATTTCATAAAAGAGAAAAAGATGAAAAAGCATAGTGCATAATAGTGGAGTAATGGTGGTAGCTAAATCAATACATGTCTCGAGTTTAAAGGATAAAAATCCTATAGTGGCATCAATATGCTACTTTTGTGTAATTGAAGATATTTGAGTGATATATTACACAAGTTTCAGAGTACATATTTTTAGATGTAAGTGAGTTGATGGTAATAATGGCATCAAGATCAATAGTCTAGGTTTTATATTGGTTGACCTAGAAAAGACAGGTTATACTGAAGAGCCATTCATAATGCAATCTAAGGCAAAACAAGAATTTTGTGTCCAAGGAAGGACCATCTATGGTACTGATGACAATGATGAAGTCATTCTTGATATTAATGAAACTTCATCTTTCTCATCAAATATCCCAACCTTGAATGTCGATAATGAAGTAGATGATGTCCATGTCATACGTGGTGATCACCATGAACGGTTGTGGAGAACATTCTAACTTGATAATGTATAAACTCAAATTGTATGTTTATTTTATCTATTAATTCTTGCTAAAAAGTAATGTTTTGAAAGGTATGAGTACGATTTGGTTTTTCAATTGTAGGTTGGATACGGTCTCGCGATGGCGTTTCTATGCAGGTTGGAGAAGATGGAGTTTGACGCGGTTTCTCTGGTTCGTTCTGATGGAGAAGATGTCGGTGGCGTAGCAAACATGGTGGCTGATTCGCGTGGTGGTTTTGATTTGGTGATTTGTAGATTAGGGTTTCGCTTTTTGGGATTTCGCCTTGGTGCTCACAATGGTTGATATGGAGGAGGCACAAGGTGTTGTTGCGGGGGCGTTGGTTGGTGATTTGGTCTTGTGGTTGTTAGGGATGAGGATGACGCAGCCATCAGTGGTTAGATGGCACGAGATGCAAAGGTTCTTGTGTGTTTGTGATTTTTCAGGTCAGAGTTTCTATGGAGGTGCGATCTGAGATTGGTTGCTGCTTTCGTAGAGGCTAGCGTGGTGGCTGAAGAGCGAACGTTGATCAGATGGTGGCGAGGCGTTGAACTCCCGATGGCTATTGGTTGTTACTCTTGGTGGCTATAGAAGAAAAACAAAGATTGGAAAACTTCTACCAGAGTTGGAAAATGTAGAGAGACCCCAGAAATCAATAAAGAGGGAATTACTGAAGAAACATAAAACTACTTTCACATCTTGAAAACCAAAAATTTCTCCTGAGGATTATGTTCTCCAGAAGGATTAAAATAATTTCAATAATATAAAAAAAATAAATGATTTGCAGTTCCGACGGTTTTAGAAGTTCAACCCCAACAAATATTGGGGGTTTCGAAAAGGCCCTGCAAGTAGCTGCGGTTTTGAAAAACCGGCACAATTAATAACGGTTTTCGAAAAAATCGCCACAATTTATTTACCGACGCTGATTTTATGGCCGATTTTATAACCGCGGGAAATGTTTCTACCAGGGCTTAAAACCATCAGAAATGGAAAAAATAACCCCTGGTAAAATTTAATATTTTTGTAGTGTGGGTAAAAACAAGTTACTTATTAGTTTTGATAGTACTGAATTTATTTTAAATCAATTGCGTAATTCATAGGATGTGTGTGTGTATGTGTGAAAGTGTTAGACACTATATTATTGAGAAACTTTGTAATTAAAATTTTATGTGATGTAATAATTTTAGTTTAAATAAAGTTCTTAATCATTTTCAAATCTTTTAAAGGTGGTGTATGATTTGCAGCATATGTTTGATGAAGTCACCTATATGAGCATAAAGGAGGCTAGTTACATGAGATCTTAACAAGATCTATAAAGCACTCATGGTTGGTTCACATTATTGCACAAATTGATTTCATTTCCTCCTTCACAACTTGTGGGATTCTTCGCAACTCATGGTGCGTTAGCATGGGAGGTTGGGTTTTTTGAAACCCATGTACACCTATAAATAGGTGCCCCTATGCTCCTTCGAGAAAATGCACATTCACACATTTAATCTTCTCTCTCTCCCATTTTCTCGCTTTATCTTTTTATGTGCTTTCTTTCTTTAATTAAATCTTGGGTTATTTACTCTTTTAAGAGTTTCTTGCTAGCTTCTACGTTCCTCATAAAATTTAGGAAATTTCTATTGTATCTTAGGGGACTTATGTAACACACCTTAGATAAGAATTTAAGGACAGTTAAAACGTATCAGAAAGCTCTTTTCATTTATGAATTTTTTTAGCTAAAATAAAAACCAAAAAATTATTAGACAAGATATAATTATAACTCATTCTTGACAAAAAAACATAATAAAAAATGTGAGTTAACTTGTATTACTAAGTAAAATATTTATAAGGTTGAATGTTGAAAGGTATTCACAATAAATAAAAAAACTATAAACAATTAATAAAATATTATATTAAAAATTATGTTTAAGTTTTTATTGGTTATATATTTTTTTTTAAGTAATTATTTGATCAAATGCATTCATGGTTATTCACACATTACTTCCTACATTTTTTGAAAATTTGTATGGTGTATTGAACTTACACTTGTGAATTTAGCCTCCCTCACATGGTTAGATCTTGACGCACATGGGTTGGGATCATAAAAACTCATAGGATCAAAAAAATCCTCTTTGAAAAAGTCTACAGGATTAAAATGTCCACAAAATTCATGTGGACCACGACTAGCCCATGAGCCATTTCTTTAGAAAAATATTCATTTAATATAAAGAAAAAAATGCAACTAACTACTAATATGTTGCAAATCTAGGTGTTTTAAATTTATCAAAGAACTATATACAAATATTTTAATCAGACTAACATAGATTTTGTAATAGGTTTAAATAAACTTAGTTGTTTACTTATATAGGAAAATTACATAGCAAAATAAGATGTTGAATTCTTTGACTAAACATATTTTAAAATACATAAGATAGTTACTTAATTTTGTTGTACGAAAAGTTGATCTTGATTTGAATCAAAAACTAAATAAGACATCTCAACTTGAAAATTTAAAAATAATAAATTTATGAATAATAAGTTTATGGATATTTTCAATATATATTTTTTATGTATGACTTAAATTTATACTTAAAATCTATTAATTATTTATTTCTCTTTAATATATATATATATATATATATATATATATATATATATATATATATTTATAAGGGTTAAATATGCTTTTAGTCCCTAAAGTTTCACTGATTTTTGGTTTTAGTCCCTGCATCGAACATTGATGGCATTTCATCCTCTTAGTATGGAAACATGTATTTTTAGTCTCTAAAAATAGACGACGTCAATTTTTTGGTTAGGTGGCTAACGGCCCTGCCACGTCTTCTTCCACCTTCACTGAGCATTGCCTTCTACGTTGGCATTTTTTAACATTTGGAAGTAGATTAACATTGTAGCACGTGTGTTGGTGACTTAATCTTTTATAAACCATATTTTAAGACACCTTGGGGTTGTTGTTCGTGATCTGAGTTGGGGGCAAATTAGGTTCGAGATCGTGTTGTTCAAGAGGGAGATAGGCTTGTTCAAGTGGGAGATAGTCTTCTTCAAGAGGTAAGCTAATAGTTGTTTTGTTGTTCTGCCTTTGATTTTAAGGATTGGGGATTTAGGGTTTGGGTTGGCACGAAAGGTGATGAAGGTATTTGCTTCTTGTAGTGAAATGAAAGGTGAGAGTGCAGGAAATGGTTGGACGCGAAGGACGATTGGTTCAGCAAAGTCTCAAAGCTGTGGATCATCTTCACGGTTACCATCTAAAATGCGTGGTTGTGGTGAGACATTGTTGCTTTTGAAGGCAACTACTGCGAAGAACAAAGGAAGACTATTCTATAGATGTAGAAATTGGGCAGTAAGTGACTAAATCTTTCAGTTCATGTCCTCAACTTTCTATTCATGGTGTGTTATTTTGATTGCAGAGTAATTCAACTTGTAATTACTTCGAATGGCATGAAGATGAAGTTTCTGAAACTCAAGGCAAACGTGAAGGAGTTGATCTGTGTTTGGAAAATGATATAGTTGTCCTGGATCAAAAGAAGAAGATAGAGAAGCTGAAAAGGAAATTACAAGAATAGAAGAAATATGGGAAAATGATGTTGTACTTGTTTATGTTGTCATGGGCATTAAACATTTTCTTTTGTATTATGTTTTTACTGAAGATTAATTGTAATTGAGATGATGATAGCATGAAGGATTAAGTGAAGGAGAAGTAATGTAAAAGAGAAGTAATCTGAAAGTGAGGCAGAGCTTAGGTAGAAGGTTGTGTGTCATAGGTTGGTTTGACCTTACGGCTTGAACAAGAGACATTTGAAAAGGGGCTATTAATTATGCAGTCTTTATGCAGTCAAGAATATTAGATACCAATGACATATTTTTCATGAGCACAAGTTATTTTTTTCTTTCCTTACTTTACAATTGATTATGGTAGAATAAAACATCAAAAGACCAGGTATTGTTGCTGGCCAAATTGGATTTTAAAGAAAAATTTCATCAAAACAAATTTGTTTTCAACACTGCAGCAGAAAAATTGGCTTCATTTTGGTGGTTTGAAACTCAACTTTGCATAGAAGTGGCTTAACTCGAAATGAATCACTCCAGCAACTTTAATTAGTGATTTGAAACTTGTTCAAACTCTGAAATGAGTTAAAAACAGATTGCTACTCAAATTCACCTTGCCACTTCCTAATTTAACTCAAAATGTGATGGTTTAAAATGCAAATATGCATATAGGCTAAGTTTTGACCAAATGAACAATGCTAGCACCTTTAAACCATCAATTTAAACTTGCTTAAACTGTAAAACAACAAAGAAACAAGTGATTTCGAAAATTCACCTCTGCTGAAAATGCAGCAGATTTCAATATTATGCAGTCCCTAAAATTTTAGTTTTAAATAGCTTATTATGCATTCCATGAAATTGGTCTTAAATTGCTTAAACAACTTATTATGCAGTCCATGAATATCAACACAGTATATTGCCATCAAAGAGTGGAATAAAGTGGTTCCAAACCCAATACTCACGTGAACAACAACTGAAGTACTTCAAATTTAAATCTGCAGCAGTGGTCCCATACAATGTGCATTCAATATTAAAGTAAACATCAAGTGGTCCCTTCCCACTCACAAAAAAAAATATTGTGCATTCAATACAAGTGGTCCCTGCCACCTACATCCTGCCAACTACATCACTTTAATCAAAGTACTACCCACTACTAATGTTCCCTTAGTGGGTTTTTAATACAAAATACATTAAAAAAGGGTCTTCTTGCAACTTGGTCAAGTGGTACTAGCTTGGGAACCAAGATGGTGTGCACCCAGTCCCGAGGCTATTCTTCCTGCAGCTTGGCCTCTTGATGCAGTTGCTGCTCCACTGAATGATGGTCCACTATGTGTTGTTGATGTTGCTCCAGCTGCAGCTCCTTGTGAAGTTGATGGTGGTGCTTCTACTTCAAATCTGGGCCTACTACCAGATCCTCCAGCACTTGAAGTGCCCCTTGTGTTCTACAAAAAGAGTAAGCAACATTAGAAGCCATGCTGTGTAAATAATCTTCAGGGTTTTGAACTTTGTAACTAATGGCAGCAATAGCATGCCTACAGGGTATTCCTATTAAATCCCAACTGTAACAACTACAGGAATTGTTACTTAAGTCAACAACAAACTTATCCATTATAAAGTCGTGTGTCACCTCAAATTTTTCAGCCCCGGCCCATGTGGGAATCCAATTACCACTCTTTTCTATTTCCTTATCAAGCCTTTTTCTAGGTCTAGGCATTACCACTCCTGGATATGTCATGGCTTTCTCCCTAAGTGTTGCAAACCGTTTCATAATGTAAGTTCGTATCCATTCCATCATAGCTATTATTGGTTTGTCTCTAGCTAGTAGTATAGTACTATTAAAGGACTCACTTAAGTTATTTATCAACACATCGCATCTACAATAGGTACTAAAGGCATGTTTACACCAACTCTTGGTAGGAATTGATGGGTGTCGCAACCCACACAAATTTAATGTGCAATTTAGAAATGTAGTATAGCTAGGAAATGACTCCTAGGTCGTCTCTCAAGGACCAATTTTGCGGTTCAAGAATTAAGTCACACACGAAGGGGGGGTTTGTGAAAACGTTGTGGTGAATACAGATGAATAAAATCAAATCACTGACGCAAACAGAAACACAGACACAGAGCTAAAAAAAACGGTTTCAAAGACAGACTAAAAACGGTTGGTCATTAACTTAATTACAATGCTTCCTATCACAGATCAACAAAATAAAACCAACTCAAACCTCTAATCCAACACAATTAATCAACTAAGCGCAGTCTAATTATGTTTTCATAAAAGCGGACTAAGTGAACGCAATGTTAACGTCAAATCTAATTTACACCATGCAGTTTCATCGACTAAGAGACGACTTAACACCAACTGGGCAACTAAGTGTATACCCAATTGCAAGTGCAAATACGGATTTGATATTAACCAAGTTAGAGTCACAATTACAAATACAGTCCAGAAATCTCAAAGAAGCAATGCAATATCGCTAATGACCAACACAGTTAATTTAAGCTATCATGACAATTAAAGTGACACGACTAAACACATTAGACAACATTAAAACAAATTAAAATACTAGACACCAACACTGTTTCAATCAACTATCTAACACAGTTAAATTAATTTAAATGCAAAACTAAATTAAGGAAATAAAAAACAACTAATCCTACTGAATAAATTAATTAAAAACTAAAGAAACCAATGAGCCTAATTTAATCCTAGCAAATTACTTGACTAAATGACAATTAGCAATCAATTTTAAAAGTCCAATTGTCCAAATAGAACCTCATGGCCGTGAGTCACCAAGCACCATATCCAAACTTGACTTTCTTGCTTCAATAAGCCACCAAATGTGTTGACTTCTTCTCCCATGTGCACCATTTTCCAAGGAAATTAACATGTGCCTTCCACATCATACAATACCGTCCATTCTCTCCTCCCATGTAGCAAAATAAAATGAAATCCACAAACTAAGACACAATTGCCGTGAGCTAAAAAAAAGCCTCTACAAAAGTTGCTTCAAAGACCAAAGTGCAAATGGAAGATACTTTGGATAGTCAAATCAATGTGCCATGTAAGCAAGGTCCAATGAAAATAAACACCATAAACTTCCATTCTCTTGTGCTATTCTCGGCAGCCACAATGCAAGTAAAAGACAAAGTTCAAAAGTGGAAACCTTCCTTGAGTAAAAACAAGCATCTTTTGTGTTGGTCCAAAAATGGCAAAAACTTAAATGCACCTTATCTCTCCCTTCCAATGCTCCATTTCGGTTTCTCCACCAAGACAACCCTTCAAAACCTTTTCTTCACCATACATTAACGTGAATACACCCCAAGGAACCAAGCATCAGCTTCAAAACAAGTCATGAACAATAAACCCAAACATATGCTACTTCAACCCAACCAAATCTTCCATTTCTTCAAGTTTTTAGTAAAAAACGAAAATGAATCCCTACCCTTCAAGTCCAGCACGTCCAGCCACCATAAACAACACAAAATTCTGGTTGTAATCTTGCTTCAAACATTAAAACCGAAAAACAAGAAGAAAGAGCCCAAACCACAACACCCACACATCAACTTAAGCTCTTTTCAACCCAAAACTCACATAAAACTCCATTTTTATCATCCAACCAACCAAAATGAAATGAAAACCGAGAGGAACAACAACAAAGGGAGAGGAAATCGAAATATAAAGTTACTCAAACCCAACATCCACCATGGAAATGCAAGGACAAGCTCCAAAACTCAAGCTTCAAGCATCAAGAACAAGCAAATAGAAGTAGAAATGAATGATTTTTCACCATCAATGAGCTAAGATAACCAAGAGTGAGTTAAGAGACAAAGAAAATCTGCATCTTGTTCATTGAAATGGCTCCAAACCGAAAACACCAAGCAAGCTCCCTTAAGGCATGTTCATACATGAAACCCTAGGAGAGAAAAGTTCTAAAACCAAAAGTATGAAGTGTTAAGTCTCTCCCTCTTTTGTGTCTCGGCCATTCTCCCTAAAAAGCCATCCCACACCCTAAAAAAATGGTGGGGTCCACCTCTAAGAAACCCTAAAGTCTATGCCAAGTGTCCCACACAAGGGTTTTTTACAAAATTGCCCATAAAAGGGTCCAAAACACCTAATTCTAATCAAGGGCTTCTAAAAAACGAAATTACAACTTTAATTAAAATCTAAATGACTAAATGTTGAGCCTTTGAGTGTGCCACACCATATCCTAATGCTCCAGATGATATTTGCACAATTTCCCTGTAACCAAAAATACGCTTAATCAGCTCAAAATATCCAAATTAGCGAAAATACGAATTTCCGACCAAATTAAGCAGAATTCGAAAAACGGGGAAATAACAAACAATTAAACACAATTCCCTTGTTTATTTAAGTGCAATAAACTAAATATGGTTCAAGAAATAACGACTCATCAGGAATACCTAGCAACCAATTATATGCATCATTGTTAATAGCTTTCAACTCACCCATCTTTTTTCCCATTCCTTCTTATATGTAGCCTTTGCTGCTCCCATCATGAGATCTCTAATGAGTACTCCTCCACCAAATCGCTTCTTGAAGTTGTTATATAAGTGCCTTAAGCACAATCTATGTTCGACTCCATCCATCATGTCATCAAAAACTGTCATAAGTCCCTATGAAACACAAAATGTATTGATCATTACCAAATGATGAGATTGTTAGAAAATAAAAAAAGTAATATAGTCAAATTGAAATACCTTTTGTTGATCAGAAATAAACGCCTAATGTTGACATTCAGTGCCACCTATATCATCCAAAAGTTGTGATAAAAACCATCTCCAAGTTTCCTTGCATTCATTCTCGACCACTGCAAAAGCCAGTGGGAAGTATTGATCATTGCGGTCTCGGCCAACCGCCACCAACAATTGGCCACCATATGTTGTCTTAAGATGACAACCATCCACCCCTATGAAGGGCCTGCAACTTCCTAAAAAACCTTGCTTACACCCCTCTAAACACATATAAAAAGAGCCAAATCTTGGTGGCAAACTTGGTTAGGGTTGATTCACTTTAATTTTAAAAGTTTCACACTTGACTCTTAGCAATTCCCCCACATAATCATATAGACGAGCATATTGTCTATCCCCATCACCAACCAAAGAATCCAAGGCAATTTGTTTGGCCTTCCCAGCTTTCCAAGCAGCGATTCCCACACTGAATGACTTTTTAATGTCATCAATGATTTGGTTGACAGTCATGCTAGCCACATTTACAAACCTGTCAATTAAAACTTGGGCAATCCAATTCACACTTGCACTTTTGTTTCCAAAAACTCTTCCACACCTGTGTCGTCCAACTAAGGTTTTCACCCTAAATGTTTCCTTCCCTCCTACCTTGCTGGCCATAATAACAAAGCCACATTTTTTCTTACATTCTGCCCTTACTCTTGTGAGGTCATTCTTCACAAACTTAATCTCTTTTCCATTTAATACACTATGCTCCATTACTGCATTTTTAAACTCCTTCAATGAACAAAATTCCATCCCCAATGAGAATCTGAAATCCTTGTTCATACCATCTTGTCTAAACTTTTTAAACTTGCCCCTTTTCAAGCTACCATCCTCATCACTTTCTAAATCTGAATCCAATTCATCACTTATGTATTCCTCATTGATCTCATGCTCTCCAACTTCATCATCCATTACAAATGAACCTTCCCCAACATTGCCTCTTCTAGTCACACGTTTTTTTTTCTTTTCATTGCATTCCACCTTTCCAAAACTAGATTAATGTTTTTGCGAACATCATCCATCCTGTCATCCACTTTATCATTCTCAACACCAAACCCATCATCATCATTATCCATTCTTTCTTCTTCACTCTCATCCAGATAATCTTCAGCTGAAGCTTCTACTTCCCCCTCAACCACATTCCTCCATGTTTCCTCACCAATTTCAACCTCTTCCTCATCAACTTCAACATCTTCCTCACCAATTTCTACCTCTTCCTCACCAATTTGTACCTCTTCCTCACCTACTTGAACCTTTTTGTGACCTATTTGAACATCTATATGTTCCTCAGCAGCATGACCTTCTTCCACATTCAATCCACCCTCTTCTACAATGTTAGCCACACCCTCCAGGTTCCCATCATGTGTCTCTTTGCCACAACTAAGAAACAAAACTTCCACTGGCTCACTAGGAACATGTTGAACATATATTTCTACCATGTCCCTAGTCTCCTCTGCATACTTAGACAAGTTCATTACTTCTCTGTCATCACTCAGTAATCTCAGACTATTCATCAGCATTTCCCTGGACCCCTTCCACCATAGTTTAAAGTCTCCATCGTACTTAAATTCTTTAACGATTCCAACTGCTTCAAAATAAGACCATCGATCTGGATCAAGCCCTACTATCACGTGTACCTCTCCGCCAACATATCGTAGCCCCCTATCACTAACAAACCTTCACATGTGATGCAAACCAACTTCGAACACCATTTTTATACCTACATTCACACATTAACACTTAACTCACAATATCGACCCAACAATGATAAACGAAATACGATCACTTACCTTGATACAATGCGCGAACGAACCACCTTGTATCTTTCACCACCCAATGTCTCTCTCACGACCACCACAAGGAGCACCGCAACGAACCACCTTGAAACAATGATTGGAGAAGAAGGTTTCAACGACAGTGTTCGAGTTCGAATAATGTTTCCACCAACGTACTTTTCCCCAATTGCAAAAATCCAATTTGCCCTAAATCCCTAATTGTTTACCTTGATCCCTAATTGATCTCATCACTAAAACACACGTGCAAATCAAATTTTGTTAATCCAAATGTTAAAAAACCTAAATGTGGCAAGCAGTGGCAGGCAGTGCACAATGAATACGTGGCAGGACCGTTAGCCACATCACTAAAAAATTGATGCCGTCTATTTTTAGGGACTAAAAATACATGTTTCCATACTAAGAGGATTAAATGTCATCAATGTTCGATACAGGGACTAAAACCAAAAATCAGTGAAACTTTAGGGACTAAAAGCATATTTAACCCTATTTATAATTATAAAAAAACTTTAGTATTAATTTTATTAAAATTAATCCAATATTCTAACATATTTAATGTCTCCTATGTCGTGTTTCAAAATTTACTATAATATACTATGTATTATTTTATTAAATGGTATAAATTTTCTTCTTTAAGAAATAAAATTAATAAATAAATTATAATCAATAATTATATTCATTTATATTATATATTTTATTTAATGTATAATATAAAAATATTGATTTAAATATAACAAAATTATAACATATTATATAATTTTATATGTGTAAATAAATGATATATTAATAATGTAATATATTTCATTATTATTTGTATTCAAGTTATAATTTATATGTAGTAATAACTCCAAGAGATTTTAAATATAAAATTAATATATTATAATAATATATTTAAAGTGTATAATATCTCAGATAAAACAAATATACTAAAAAACAATAATATATATATATATATATATATATATATATAATTGCTAACTTGCGTACGCCTGTTTTTCAGTTGGTACATTTTAGCAATGTATACCGGATTTTAGTACACAAAAATATCCTAATATATCATGGATTCTAAGTTTTAAGATGAAGGGTATTTTAATAATTTTCATTTTCAAAAATAAAAAACAAAAGAAACCCCCAAACCCTTGCTCACCTCCCTCATTCCTCTCAACTCTTTCTCTTTCATCTCTCTCACACTCCAACATTTTCTCTGTCATCGCTACTGTAGCCCCAACTGAAAAAAATCAGAAACATTCGCTTTTAAACAATTTCTTACAAAAAAAATGATTTTATAATGAGTTTTCATTTCATAATTTTTGTCTTATCATTTTCACAAGCATAATGACATTCGAAGGAATTCGTAATTGGCCTGGAAAAAATCAGAAACACTCACTGTTAAACAATTTCTTACAAAACATGATTTTATAATGATTTTTCATTTTATAAATTTTGTCTTATCTAATTTTATCTAATTTTCACAAACATAATGACATTTGAAGGAATTGGTAATTGGCCTGAAATTTTTTTAAGAGATGATGATTCAACATCCGCAGATGATGAAATTAGAGAGGTTAGTGAAGATGATGAAATTGAAGAAATCTTCAATAAACCTTTTCCTGAATGATGAAATTGTTTAACATCGAGTGTTTTTTCAGTTGGGACTAGCGTAAGAATGACAGAGGAAATGTTAGAGTGAGAGAGATGAAAGAGAAATGGTTCAGAGGAATGAAAGAGATGAG
Organism: Vigna reflexopilosa; assembly: GCA_027742785.1. Taxonomy (NCBI): domain Eukaryota; kingdom Viridiplantae; phylum Streptophyta; class Magnoliopsida; order Fabales; family Fabaceae; genus Vigna; species Vigna reflexopilosa. Next base: position 44,959,089 of record CM050911.1, on the reverse strand, counting down.
CATGAGTTTTGGGGTTTTTTTTTTTTTTTTAGTTTTGAGAATGAAAATTATTAAAATAGCCTTAACTTTAAAACATTAAATCTATGATGTATTAAGATATTTTTGTCTACTAAAACCCGGTACACATTGCTAAAATGTACCAACTGAAAAACAGGTATATATATATATATATATATATATATATATATATATATATTATGACATGCTACAATGACAGATTAATCAATATAATGAAAAATTATTAATTTTTATATTAATTATATTAAAAGTCCGTGTTTTTTTCTAATTGATTGTTAATTTAAAATATTACTATTAAACTTTACAAATTAATATTAATATATATGCATTTAATTTTTAATTAAGTAAGTTAGTATTTCATTAAATGAGTTATGAAAGAAAATGAAAAACTGAGATAAATTAGTATCAGAAGCTAATCTCATGTAAATCCTATCACAACCCTCCTCACATGGGACTTTTTGAGATTAGAGTTTTAAAAAAACTTCTAATTAAATGTACCAAAACAATAAAATCTACTTTTAGATGGAGTGATGCATGGGTTATGAACCTAAATAACACATCTAATTAATCCATTACACAACCTAAGAAGCTGATGCATTCAAGTTTCCTATAACATGGAAAAACTCTTCCCTGGGCATTTATAAAACAGAAACGAAGAAAAAAACAACCTAATTCTTCATAAAATTAAATTAGTTTAAACGTAAGCAAATTATAAAAATAATTTTCTAATTTGAATTCATATTTTAGTTTATGAAAACTTTAATTTTTTTTATTTCTAAGAATATATTCTTTTTAAATCTCATCAAACCCAATATGACCTTCCAATTCATTTATCTAATAAGCGCACTTTCTGGTGTTGATCTAGACATAATTAATAAAGTTGTGTTGTTGAAGCATTTGTCTAGATCGACAATGATGAAAAGCATTATTAAATTCCTGTAGGCTTCTCACAAACATGGCCTTAGTGGCACTACAAGAACAAGAATGACTAGACATTTGAAAACCAATTTGTCGATTATCATCTTTCGACCCATCTTTTCAACCATAGCTACAAATTAAAAAATACCATCAACAAAAACCTAATCCGAATATATATATATATATATATATATATATATATATATATATATAATTGCATTACAAATATTTTTGAAAAAAAAATACAAGGAATACAATCTCCATCTCTCAATTCTGTCAACATATTTACGGATTTTGACTTTATTTATTTATTTATTTAGAATAGAAAAAAAAGATGTTAGGGTTATTAATGATTAAGAAAAAGGGCAGAGAAAGAAGAGGGTGAGGAGGAATCTAAAGATGAATGTGTTGGAATGACGTAGGTAAGGGATGATTGTTTTCTTTGTCTCCATTTGTAAATTGGTTGGTTTTTAGTGACGAAATTGATATGATTAGACATCCGTTTTGTTTGTTTAACGCAAGTGGAATGCTCCACGCCCTCATATTTCTAACATTTGGCGGAATACAACTATTATAGGTCTTTTTCAAGCACTAATCACATGGCCTCTGCTAATTCCTTTAAATAATGCACCATTTTTTTTTATTTTTTTAATATCTATTTAAGAATCACAAACTTGCCATCATGTTTGAAATCGTTTCAATCTTTTACATCAAATACTTGTATAAATCATTTAGTATATTTTTTTAAAATTAGATAAGAAGATGTATGTCTTTATTCATGCTCTCTTTTTCAATAGTTTTCGATTTAAACTATTAAAATATTTTTAACTTATTAAACAATTTAAAACGTTATAATTTTAAAATCTTATAACTTATAATTTTATAACTTTATAATTTTATATTTTTATAATTTTATGTATTTGTTTTCTATTCAGACAAGAAATGAGCATGATTCTCTCAAAGTGGAAAGAATGATATTCTTAAACTGTCAAGTTTGAACTTTGAGTTATTATATCATCTAATTGTTAATAAAGATCAAGAATTTTTTATTTTACAGAATATTTTTCACCACTTAAGTTAATAAGAGCTACCAAAATTATATAATATAAGAAGTATATATGTATTGTATGAGAGAATTAAGTGAGTTTTTTTTTTATAGATTAATTTGTATTTATAGGTTTTTGGATCCCAAGTAATAAGGTCTAGATAACCAAAGAGATATAATTAGTTGTTTACATTAGTGGAAAAATGTTGTTTAACGTCACCCGTATGACGTCGGTTAGATCGTAGACTGATGTATATGAGTGCACGGTGGCATTAGCGTAAATAAGTGGTAACCTAGACGTCGGTTTTAAGGGGACTCGACGTCTATTATATAATACACGTCAGCTCTGACGTAAACCGACGTCCAATGTATGGAGGTAGGCGAGAAGACAGACTTCTCCTGGCCATTGACGTTGCTTATGCTGGGGGCCCGACGTCTACTAGGGGTGCAATTAATGCTCACCACCTGATTCTCAGACGCTTACACGTCGTGTGGTCAATCACCGACGTCTATAGCCTGTTCAGAAGGCGGGAAGACAGAAATTTCTGCAAAATAGACGTCGCATTTTTTGGGTGCGCGACGTCTATGTGCCTGTAATTAATTATGTTCACCAAAATCCGAGGCACGTCGACGTCCGGTAGCAGTGACAAACATCTATAGTATTATAGACGTCGGCGCCCTTTGTCAACCGTCGTCTACTTCCCTAACAGGAAAGGAAACGTCAATCGGTTCAGCGCACTAGACGTCGGCCCCCCTGGACACCGACGTCTAATGACATTCAAAAAGTCACTTTAAATGTTATCTTGGACATCGAGTTAGTTAGATAACCGACGTCTCGGTGACTATAGACGTCGGTGTCCACCGGGAATCGACGCGCCATTTCATTTTAAATAAACCGCAGACCCTTCGCGGCATTACAGTTTCTTATATCGTCTTCCTCTTCTCCTTTTTCTCTTGCGGCACCTCTTCTTTTTCTCGCTTGCGGCACCTCTTCTTTTTCTCTCTTGCGGCATTCTATTGTTGTTTCTGATATCTTCATCGTCTTCCTCCTCTCCTTTTTCTCTCTTGCGGCATTACATCCCAGGTGCGTGGTTTTTTTTTTATGCTTACCGTTTAAACTTTGTTTAGTCTTTCATCGATTATCTTCTGGTTCAACTGATTAAAATTTTCTTTCTTTGTGTTGTGTTTTAGTGCAGTTTTGTTCCTTTTTTGGGGTAACGTAGTAACACATTCTCCATTTGCTAGCTGCCTCCTAGAAAAAGCAGCGTCTTGTGAATTTCTTTTGGTCGTTTCAACCCAAAAACGACCTTGGGTTGCCTAGTTATCGTTTCACCGTGATTTTTCCCTCTTGCGGATGAAAATGGAACTAACCCAGGTTCGGTTTTGGGTTGAAAGGACCCATAAGAAATTCAAAAGACGCAAGCTTTTTTTTTGGGGAAACTAGCAAAAGGAGATTGTGCTACTAGGCTATCCAAAGACGGGAACAAAACTGCACTAAAACACAACCACTATATTAGACGTCGGTTAATGTGTACACCGACGTTTATAGTACCTTATAGACGTCAATCAGTGTCAATTTCGAAGTCTTTCACGAGGTTAGCCTATTCCGCGCCTTGAGGCATACTGGGAGCCCCAAGACTAAGACCTCCTGCTACTGCTCACCACATGGTTCAATCTCTCTAGATGAGCTTGATTGACCATTGGAGCGTCAGGATGACCCCCAAGACTGAGCTTCCTACTTTCATTCTAAAACACTAAGAATCTCACCGAGAGATTCTACACAGATGGAACTTAGTTTACCACTTGGATCGTACTTTCATCACTTTGTAATCATATACTTTTTGCCACAATCAACATATACACAATCTCAGCAATATACATTACTCACCAATCACAAAACGTATAACACAACCTCAATATTTTTCTTACATAGTCTCAGTACTATACATTGACTCATCAAACGCAAGGTTTTACTTCAACAAATAAAATATTACGACTTCATATACAACCTCTTATAAAAATACTACAACAAATAAATCACCACAGAAACATATAAAATTTCTACGATAAAATATTACCACAACACATAAAAATATTAAGCTTTTATACTTTATTTTACATACATAATAATTCCCCAATCACTCATATTAAATGATGAAAATCACTCGTGACATCTCTTAACTTATTTTACTAACAAAACTACAAGTATTTCCAACTAAAAATTAATCTCATACCAAACTTAATAGTTTAAAATATATATATATATATATATATATATATATATATATATCATTATATAATATACGTAATATAATTATTTATATAGAAGTTATATATATTACATAATATACAAAAGTCTGTAAAAGATATATTAATGTTAAGTTTCTATACGGTCATATAAAAGTTATATATATATATATATATATATATATATATATATATATATATATATATATATAATTATATATTATTATATAATATACAAAGGTAAGTAAAAGATATATATTAATATATCCTATACAAAGATCATAAAACATAATGAATATAGTATAATATATTATTTATATCAATCTTGATATTAAAAGGAAACCTAACAAATCCAAAAACTCATCATCCTATTTTCTCCTCTGCAACCCAATTTCTCTCACATCTTATATAATCAATTCAACAATATCACATTCAATTTCAGTTAGCAAATCAATTCAAAATAGATAAAATTCATCACCATGTTAATTCACAGATTTATACTCTTTATCAGTTTCACAATCTTAGTTTGGGCATCCAATAAAATTAAAAATTGCAGGACAGCTTCACAAACACATTAGTTCAACATTCAACATGCAATTATTTTATAAAATAAATTCCTAAAAAAAATTATCAGCTCCCCTTACCTGGCTTTCTCAAACAAGCTAATTGAAGACGCCCTAACAGGAACCCATTCAGCGTTGGCTTATAGAACCTACAAATCACCCAATTGGTGATAGAACATAGCTCTTAGAGCTCGAATACACAGAGAGTGGAAGGAAAAACGTACAAGGCACATGAACTCAGCAAAGTTGCATGTCCTAGGTTCTAGAACAGTGAAAGAGAAGGGGAAAAGGGGACTTACCGGTCAGAACGGGAAATTGTTCTGTTCAAAATGAAGCCCTCGGTGTGGTGAACGTTTGAGCTCCTTTAAATTAAAGATGGTATGGTTCAGTGAATGGAAAATGTAGAGAAAAGGCAGAGAACCTTTTAGGGAAAAAGGGTTTTTAGAGAGAGAAAGGAAAAATGTCTAATGAACTTGGATTTCTGAAAAGTCCCTTCTAAGACTAAGGTACCCTTAGTTTATGGGCCTAATTGCCTTAACATAAGACCCAATAACCTTATTTATTTCAGGCCCTTACATTCTCCCACACATAAAAAAATTTTCGTCCTCGAAAATTAAACATACAAAGTACTGCTTGGTTGTTGAAAAACGTAACACTATTGGATGTATTTACCTTAACTCTTTAATCAAAGTTGATTGTGAGTTAAAATACGAGATAACATTCAATAGATGGGTACATTCAAGCATAATGTAGCATATTACTATTGAAGTATAGGTGGGAAAATATAAAAATAGTGAGAAGAAGATAAGGCACATAAGTAAGAACACCACATAAACACTAGTACAAAAATAACGTACAATGTCGAATATAATTTTGGGTCTTTTACTTCGAATTCGAGAACAATGTCATATCAGGAGATGTTAAATTGACGTCGAATTTTAAATTCAACATTAAATTGACGTCGAATTTTAAATTCAACGTTAAATTTAACGTTGAATTTTATCAATATATGACGTTAATCAATTTTTTTTTAATTAATTGTGATCCTTATTTACAACTCTAGGAGACCAGAAAAGCAGAAAAAAAAATTTCAGTTTTTGGTATTTTGTAAAGCATGAACTATGACCGTGTAATATAGTATCAACAACAAACAACAATAACAAATAACAAACAAGTTCAACAAAACAACAACAAACAAGTTCAACAAAAAAAACAACAAACAAGTTCAACAAACAAGTTACTCAAAATGAAAACGAAAACTAACCTTGGTTCATCGGAATAAAGTGTTGCCACAAGTGAGAGAGAAAGTATAATGCGCCTATGAAGGACAAGAACACAAAAATAATCGGTCAAAAAAAATGAAAATCATACCTAAAGTAGTTAATTAACATGCATTTGTATCAAATGAAAGAAAGATTACATGTGATGGTCGTCAAACTTCGTTTGAGAAAAGTTTGAGCAGAGAAGAGGGTCTCGCACGCTAAGATAAAGTGAATGAATTTTCAATCTCCCGCTCAAATTTTTATTGAATTCACTAACCTTTTGACGTCTAACGCTGGGGCATTCGATGTTTTATATCCTTTTACGTCGAATTATAATTCTAAATGACATTTAATAATTGCATTTATTTACAAAAATGTTACCGGTCATTTTTAACATTGACTATTGAGTGGTTGAATGTTGAAAGCGTGACATTATACGTTCTTTTTGTACTAGTGAAAAGTTTGGGCAAATATGTCGTGTACGATTGATTGTTCTTCTTCCATTGCTTGGTTAGGCTTTGGTATTTTCTACAATATGTTACTCCCACGTTAAGTCATATAGTGTGTTTTAAAAGTAGGAAAGGATGAAAGGGATTCATAGCATGGAAATTAGAAAGCATATAGTGTAATTAAAGGACTTGTATGTCATCTCACATGATAATGCACTAGAGGAACCTATTACAACTATAGAAAGGACTGAGAGGGTGAAATTTTAATCTAATGAAGATGCAAACTATAGTTAGGTGCAAAGGCTGGTAATTTATTTGTCTAAGAGTAGAAGTGGTTTATTTAAATAAAACTTGAATATTTTATTAATTAAATGAAAAGAGGTTATCAATAGAAAAATGTGAATATTTAGACTTCATTTATATAAAACCATCATTTATTTAAATTTAAAAATCACCTACGTTCTCTTTAAAGTATCTTATTCGTTATTCATCTCTTTACATATCCGAACTCATCTTAGAGATCACGGTAGAGGGTAGAACACCTTTTTTATTCAATTAGAAGTTGTTTTAAAGAAAGGTTTTCTTTACCCATTTTTCTTGAATTGGTTTTATGTGAAGGGTTTGCATACCTAAGGTTTTGGTTTACATGTGAAATTCATTGTTCATAAATGTATATTTGTTCTTAGAATCTTTTGTTTACATGTTTAACCTTCATGTGAAAGTAGTAACTTTGGTAGCTTAAGCTTTGTTAAGCAAGTTGTAAATGTAACGAAAGGCAGTTAATTTTGTAGTACATTAGGGCAAATAATTTAGTCTATACGTGTGACTTGGTCAAAATATTGAGTTTTATGCATAAAATGTGTTCTTTTGAGAATATTTAAAACTTATTTAGTTTTGGTATAGATAATATATGTAATGATGATTTTTGAGAGATTTATGAGAATGGTTATATATAACATTTTTTTAATTTGTTTATAGTGTTTTTATTTACAGTGAACACCTTATAACATTCAACATTATAAATCTTTTACGAAATAATACAAGTTAACTCACTTTTTTTACTATTTTCTTTTGTCAAGAATGAGTTATAGTTATATCTTGTTTAATAATTTTTTTTTTGTTTTAGCTGAAAAAATTATAGATTAAAAGAGTTTTTTAATATGTTCTAATTGTTCTTAAGGACTTATCTATGGTGTGTTACATAAGTCCTCCAAAATATAATAGGAATTTCCCAAATTTTATGAGGAAATCAGAAACTAGCAAGAAACTCTTGAAAGAGTAAATAACCCAAGATTTAATAAAAGAAAGAGAGGATGTGAGAAAATGGAAGAGAAAGGAGATTGAAAGTGTGAATGTGTGTTTTCTCGATGGAGCATGGCACCTATTTATAGGTGTACATGGGTTCCAAAAAGCCCAACCTCCTACGCCAACGCACCATGAGTTGCGGAGAATCCCACAACGTGAACCAACGTCAATAACTCCCAATAATTTTGAAGAGGGGAACTAGTCTTGCGACAAATGAGAACGACTTTTGCGACAAACTACATTGTTCATGTTTTGCAATACTTTGATAAACTTTGTTTCATAAAAATTTCCCATATATCGCAAAAAATAAGAAATAGAAAGAATGAAAGAAGAAAATCATGGGTCTCACATAAGATATAATGTTTTATGAACCAATTCTAGATCAAGAAATTTAACACACAATGTAGTTAGTATAACAAACTACATGAACCAAAACACTTTATGTATGTTGCACTTACTAGGCGATGCACGTGCCTAATTTTCATGAGTGCTTTATAGATCTTTCTAAGGTCTCATGCAACCAGCCCACTGGATGCTTGTTAACACACTGGCAAGTGTACCAGATCGTTCAAGTAAAAAATAGACGGTAAGTCCGAATCGTTTCCCAAGGGATTTTTAGGCCTAGACATTCATGTGAATTGATTTCATAAAACTTAAATGAATAATAATTTGATTTTGTAATGCAAAGACGAAAATAAACATGTATGCAAAAATGTGATCAATTGACAGATAAAGATATAGATGAATGGTGTTGTTGGGGTTTACGGTTTCATCCTAATCCACCCTCCTATATCTACTATTCTTATTAAATTCAACTTTGTTATCAATGTTCATGCAACTTTCTAATTTACTCTAAACCCGATTCCTCGGCGAAGAGAGCCTATTCCCAATTACTAGTTTACTATTTCTAGTCTCCCTAATAATTAGTCACGCATTAATGATAGAAGCTTAAAGCAATTGACCGTCCTATTCCAATTTCTAGGTAATATTTCATAATCAAGAGAATTCTCCTCATATAAAGATTTCCCCGTACATTCCCATATCGACAAAATCAATGATCATGACACTGAATGAGTTAAACAATGCAAGCTTTGAATTCAGAGAAGAAAACTCAAACTATTGATAACGAAAGTATATGAATAAAATAAGAACTTCAATATAAGAGAGTTTCAAAAGGATTACATCGTTCCCCAACAACAAAGGGAACCATTGTCATGGTTAAACTAGATGAATTGAATGGAAAATATGAAAGAGATAACCCTAGAATTGAAAGATTGGAGATTTTGCATCCAAACTCCGCTTCCAAGGAGTGAAGAGAGTGTTATGCCGTCTTTCAGTCAAAAGATATCTTCTCTGGTGCGTTTGGGTCTATTTATAATACAGAAAAAATAACAGAATTTTGGTCCAGGCCCATAAGTAAACTGCTCAGCGGTGAGTTCACCGCTCAGCGGTAGGTGCGGCACTCAAGTGGGACGCTCAGCGGTCACGCCCAAGCGTTAAACAATGCTGTCTCTGAAAAGGCCAGTGCTCAACAGTGAATCTGGCGCTTAGCGGTGTGCGCGACTCTTACTTTTCCCCTCAGCATTGGCGCTTAAGCATCAGGCAATGGCTTCCTCTCCAAAGTTGGCACTCAACGCTGAAACTGGCGCTAAGCGGTGGCTGCAATTCTTCCTTTACACCTTTTTTCTTGCTTTCTTGAGTCCAACTCCTTCCTTCTTCACTTTCCATCACTCAATTCTCATTTATTCCCATCAAAATAATGTAAAACCAAGCAAAATATCTCTCAAACCATTCTTGACTCTCTTGTAACCTAACTAAAGCAATTTGCATGATTTCAAGCTCATTTTAAGTCATAAAGGGTGTGTTTTGATATCAATTTCAAGTATAAAAATAACGGTTTTTAGATCGTTATCACAACCCCAAACTTAAAACTTTGTTTGTCCTCAAGCAAACAAAACAAAACTTAGCCTTCCACCTATCATCAAAATGGTTCAACACATTCAAAACTCATTCTTTCACAAGAAGTAATTACTCAATTCAGCTTTTCAATGGAATCTTATCAAGATGCACACATGCTTCAATTCATCCTAACTCACATAATGCTCACATAATCATATAATCTTCAACAGATGCTATTCTCATGAATGATCAGTCAACTAAGCATAGATGTAATCATGAATTTCAGAGATCCTTACTAGGCAAAGTGTTTCACTCAATCACTCAAGTGTCTCAGGAGGTCACTCCTTCCCTCTACTATCCACATGTCACATAGAACAAAATTGCCTTTCATCTATTACAATCAACATTCTCACACATAAATTCTATCACAAGGACCTTTCAAGGCTTATAATGAGGTTGGGCTAACAAGAAAAAATTGTTTTTCTAGATCACAAAATCCTTGAGTTAAGAGAGTTATTCAACATTCATAGTTCAAGCACCAACTCTCTCTAACCAATTTCGCTCATTCCCAACTTTTCCCTTTTTCTTTAACTTTTGCATTGAGCTTATCTTTCATACTTTTCTTTTCTTATCTTTTCTATTTCTCATGCTTTTTCATTCAACACATTTGCTCAATGTTTTTCTTTGCCTTTCAATTCTCCCAACAATCCCAAACTTGAACCTTTATCAATACCATTTAATTATTCTCAACTCAACTCAAGGTAAAGATTTTTCTCAACAAGGTTTTCAAAAGTGTTTCAGGCTAAGGTTCAAAAAGGATAGAACACGTGGTTCTTTTTACTTTGGGACGAAACTTTGGCTAAGTAAGGGCTTCCAAAAATGGCCTTGATCATATGACACAAACATGTAATTCAATCAATCATAAAGACTCAGGCAAAATCATTCATGGTCTCAAATGAATAGCAAATATATCAATCAAGCACTTTGGAGCTCAAAAACCTCACACAACTATGCTCACTCAATAACTCAAATATCAATCATACACCCTGCTTAGCATCATAATCACAATCATAACTCATCATGCATATGTTCCCTCAGCTTGTGAACAATTCACCTGTATATAAGCATGTAAAGCAGTCTCAATCATCATCCACATCAAGCATCATCAAGCACACTCATCATACAATCAACAAGTCAAACCATCATCAGATAAGGTGTTCAAGCAAGTGTAATAAAACCTACACTACTCAACAGAAACAAACTTATTCTAAAAGTTCAGATTACAAAACATAAAGAAAATAAAACCCTGTTCTACTGTAATTGGCATCCATCAGTAGATGCCATATCAATCCATGTTGTCGTCAGAGTCATCATCATCATCTCCAGCCTCTGCATCCTCGAAATCATCATCTCCAGCCTCTGCATCCTCGAAATCATCATCCTCCTCATCATCATCCATAACTGCAGTTTCAACTACTCCAGCTTTGTTACCTGTGCCTGTGCCTGTGGCCATGCCACCACATTATGGAACTCGTCCATCGTCCACCTGTGTGCAGGAGGTGTATCATACAACTCCACTATCATCTCAGCTATGGCCACCTGCCCTCGATGAATAGACTCAAGTCTGGCCTCCATCATGGACATATACATGTCCCTCATCTGGAAAGGCTCTGCATGATGAACAGGTACATCATCCTGGGTTGCTCCTCTCCTAGGGCGTCTCTAAGGCACTGGATGAGCTGCCTCATCTCCTCCACAATATTGCCTATAATAGGTTACATCTATGGGCTTCCTAGGCCTCTCAAAAGGTGGAGTGGAAGTATCAATCCCAACCGCATGGCACAACTGCGTGATCAGAGAAGGGTGGCCCAAAGGTGCTTTGTTGCTGGTAGCTGTTGCACATGACTTTATTTCATCATCTATCACCTGACCAATATTAATATTCATGTTCCTCAGCACACAGTATATGAACATGGCTCTCTTGACATTAACATCAGAAGTATGTGAGCAAGGGGTCACATTGGCATGTGTGAATGCCATCCAATACTGCACCAAAGGTGTAAGATTATCCCTTTTTATGTGGATAACAGCTCCACTAGGGTTCCTATAGAAATGCCCTCCAGGCACACAAAGCATTCTTTCCATGTCATCAAAATCAGTGCCTTCACGGACATTCAGTTCATATTGACACTGCTCTCCAACCCATTCCACATTCAGAAACTTGTTTATGGTGTCAGGGTCATACCTTATTACCTTGCCCCTTACATAGCTCATGTACTCCATGAAATGAGAGTCCCTTAGTGGTTTGGAATTGGTGTAGAATTCTTTGACCACTGCTATGTTGGCAAGTGCAGGGTAAGTTGCCAACTTCTCCCAATTTCTTCCTTCAAGCTCCTGTCCAAACTGAGGAGCATAATTTGGGATCCAGATTGCTTTCCTTTCCATCAGCAACCTTCTCTCCTAGACCAGCTTGTGATGATGCCCATGCTTCTTAGAAAGGAACTTGCCAGAATAAAATCTGTGAGGAACCTTCCTCTTTGTTCCAATGGTCTTGACCCTTTTTCCAGATGATGATGCCATTCCTACATCAAATATAATCACAAGACCAAAGAACACACCATTAAGGGTTACCAACACATAAAATCCATCCTAATTCATCACTGTCCAATGCTGAGGGTAAAACAAGACCCCTTAACGTCACCTGCATAGCCAAAAAGTGGGCAAACAAACATTCTGTCAAGCCACCGCTCAGCGGCGACGGCGACAGTTTTGAAAAATCATTCATAAACCTTCTAATCTCCACCTAAATGCAGATTTCACAGTTCCAGTTCAAAATCAAACATTTTAATCGGTCTAAATCGTTTCTAATTCAACAATTCATGCATAGAAATCAAAAGCCCTAAATTTTCATGCTTCTACATATGTTCTCATCAAATTCAAACTTTTAGAAACCCTACATTGAAAAATGCAACTTACTTGGGTGGAGAGACCTTGAATGCTTGAAAAATGTTCTTTGGATGATGATGAATGTTCCCCAAATGCAATGCTCTCACCAAAACCCCCAAACTTTGATAATGGAGTGGTGCAAAGTTAATGGAGAATGGGTTTTAAAAGAAGGGGAGATGGGAAAAGTGAGTAGGAACCTTTGGAAAGCTCTTGAGAGTGCAAAAGAAGAGTGTGGGTCGAACAATAGTGCTTAGGCGAACCCTAAGGGGTGTTTAAAAAGTGAAAATGAGCCTCCAACACTGAGCTGTATTAAAGCCCAAAAAACCCCTCTGCGATGCCACCGCTCAGTAGTAAGCGCGGTTTAGAATCTTCCCCCTTTTTGGCTCGCCTGAGCTTTATCCGACCTGTGCCACTCGATTTCAACTCTCAATTTTCAATTTTTATGTAATTCCCCTCACCTATGCAACATTCAATTCCTAAAATGCAACTAGAACAGAGTTTCAAATAAAGAGAAACAATCGACTGGGTTGCCTCCTAGGTAGCGCTTGTTTAACGTCACAAGCCTGACCTAAACCTTTCTAGCACTTGTCAGTAACTGCATACCTTCCCAACACCCATCAGTAGATGTACCTTCCTGTATCCTTCAGTAGATATTGTATAACATCCATCAGTAGATGCTATTATTACTGATAAAGCTCAAACACCCATTAGTAAGTGTTGACATTCTCCCTACTTGATATTCTTTTCTTTTTCTTCTTTCTGTTGAATTTCTTCAAAAAATTGGGAACACCAAGCACCTGTTTCCATGTCTCAATCATAGGAACTTTAATCTCCAATTTCTTGAAGATCTACATAAAGCAGTTAAATTTCTTTTCCTTCCTATGATACTGCTTTGGATGAGGAAGGAGTTTTTCATATGATCTTTTCTTCTTTCCTCTTTTTCTCACTCCTCTTTTCTCTCAATTTTCTCTTTTTATTTTTTCTTGCTTTCTTCTTTATTTTCACACATTTTCTATTCTTTTATTTTCTCTCAACCACTTCTTTCTCATCATCTTCTCCTTCCTCACTCAACCTTTTTGTTTCTATCTCCTTTATCTTTTCCTCCTCTATCTCTATCTTTTCCTCATCAACAACCTTATCACTTTCAGAGATAGTGGTTTGGCATTCCTCCCTAGGGTTAACTTCAGTATTAACCCTAGAATCCAATTTATCCAATTTCTCACTTAAGTGATGAATCTGCATCTCCATCCTTCTGAATGCCGCTTCCCTGTTTTTTTTATTGGAGATGAAATTTTCCATAAGTTGTTCAAACATCTCCTCCAACCTATTGATTTTCTCAATCAAAGCAGATACCAGTTGCCATAGTTGTTGATCGTCTTCCCATGTTTCTGCTTGTAAAGAGAATTGTTGATGCCATTGACGTTGTAGTAACTCCTCCATGTATTTGATACAAGATAACCTTGTATCCATGACCCATTGAAAAAGTTTGTCAAAATTTATGTTCTCCCTGAGTGGAGTGATTTGTGGCTCAGCAGCTCGCCCAAATTGGCTTTGATCCATGTTTGAGTGAGGTTCCCACCAGTGGTTGAAATCATCTTGGTAGAATTGAGTGCCCATATAATTAAATTCTTGTCCAAACTGCATCCTGCAAACATTAGGCACAAAACCCTAGAAAACATTTATTAGAACAAAAATAAAAACAAACATAAAATACAGTCAAATTCAATCAATAATCACACTACAAGAATAGTTAAACCAATGAGTCCCCGACTACGGCGCCAAAAACTTGTTAACATCCTGACAAGTGTACTAGATCGTATCAAGTAATAAATAGACGGTAAGTCCGAATATCATTTCCCAAGGGACTCTTAGGCCTAGACGTTCATGTGAATTGATTTCATAAGACTTGAATGAATAATAATTTGATTTTGTAATGCAAAGACGAAAATAAACATGTATGCAAAAATGTGATCAATTGACAGATAAAGATATGGATGAATGGTGTTGCTGGGGTTTACGGTTTCATCCTAGTCCACCCTCCTATATCTACTATTCTTATTAAATTCAACTTTTTTATCAATGTTCATGCAACTTTCTAATTTACTCTAAACCTGATTCCTCGGTGAAGAGAAGCCTATTCTCAATTACTAGTTTACTATTCCTAGTTTCCCTAATAATTAGTCATGCATTAATGATAGAAGCTTAAAGCAATTGACCGTCCTATTCCAATTTCTAGGTAATATTTCATAATCAAGAGAATTCTCCTCATATCTAGATTTTCCCGTACGTTCCCATATTGACAAAATCAATGATCATGATACTGAATGAGTTAAACAATGCAAGCTTTGAATTCAGAGAAGAAAACTCCAACTATTGATAAAGAAAGTATATGAATAAAATAAGAACTTCAATATAAGAGAGTTTCAAAAGGATTACATCGTTCCCCAACAACAAAGGGTTTAGTTCACCATAGTCATGGTGAAACTAGATAAATTGAATGGAAAATATAAAAGAGATAACCCTAGAGTTGAAAGATTGGAGCTTTTGCATCCAAACTTCGCCTCAAAGGAGTGAAGAGAGTGTTATGTCGTCTTTCTGCCAAAAGATGTCTTCTCTGGTGCGCTCTGGGTCTATTTATAATACAGAAAAATAATAGAATTTTGGCCCAGGCCCATAAGTACATCGCTCAGCGATGAGTTCACCTATCAGCGGTAGGTGCGGCACTCAAGTGGAACGCTCAGTGGTCACGCCCAAGCGTTAAATAATGCTGTCTCTAAAAAGGCCAGCGCTCAGCAGTGTACGCGACTCTTACTTTTCCCCTTAGCGTTGGCGCTTAAGCATCAGGCAGTGGCTTCCTCTCCAAAGCTGGCGCTCAGCGCTGAAATTGGCGCTGAGCGGTGGCTGCGATTCTTCCTTTACACCTTTTTTCTTCCTTTCTTGAGTCCAACTCCTTCCTCCTTCACTTTCCATCACTCAATTCTCATTTAATCCTTTCAAAACAATGTAAAACCAAGCATAATATCTCTAAAACCACCTTTGACTCTCTTGTAACCTAACTAAAGCAATTTGCATGATTTCAAGCTCATTCTAAGTCATAAAGGGTGTGTTTTGATATCAATTTCAAGTATAAAAATAACGGTTTTTAGACTTTTATCAATGCTCACATAGGTGATTTAATGAAATATATGTTGCAAATCATACACTACCTATAAGGGATTTTAAAATCATTAAAAAATTTATTTGAACAAAAATTCTTACACCACAAAAAGTTTTAATTACAAAGTTTAACTTCTCAATAATGTAGTATCTAGCACTTTCACACACACATCATATGAATGACAATTGATTTAAAATACATTAAGTACTATCAGAACTAATAAGTGACTTGTTTTTACCCATATGAATCTTGTTCATTAGATCTTCAATAAAAAAAGGCTAGGTTACTATCATTGATTGTTTGTAAGTGGCCTAAGTCTCATTTTCTTCAATATTTCTAAAATCATGTTCCTTCCTAGGTATTCTTTAGGAAGATGAATTTCCTAGATTTTATGAGAACTAAAATTAAACCAATTAAAAAATTGAAAATAGAAATAAACAATACTTTTTTTTCTTGTTTCTAAGTAGTTTTCTCTCTTTTTTAACTAAGACATCCTAATATAAAGAAAACACGAGAACATGATTAAGAAAATTGCAACCTAAGCTATAATATGTTACTTTTTTTTTCCACAATGCAAAATTCAAAAATCCAATACTAGAGTAATGAACTCAAGAATGAAAGTATTAGGTTAGGGAAGGTTTGTAAAGGAATAAAAAACTATAGCAAAGGAAATCAAGAACTCACAAATGAATATCCACTCTTCATGTTATTAAGTTCTACAAAGGAATTAAAAGTGGTAACAAATTTTCTCCTTCAAAGAAACTACAACAAAGTGGTGTAACCCTAGAAACAAGACAAATACAAAGTAAGAACTAACCTGGAATGATGACAAATGTCTAAATGTATAAAATAATTTTTTCTATTGGAGAGTCTTAAAAAATCTCAAAGAACTAATCGAAACAGTGGCCTCTAGTTGCCTAATTATTGCTCCTTGATGTAATTTGAGTGTACAATAAACATCACACAAAAAACTCTCATTACC
Organism: Vigna reflexopilosa; assembly: GCA_027742785.1. Lineage (NCBI taxonomy): Eukaryota > Viridiplantae > Streptophyta > Magnoliopsida > Fabales > Fabaceae > Vigna > Vigna reflexopilosa. The sequence goes on along the minus strand of CM050911.1, from coordinate 44,942,298 downwards.
TTTGACGAAACAAAATGATAAAGTAGTGAAGAAAAGCCATAACAATGTAGATATTAAGTTCAAATGCTAACCTTTTTTTAGTGGAGAAAATGTATAGGAGGTAGATGGCGAAGGCAATTAAGAGGACGAGATCATGCGACGACGACGACACCAAATATACCATGCGACAACAACGACAATACAACACCATGACCATAACAACACCACACCACATAAAGAGGAACCTAGGGCATAACGAAAAAGGCAATGCCCAAACACCCTCATGAACGCAAGATGTTATTGTAACGATGATGAACATGAATGGAAGATGAGAATGAGAAGGAATGGAGAAAGGGGAGCGAATGAAAATGCGAATAAATGGAGGATAACAAAATGAGAAAGTGAATGAAGGTGATTGTCACTAGAGAAGGGAGAGATTGAAGTCAATGCAGAGGAAAATGAGGTGAAGAGCAAAAGTTAGGAAGAAGAAGATTAAACATTTTATAGCGATTATAGTGACTAACTGGTATAAAAAAAATCTTCTCCATCACTTTCTATACTGGTTTTAGGTCTAACTGGTATAAGAAAGCTTTGTAATTTATTACAATTTTGCCACCATACTACTTTCTATACTAGTTATGGATCCAACCTATATAGAAAAACTTTGTAATTTATTACATATTTGCCTCCACACCACTTTCTATATTGATTCTAGATTTAATCGATATAAAAAAACTTATCATATTTACGAAATTATCACCGTGTCATTTTTTTATACGTAATAAATTATAGCCAATATAAAATATGATATAAAAATTTTTTTTTTACTAGTGTCATGGTAATCCTCTCTTATACCCATTTGCTAAATTTTTTTCCTTTTACAATGCATGAATTTACTTGAACATTTACTTTAAAAATCAAACATTTTTCATAAATAAAAATAAGTACCAAAATGATTGGATGATTGTTTTGGTGATGTTTCTAATTCATTCAAATTAAATTAACTCAAACTCATCTAATTTTAGTTTAACATTTTCAATTAAAATATCAATCCGAATTGGTGCCTCTCATCTCTCAAATTAGATCCTTAACCTATTCATCTTGTCATTGTCTTATTTATTTTATTATTAGAAAAGAACATCCATTGGACTTCGTTCATTTTTGTTTTTAAAACTAACATCAATCGTGAACAGCTTAATTGGCTGTGATGCCATAGAAAAAGTTAACATGGTGAGGTTCGATCATGTGAAAGCAACGAAGATTTAGGTACCTAAACATTGATTTTCACTGTTATAGCATTACTTTTATTTACATTAAACTATTATATCTATCTATGTTGTATGAGGCAGCGTCAATGAATAAGACACAATGGGGTCAAATCAGTTAATCTTGATTAGTATCCCCATTAAACTAATAATATTAGTTTCCTTTTCGAATTGGTCAATAATCACCCTAGTTAATCACTTAATTAATTAATCAAAAGACTATATCTTTGAAGTGTTTTGAGACCCTTTCTCTACTTTAGCTATAAAAGTGAGCCAACTTTTTCGATGGCTTCCATTTAGCTATCATTTAGCCACCCGCTCAAAATCCACTCCAAAAGATCACATTATTGGTGAAAATTCCAATTGGGTGGGTTTTTATCAAATAAAATCATATCCCCTAACCATATATTTTTTTCTTACTTTTAACACTAAAAACAAAACAAAAAACAAAATTTATCACTAATTGAGATTAACCAAACACATGAAAAAAGCTTCACTATTTGTAGTCATATGTGTTGCTAGAAGCTATATGGAAAATCCTCCATACATTTTATGGCAAATTGAAAAAAGTTGTGTGTGATATTTCCTCGATTAGAATGGCATAGCAAGTAAAGTACATTTATATTAATTTGAAGAAACTTGGTTTCTTGTGTCGTATCCCTGTATGAGTTTTCACGTCAACATGTAATAATCAAATGCAACCAAACTTTTCTTTGCCTCCATAGTTAGGTTTTGGAGCTTTCGTTGTGAAGGACAATGTCATCTTCAGCTACTAAACGCATCTCAATCATCACACGTTTGTTTCAACCTTAAAATTCTACATAATTTGTTTTTATAATTATTGTTCTTATCTTCACATATCCAGCACACCAAGATTGGCTTACCTTGGGTGAATAACACTAACCAATAACATATGTAGATCCACGAGATTGCCAAATAAAATAAAATAGAAAGTTTGGGTATATATGACTCATTAATTAATTATACATGCACAAGTAATCTACTTTACCATGCCTAGTTGTATGAATACATGATCTTTTTAATGCTTTTTTTTTTTTATTGAGGTTCTTTCATTGTTTAAGATACCTTTGTATCTTCCAAGGTATATTTAGAGAGGAAGATGTTATTGGGAGAGGTGTATGAAGGAATCATGTGTCTTTTTATGTTCCCTTTTTTCATTTTTATTTATTTATTTATCTCGTACACCCTTATTTATATTATGTGTGTTTGTGAGCAAAATTAAATATGGAAATGATATATGGCAAGGAACAAGGTGGGGTGAGTGTTCTTCCTTTTGATTCAATCTACTTGTCAAAATATTCGTTATGATGAAAATTTATTTTCTTAGCATATGATCCAAAAATAATAAATTATGTGCTCAGAAAATGGTGCGTAGGGTCCATATTAGTTGAAGGTTTTATGGTAGTCCTTGCATGGGAGAGCTATTCTTTTGTTTGATTCCCTTGAAAGTGACATAGCAATGGATACCTTTCTATACGAAATATTTCACGTCAAAATCTAGATTAACCGTACTCAAGGATAAAAAGGAACACTATTCATAAATCTTAATACTCAATTCATATGATTTTCTACCTTCTAACTTTAAAAATTTTCGACATATATAATTATATTTCTTTGATAATAATTATTTTTGTTTGGTAATTGTTATTTTTTCATGAGATATTTCGTTATTTTTTTATAAGATAGTATAAGTTTTTTCTTAAATGTTATTTTCCACTTTTTTTAGATAAATTGAAACTCAATATCATTATAAATTATAATAATAATAATAACATGACGATGATGATGATGATAAGTGTGGTTGACAAAAGACAATTGTACGTTAGGGAAACTGCCCCGAACATTGTGATTGTAGCAATGAAAGGTAAAAACATCTTCTTCACATATTCTCGCCGAAAACGTTGCAAGCAAATTTGACCAACAACATAACATTGTGTGTTTTTGTTTTAAGTAAAACATCATTTCACACCATATTCAATGGCAATTAAAAATTGATTTCAATATCACCGTTGAAATCCAAACACATTCTCTCTTATCAAAGATAAGAAATGATGTTTCAACACACTCAATTATGGAATTATAGTAATATGGTGTGCAACCATGAAGTGTTACGTGTTTGAGATTTTGAATTTATTATTGATTGATTGATTCCGGAAGGGCTGAAATTAGAGAGCAAAGAATTTTCAAATCCTTAAGCACCCTAAAAAGTCCTTTTCAAGAAAAACGCTTAAAACTATAACTCTTTTCCTTTTATTAATTTTATTTTTTCAAAAATCAACTTTCATATCAAGATCTAGAAGTGTAATCAGCTAGAACACACGTTTCGTAAAATTTTAAGCTTTCCAACCCTTAGCTAGCTTGCATATATATATACACACACGTCATACACCTTGATTGAAGAGCTATTTAATTAGTCTACGTGTTTGACCTAAAAATTGTTGAACCTTGAAAGCTCTCATACATGTTTTTAGACACCATATTAATTGTTAAATTCATTATATTAGCTGCTTGTAGAGAGGTAACTGCCGTAGTAAAGGTGGTGATGAGTGGAAGCTATTGAGATGCAAGAGATACAAGTTTCTATTATAGTCTTCATTTTTTTTTATATGCATTTACACAAAAATGTTACAAGATAAATATACATATAAGATTTGGAATCTTATCTCATTCTCTAAGACTAATATTACAAAAACAAAGCTATTTCCGCATAATAAATCTTGTATTATGATACAAGTTATAATCTCTTCAATCCCAAAACATTACAAAATATTTTTCAAAAAAACAAAAATATCATTAACAAGAAAAAAAAAACACTTAGACAACATCATAACAAGAAAAAGGAGAGTTGTTGGCAACATAGGTTAGAAATGTAGAAGAAACAATATAGCAGAACAACCTTGATTTTCTGAGACACTTGAGCATCCCTACAAAGATTCCATGTAGAATTTGTGTACAAGCTTATCCATATTGTTTTATAGTCCTATATTAATTCAAAATCAATTAAATACAAATTTTTGGACGTAAACACGAATAAGAGTACGTGAAGTTTCATTTGATATTTTAAAGATGTTGTATTGTTTTGTTATTAAAACAAGGTCAAGAATATTTTAGAATTTTAAAGTATAATCAATATTTCTCTCTCAAATATATCCTTATTTAATTTTCAACTAGAAATGTAAGAACCAAAAGATTAATGTAATAAATAATGATTGTTTAATCCAATTGTTAATATTTAACACATGCCTTCTTTTTTATAAAAGAATAGTAGGGTGTTGAGAAACACACGTTCTTACATGTTTGTTAACTTTGATATAGTTTCCATTAAAAACTTCACCTTCTAAAATTCCTTGGCCCACCCAATGTCCAAAACACACTAGTTAGCAAGATCCATAGTTTTTTTATTTGTATTAAATATTTTCTCATTTGTATGCATTAATTTTTAACATTTAAAGGGAAGAGATGGTATTTTTTGGATGAGATAGAGGACACATTTATTTTGTACAAGAAGTTAAATAAACAAATAGAAAGATTATAAGTTAAGTGCGCATTTACATTCAGGAAGTTGCGGTTTCTTAGCATATATAGAGTCCAATGTTTGTATATTTTTTTGGATAACGTGAATCTATTCTACGCTTTCTTTTTATTTGTGCAAAAGTGATTCCACTCCATTGCATGGAGGTTTATGCCAAGCACTTTTTCATGTAAAAAGACAAACATGAGCATCGCTATAGGTTGCACTTTAAGGAAATGGTAGCATCACACAACCTGGTTTCCAAGTCCAAAAGAAAAAGTAGAAGTTGGTGGAGATACACATCCATAATATATAAACGAATTTAAAATATGCAAATAAATACAAATATATTTTATTTTAATATGTTAATTTTATAAAGTTGAATTCAACTTAAAACTCATATCATAACATAATAAGAAAAATATATACTTTGGTGTAAAGAATTGAAGATTTTATATAAATTAAAAATATGACAAATTCAATATATAAATATAAATATAAGTAGATGAAAATTTTATTTTTCAATCCAATATTATAAAGTTAATTTAGGTTTAAAATTTAAAAGTGGATGATGCACTCAAATTTAATAACAAGCTAGAAACTTTCTTGTATTGAATAACTATATATTAAAGTTGAAAATTCAAGCATAAATAATAAACCCACATGCCTAATCAAATACAAGTTGCAAAGAAAAACATCTTAAATGTACAGTTTTTAATTATTTATTTAATTGTGAATTAAATATTAATAACTCTTGAGTGTTTTGAGAATTTGAGTAAAATTATGTACATACAATAATTGTGACAACTAAGGGACCGAACCTTTTATGGATTTTCTTCATCTCTCTCCTTCTCTTACTTAGCAATGTGTGCATGTATTTGCAGATGTGTGTATAATATAGTTTGAGATTCTCTATTATTTTGGAAAGTTAAACCAGACTTGTTTATTACCACTTTTGTTCTTCATACAAAAGTAGCACGTTGCGACATAAACTTAAGAACTCTCTGTTATCTATCTATTACCTATTACCTGCACATGGTTTGGGTCAGATTTCGAAGGAAAAAGGTTGTATGTGTTAATTAATTAAGAATGTGGTTCTGTCTTCTTAAATTTAATGTCCACTCTCCTTTCATCATTATAAAATAGGGTTACCACAATTTTAATTTTACTTATAGAAGCCATGACTTTTGATGTTAGACGAAAATGTTGTAAAAATATTGAATTTTGAAAACTTTTCTTTTTATTTTGAAAAAAGTTACATCACAAGCAGTTATGAACAAGTATGTCAAGGTAATGTTGCTTATCGTAACTGATAGATTACTATTATTAATTTTATTTTTAAAATTTCTGTTTTGCCTTTTAAAGTCAAAATATGGATTATTAGAATTCAAAACAAATTTGTTAGAGGTGGAGTTTAACTTTCATAAACTGTTACAAAAATATATTTTTAAACATTATAATTAAACTCTCTAATTCTTTATGACTGTAAAAAGAAATTAATAAATTAAAAATAAATGTGCATTGAAACTAATGAATGGACTTGTTTTTTACAAAATATTGTCAAAAGAAACATTTTCGTTATTTTAAGTATTATGTATGAGTGAACATAGATATTTAAATTGTTTAAGATTAAAAAACTTAACCAAAAACTGTTGAAAATTGTGAAAAGTTAAAAAAATTGTAATAAATATTAGAATTGGAGTAAGAAAGAGAGTAATGACTTAAAAGCATGAAATTCATAGTGGACCATTGGAAATATCATAACTGTTAGCTGATTTCCGTAATGAAACTGCAAAACGTCTATTTTTTGAGAAAAAAAAAAAGAAGAAAAGTTGGCTGGCATGGTTTGGATGTCGGTGTAGCTGCTTGGAAGTAGCTCCTTCAATAACGTTTGATGAGATGAGAAGGTGAGAAACGGATGAACGTTGACGAATATGTCCTTCATCAAGATAGCGTGGACCCGCACCGCACCGAAGAAGTCACTCCAGACAATTGGTCCGTACGCAGACACAACAGTTTAAGAAATGAGGAGGCAACACAGCGAGGAAACCGCTCCCAAACAGAGGTGGGTCCCACGGTTACGTGGCTCAGGGGTCAGCCTTTGATGTCCCCACCTCCATTCAAGCACTTCGCACGTGCATTCTCACGTGCCCATTTCCCTGCACCGCCACGCCACGTCGTGCCACTAAAATAACCGCACCTCTTCAGTACCTGAATTAACCCGAAAGATAATTATTATTTTTTAATTGTGAGAAAGAGTGAAGGTGTATGGTTTGCATGATAGGATCGAAAAGCAAATTGCTAAAGGAGTGATGTGATTCCCATATCCACATGCGTTACAGTGTGTTGGCAATGAATGAAAAAGGGAAAAAGAAATAATTTATTGTTAGATTTTGGGGGGTATGAGTTTTGACTTTATTGTTTGTTGTCTCTCTCTAGAAATGGCACAAGAGCCAAAGCCTTAAATAAACGGGACTCATTCATTGAGGCTCCCTTGTAGTCGCCACCTCATTTGCATGCCTAGTTATTCTCTCCCTCATTTCCTCTTCACTCTTTTCTCATCGCACCATTCATTCTTTCATTAATTCATTCATTCACATTGCAACCAAACCAAAGCCACACAAAAACTTCACACTTCTATAAGAGAACCCAAGGAACAGTAACAGCAACTCACAACAAACTCTCCAAATCATGGCAGTTGAGGCTCAGCACATGAATCTCTTCCCCGCGCAGTTACTAACCGCCAGGTAACACACCAAACCATTCTCTCTTCTTCTTTCTTCTGTTTCTGTTTCTTCATTTTCACATATCTCACTCATTCACGCTCTTTGTTTTCTCTTTCAATCAGAGAAATGGCGAAACCGAATCACGCCTTCTACAACGCGCAAATCGAAGGTGCTTTGCCTCTTCCTTCAACGGTGCTTCCGTTTCACCACACCACCCTCTGCGACCCCAACTCCATCAACAATTCCGATAGCGGCCTCACCTACAACATCCCCCTCCCGAGGAAACGCTCTAGAGATTCCGTAACCGAATCCAACGTTGCTCCTCCTTCGTCCAACAAAATCAAACTCTCCTCTTTCGACCAAGACCTCGTCTTCCATTTCCAGAACCAGCAATCGGAGATCGACCGTTTCATTGCTCAACACGTAGCTTCCCTCTCCCTTCTCTCTTTTTCTAATCTCTTGAAATAGGCCAAATGAAAACTCTTGGCTAATGATTTTCTTTTCCGTTTTATAGACGCAGAGTGTGTGGATGGAGCTGGAGGAGCAGCGAGTGAGGCAATCAAGAATGTTGGTAAAGGCCATACAAGAGGCCGTCGCGAAGAAACTCAAGGAAAAAGACGAGGAGATTCAACGCCTGGGGAAGCTCAATTGGGTGCTTCAAGAAAGGGTGAAGAGTCTCAGCGTAGAGAATCAGATTTGGAGGGAGTTGGCGCAGAACAATGAGGCCACCGCGAACTCCCTCAGGAACAATCTGGAAGAGGTGCTGGCTCACGTTAGTGAGGAGAACCGCAATCACGGCGGGGTCGCCCCCGCCGAGTCCAGTTGCGGAAGCAATAACCGCGGCACGGAGGAGGTGGAGGAGAATGAAGTTTGCGGAAACATAAAGCAAAACGATGGCCTTGTGGGAAGAAGAAGGATGTGCAACGAGTGTGGGGTAAGAGAATCGATAGTGTTGCTGTTGCCATGTAGACATCTGTGTCTGTGCACAATGTGTGGGTCCACCGTTCACAATTGCCCTCTTTGTCTCTCTGGCATTAATGCCAGTGTCCATGTCAATTACTCTTAGCAATTTACAGCATTTTCCTTATACCCCATTTTACCTCCACACCCATCGGAAATAGTTACAGTATTTTTTTTTTTTTGTTTTCTGTCCAAAGGACACTCACTGCAAGGAAGAAAAATCAGATAAAGGTAGATGGTAGAATTCTTTTGTTGATTTCATACAGTTTAATTGCATTCGCTTGTTCTTTATAGAATCTGTTTATAAATGAGTTATATTAATCGGAATGAAATAATTTCATCAACAATATATTCAAATAGAAAGGAAATTTTGATTTTTTGTTTGTATGTGAATCCTATCTATTATAGGTTTAAGAAAAGAATAGAATATTTGATATTTTGTTGAGTTGATAAAGAGAGTGGTTGGAGAGTAATTGAATAGGAGAAGAAAAGAGGAGGAAGCAAGAGGGGTGTGTCCCCCACTTTGAGTGAATGAATTGTTGGATGAGAAAAGAGTAGAGGAATCTATCCCACCATTAAGAAAGTTGTTTTGTTGTGATGATGGGTGTGAAATGTTGAAGGGAACAGGTCAATGGTGGTGTGTATTTGGTCACCAGCAGAAGTGGGTATGGATTCCGGAAACGGGTATGAATTGGCGATGAGTGGTTTTGTTTTGTTTGGTTTGATTGATAAGAATGGGGTGAGGTGTGGTTTTCCTTTTGTTTTGTTTGGTTTGATTACGTTGGTTGAATGAGTAGGAAAAGTCTGAAAAGTTGTAAGGGACCTAATATCCATGTAAAGGGAAAGCAATGAGAGTGAATAGGAAAGAAGGATAAGTCTCTGTTGGGTGCTGCACACTGAAGATGACTCTGCAGTAGAAGTCATCATAACACAACCATACTGATATAAAGTTTCAAATGTCTAATAACCAATGCCCATCATTTTCTTTCTTGTGCCACCATAGGGGATGCTTCCTACCTCTTACCCTTCTCTTTCTTTTCACCTTCTCTTTTTCCCACTTTTACTTCTTCCCTTCTTTTCTCACAATTCTTCCCCCACACTCACAAAAGTATCTAAATTGCTTGTCCCCTCTTGCCAATACTGTGAGCCTTTATTCTCAATTCACAAATCCGACAGAATAAGGTTAAGTATAACCCTTTCCAGTAAATGGAATAACTAATTTCTACAAAAATTTAGTGCCATTACACTATATTGATAATGTTAAATGATCCTCCCATCTTCATTTACATATTTTTATCTCATGATTTTATTAAAAATAATATTTAAATTCCTTATAATATTTAAATAGATATTAATGTAACTTTTTATTTTATAATTGTAATATTTAGATGGGCATTAATATTTGTATTTCATTAATTTTTTATATTTTAATAAAATAATACTTATTGCTCATTTATTATAATTCTTTTATTTTTATATTTTTAGAATTTAATATTATATTTTTTATAACTTTTATTTATATTTATAGAATAAAGAAGTTTAAAGAATAAGTTTTCTATTAAAATAAAATAATAATCTCTATTTTACTTTTAAAACTAGTGATTTTTGTGTTATTCATCATAATCCCATAAATTTAATTTTCTCCAAAAGAGAATTTGAAAGTATTTAATGAACAATAGCTTAGAATACTGTTTTTTATATCATAAATGTTTTTAATCACAGTTTTTTCTCATTTTTGTTTCTTCAAGCATATTTATGTAGTGACACCTAAACCCTTTAAATATTAGTTTTTAAAACATTCATTTTACCAAAATGAAGTAATAACGATAAATATATATTGTTTAGCTGCAAAATAATGCTTGTTTTAATTGAGTTAAATAATAAAATCGTGAGTTGAATAATAATAATAAATAAAAAACCAAATTTAAATAAATTGAGATATTTTAAAGTTATTCTAGTTCCTTCTTTGTGAATAATAGCTTTTTTTTTTTACATAAACTGAGTACGGTCATTGATTGTCAACTTTAAAAGCTCTGTTAAAATGTTGAGCTTTGTCCATTTTTGTTTGTTAAAGAGTTATTCATTGCTGCTCTTGCTTTTGTTCACAAGTTCCACGCCAGATTTGCTTTATTTACCAAACTAAGAAAACATCCTAAGTGATGCAGTTCAGAATTCAGTCATACTCGTAAAAAAAAAACCATTCCAAATTTCTGGTCATCATAGATTTATAAATACTATTCCTTAATATTCCAAAGTTTCCCCTACAAAGGTACCTTACCACTATAATTCAGCACTTTTACTCTAGCAGACACTTTAATTGCGTCTTACTTATCGTTGTAATAAACTAGAATTAATAGCTTCATGTTGCTAATTTTGTTTATTATTATTTGATGAGTTAAGTGATCCACATGTTTATTGATAAACCAGAGATCCAAAGAGAGTGTCGTTTGTCAGAAGTATTTCATAACTTTATCTTTTCCAATACATAATCTTCTCTTGTGACTTGTCTGTCACCAAAAGAAAAGAAAGGTGTGCATGGTTTAAGCTGTACTTCTGTTCTCAATTGGAATGAAATGATTGAAATGTCATAAATCCTCTTGTATCTTTTTTCCACTTTCCTCTTCAATTGCCTTTTCATTCTTTTATATATATTTTTCAGTCCACCACCCCATTCATGTTTCTTTGGAATAAAATCCAAGTTTGTGCACAACCAATAGAATACACTATTATCCACTCAACCACAGATTCGCCAAACCACTCATTCACATGCCTCACTTTCTCCTCTCCATTATCTTAATACAAAATAAGGCTTAGCAGACTCTTTTCTGTAAAGTTTTCTTAATTTATATATATAACATGTTTTTTTTGTAAAGTTGCTTAATGTGTTTAAAAACACATTGAGTGCCACTTGGGGTGATTCTTAGTTCACTTAGTAATTACTTCTGTATTGCTTTTAAAACGATTTTATATTAAACATCAGATTTCATATTGAAAAACAAGCATACACCAAATCAATCCAGCAGCTAAATCTGCATCAGAATGGCCTTGATATGTAAATCATACTTTTCATCAAGATAAAATATTCAAATCTTTTACTTTATTACTGTATTTTGATTGTTATTCTAACAACAAAGCATTGAGTACTCTTATTTTGATAAAAGATAACTTCATGTTTTAACAGAGTGATGGAGTAATAGATGAGATGATTCTAATGGAGTCATAATCTAGAATAGTTGTCTATTTCAGAGACATTTTGTAATGGGGCCCTTGGTAATTGACAGGATGATACCTTACCTCCATAATGGAGGTAGAATCGATGAATAGGTTGGATTGTTCCAATGAGGTGTATGGAAAGTGGCAAAACTAGAAGTAGCCAAATATGAGGTGGGTAATGGTAGATGTGTTGTTGGGCATTAGCAGAGCCATGTGCTAAGTAGAGACTGACACATCAGAATCTGACCCCTCAGATGACACATCAGAATCAGACCCTTCAAAAACCAGAGTCCCACCATGTGTTATAAAAATAAAATTTGATGCCTGTTATTATTATTATTGTACCTTTGCTTGGCTTCAGAATCATGTCCATTTAATGGAGAAGGCTAGGACACATCACAGTACACTGCAGATGCAGCAGAGAGATCTATGAGACCCACTGATTATGCTGAGAAATTCAAGATCGAAATAAGAGTAAAAAGTATTGAGCCAAGTTGGAACATAAAACAAACATCATGCAGGCACGTTTAAAAAATAATAAAAACAAGACCAGATACTAGGCAAGGGATGACATTAAAAGAGTCACTGTCACCTTGTCCAACAGTATATTTATCTGCAATTCAAACTGAACAATAAAAAATGAAAAACAGACAATTGAAATGCCCAACGGCCAACTCCACAGACTAGAATCGAAAGAAATTGAGAAAGAGTAAAAGTGTAAGGTACCTTTTGCACCTATTAGCTACCATTTACAACAACCTAAGGCTCTCTGTTCTAGATACTTGGGTGATTTTCAATTCAATTAGTATAAAGGACAAATGAAGTATTGTACTTTTATCTCATATTCTAAAACAATAAAAATATTTATGGCAACTTTGTTACATTTCTTTGTACATTTATGTTCAATATTGTAGAGCTAGCCAGGTCTTTATGTAAAAGGAGGTAGTAAGCCTATAATTAGCTATAATGCTATTGAAGTTAACGTTTAACTAAAATCTTATAGTATATAATAGTAGCTAAACAAAATGAAAACTCACACTGTACAACAAAATTACTAACAAATCATAAATCATTCCCTTACATTTAATTAAGTACATAACCCATCATCCCACTGATAAACACATCATTATTAATCAATATATAACATCAAATATGTCAGGACGTGAAAATAAGCCTAGGGTCATTGAGCCTTATGAATTGGGACAGCTAGACCCATAAGTTTAGAGTGTCTCAGCCTTAGAGGGAGGCCTCTCTTTTTCAGAAGTCAGATTCTCACTTTGCTAATTTCCTTTCTCTTTCTAAGAACTTTGCCCTAACCTTGTGCTCTGACTTCTCTCTAGAATTCCAGCAAAGTGAACCGTTTGATTCTTGATTTGGTACTTCCAAATCGTTCCTGGCGTAGAGGGCTTCGATTCAAACCGAACAATTCTTCGTTCCAGTGGGTAAGTCATTTTCTCCTCTTTCTCCTATTGTTCTTGAGCTTAGGGCATGCGACTTTTCTGGTTGCATGTAGCTAGTGGCCTTTTCCCTTCGTGAATTCCACTTTTTCTAACTCTAAGAGTTGTACTCAACACCACTGTGGTGACTTATAGGTACTGTTGAGTTCTTGTCCTGTAAAGGGAACTGTTAGGGAATCTTTCACTTAGCTGTGCTGTGAAAACCAGGTAAGGGGAGCTAATTATTTTTGTATGAATTTATTTTATAAAAATATATGCATATGAATGTTGAACTGGTGTGCTTTTGTGAAACTGTTTTATGACTTTTATTGTATTGGGTGTTATAACTGAAAACTGTGAAATTGTGCATGTTGTGATGTGATGAATTTAATCTGTTTTGAATGAGTTTAATCTCTGGAAATGGTGTGTGCTGATTATTATTTGATTGGGATGAGTTTGTTGGCTGAAATTGATCTTGTTGGAAGGTCTGGAGTAAGGGTTCTGTAATAGCATGTATATGGGTATTAAATAGGTGTACAGGTACTGTTTGAGGTTACTGTGAGAGGAAGTGAAAATATTAAAAATTAGGCATTTTAGATTTAGAGCATAAGAGAACAGGGTAGATGATTTAAATAAATTAATTGTTAATTGTTGAGAGCCTTTCTTTGATGGTAGGATAGAGGAACCTTAAAAACCTGAGTTGACACATCCCTGATCATAGAGCAGCCTTGGCCTGGTCCAGTCAGTTGTGACTAGTCATATGTACTGGCGTCGAAGGTGAGTTTGATGCGTTCAGACATCTGGGTCCTCTCCGGTGACCAGTTGGGGGAAAGTAAAATCTCTACTGATAATTAGACAAGTAATTTACCAAATAGGAACCATTTTGGGGTGTAAGGAGAATTGGGGAAAGGTAAGATCTCCACTGCAATAACACTTAATGTAATATCAAATATTAAATATGTAACAGAATAAATTAATAAATATATATATATATATATATATATATATATTATTTTTATGAACCTATAAAAAACATAAGGTGGCATCGTCTTTTTTTTATGCCATTGCATTTAATGTATAGTTTCTAAATAATTGTCTCTATTAATAAATAATTTACTGCGGGACCTTTTTTCATTATGCGGATGTTATTCCATTTAATATATTTCAATGAATGGTTTACAGTGTTGTAAATGTTTCCTTTTTCTCTTTAAAAATCAATAGTGCATGTTTTCTTTTTTTATTATTATTCCATTCATTATATTAAATTCGCAGTGATAATTTTGTTTTAGCTTTGTATGATTATGCTATTATTATATTCACATATAATCCATGATTTTATCAATTACTGTTTGGTATATATTACTGTTTGGTGGTGACATGACAATATTATCTATTTAAGATGATTGGAATTGGTTGTGGAACATGTTCTGTTACATATGACTTGATCTTTTAGGCTTAAACATGTGGTTTGATTATAATTCAAAGGTGTGTGAATTGGGAAAGACTGAAACATGATTTCATGGTTGCTTATGGTAGTTTCAAATGTAGAATCTCTTGGTGAGATTCTTAGCGTTTTAGGTTTTTTACTTCTTTTTTTTCTCAATTAAGTCTCTATTTTTTAAAAATTAAAGCAATTAGGTCTTTGCCGTTAGTCATGTGTTAGCTCGTTGTTTTTTTGAATTTTTTAAATATTATTTTAATTATTTTTATTTTCATTTTTATTTTTAAATAAAAAAGATTGTCATGTGTGAAGCTAACATTGTGACACATGGCAATGAGAATGTCACGTGTCATTGTGAGATTATGTGTCATTGCATTTGTTTCAATTTGGTCCCTCTATTTTTGTTCTGTTTCAATTTCGTCTCTTTATTTTTTTTTTCAATTTAGTCTTATTTTTCTTTTTAAATTAAACAATTTTATCCTTCCCTAAATTCAAACAAAATATAATTTGTATATAAATATATACAAGTATTTTTATTAAAATTGATATTTTTAAATAATATTTTTAATACAATTAAGTTTATTTATATTTATGTTTAGTTAATTTTATATATATATATATATATATATATATATATATATATGTGTGTGTGTGTGTGTGTGTTAATTATGTTTTTTTAAATATATGTATAAGAGTTAAAAAAAATGAAAAAAATCAATGATGTGAAATTTCACCTTTATAAAATAAAAAATTGAAAAAAATTATGTGAAAATCCTAATTAATGTGGAATTTGTAAAGAAATAACTAAGGAAAAGGTTTGGAGAAAGTTTACATACAAATAATTTTAAAAGATTTAACTAAATGAAATAATGTACATTTTTTTCCAAATTCTTGTCTTATCTAAAAACTTTTTATGAATTGTTAAGAAAGTATTGAGACTATTTTTGTGTAGATCACACTCACAAAAATATTAATTATTGAAATGTTAATTTTTATAGTTTGTTCATTCATATTATTTAGGTTAAATGATTCCATTTGTTATTTAATTTTGTGAAAAAAAATTAAATGAGTTTCTTTATTTTTATTTGTCTAAATTTAGTTTTTGTTTTGAAAATTTTAATGCAATTAAGTTATTTTCATTAGTACTACATAAATAAAAATGTGTCATATGTTAGTTCATAATTTTTTATTTTTCTAATATAAAAATATCAATTTGTATAATTTTTTTTGTAAAGATTTATATACAAATTAATTTTTGTTTGAATTTGGAAGGAACAAAATTGTTTAATTTTTAAAGAAATTAGGACTAAATTGAGAAAAAAAAATACAGTGACCAAATTAAGACAAAATAAATTTATAGGGTCAAATTGAGACAACTGCAATGATACGTGATCTAACAGTGATACGTGGCACTATCTGTAACGCCCCAACTTTGGGTGTCACGAATCATAATTTAATTAAGATAATTCAATATCCTCTTAACGCGTAAAATGGTGCCAATTAAAATTTTGAAATTTAAATCTTGCAGAATTCAAATAAAGTACTAACTTCACCAGAAAATATAGTCCAATTGCAAAATTCCAAAACTAATAAAATAAACCAAGGAATAAAATTTATCCAATTACATTATTTCTTAAAATTTATAACTCAAAGCTTTAAATAAAAGGTTGTCCCCCACTCTCATGTCGCTATCACGCGTCTGGAGTATCTGCTACACTCCCTGCTCCCGTATAACCAAGGTCATACGATCATCGCAAGACACACACACCACCACCAACATAAACAAATATGGGTAAGCTACCATAACACAACCAATAACAATAAAATGTGTACCAGATAAATAAACACAATTTAATAGTAATCATTCATCTACAACACTACCCTTACTCACATAATTGTTTCTATTTCATGTACAACATCACATATACCTCACTCAGAACTAATCACATCACGCAACCTTCATCATGAAACACACCATGAGCCTCCACAGTACCATAACTCCACCGTGAAAAGAATCAGTCACACTCATGTACCCTACCTCAAACCTGTAGCCTCCCCACAGGTCCCCTGTAGCCTCTCCTACAGGTCTGCTCGAGTAGTCCCGCTTACCTGGCTAAGGAACATGTTTCCTGTCACTCAAGGACAAGACAAACACCATCACCCCCACACAAGGAGGGCTCAATACCCGAGCTCTTCCTTTTCGCACACAAGGCCAAAGGAAGTTGCTATCTCGATCGGACGATAGTCTCAGGCTTTACTAGGTACAACAGGTGGACTTATCTCTCACTCTTGTGCTCATCAACTACACATCCAGGTACATTTCAACACTCACTCGTTCCATTACATATATCTAAGTACCAACAACCATTCTCACTCTCCACCTAATAAGTCATTCATCATTATCTAAGTCTCATTCAAAAGTCTAATGTACTCAAACTAAACCCTCTCGGATTCGGTAAATTACAATTAAGTAAATAATTAAACAATTAATAAATAAATACATAAACATCATTCCAAATAAATAATTAAATAAATATCATTCCAAATAAATAAATAAATAAATGTCCTGCCAATCCAATAATACATTATTTATTACATTAATTAAACAAATCTCTCTTTTTGGAAATAAAATAATTAATTTGACTTTCCAGTAATGTAAAAATCTTATACTAAGGTTATATTATTTCCTTTACCAAACCAATTAACTTTTAATTCTAATTATGTTGTTAATAAATTCTAAATTCCAAAATATTTAATTTTAATTAATTTGTTTCCCAATAATTTACTTTCCTTCTCATTCCAAATTAATTTTCCTTTTCCAGTGACTAATTTGATTACAATTAATTACCAATTAAATAATAATAATTTTCTTCTTATGATTATAAGAATTAATAATAAACATTAATGATTTCATCTCTCTCTTTACAATTTAATTTTTATTAATTAAAACCAATAATTATGAATCCTGCACACGTCCAAACATGGTTCCGTAAGCATAACTAGTCCAATTAAATTCTGATTATTTTTTTTCAATGTCTAAGTTTCTGCACAACACTGGGCTTCTGCACAACAGGGCCTGCAGCCCAAACAGTTAGCCAAATCCAAAATTCCCAGTTCAATCCCAAACTGTCCAAACCAAAACCTAATGCTATTAGTCTACAGGCCCAACGGCCCAACATTGCTTGCCACCGCAAACCCTAGCTGCGACCACCACGACGCCACTCGCTCGACTCCGACCACAACCACGGCACACTCGCTCGACTCCAACCACCACCACGGAACACAACAATCGCAAGCATCAGAACCCGAAATAATTTTTCCCCAAATCAAAACCATAAATTCCTCAATCGGAACCCTAATCCCAATCAGGGAAACCCAGCCCTGCAAAGAAGATAAAAAAAAACAACCCAAACGTGAAAACAGTAACCCAAAGATCTACGAGAATTCCTTCAAAGACTTGGAAAGCCACTACTACGACGCACACTGCTATGGAGAGAACGTCGCGCCCTCATTGCGCCTTTGCCGTACCATAACCGCGATCTCGCCGCCAAGAAAGGAGTTCGCTCCGTCAACGCCGCTGTGATATCGTTGCCTCTTCTCAAGACGCAGATCATCCTCGCCCCCAATGATGGTTCGTTCGCAGTGGAGAGAAAGGCAGACGCCTCAAACTTCTGGTTTGAGCGAGATGAGGAAGAAGAAAATGGCAGAATGAGCACACTCAAGTGACCCCTCGAAGGAAATAAGGGTTGGGCCCTAAATTTGGTTCAAGCCCAATTGGCAACAGAAAAGAAGAAAAGAATACTGCGGACTTGGTATACTAACCCTAATTCCCATTAACCCCTAATTAAAAGAATATCAGAACCCAGATTTTGATTTTAATTGCAATCACATACTTCCTAACAATTCTTATCTCCATAAAAGAAAGAATTCATTCACGTGAATTCCTATCTAGGAAGTTAAGCAATTCAATTACGGGAATTCCTAATTGAATTCAATTACGTGAATTCCTAATTGAATTCAATAAAGTGAATTCTAAAGGTGAATTACTATAATAGAATTTAATGTTTATTAATTAAACACGGTTTATTCATGATCGAAAAGCCTATCAAAAATTTCAAGATGATATGATTACAGTACATATAATTACACTACAAACATTCATACATAGCTTTCAAAAATTAATTTACAATTAAACAAATAAATAAGTAAATTCTCAAAATCAATAATACAAATATTTTCATGCAAAGGTGAGCTTCCCATACCTTAGCCGATCAAAAAATAAGCTTTCACCCTTTCTTTTACAGACTTTCCTTTCCTTCAGTTTCTTTATCTAATGCTATCTTTTTCCTTCTCTCACAAAAGTAACGCATCACTCTTTCTACAGTTTCCTTTCTTTTTAAATAAAACTTATAACTGCTCTTCCTAAAATCTTTCAACCACTATTTAAAAAGCTTAACTGCTACAATTTTTTTATTTTCTTTTTCTGCTTATTTTATTTAGTATAAGCCCCTTGTCCTCTCAGCCAAAAAAATAAATAAAATTTCAATAAAACAAGGTTTCTTCTAAACCTCTCTCCTTAGGATTTGAACTCACATCCATTCAAACTTATACACACATCTCTACCAACAAGCCAACACATCACGTTGATGATTTCAAACATTACAGTGGTAACAAACAATCAATAACTTATGCTGCAATCAAATTAACAAAACCATTAAATAACATAAATTTTATGTTCTAATCAAGACTAGAACACATAATCATTCGATACCTCAAAGAGCTCTCACTCATTGAGCTACACAATACTTTATAATAACATGCAACTTCATTAAAAATACTCACGTCTCATTACACTATTAATCTTAAGCCCTATATTTTTCTCGGGTCTTACATTCACCCCACCTCAAAAAAATTTTCGCCCTCGAAAATTGATCTATTCAACAAAAAGATAAGGATATTCTTTCTTCATAAACTCTTCTAGCTCCCAAGTCATCTCTTTCGTAACTTCATCCCAAAGCACCTTTACTGTACGAATGTCTTTGCCTCGTAACTTCTTGGTTTGCACATCTAACACTCGTACCGGTCCAGCCTCTATGGTTAAATCTTCCTTAACTTGGATGTCATCCACCTCTAACACATGACTAGGATCTGGAATGTACTTCCTCAATTGAGACACATGAAAAACGTTATGCAAGTTTCCCAATTGGGGTGGTAATGCTATCTCATAAGCTACTGGACCAATTCTCCTAAGCACTTGATATGGTCCAATAAATTTCGGAGACAACTTTCTCGACTTGATAGCTCTCCCAACTCCTATCGTTGGTGTCACTCGCATAAACACATGATCTCCAACTTCAAACTCTAGTGGTCTCCGTCTTTTATCTGCATAAGACTTTTGTCTGCTCTGTGTTGCCTTCATCCTCTCTTGAATCATCTTCACCTTGTTAGTAGTCTGTTGTAACAGCTCCGGACCTACGGTTACCGATTCTCCATCTTGAAACCAACACAACGGCGTTCGACATCTTCTTCCATACAACGCTTCAAAAGGTGTCATACTGATGCTAGCATGGTAACTATTATTGTAAGTGAACTCGACCAACGGTAGAACCTCACTCCAACTCCCAAGATGATCCAAAACACACGCCCTCAACAAGTCTTCCAAGGATTGAATGGTTCTTTCGGATTGCCCGTCAGTCTGAGGATGGTATGCCGAACTCATGTGTAACTGCGTGCCTAAAGATCTCTGCAATGTTTGCCAAAATCTCGATGTAAATCTCGGATCTCTATCTGAAACAATACTTGCAGGCACTCCATGCAACCTCACTATCTCCTGGATATATAATTCTGCCAGCTTCTCCAACGACATTCGCTGATTGATCGGTAGAAAATGAACACACTTTGTTAACCTGTCCACGATTATCCAGATGGAATCGTAACCCTTCGGTGATCTCGGTAAGTGAGTTACAAAATCCATCGAGATGCTATCCCATTTCCATTGAGGAATCTCCAACTGCTGCAACATTCCTCCCGGTCTTTGATGCTCTACCTTAGCCTTCTGACATACCAAGCACGATGATACAAACTTAGCCACATCTTTCTTCATTCCGCTCCACCAGAAAGAATCTTTCAAATCCTTATACATCTTAGTCATACCAGGATGTATACTAAGACGACTCTTGTGACCTTCTTCTAAGATCATCTTTCTCAACTCTGTCTTTGCTGGAATGCAAACTCTACTCTTGAACCGAAGAATACCATCAACACCTAAAACAAAATCTTTGGCTCGATCTGTACCCAACAATGCAACTTTGTGTTGCAACTCTTGATCTACGATTTGTTCTGCCTTTATCTGCTTTAAGAAGTCATTAGTGATTGACAAGTGACTACACCAGATATGGTCTTGATTCACCTGTACACCCAAATTCATATCTCGAAACTTCTCGACCAACTCCAGTTCCTTCACCATCAAAGCAGCCATGTGAACTTTCTTTCTACTCAGCGCATCAGCCACAACATTTGCCTTACCCGGATGATATTGCAACTCAAAATCGTAGTCCTTCAGATACTCCATCCACCTCCTCTGACGCATGTTCAATTCCTTCTGATCAAACAAGTACTTCAGACTTTTATGGTCGCTAAAGACTTGAAAACGCGCTTCATAAAGATAATGCCTCCATGTCTTTAAAGCAAACACCACTGCAGCCAACTCAATGTCGTGTGTAGGATAATTTTTCTCATGCACCTTTAACTGATGAGATGTATATGCCACTGGTCTTCTACCTTGCATCAACACACAACCCAACCCTTGATATGATGCATCACAGTACACTTCAAAAACTTGCTCAGTGTCTGGGATCACTAAGACTGAAGCCGTCGTCAACCTCTTCTTCATTTCCTCGAAACTCGCCTCACATTTATCTGTCCAAATAAACGGTTGATCCTTACGGGTCAACTGTGTCAGTGGTCCCACTATCCTTGAGAATCCTTCTACGAACTTCCGATAATAGCCTGCCAACCCCACAAAGCTTCTTACCTCCGTCACCGTTGTCGGTCGTTCCCATTTCAACACAGCTTCAACCTTTGCTGGGTCTACCGAGATTCCCTGAGCAGATATCACGTGCCCCAAAAATTGAACCTCTTCCAACCAGAACTCACACTTAGACAATTTGCCATACAATTGATGCTCCCTCAAAATCTCCAACACAATTCTTAAGTGTTCAGCATGCTCTTCGCGATCCTTTGAGTAAATTAGAATGTCATCAATGAATACGACAACAAACTTATCCAGACAAGATCGAAAGATCCGGTTCATGTAGTCCATGAAAATTGCTGGAGCATTCGTCACCCCAAAAGGCATCACCACATACTCATAGTGTCCGTAGCGTGATCTGAAAGCTGTCTTCTGAACATCCTCTGGTTTTACTAAGATTTGATGATAGCCAGACCTCAAGTCAATCTTCGAGAACACACCGGCACCCCTCAACTGATCTAGCAAATCGTCGATTCTCGGTAAAGGGTACTTATTCTTGATAGTAACTTTATTCAACTGCCAGTAATCTACACACAACCTCGAGCTCCCATCCTTCTTCTTTACGAGCAACACTGGCGCTCCCCACGGTGATACACTAGGTCGAATAAACTTTTTCTCTAACAGGTCTTCTATCTGCTTTTTCAACTCTGTCAATTCAGCTGGAGCCATTCAATAGGGAGCCATAGAAACTGGTCCAGCTCCTGGTATTAAGTCGATTGCGAAATCAACTTCCCGGCTAGGTGGCAAACCTGGAACTTCATCTGGAAACACATCAGCATACTTCTCCACTACTGGGACACCAATAATTTGCTCTTCTGTACTCTTTTTCTTCTCTGTTGCCATCACCACAAAACAGACTGCTCCTTCTTTGATATCTTGTAAAACTTCTCGAGAGGTAATCATTTGCACATGTTCTTCTGTTGGGAAAATAACCTTCTGTTGACCGCAATCAATGAGAATACCATTGGTCATCAACCAATCCATCCCCAAAATTACATCTAAGCCTTCCAGCGGTAGACACACCAAGTTAACCTTGAATTTGCGTCCTGCTACTTCTAACGAACACCCAACACAGACTGAACTAGTAGAGACTTGCCCTGAAGCTGGTGTAGAAACCACCAACTCGCTCCCCAAATCATATACAGGTAATTCAAGCTTCCCCAAACAAGCAAAGGATATAAACGAGTGCGTTGCACCCGAGTCAAAAAGAACATGAACACATCTACCATTCAAGAAACAAGTGTCTTGAATTAAGTTACCTGACTGAGACGCCTCGACCCCCGTCATAGCAAAGACCTGTCCTGCTGCTTTCGGCTTCCCTCCAGAGAACTTTTGTGTCTGTTGCGCTCCTCCTGGTATCCTCCTCTCTGGGCATGAAGATGCAAAGTGTCCAGGCTTATGGCAGGAGAAACATTTCCTCTCTTCAGGCTTTAGAACTGTCAGTCTCGGACAATTTCTTCTAATATGGGGCCCTCCACACTCGTAGCACTTCAAGCCTCCAAAACCTCTCTGTTGTGGCCTAGCATACGGCTTCTTCTGATTTCTACCTCCAGAGAAACTAGCCTTATGAGGTCTCACCACACGATGTTGGTTCTCTTCCATTCGCTCTGCCACCAAGGCTTCCTCCACCAGCGCCGGAAACTCTTTGATCTTCAAGTGGATGAGCGCCTTCAATATGTTGTGGCGCAAGCCTCTCTCAAACTTTCTACATTTCCACTCTTCACTCACGTTCTGACTGTAGAATCTAGCCAGATACTCAAACCGCTCCTTATAGGCTTGCACAGACATGTTCCCTTGCACCAAGGTCATGAACTCTCCTTCCCGCTGCAACTTAGCACTCATCGGAAAGTACCTCTCTAAGAATCTTCCTCTGAACTGCTCCCAACTGATGGCCTCCATACAAGCATTCATCTCCAACCGCATACCTCTCCACCAGTACTCAGCCTCTCCAGCTAGCATATAGGTAGCAAATACCAGCTTCTGCTCCCCAGAACAATCAATCACCTCAAAAATCTTCTCATTGCTACAGATCCAATCGTCGGCCTCGTCCGGCGTAGCCTTCCCATTGAACTTTGCAGGATTATGACGCAAGTAGTCATTCATGCCCACCCGATGCCTGTTTGTCTCCTCATTATGTTGCCCCTGTTGCGTCAGCTGCGCCAGTTGCACCTGTTATCCATGTAAAACTTCTGCTATCTGCTGAAAAGCCCGCGCGAAATCAGCAGTAGCACCGGTAGGGGTAGTTGTTCTTCTTGGGCTCGACATCCTTAGCCAATTATAATACAAACATATAAGACACCATTCACACAAAATATCAGAATTACACATCAAAGCTAGTCGAACTCACTCCCCAAAAGCCCAAAGGTTCTTCGAAAACCGTGCTCTGATACCACAAATGTAACGCCCCAACTTTGGGTGTCACGAATCATAATTTAATTAAGATAATTCAATATCCTCTTAACGCGTAAAATGGTGCCAATTAAAATTTTGAAATTTAAATCTTGCAGAATTCAAATAAAGTACTAACTTCACCAGAAAATATAGTCCAATTGTAAAATTCCAAAACTAATAAAATAAACCAAGGAATAAAATTTATCCAATTACATTATTTCTTAAAATTTATAACTCAAAGCTTTAAATAAAAGGTTGTCCCCCACTCTCATGTCGCTATCACGCGTCTGGAGTATCTGCTACACTCCCTGCTCCCGTATAACCAAGGTCATACGATCATCGCAAGACACACACACCACCACCAACATAAACAAATATGGGTAAGCTACCATAACACAACCAATAACAATAAAATGTGTACCAGATAAATAAACACAATTTAATAGTAATCATTCATCTACAACACTACCCTTACTCACATAATTGTTTCTATTTCATGTACAACATCACATATACCTCACTCAGAACTAATCACATCACGCAACCTTCATCATGAAACACACCATGAGCCTCCACAGTACCATAACTCCACCGTGAAAAGAATCAGTCACACTCATGTACCCTACCTCAAACCTGTAGCCTCCCCACAGGTCCCCTGTAGCCTCTCCTACAGGTCTGCTCGAGTAGTCCCGCTTACCTGGCTAAGGAACATGTTTCCTGTCACTCAAGGACAAGACAAACACCATCACCCCCACACAAGGAGGGCTCAATACCCGAGCTCTTCCTTTTCGCACACAAGGCCAAAGGAAGTTGCTATCTCGATCGGACGATATTCTCAGGCTTTACTAGGTACAACAAGTGGACTTATCTCTCACTCTTGTGCTCATCAACTACACATCCAAGTACATTTCAACACTCACTCGTTCCATTACATATATCTAAGTACCAACAACCATTCTCACTCTCCACCTAATAAGTCATTCATCATTATCTAAGTCTCATTCAAAAGTCTAATGTACTCAAACTAAACCCTTTCGGATTCGGTAAATTACAATTAAGTAAATAATTAAACAATTAATAAATAAATACATAAACATCATTCCAAATAAATAATTAAATAAATATCATTCCAAATAAATAAATAAATAAATGTCCTGCCAATCCAATAATACATTATTTATTACATTAATTAAACAAATCTCTCTTTTTGGAAATAAAATAATTAATTTGACTTTCCAGTAATGTAAAAATCTTATACTAAGGTTATATTATTTCCTTTACCAAACCAATTAACTTTTAATTCTAATTATGTTGTTAATAAATTCTAAATTCCAAAATATTTAATTTTAATTAATTTGTTTCCCAATAATTTACTTTCCTTCTCATTCCAAATTAATTTTCCTTTTCCAGTGACTAATTTGATTACAATTAATTACCAATTAAATAATAATAATTTTCTTCTTATGATTATAAGAATTAATAATAAACATTAATGATTTCATCTCTCTCTTTACAATTTAATTTTTATTAATTAAAACCAATAATTATGAATCCTGCACACGTCCAAACATGGTTCCGTAAGCATAACTAGTCCAATTAAATTCTGATTATTTTTTTTCAATGTCTAAGTTTCTGCACAACAATGGGCTTCTGCACAACAGGGCCTGCAGCCCAAACAGTTAGCCAAATCCAAAATTCCCAGTTCAATCCCAAACTGTCCAAACCAAAACCTAATGCTATTAGTCTACAGGCCCAACGGCCCAACATTGCTTGCCACCGCAAACCCTAGCTGCGACCACCACGACGCCACTCGCTCGACTCCGACCACAACCACGGCACACTCGCTCGACTCCAACCACCACCACGGAACACAACAATCGCAAGCATCAGAACCCGAAATAATTTTTCCCCAAATCAAAACCATAAATTCCTCAATCGGAACCCTAATCCCAATCAGGGAAACCCAGCCCTGCAAAGAAGATAAAAAAAAACAACCCAAACGTGAAAACAGTAACCCAAAGATCTACGAGAATTCCTTCAAAGACTTGGAAAGCCACTACTACGACGCACACTGCTATGGAGAGAACGTCGCGCCCTCATTGCGCCTTTGCCGTACCATAACCGCGATCTCGCCGCCAAGAAAGGAGTTCGCTCCGTCAACGCCGCTGTGATATCGTTGCCTCTTCTCAAGACGCAGATCATCCTCGCCCCCAATGATGGTTCGTTCGCAGTGGAGAGAAAGGCAGACGCCTCAAACTTCTGGTTTGAGCGAGATGAGGAAGAAGAAAATGGCAGAATGAGCACACTCAAGTGACCCCTCGAAGGAAATAAGGGTTGGGCCCTAAATTTGGTTCAAGCCCAATTGGCAACAGAAAAGAAGAAAAGAATACTGCGGACTTGGTATACTAACCCTAATTCCCATTAACCCCTAATTAAAAGAATATCAGAACCCAGATTTTGATTTTAATTGCAATCACATACTTCCTAACAATTCTTATCTCCATAAAAGAAAGAATTCATTCACGTGAATTCCTATCTAGGAAGTTAAGCAATTCAATTACGGGAATTCCTAATTGAATTCAATTACGTGAATTCCTAATTGAATTCAATAAAGTGAATTCTAAAGGTGAATTACTATAATAGAATTTAATGTTTATTAATTAAACACGGTTTATTCATGATCGAAAAGCCTATCAAAAATTTCAAGATGATATGATTACAGTACATATAATTACACTACAAACATTCATACATAGCTTTCAAAAATTAATTTACAATTAAACAAATAAATAAGTAAATTCTCAAAATCAATAATACAAATATTTTCATGCAAAGGTGAGCTTCCCATACCTTAGCCGATCAAAAAATAAGCTTTCACCCTTTCTTTTACAGACTTTCCTTTCCTTCAGTTTCTTTATCTAATGCTATCTTTTTCCTTCTCTCACAAAAGTAACGCATCACTCTTTCTACAGTTTCCTTTCTTTTTAAATAAAACTTATAACTGCTCTTCCTAAAATCTTTCAACCACTATTTAAAAAGCTTAACTGCTACAATTTTTTTATTTTCTTTTTCTGCTTATTTTATTTAGTATAAGCCCCTTGTCCTCTCAGCCAAAAAAATAAATAAAATTTCAATAAAACAAGGTTTCTTCTAAACCTCTCTCCTTAGGATTTGAACTCACATCCATTCAAACTTATACACACATCTCTACCAACAAGCCAACACATCACGTTGATGATTTCAAACATTACAGTGGTAACAAACAATCAATAACTTATGCTGCAATCAAATTAACAAAACCATTAAATAACATAAATTTTATGTTCTAATCAAGACTAGAACACATAATCATTCGATACCTCAAAGAGCTCTCACTCATTGAGCTACACAATACTTTATAATAACATGCAACTTCATTAAAAATACTCACGTCTCATTACACTATTAATCTTAAGCCCTATATTTTTCTCGGGTCTTACATTCACCCCACCTCAAAAAAATTTTCGCCCTCGAAAATTGATCTATTCAACAAAAAGATAAGGATATTCTTTCTTCATAAACTCTTCTAGCTCCCAAGTCATCTCTTTCGTAACTTCATCCCAAAGCACCTTTACTGTACGAATGTCTTTGCCTCGTAACTTCTTGGTTTGCACATCTAACACTCGTACCGGTCCAGCCTCTATGGTTAAATCTTCCTTAACTTGGATGTCATCCACCTCTAACACATGACTAGGATCTGGAATGTACTTCCTCAATTGAGACACATGAAAAACGTTATGCAAGTTTCCCAATTGGGGTGGTAATGCTATCTCATAAGCTACTGGACCAATTCTCCTAAGCACTTGATATGGTCCAATAAATTTCGGAGACAACTTTCTCGACTTGATAGCTCTCCCAACTCCTATCGTTGGTGTCACTCGCATAAACACATGATCTCCAACTTCAAACTCTAGTGGTCTCCGTCTTTTATCTGCATAAGACTTTTGTCTGCTCTGTGTTGCCTTCATCCTCTCTTGAATCATCTTCACCTTGTTAGTAGTCTGTTGTAACAGCTCCGGACCTACGGTTACCGATTCTCCATCTTGAAACCAACACAACGGCGTTCGACATCTTCTTCCATACAACGCTTCAAAAGGTGTCATACTGATGCTAGCATGGTAACTATTATTGTAAGTGAACTCGACCAACGGTAGAACCTCACTCCAACTCCCAAGATGATCCAAAACACACGCCCTCAACAAGTCTTCCAAGGATTGAATGGTTCTTTCGGATTGCCCGTCAGTCTGAGGATGGTATGCCGAACTCATGTGTAACTGCGTGCCTAAAGATCTCTGCAATGTTTGCCAAAATCTCGATGTAAATCTCGGATCTCTATCTGAAACAATACTTGCAGGCACTCCATGCAACCTCACTATCTCCTGGATATATAATTCTGCCAGCTTCTCCAACGACATTCGCTGATTGATCGGTAGAAAATGAACACACTTTGTTAACCTGTCCACGATTATCCAGATGGAATCGTAACCCTTCGGTGATCTCGGTAAGTGAGTTACAAAATCCATCGAGATGCTATCCCATTTCCATTGAGGAATCTCCAACTGCTGCAACATTCCTCCCGGTCTTTGATGCTCTACCTTAGCCTTCTGACATACCAAGCACGATGATACAAACTTAGCCACATCTTTCTTCATTCCGCTCCACCAGAAAGAATCTTTCAAATCCTTATACATCTTAGTCATACCAGGATGTATACTAAGACGACTCTTGTGACCTTCTTCTAAGATCATCTTTCTCAACTCTGTCTTTGCTGGAATGCAAACTCTACTCTTGAACCGAAGAATACCATCAACACCTAAAACAAAATCTTTGGCTCGATCTGTACCCAACAATGCAACTTTGTGTTGCAACTCTTGATCTACGATTTGTTCTGCCTTTATCTGCTTTAAGAAGTCATTAGTGATTGACAAGTGACTACACCAGATATGGTCTTGATTCACCTGTACACCCAAATTCATATCTCGAAACTTCTCGACCAACTCCAGTTCCTTCACCATCAAAGCAGCCATGTGAACTTTCTTTCTACTCAGCGCATCAGCCACAACATTTGCCTTACCCGGATGATATTGCAACTCAAAATCGTAGTCCTTCAGATACTCCATCCACCTCCTCTGACGCATGTTCAATTCCTTCTGATCAAACAAGTACTTCAGACTTTTATGGTCGCTAAAGACTTGAAAACGCGCTTCATAAAGATAATGCCTCCATGTCTTTAAAGCAAACACCACTGCAGCCAACTCAATGTCGTGTGTAGGATAATTTTTCTCATGCACCTTTAACTGATGAGATGTATATGCCACTGGTCTTCTACCTTGCATCAACACACAACCCAACCCTTGATATGATGCATCACAGTACACTTCAAAAACTTGCTCAGTGTCTGGGATCACTAAGACTGAAGCCGTCGTCAACCTCTTCTTCATTTCCTCGAAACTCGCCTCACATTTATCTGTCCAAATAAACGGTTGATCCTTACGGGTCAACTGTGTCAGTGGTCCCACTATCCTTGAGAATCCTTCTACGAACTTCCGATAATAGCCTGCCAACCCCACAAAGCTTCTTACCTCCGTCACCGTTGTCGGTCGTTCCCATTTCAACACAGCTTCAACCTTTGCTGGGTCTACCGAGATTCCCTGAGCAGATATCACGTGCCCCAAAAATTGAACCTCTTCCAACCAGAACTCACACTTAGACAATTTGCCATACAATTGATGCTCCCTCAAAATCTCCAACACAATTCTTAAGTGTTCAGCATGCTCTTCGCGATCCTTTGAGTAAATTAGAATGTCATCAATGAATACGACAACAAACTTATCCAGACAAGATCGAAAGATCCGGTTCATGTAGTCCATGAAAATTGCTGGAGCATTCGTCACCCCAAAAGGCATCACCACATACTCATAGTGTCCGTAGCGTGATCTGAAAGCTGTCTTCTGAACATCCTCTGGTTTTACTAAGATTTGATGATAGCCAGACCTCAAGTCAATCTTCGAGAACACACCGGCACCCCTCAACTGATCTAGCAAATCGTCGATTCTCGGTAAAGGGTACTTATTCTTGATAGTAACTTTATTCAACTGCCAGTAATCTACACACAACCTCGAGCTCCCATCCTTCTTCTTTACGAGCAACACTGGCGCTCCCCACGGTGATACACTAGGTCGAATAAACTTTTTCTCTAACAGGTCTTCTATCTGCTTTTTCAACTCTGTCAATTCAGCTGGAGCCATTCAATAGGGAGCCATAGAAACTGGTCCAGCTCCTGGTATTAAGTCGATTGCGAAATCAACTTCCCGGCTAGGTGGCAAACCTGGAACTTCATCTGGAAACACATCAGCATACTTCTCCACTACTGGGACACCAATAATTTGCTCTTCTGTACTCTTTTTCTTCTCTGTTGCCATCACCACAAAACAGACTGCTCCTTCTTTGATATCTTGTAAAACTTCTCGAGAGGTAATCATTTGCACATGTTCTTCTGTTGGGAAAATAACCTTCTGTTGACCGCAATCAATGAGAATACCATTGGTCATCAACCAATCCATCCCCAAAATTACATCTAAGCCTTCCAGCGGTAGACACACCAAGTTAACCTTGAATTTGCGTCCTGCTACTTCTAACGAACACCCAACACAGACTGAACTAGTAGAGACTTGCCCTGAAGCTGGTGTAGAAACCACCAACTCGCTCCCCAAATCATATACAGGTAATTCAAGCTTCCCCAAACAAGCAAAGGATATAAACGAGTGCGTTGCACCCGAGTCAAAAAGAACATGAACACATCTACCATTCAAGAAACAAGTGTCTTGAATTAAGTTACCTGACTGAGACGCCTCGACCCCCGTCATAGCAAAGACCTGTCCTGCTGCTTTCGGCTTCCCTCCAGAGAACTTTTGTGTCTGTTGCGCTCCTCCTGGTATCCTCCTCTCTGGGCATGAAGATGCAAAGTGTCCAGGCTTATGGCAGGAGAAACATTTCCTCTCTTCAGGCTTTAGAACTGTCAGTCTCGGACAATTTCTTCTAATATGGGGCCCTCCACACTCGTAGCACTTCAAGCCTCCAAAACCTCTCTGTTGTGGCCTAGCATACGGCTTCTTCTGATTTCTACCTCCAGAGAAACTAGCCTTATGAGGTCTCACCACACGATGTTGGTTCTCTTCCATTCGCTCTGCCACCAAGGCTTCCTCCACCAGCGCCGGAAACTCTTTGATCTTCAAGTGGATGAGCGCCTTCAATATGTTGTGGCGCAAGCCTCTCTCAAACTTTCTACATTTCCACTCTTCACTCACGTTCTGACTGTAGAATCTAGCCAGATACTCAAACCGCTCCTTATAGGCTTGCACAGACATGTTCCCTTGCACCAAGGTCATGAACTCTCCTTCCCGCTGCAACTTAGCACTCATCGGAAAGTACCTCTCTAAGAATCTTCCTCTGAACTGCTCCCAACTGATGGCCTCCATACAAGCATTCATCTCCAACCGCATACCTCTCCACCAGTACTCAGCCTCTCCAGCTAGCATATAGGTAGCAAATACCAGCTTCTGCTCCCCAGAACAATCAATCACCTCAAAAATCTTCTCATTGCTACAGATCCAATCGTCGGCCTCGTCCGGCGTAGCCTTCCCATTGAACTTTGCAGGATTATGACGCAAGTAGTCATTCATGCCCACCCGATGCCTGTTTGTCTCCTCATTATGTTGCCCCTGTTGCGTCAGCTGCGCCAGTTGCACCTGTTATCCATGTAAAACTTCTGCTATCTGCTGAAAAGCCCGCGCGAAATCAGCAGTAGCACCGGTAGGGGTAGTTGTTCTTCTTGGGCTCGACATCCTTAGCCAATTATAATACAAACATATAAGACACCATTCACACAAAATATCAGAATTACACATCAAAGCTAGTCGAACTCACTCCCCAAAAGCCCAAAGGTTCTTCGAAAACCGTGCTCTGATACCACAAATGTAACGCCCCAACTTTGGGTGTCACGAATCATAATTTAATTAAGATAATTCAATATCCTCTTAACGCGTAAAATGGTGCCAATTAAAATTTTGAAATTTAAATCTTGCAGAATTCAAATAAAGTACTAACTTCACCAGAAAATATAGTCCAATTGTAAAATTCCAAAACTAATAAAATAAACCAAGGAATAAAATTTATCCAATTACATTATTTCTTAAAATTTATAACTCAAAGCTTTAAATAAAAGGTTGTCCCCCACTCTCATGTCGCTATCACGCGTCTGGAGTATCTGCTACACTCCCTGCTCCCGTATAACCAAGGTCATACGATCATCGCAAGACACACACACCACCACCAACATAAACAAATATGGGTAAGCTACCATAACACAACCAATAACAATAAAATGTGTACCAGATAAATAAACACAATTTAATAGTAATCATTCATCTACAACACTACCCTTACTCACATAATTGTTTCTATTTCATGTACAACATCACATATACCTCACTCAGAACTAATCACATCACGCAACCTTCATCATGAAACACACCATGAGCCTCCACAGTACCATAACTCCACCGTGAAAAGAATCAGTCACACTCATGTACCCTACCTCAAACCTGTAGCCTCCCCACAGGTCCCCTGTAGCCTCTCCTACAGGTCTGCTCGAGTAGTCCCGCTTACCTGGCTAAGGAACATGTTTCCTGTCACTCAAGGACAAGACAAACACCATCACCCCCACACAAGGAGGGCTCAATACCCGAGCTCTTCCTTTTCGCACACAAGGCCAAAGGAAGTTGCTATCTCGATCGGACGATATTCTCAGGCTTTACTAGGTACAACAAGTGGACTTATCTCTCACTCTTGTGCTCATCAACTACACATCCAAGTACATTTCAACACTCACTCGTTCCATTACATATATCTAAGTACCAACAACCATTCTCACTCTCCACCTAATAAGTCATTCATCATTATCTAAGTCTCATTCAAAAGTCTAATGTACTCAAACTAAACCCTTTCGGATTCGGTAAATTACAATTAAGTAAATAATTAAACAATTAATAAATAAATACATAAACATCATTCCAAATAAATAATTAAATAAATATCATTCCAAATAAATAAATAAATAAATGTCCTGCCAATCCAATAATACATTATTTATTACATTAATTAAACAAATCTCTCTTTTTGGAAATAAAATAATTAATTTGACTTTCCAGTAATGTAAAAATCTTATACTAAGGTTATATTATTTCCTTTACCAAACCAATTAACTTTTAATTCTAATTATGTTGTTAATAAATTCTAAATTCCAAAATATTTAATTTTAATTAATTTGTTTCCCAATAATTTACTTTCCTTCTCATTCCAAATTAATTTTCCTTTTCCAGTGACTAATTTGATTACAATTAATTACCAATTAAATAATAATAATTTTCTTCTTATGATTATAAGAATTAATAATAAACATTAATGATTTCATCTCTCTCTTTACAATTTAATTTTTATTAATTAAAACCAATAATTATGAATCCTGCACACGTCCAAACATGGTTCCGTAAGCATAACTAGTCCAATTAAATTCTGATTATTTTTTTTCAATGTCTAAGTTTCTGCACAACAATGGGCTTCTGCACAACAGGGCCTGCAGCCCAAACAGTTAGCCAAATCCAAAATTCCCAGTTCAATCCCAAACTGTCCAAACCAAAACCTAATGCTATTAGTCTACAGGCCCAACGGCCCAACATTGCTTGCCACCGCAAACCCTAGCTGCGACCACCACGACGCCACTCGCTCGACTCCGACCACAACCACGGCACACTCGCTCGACTCCAACCACCACCACGGAACACAACAATCGCAAGCATCAGAACCCGAAATAATTTTTCCCCAAATCAAAACCATAAATTCCTCAATCGGAACCCTAATCCCAATCAGGGAAACCCAGCCCTGCAAAGAAGATAAAAAAAAACAACCCAAACGTGAAAACAGTAACCCAAAGATCTACGAGAATTCCTTCAAAGACTTGGAAAGCCACTACTACGACGCACACTGCTATGGAGAGAACGTCGCGCCCTCATTGCGCCTTTGCCGTACCATAACCGCGATCTCGCCGCCAAGAAAGGAGTTCGCTCCGTCAACGCCGCTGTGATATCGTTGCCTCTTCTCAAGACGCAGATCATCCTCGCCCCCAATGATGGTTCGTTCGCAGTGGAGAGAAAGGCAGACGCCTCAAACTTCTGGTTTGAGCGAGATGAGGAAGAAGAAAATGGCAGAATGAGCACACTCAAGTGACCCCTCGAAGGAAATAAGGGTTGGGCCCTAAATTTGGTTCAAGCCCAATTGGCAACAGAAAAGAAGAAAAGAATACTGCGGACTTGGTATACTAACCCTAATTCCCATTAACCCCTAATTAAAAGAATATCAGAACCCAGATTTTGATTTTAATTGCAATCACATACTTCCTAACAATTCTTATCTCCATAAAAGAAAGAATTCATTCACGTGAATTCCTATCTAGGAAGTTAAGCAATTCAATTACGGGAATTCCTAATTGAATTCAATTACGTGAATTCCTAATTGAATTCAATAAAGTGAATTCTAAAGGTGAATTACTATAATAGAATTTAATGTTTATTAATTAAACACGGTTTATTCATGATCGAAAAGCCTATCAAAAATTTCAAGATGATATGATTACAGTACATATAATTACACTACAAACATTCATACATAGCTTTCAAAAATTAATTTACAATTAAACAAATAAATAAGTAAATTCTCAAAATCAATAATACAAATATTTTCATGCAAAGGTGAGCTTCCCATACCTTAGCCGATCAAAAAATAAGCTTTCACCCTTTCTTTTACAGACTTTCCTTTCCTTCAGTTTCTTTATCTAATGCTATCTTTTTCCTTCTCTCACAAAAGTAACGCATCACTCTTTCTACAGTTTCCTTTCTTTTTAAATAAAACTTATAACTGCTCTTCCTAAAATCTTTCAACCACTATTTAAAAAGCTTAACTGCTACAATTTTTTTATTTTCTTTTTCTGCTTATTTTATTTAGTATAAGCCCCTTGTCCTCTCAGCCAAAAAAATAAATAAAATTTCAATAAAACAAGGTTTCTTCTAAACCTCTCTCCTTAGGATTTGAACTCACATCCATTCAAACTTATACACACATCTCTACCAACAAGCCAACACATCACGTTGATGATTTCAAACATTACAGTGGTAACAAACAATCAATAACTTATGCTGCAATCAAATTAACAAAACCATTAAATAACATAAATTTTATGTTCTAATCAAGACTAGAACACATAATCATTCGATACCTCAAAGAGCTCTCACTCATTGAGCTACACAATACTTTATAATAACATGCAACTTCATTAAAAATACTCACGTCTCATTACACTATTAATCTTAAGCCCTATATTTTTCTCGGGTCTTACACTATCAGTGTCACGACACTATCATTGCCATGTGGTATAGTGTCAACTTGACACGTGACAATTTTTTATTAAAAAAATAAAATAAAAAGAATAAAAATAATTAAAAAATATTTTAAAAATAGGTGATAGTACGAAACTAATGACTAGGATCCAATAATTTCAGTTTTTCAAAAATAAGGATCTAATTGAAACAAAAAAAGAGTGATAGACTTATTTGAGAAATGTCACCGAAAATACAGACTATTTAAATGATTAAACCTTAATATTATTACATTTATATCTAACGTTCATCTTTAAATTAAGTAAAGCAACAAAATAAAATGAAGAAAGCAGGAAATTTTTTAGTTTAAGTGAAAAATCTGTCTTTTAGGCATAACTCTAGCGTAGACAAGATTAAATTACGATAATATTTTTACTTGAATGAAAAATTATTCACTTGAATGGAAACATGATAGAGATAGGGTTCACTTGTAGTACTATTTTTGGTTGAAAAAAAAAAAAATCTTTCGGTTGGACAAAAATATGACCAAAAGAGAGACAAATTTCTACTCCTTTTTTCTTAAATGAAAATGGAGCCAAGAGCAACCACAGTTTTTTTGCTATATTTTCGCTTGAGAAAACTAAAATACTAGAAAGATTCAAAGTGCTAAAGATATTTGAAAGATTCAAAAACGTAGTGTTGTGTTGTCAACTAGTTTTAAAGTGTTTATACAATTGTATCATTTTTTTATTTGTATTTCTGGATTGTTTTCATGTTCTTCTATTTTGTAACTACTGTGTGTTTTAGGAGCTTGCTTTGCAAGTTTTTTTTTTCTTTTTTTTTTTCTATATATAGTTGACAAGGTTAGAATCTTATTGGATAGTTAAAGAGTGAATATAAGACTAAAATTGGTTTGAAGGGAGTTGAATGGATAGGGTAAAAATCATTTTTAACATTCAGCGAAAGATTACAAGTGTTGTAATTGTTTGCTTTATACATTCAATGAGACTTTCATTACACCATTTTGAAGATTTAGATGTAATGATTATAGGAAGAGTATACATATATACTTTATCTTGAACGTTATTTATTTGAATGTTACACTTAGAATTATTTATTTGATTAAAATTATATAACACATCTTATTAAAATCGTATTAGTAGATAAAGACTTAATTATGATTGTACATTGTGTTGAGATTAAACTGAGCTGATAAAATCTTTTTAGTCTAACATGAAGCTTTCTTTTTCATTAATCTTTCTTCGCTAATACAAAAGCTCTAAATGTACTTACTTTAGTGTAGCAAGCCAAGTGGGAATTATGGTACCTAGTTGTTTGAGAATTTTTTTATAAAATATTTGAATTACAAAATATAAGTGTTTATCGACAATATTATTGGTTTAAATAACAAAAGCACAAAATACCGAACAACCCACTTAAGTAAGGATGATGAGAAAACAAAAAATAAAAAATAAAATCAAAGAATATTATTCTAAATTGTAGGACTTCTAAGAAGTCAGAATTTTTTCTAAACCAAGAAAAAAAAAAAACCTGAACTCCCTCATACTATTGGAAATTCAGATAACTCTAACTGAAAGCTGTTACTATTGACATGTTTTGGAAGCTCAGCTCACTTTCTTTTTCTTTCCTTTTCTTTGTTTGCTTTTTCCATTTTTATGCATGCTATTACTCTCGTAACAGAGTTAGGGATTTCTCAGCTTTCAATTCACTGTGTTTCTTTTCTCTTTTGGGTGTACGTTTCCTACTCGTTATCTTCTTTCGTCTTCTTTATCCATGCTTTGTGCTTTCTTCATCATAAATCTTGCTGTTTTTACCTTGATCATGTCTTACTCTATAATATGGTATTAGAGCTCTTCCTTTGAAGAGTTCTGATGAGAGTATCTCTGCCTTGTTTTTCTTTTTTTCTTTCTCCTTTTTTTTTCTTTTGTTTCTTTCTCTTATTCTTGTTTTCTTTTTCACGGCAGAAGGCAACAATTATCTCTACATACATCCGGGTGAAAATCCTGCTACTGCTCTTGTCTCGCCTCTTCTTGACGACACCAACTATCATTCTTGGAGTTGATAAATGATGATTGCTCTCAGCGCCAAAAACAAGACTAAGTTCATGGTTGACAATGCTCTCAGACTGCCTAGATTAAGGGGAATAACATGGTTATGTCGTGGCTTGTCCATTCTGTTTCCACGAACATCCGACAAAGTATCATTTGGATGAACAAAGCTTTAGGCCTTGTTCACTTGAGTGTATTTGAGTGAGAGTAATTAAGTGGATTTGAGGGATTTGAAGGTATTTTTTTGTTGTTGTTTATTTGAGTGAATTTGGAGGTAAACAAGTGTGGATTTGGAAGTAAATTTTTTTAATCTGCCATATAAATTAAATCTTACACTAATTCTCACAAACTTTACTTTCAAATCCATTCTCGTTTACCTCCAAATTCACTCAAATAAACAAAAAAAAAAAATTCCCTCCAAATGCTCTCAAATTCATCAATTACTCTCCCTCAAATCCACTCAAGTGAACAAGGCCTTAGAGATTTGGAATGATCTAAAGAATAAGTTCTCTCAAGGAAGCTTATCCCGCATTTCGAGCCTTCAACTTGATATCGCCACCCTCCATCAAGGTGACCTTACCATCTCTGAATATTTTACTAAACTGCGCACTCTTTGGGATGAGATTGAAGATTTTCGGCCAGAACCGGTTTGTTCCCGTAAACCTAATTATGATTGTCGAGTCTTGAACATTTTGAAACAAAGAGAGCAAGAAGATCAAGTTATGCAGTTCTTACGAGGGCTTAATGATCAGTTCACCAATGTTACTTCACATGTGCTTCTTTTGGATCCGTTCCGGACATCACCAAGGTCTTCTAGTTAGTGGCTCAACAAGAAAGACAATTATCTTCTGGGAATCTTATTGTTGTGACCAAGATTCAAGATAACAATAATCCTAACAATGCCACTGCTTGCACCGCTTCAGCCTCTTCCACCGTTTGCAGTTATTGTGACAGAATGGGCATAATGAAGCTGTTTGTTACCATAAGATTGGTTTCCCTAATCAAGACAGAAGTTTCAGAAACACTCAGACTAGTAAAAGACACTGCACTCATGGTAATAGAAGCGATCATACGATGGAGGTCTACTATAAGAAACATGGGTACCCTTCAGGACATAAGCTCTATAACAAGAGTGCTCAGATTCACCATGCCTCTCTTCTAACAGAAGACAATGAAATACCAAAGATAGTAATTCTAACAATGCTAATTCCATTCATCTTACACCAAAACAGTTTCAAGTTCTGGAAGATCTCTTCAAAAGTCAAAATCTGAATGACTCCTCTACTTCAGCCCAAGTTTACCACATTGGTTCTGTTTCAGCAAACCAATCTTCTTTGGGTAATATCAATCCTACTCTTACCTTTAAGTCTTTTAAAAATAAATGGATTCTTGATTCTGGAGCCACAGACCATATAAGTGTTTCTTTACAAAGTTTTTCTTCTTATAAAAGAATTAAACTTGTTCAAATTGGCTTACCCAATGGTACAATTGTCTATTCTAATTATTTAGGAACTGTTAATCTTAACCATAAGATCCAACTCTTTGATGTTCTTTATGCCCTACAATTCTCTTTTAATCTTATCTATATATCTAAATTGATCCATTCTAATAATTTTCAATTGACGTTTTCTTTACATGATTGCACTATACAAGACATTCAAACCAAAGAGAGGATTTCTATAGTTAAACTCACTAGTGGCTTATAAGTTTCAGATTTTTCCTCCAACGTGCCTACTATCTTTGTTGCTAACAATGTTGTAAATAATACTGGCCTATGGCATCTAATATTAGGACATCCTTCTGATATCAGATTGCATAGTCTCAAACTTATATACCCTTTCATTGTTCATCATCCTACATACATATGTGATACTTTGTCATCGTGCCAAACATAAAAAGTTATATTTCCATGATAACAACTCCAATTTAAAGAACATTTTTTATCTTACTGACATAAATATATAGGGCCCTTGCAATGTTCTTTCCGTGCGTGGTTTTAAGTACTTTTTAACTATTGTGGATGATTTCTCCCGATATACTTGGTTGATACCCATGACTGATAAATCAATTGTTAGAAAAACTATCACTGATTTTTTTACAAATATAGAAAACTGGTTTTCTACCACTATAAAAATCATCCGCACTGATAATGGAATTTAATTTGCTATGCATAACTTTTTCTCTCTTAAAGTTATTAACCATCGAACCACTTGTAATGAAACCCCTCAACAAAATGGAATTATTGAGCAAAAACACCAACATTTATTAAATGTCACTCGCTCCCTCTTATTTCAAGCTAATTTACCTACTATTTTCTGGTGCTTTGTTGCTGAATGTGCTACCTTACTAATAAATTGCATGCCTACTCCTTTACTTCACAATGCTACTCCATATGAAAAATTGAACGACAAACTTTATGATATATCTATTTTACGTGTGTTTGGTTGTCTATGCTATGCTTCCACCTTAACTGCTAACACGAAGAAACTTGATGCAAGGGCTATTCCTGGTGTATTTCTTGGCTTCAAACAACATACAAAAGGTTATCAATTTCTTAACTTACAAAATCATAAGATAGTATATCTCGTAATGTGTTGTTTCATGAAGATTGCTTTCCATATACTTCCTCTTACAATAATACTCATGATTCTAACTCTCTTTCTCTACCCATTCCTCAGAATTATCATCATGATTATGATAATGTTAACTTTCCTAATAATCATATTCTTGTACCAACTCCCAATGATCTTGTCATTAACACTAATGGGGATACCACAGACATCCAACATACTGCTGATCCCGACCTTACTAATGCCTTCAGTGATGATATCTCCAAAGCCCATGAACACAATGATATCATCATACGTTCAACTCGGTCCAAACGTCCTCTTGCATACCTCATGAATTTCCAAACTAACAATATTATTAGATATCCTAGTACTAATTTTATTTCTTACAACAAGCTTTCTTTTGATTTCAGGCACACCATTCTATCTATTTCTTCCACAACTGAACCTCGCACTTACAAGGAAACATCTAAAATACATCAGTGGACCCAAGCCATGCATGATGAAATCAAAGCTTTAGAAGACAATAAAACATGGATCGTTGCTGACCTTCCTCTAGGAAAAACCGTTGTTGGATGTCGCTGGATATACAAAATAAAACATAAGTTTGATGGGTCCATTGATAGATTCAAAGCCCACCTTGTTGCTAAAGGCTACACCCAGCTTGAAGGTCTTGACTACCTTGAAACTTTTGCTCTTGTTGCCAAATTAACTACCTTACGTCTTCTCCCAACCATTGATGCCTCTAACCAATGGATCTTAAAGCAACTTGATGTCAACAGTGCCTTTTTGCATGGAGACTTATATGAAGAAGTTTACATGCAACCTCCTCTTGGCCTTCCTACTCACAAGACAAATCAAGTATGCAAACTTCAAAGATCTTTATACGGGTTAACAAGCTGGCCGACAATTGTATGACAATGTTTCTACTTTTCTTTTATCAAATAATTACATACGTTCTAATGTTGATCACTCTCTTTTTCTAAAACATCATACTTGTCATACTACTGCCATCTTAATCTACGTGGATGACATTGTTCTTTTGGGCAACAACGCCACCAAGATGCAACACATCACCAATTCTCTTTATAATCTCTTCCACATCAAAAAATTGGGTGATCTTACTTACTTTCTCGATTTGGAAGTTGTCCAGAATAGTTCTGGCATTCATCTCAGTCAACGCAAATACATCCTTGATCTCCTTACAGAAGCTGGAATGCTAAATTATGCCCCTATGCCACACCTATGGCACATTCCTCTCGGTTAACCAGTTAAGGAGACCTCCTCAATGATGAAGATGTGTTATCTTATCATAGACTCATCGGTCGCCTTATATATCTCACCAACATTAGACCCGACATCACTTTTGTTGTCAACAATCTCAGCCAGTTTGTCTCTGCTCCTACCACCCTACACCAACAAGCTACACCATTGCCCACCATGTTTGAGTTTAAAATGAGATTATCATGTTTAAAAACAGACCAAGTATTAATTAACGTCGACTTACTTCCAGTTGGGTGGTAAATGGATGAAAAAAATGGCTGTATTTTGCTTTTAGTCCAAAGGAACCACAAATATTTGATTTCTAAAATATTATGCCTATGAATTTAGATAGATGAGCGTGGAATTTAGGAGACGCATGGAAAGTTGCTTATTATTTTTAGGACAGTATATATGAATTTCACTCTAAATTATGAATATAGATTAATTTTGTTTATATTTTAAAATACTATAAAATTTATTGAAATTATTGATGAAATTTTATAAAAAAAAATAAATTTGTTAATAAATTTGAATTATAGAAGAATTTTAACAATTTAATTATAAGTAAATTTTATTGATGAATTTATCATCATAAAAAAGTTTATCAATAATATATATTTTATTTATAAAAAAAATTTTGTCAATAAATTTTTTCAAAAATTTTAAATTTGAAAATTCGTCGATAACTTAAAATGTTTATTATTGATGGATTTGTCAATCTCTAAATTTATCTATGGAAAGAACGACAAATTTTTCATCCACATCATATCATCTTTTCTCTTTTAATAGTTCCATCTTCAAAATCTCATATCACCAACACAAATATGCACAAAAGCCACTACACACCTCCATTGCACTTGCATAAATCACGAATAACAATAGACCTAAATTGTTCCACCACAAAGCTATTTCTCAAAACCAAATCATGAAGGTACTTTACGAGTGCCACCATTCTCACAATCCACCAGATTGAAAACATGAATCACCTATTCGAGAACCACAAACTGCCAGAAGTTGCACATCGCTAGATCTCCTTCGTTGGATGAACCACCAGCAAAATGCGACCATGCAACACTTGTTCAACCACCTTCGCAAGATCTCATCTTCATAAAATCATATATGCACCTTAAGGAAATTTGCGAAAACCAAAAATCATAGATCTGCCTCTTCAACGTAGCAAATTAGTTGCTTTTCAATAACTAATTAGTTGGAACACTTCTAATATGAAACATTAAGAAATGAATATTTTACAATTTTTTTATATTTAAAAATAGTTATTTTATAAGATAAAAATTCCAGTATGTTTCTATAGTGTTAATAAGCATTTTGAAATTGGGTGTATAGAATATAGATATGTTAAAATTGATTCTAGTTCGATAGTCAATCTGGTTCATATTGGGCAAAAGTTAAATTAGGTTGAAAAAAAATTCATGTTTCTTAAATGTGGGTTAAATTGAACTCAATTTACTTAACTCGCACGTTAAATGTGTTTAAAATTAAACTAAAGATAGGTTGTCTTGTATTCTACTAACAACAATCCCAAGTTTTTTTTATCAGTTTTTTCATAAGTTTATATATTATGATTATTTACTACTTTTAACTATATAGGTTAACAATTTGATCTTTTTAAAAACTATAGTATTGTTCATAATGTTTGAGTATTTGGATGTTTAACTTATGCTCAATTAGTAATTTGGTTCTTATATTTATGTATTGAATTTGTTTTGGTCCCTATATTAATATTTTACCCAATTGAGTAACAATTTTTGTCAAATAGAGTCAATGTAGTCCCTTTGGTTTTGTTAAATGTGCATTAACGTCACCTTGAAGGTGACACATGTCACTCTAGTAACAAGCTTAGTTAGTAATTTAATCACTATATTTTTTTTTCACTCCCTATATTTTATAAATAAAAGGAAAAGTAGTTCTTTTACATTAGTATCATCACTACAATAAAAATTATATTACCACCAGACAAAATTTGTTAATAAAAAAATTACCGAGGGTTTATTGACGATCAAAAATCCGTCGCTAAAAGTGTTGCTGTAAGTTCTATCGTCGAAATTTTTGTTCTGTCATTAATTACTGACAAAATTTATGTTCTGTCAGTAATTACTGAAGGATTTTTCCGTCAATAATTACCGACAGAAATATCTGTTGATAAAATTCGTCGACAATCCATTCGGTAAATATTGCGATTTGTTTCATCTTCTTTCTTGCTCTCCCTCTTCTTCTTAGTTTTTTCTTTCATTTTGAACAGTCCAGAAGAATAAAACCATTCCAAACAAAATATCTTCAATCCAATTGAATCCTTCATTACAAGCTTTGATAAATTTTTGAGAAAAAAATATTAATGTTCGTGCTAAATAGCGTCGTTGAACGGTGGTGGAAAACATAGGCTTTGGTCGAGCCTATAGTGGAGAACAACAACGTTGCACGGTGGTGGCAATGCTTGGAGCGTGAGAGAGGAAGAAAATAGTCATTTTCCCTCCCCTGCGTGTGTTACAAAAGAAGGTAGAGTGGAAGACCTCAATGACGTCGGTGGAGACGTAACGACGACCTTGCTGAACGGAGATGGAGGCACGTCAAATAAGCTTGTAGCTACAGTAGCCTGACCTGAGATTGAGAAGTGGGAGAATGTAGAGGCTGCATCGCACAACGAAAATGAAGACCTGCAAGAGTGCAAAAGAGAGCAAAATAAATAATGTCTCTCATGGACAGAGGAAAATATGGGAGAAAATTCTCGTTCTTTTCATTGACAGATTTATCGGCAAAATTTTTCATCGGTAATGTATATTTAATTTATCGAAGGATTTTTTTACTGTTAAATGAAATATGCATTACCGACGAATTTCACCAACGAATTTTTTCATTAGTAAGCAAAATATGCATTACCAACAAATTTTATTGATAGAAAATCTGTCGATAAGTGAAAAAATTAGTGAAAATTCTCATTCTTCTTATCGACGAATTTCTGTGAGTAATGCATATGTCATTTACGATATATTTTATTGAGAAAATTTTTGTATGTAAGTGAAAAGTGAATTACCTACGAATTTTGTCGATGAATTTTTCGTCGATAATGAATTCGTCGATAAAAATGATAAGTAAAAATTTTAAAATTCGTCGATAAAATTCGTTAATAATTCAAATTTACTAACAAATTTATTTTGTCAATAAAATTTGTTAGTAATTTCAAGAACTTTTGTAATACGTCTTTAATGGATCTTGGGAAATAACCTTAATGTCACAATTGAGTTTAGGTTCCCACTTGATGCATGAAAAAATAAATATCTTAGATTTGAAGGATTGAGTTAAATTACAAAATTTTTACTCACTAAAAAGTGAATTAGGTTGAATTGATATATTTTTATTTAAACCCATACTAAGTAAACCTTTATGAGTCAAGTTAGCTTACTTTCCAAAGTTAAGTTTAAAATGTATCCGTGCTTAATCCTTTTAATTAGATAAGGATATTTGGAAGAGTTT
This sequence comes from Vigna reflexopilosa, assembly GCA_027742785.1. NCBI lineage: Eukaryota > Viridiplantae > Streptophyta > Magnoliopsida > Fabales > Fabaceae > Vigna > Vigna reflexopilosa. The sequence goes on along the minus strand of CM050911.1, from coordinate 44,897,469 downwards.
AGAAGGCTAATTTAAATTTAGTTTATCACGATTTTTAAATAGGTGTTTCAAAAAAGTTTGTAGAGAGAGTTTGTGCCTTTCTTTAAAGTTTATATTTGACATATTTTTCACTTGTTTGAAATTGAAAATGGTGGGGAGTGTCCTGAATAAATTAGTCATTTTCATTTTTCTATCAGTAACAGTTTTATCATTATATTAATGGCACAATGGAGGTAATCCATCACTGTCAAATGAACTGCATTGAAGTCGTACAAACAAAATTTCTGGCCATTTGCAAAATAAGCTTCACAATTTCATGATACCATACCACATATCCTCTGGCGGGACCAATCGACCAATTTATTAAACCTCGGTACAATCCTTTCAATCTTCCGTTGTCCATCATTTAAATTTAACATAATAAAATTTGCTTGTCAAATGAAAATGGTGCCCTGTTATATACTTTAATTTGGTTTTATTTTTACAATCGATACGATAATTCTAACATCCTTCTTATGTATATTTTATAGAAGACTTCCTCTTTAACTACAATGTACACAATCTTCCTGAGACTATGCAACCCCTGTATATTGGTCATTTTTTATACTTAGAATTGATTTTAACTCATAACTGAAGCCCTATTTTGCTATATATATGTCTGGTAATGATCGATTAGTCAATGTAATGATAAACTAATATTGTAAGCTATTATAAAACTATAGCTTATTAAATTACAAAACCATTTGATAAAATTAGAGGTTGAACAAACTGATAAATGTTAATTAACATAACGTGACATAATTGTTTGACTTTTATTTTGTAATAGCTTTTTATGTATATAATAATTCTTTTGAAGTTTCATAGAATAAATGATGTTAACATTGAGAATAGTAATATAGTGATAAATTACAAGTTGAAATACTGTCATAATCCAATGAGGTAAATTCATATATTAAAACCTATTGTTAGAAGTGGACTTCAAGCCTAACTCAATCCCACAAAACCGACTTATAAAATGAGGTTTGCACCAACTTATATACTATGAATTGGCCTTATCTCTAGTCGATGTGGGACTTCCAACACACCCTTCACGCCGAGGTATATACATCTCGAACGTGGGACTAGACATTAATGGGTGGTTCGATAGCGGGTGGAACAATATGTCCAACAAACAACAAATATTGCTAGGATAGACTTTAACGATGACTTTGATACCATGTTAGAAGTGGACTTTAAGCCTAACTCAATCCCACAAAATCGGCTTGTAAGGTGAGGTTTGCACCCACTTATATGGTATGAGAGCAAATTATAATATATAAGTCCCACATCGACTAGAGATAAGACCAAATTATAATATATAAGTGGGGTGCAAACCTCACCTTACAAGCCAATTTTGTGGGGATGAGTTAGGCTTAAAAGTCCACTTCTAACATGGTATCAGAGCCATGGTTAGAGCCTATCCTAGCGATATTTCTTGTATCTTGGACATTTCTATTCCACCCGTTGTCGGGCTACTATTAAACCACCCAATTGTACCTTCCATTAATGCATGATGGCTTTAAATAGTTGTGATTTAGGCCTTGAATTGTTTATAAATGAAATAATAACAATCCCAAATAAAAACTGAAACAATATAATAATCTATAACTAATTCATGAAATATAAACTACTTGTAATGCTCTCCAAATAAAAACAAAAAATTCAAATAATTGTGACTAACTACATTAAATGAAATGCACAATAGCAAATTAAAAATTAAATATAATGATTTTATAGTTTATTCAACAAAAATCCTCCTTAAACTTAAAATCTTCCTTTCTTCATCCCTATCAACTTTTTTAATTCTTGAAATGACGCTATAGGTAATGGCTTTAAGAATATGTCAACTATCTACTTTTTGCTCTCTACATGTTCTAGTTCCATGCTTCCTTCCTTCACTTTTTCCGGAATGAAATGGATACGAACGTCAAAATGCATTAGTGCAGTGAAGGGAAACGACCGCAGTTGTTTTTCACTATACGTCGCGATTTACGAACCGCGACATATTCAGCCGCGATAAAAAGTCTGGGACTTTAGGTAGCGGTTCCAACCGAGGTAAAAAAAAAATTGTTGCACTGTAGGCCGTGGTTAGAACTGCGGTAAAAATCCAGGAATAGACTACGGTTCGTGCCATAACCGTGGCCAAAAGTCTTTTTTTAAAAAAAATTAAAAAACGTCACAGTTTCTACCACGGTTGTGGTAACAACTGCAACATATTCTCCTGCAATTTTTTTAAATAGCAGGTCTGTTTTTGTGATATCTACTACCAAAAAAACAGACTTGCATATCAAAACATGTACACAGATTCAATTTCAACAGATCAAACACATGTTCAAATGTATTTCAACATCACAAAAATACAAAGTCTAATAACTAAGAACTAAGAACATTTCAACATGTTCAAATGTATTTTAAATCTAGTAACTAAGAACTATTATATAATCTAACTATATACTTTGCAGCAACCTTCCTCATGAATGATAGTGGCTTCTCAGGAATTGCTGTAGTAGTCTTGAATTTCTGCACAAGACAATTGATATTAATTAGTGTATATGAATTCCAAATGTTGGAGAAAATCAAAATTTGTTAAATTTAATTATTACCGTTTCCGAGCCTCTTGTGATATTGGAATGAATAATGTGGGTCATCCAATACATTACATAGTATCCGCACTCATATGACCCCTTTTATCTATTACATTACAGTATATCATCACAGTTGTAAATAGTTGGTGAAAATCATTAAAACAAAACAACTATAAGAAAGTATGGCTTTAGCATATGTCAAACCTTGAGAGAAATCCATGCAAGTTTTCTACTGTTAGCAATTGATCTCCCAACCATCATCATACTTGCTGGAATAGAACTATATATATAGAAAAAGGTTTTAGCATTAATTTATATAACAAAGAAAGTCCAAACATTGAGGTTCTTACCAATCAATTGCTTGTCTGAGATGTGTGAGAGGAGACTTGTGCAATGAGCAGAACCACAAAGCATAGCTCTCCTGTATAGAAATAACAAGAAGCTGCCAATGACGCCTGAAATTCATAATAACTTAATTATTAGATATTAAAATCACATATGGAACTTTATTATATTAACAAAGTTCACTTACCCAGATATATAAGGCAAAAAATATATTTTCTTGTCGCTTTGTGAGATGTGTGTTGATCTGGTCTAAATCATTTGATTCGTGAATGGATTGGGGATCAATGAACCCATAATCATCAGAGTACCCCAATTTGTTACTGATCCCAGACATATACCTGAAATCAAAAATTAACATTGATATAAGTATACTTGATATATAAATCAATTTTATATAAATAATTGCTCATTAGTGCAGTCAGGGGAAACGACAGCGGTTGTTTTTTCCCTTTGGCAGCGGTTCCCGAACCGCGGCATATTCAGCCGCGGTAAAAAGTCTGGGACTTTAGGCCGCGGTTGCAACCGCGGTAAAAAAGATGGGGAATAGATCGCGGTTCGTACCACACCCGCGGCCAAAACCACTTTTTTTAAAAAAAATAAAAATCGTAGCATTATATGCCACGGTTGGAACCACGGTAAAAATATAGGGAATATACCGCGATTCGTACCACAACCGCGGCCAAAAGTCTATTTAAAATAAAAAAAATAAAACGAGACACAATATGCCGCGGTTGTGGTAATAATCGCGGCATATTGTCCTGCAATTTTTTAAAATAGCAGGTTTGTTTATGTGGTATCCACTACCACACAAACAGACCTGCATATCAAATAAACAGTCAAATTCATTTACAACAGATCAACCACATGTTGAAATGTATTTTAACATTAAATAAAGTACAAAGTCTAATAAGATACAATCTAATCAAATGCAATCTTTAAATCTAGTAACTAAGAACTATTATATAATCTAACTATATACTTTGCAGCAGCTTTTTTGATGAATGATAGTGGCTTCTCAATAACTGGTGTAGTCGTCTAAAACCTCTGCACAAGAAAATTTATATTAATTAGTGTTTTGAATTCTAAATTTTGGAAAAAATCAACATTTGTTAAAGTTAAATATTACCGTTTCCCAGCCTCTTGTGATATGAGAACGAATAATTTGGGTCATCCAATACATTACGTAGTATCCGCACTCATATGACCCACTTTGTCTGTTACACTACAATATATCAACACAGTTGTAAATAGTTAGTGAAAAACATTAAAACAAAACAACTATAAGAAAGTATGGTTTTGCCATATGTCAAACCTTGAGAGAAATCCATGCAATCTTTCTAGTGTGTGTAATTGATCTCCCAACCATCATCATACTTGCTGGAATAGAACTATATATATAAAAAAAATGGTTTTAGCATTCATTTATATAAAAAAGAAAGTCCAAACATTGAGGTTCTTACCAATCAACTAATTGTCTGAGATTTGTGGGAGGGGGCCTGTGCAATGAGCAGAACCATAAAGCATAGCTCTCGTGCATAGAAATAACAAGAAGCTGCCAATGGCACCTGAAATTCATAATAACTTAACTATTATATTTTAAAATCACACATGAAATTTTATTATGTTAACAAAGTTCACTTATCCGGATATATAAGGCAAAAAATATATTTTCTTGCCGCTTGCAAAATTTCTGATGAGATTTGTGTTGATGTGATCAAAATCATTCGATTCGTGAATGGATTGGAGATCAATAAATTCATAATCATCAGAGTGCCCCCAACTTGTTCCTGGTCCCACACAAATACCTGAAATCAAAAGTTAACTTTGAGAAAATGATACTTGATATACAAATCAATTATATATATATATATATATATATATATATATATATATATATATAATTGCTCATAGACTTACATCATTCATAGCTGAATAATTGTAATATTCAACTCTTGTGTTCCCGAAGCAAGCTCTCTGACATCTGAGGCATGAAGGTATAATGGGACCTCAGAGACTCTCCCAAATACATTAGAATCATATTCAACCTCCAAAGGCTTATCTTCAAGGATGTCAGCAAGTAGCTGCAATGAACCAATAGGATCATCCTCAGATAGAGGAATCTTCGCTTCTGCCTGCAATGAACCAAAATAAGATAAGTTTTGACATCAATAACATGCAAACTTTAAAATTGAGAAGTGTAAAGAAGAATTCCATACCGGGGGGTCAGAAACTGAACCAACCAAATGTTTAGGCCAAGCGATAAAGGACTTGAATGCTTGTTCCACAGTGAAAATCTCATCTGTGGCCAGAGGAACTAAGGCATCAGGTAATATCATTTCGTCCATTGAGACCTTCACCTCATCCTCTGATAGCTTTTCACCATGAACAACAGTCGCTGTCTTAAACATTGTTCCACGAGCTACCAGGACCGTCTCGATATCGTCTCGATATCACAGTTTGTCTATAGGAATCATTCAATCACATAATTTTGATTTTATAAGAAATCTACTAAAAAAAGTTCATAACATATTAATAAATTAAATAAATTTGCTGATAAAAAAAATTAAATACATTTTATCTACCTCTATACCAATCCTTTCCCATACAAGCTAACATACTTTGTCTCTTATTGGACCACCAAAACCACAACAAATTTGACAAAAACCATCAAAGCCACAACAACATATTCAAACCGAGCATTTCAATATAAAACAAAACTTTTATCAGAGAAGAAAATGGAACGTACCCGGAGTAGTAGAGATGGCGCGACAGAGAGGATGGCTCGGCGGCAGAGGCTTGCGCGATGGCAGAGGGCGCGACGGCAGAGGACGCGATGGCAGAGGACGTGACGGCAGAGGGCGCGACGGACGGCGGAATGGCACGGCGGCAAAGAGTGTTCGACGGAGATGGGGCGGCAGCAGCGTTTTCGCGTGCAGAGGCAGAGAAAACTCGTGGAGAAGAAGAAACTGTTCTGTGTTTTGTAATTTTTAAAGAGCATATGCCGCGGTTCATCAGATAACCGCGACCTATACTCCTTAAAAAATAATAAAAATGGCATTTTTGAAATTGTTTTTGAACTATATGCCGCGGTTTAGCGGGCAACCGCGGCATATACCTGTAAATATTTCAATTTTATTACAAATAAGGTAATATGTCGCGGTTTCTCTGAGAACCGCGGCCTATACCCTGCCGTTCTGAATACCAACTGCCTTCCCCAAAAGGCAGTTGGGGAATGTCAATAGGTTACAGGGGGTATATGTCGCGGTTCCCTAGAGAAACCGTGGCATATTCCCCTGCCAACTACTGACATTCTCCATCAGTCAGCCCCTGCAATAAATTGGCAGGGGAATATGCTGCGGTCCTGCCAAGAACCGCGGCATATTCCCCTGCCAATTTATTGCAGGGGTTGACTGACGGGGAATGTCGGTAGTTGGTAGGGGAATATGCCGCGGTTGCTATGGGAACCGCGGCATATACCCCCTGCCAATTTAGTGCAGGGGCTGACTGATGGGGAATGTTAGTACGTGGCAGGGGAATATGCCGCGGTTGCTAGGGGAACCGCAACATATACCCCCTGTCACAAGGAATAGGCCGCGGTTCTGTAGAGAACCGCGACATATAAGTTACATTTATTTACAAAACTGCCACCGTGCATCATTATGCAACGGTTTCTGCCCAACCGTGGCATAATGTGCGCTGTATAAACCGAATTTTGTACTAGTGAGACTTACATCATCCATAGCTGAAGTAATGTAATATTCAACTCTTCTGTTCCCGACGCAAGCTCTCTGACATCTTGACTATGGAGGTATAATGGGACCTCAGAGCCTCTCCCAAATACATTTGCATCATATTCAACCTCCAAAGGCTTATTTTCAAGGATGTCAGCAAGTAGCTGCAATGAACCAAGAGGATCATCCTCAGATAGAGGAATCTTCTCCTGTGCCTGTGTCTGTTGTTACATGGAAAAATAAGATAAGTTTTGACATCAATAACATGTAAACTTTAAAATTGAGAAGTGTAAAGTAGAATTCCATACTAGGGGGTCAGAAACTGAACCAACCAAATGTTTAGGCCAAGCGATAAAAGACTGGAATGCATGTTCCACTCAAACAATCAAATATAGAAACAAAAACACCTACACACACAAAACCACACCTCTCAAAGTCCAAGAGCTCCTCATTCTTCTTCCTGTTGTACATGAACAGGGAAACAACACAATCAACAAGTGCATAAACTTTTCTGATCACAACAAATACACCTCAGCAATGCGAATAGGATTAGCCAGTCAAGCTCTCAAATCTCCTCTCAAGAATCCTTCAAGTTTCTTCAAGATCTTTGCTTCTTGATTCTTGGAGCGTATGTACAATTTGTAAAGACCTTCTCAGATCAAAGATGTCAGTTATGAAATTTTACAATTGATAAAAAGTCCATAAAATTACAAGCAATGCTTCAATTTATAGTTTCTATCAATATTAGACCCAAAGTAATCGATTACGTTAGTAATGTAATCGGTTACAAAAAACAGATGTAACAACATTACAACTAACTCAACTCTTAATTGAATGCACAATTAATGTAATCGATTTGCATTTAATGCTAGTAAAATATATTTAAAAATATGACCGTTAAAGCAGTTATGACTAAGATGAAAACAATTTTCAAAAGATAACAGACTTAATTGATTACATAAAGTGTGTAATCGATTAATCTAAGCAGTTAAACAGATTTTGAAAACTTTTTCTCTTCAAAAACTCATCACAACACATTTGAAAATGATATATACAAAGACACGAGTTTTAATCGATTTAACAACTAATGTAATTGATTCAAACTTGTTGTTTTGTCACAGTTCAAAACATAAGCTGTTTGATGACCTTAATTGATTACTACAATACTGTAATCGATTATGTCATGCAGATATGCTTTTGTACTTATGGTTTTCATCACACAGAAACATACAGTATGCATAAAAAGATATAATAATAACATAATCATAGTAGTAGCAAAATCATCAGTATGTTAACATATGCATTTATCACAATAACCATACACATTTCCACATATGCATTTCATCACACAGAAACACATTTATGTTGTGACACGATAACATCTACTTTTTGTTACTATCAATGTGTTGTCATCATAAAAAACAACCACCTTAAGGATTGGGTCAGCGATCACATTTCTCCCCCTATCAACAATAACTTATAACTAACTCACGAAATATAAACTATTTGTATTGTGCGGCTTTCCAAATAAAAACAAAAGACTCAAATAATTTTGATTGACTGTATTAAGTGAAACACACAGTAGCAAATAAAAAATTACAAATTAAATCTAATGATTTTAAAGTTTATTCAACAAAACCTATGTAGTAGTGTTAGAAATGAGAGGCCTTATATCCCAAATCAAGAGGGGGTGGGGGGATGAATTGGTTTTGACCTGTTTTAAAATCTTTTTCAAATCTTTATGAGTTCTTGAATCTTGATATCAATAATCAATGGTAAATGAATCAACTAAGTAAAGAAGAATGAAAGAAAGATCAAGAACAACAATTTATACTGGTTCGGCTATCACAAGCCTACATCCAGTACTCCTTCAACAACCTTAGTTGAAGGGAAATCCACTAATAATGATTTGAGTTTACAGGAATAAAATGAAACTCTCAATTGTACTCCTCACACCACTCAAATCAGAAATAACAAATACAAGAGAGGAATCTCTCACTCTCAAACAACAAAGAGATCAATCACTCAATCTCTTTACAACTCACAAGAGCAAACCTAGCTCTCAACCCTGGTTATCCTTGCACATGTATCCGAAATTACTGATTGTAAAAGAACTTGATCAAGTCACACTCCCAAAGTGCAGATGAATCAGAGTATGTGTAGTCCAAATGGTCTTGAAAGAAATTTTGATGTGTAATCACAAATGAAGCTTGAATTCTCTAAGAACGATTCTTGAGAGCACCTGTAATTAAAACTCAGTAAATCTGTTAGTATTTGAAAATTAGAACATTAATGAAATAGGTCTCAAGTTAGGTTTATATAGAAAATTCAAATCCTGACGCAGTTTAATCGATTATATTATCAGCATAATCTATTATGCTTTTGCCTCTATTTTTACAGATTATTACTCATGTATAATTAATTAATTCAACACTTATGCCTATAACTATTTCTTCTAACAGTCTTAACATATTAGGCCTCTTGTATAATGGATTAGACCTTTCTTTTTGTTTTAATCGATTATTGAACTTATGTAATCGATTACATTGACACTTAGCGTCATTTGTCATCCATTTGCCTTCCTTAATTATGTTACTTATGTAACAGATTATGTCTATCTCTATGTTTTAATCGGTTATGTAACTTATGTAATCGATTATAATAGAGTGATTTCTCTAGTTAAGCTTTCTAAGTATTCTGGCTTAATCTAACAGATAACTTAGTTATGTAATCAATTATTATTACCAAAAACTAGATTTCTAATATCTTTTAGACTATTTCATTACACATGAAGAATTCAAATATCTAGCACTAACATGAAATGATTTAAAACGTTTGTTATACCATTTTGTTGTGCAAGAATGATTAAAAACATTTCAACCTATTCATCATCAAAAGCCAAAATGTATAGAAGTTAGGCTCCCCTGTCAACAAGCAGTTTACTTCTTTTAATCACAGTTTTTTAAAACATTGCTAGATATTATAAAGAGCATCATTATCTGACTACTTCAACACAGCATGATCCATGAAACACTTCATATCTTTGTTCATTCGTGCAATTTCCACTTGCCTCCGTCTATATAATAAACATTAACTTCAGTACTCATTTTCTATGTACAAAAACATTTTCATTATAATATCCTATGGCAATTGATTTATGACCCTTGCCATAGCGCCATTCTGTAAGGTTAATTTTGCTGTAATAACATTAATCCTTCTCATGTGAAGTCACTTTAGCTGGTGTTATATGCATCCATCGTAGAATTATTTTATAATGTGTGGTGTACTTGTTTACTGCTATTAATTACAGAAAGGGATGTGGTACGTTGACACCCTTCAAAATTTATGCAACGTAACTTCCCACAACTACTTTTATTTATTTTGACAACTCAGATTTCTGTACTACAAATAGAGCTCAGTAAGAAGTGAGTGACCTAGAGAGTTTGTGAAAGACAACCACAATGGCAATTACTTCAGCGACTCTTTTCAAGATTATCTTTGTTTTCTTCATTCTCGTCACTCTTCTCACACCTCAAGCCGTGGCTGATTGTGAAACTCAATCAGCAAACGCATGCAACAACAAAAAAAAAGCCCTGCCTCTAAAAGTCATAGCCATATTCGCCATTTTAGTTTGTAGCATAATCGGTGTCACACTACCCTTAGTGACACGTTCAATCCCAGCTTTGAGTCCTGAAAACGATCTCTTCGTAATTGTGAAATGCTTCGCGGCTGGTATAATTCTAGGCACGGGGTTCATGCACGTCCTTCCCGATTCCTTTGACATGTTGCGGTCTGATTGCTTGAAGGAGAAACCGTGGCACGAGTTTCCATTTTCGGGATTTGTTGCTATGTTCTCAGCTATTATAACGATGATGGTGGATTCTTTGGCTACTAGTGCTTACACAAAGAAGATTAGGACTGAGATTATTTCATCTCAGAGCAGCCCTGCAGGTGGTGGAGACCAAGAGATGGGTGGTGTTGTTAACTTTGGCCATTTCCATGGCCACCACCACGACCACTATGAGAACAAGGCAGAAGGCCAATCACAGCTTCTACGTTATCGTGTTATTGCTATGGTAAGATTGTTTCTCTCATGCAGTTTTGTTAATCACTATTTCTCTCGAAATGTTTGTCATCAGAAATTACTAAACAAGAACATAAGGGTTTTAGATCATATAATAATTCTTTCGAAGTTTTTCAGCATCCATAAATATCTGTGTTTAATTGTTCTAAAAGTTTGATCAGGACCTTTAATTCATTAGTTTTCAAAATACATCAAAGTATATTTTTATAATTAACAACCTTATTAGTCAAACTAGATTATATAGTAAGAAGTGTCGAGTTATGCTGACCCAACATCCAGCTAGTAGACTCTATCACTCCTACATGTTTCCTTCTAGGGTCTAGTGTGGATTTTCAACTGTTATATCTCTACTAAGTCCCAGCAATATTATCATAAATCCTCGTTTAACATATATACGATTAAGTTTTTCCTTTCAAAAAGATAAAACTCAATTATAATTATGTGGGACAGTAATCCGGGTAATAATTTAAGCCTATAATTTAATATTATGATTAATAAATGAACATTGGAAATGCAGGTATTAGAGCTTGGAATTGTGGTTCATTCAGTGGTTATAGGACTTGGCATGGGAGCCTCAAACAACACATGCACCATAAAAGGTCTAATAGCTGCGCTTTGCTTCCATCAAATGTTTGAAGGCATGGGTCTCGGAGGGTGCATTCTGCAGGTATATATAATATATATATATATATATACCAAAAAGAGCATGCATCATTAAATTTTCAATTTCTATGTTAATAAGACTAACCCTTCAAATTTTGAACAGGCCCAATACAAGTCCTTAAAAAATGTCACTATGATGTTTTTCTTTTCCGTGACAACCCCATTTGGAATTGTCCTAGGAATTGCATTGTCGACAATCTACAGAGAAAACAGTTCAAGTGCACTCATCACTGTGGGGTTGCTGAACGCTTCTTCTGCTGGTCTTTTGATTTACATGGCTTTGGTTGATCTTCTTTCTACTGATTTCATGAGCCCTAGATTGCAGGGAAGCATCAACCTTCAATTAAAATCTTACTTAGCAGTGTTTTTGGGTGCTGCTGGCATGTCTCTCATGGCAAAGTGGGCTTAGTTTTCTCTTACCTCCGGTTTAAGGAATAATACCATCTTCAAAGTTGTAATCTATTACGTGTTCCCGTTAAAATAAGAAGTTTGAAAGTAATATACTTTCATATTCCAATACTCTGTACAGTAACAATTAGATAAAAATAAATAAAAAATATATTTAGTGTCCTCGGAATGTAAAAAGAAAATAAATTAAGCATGTAATAAACAAATTCTAGTCATTAACTTATACATTATTATTTGTTAATAAGTGTGAAAAATTTAATGATAGTTCAGGAAGATGAAATGTGTACTTCTGAGGGTTGAAAGTTTAGCAAAGTGGGACCTATATGTAGTGGTGACGAGACATGGAACATTAATGTTCTATTGGCCCAAAGGGACTTAGGGAATTGATTCTAAACCAGTGAACTTGAATCACCATTTGAGTTCCAAGTGTTCAAGTTAGAGGCGAGAGAAAGTGCCATCAATTAAGGTACCTAAGAGGTGAAGATGGTGATGACATCATTGGCCCATAGCCTTCTCATCCATCTCTTGGATAGTTATACGGATTAGAATTTATTATTATCTAGGTACTAACAAACCATGTGAAAATATCATTTGGCATTCGTGCTCTTTATTGTAAATTTATAATTTTCTGTAGTTGTCGGTATGAAAATTAATGGCCAACTATATACAAGATTAAGCTGATCCACTACAAATATAATTGTTTTTGGCTAGGGTTATATTTGACGTTTACGAAGTTTTAACTACTACTAAATGTGTTTCTTATAGTTTATCAATGGTTTAATGTTTTGGTAGTTTTTTATTTTCGTCTGGAGTATCAAATAGGTCCTTTTCTTATTTTACGTTTGGGTCTTTAGTGAAAATTTATCAATTAGACCCTTATCGTTAAATTAGACCTAACCACGTTAATGTATCCTTGACGTGGCACGATAACTATATTTTTAATTGACGTGGTAAATGATGTGGATTTGGGAACCCCAATGCAATTGCGCCTGGATTGAACATTCTTGCAGCATGGCCTTCTTCCATTCCTCCTTCTTCCCTTCCTTTTGACCACTGTACCACTGACTTCAAGATACTCTTCGGCACCTCTATGGCCTTCCTTCACGTCTTTGGTTTGGCTGCTCTTTTGAAAGCAGCCCACCCTGGCTGGAGTCCCGTTGCCATAAGATATGCTCTCATCATCACTGCTTACACTCTCGACAATGGAGGAGGTGGAGGGACCTTGTTGGACGAGTCACTAGTAAAAAATAGAGTTTTTACAAGGCACATTATGCATCAGTTCACTAGAAATCGAAACATAATATTGCGCGGTGACATTTTTGAAAATAAGTCGAAAGTATAGGCCTAGGTTCTCTGGTGAACCGCGGTCTATATGGGAATAGACCGCGGTTCTACAAACAACCGTGACCTATAGTCCCTGCAAAAACCTGACATTCCCTCTTGCAGTCTGAACACAATAAAGGTCAGGGAATAGACCGTGGTTCTACCCAGAACCGCGACATAAAACCCCTCTGACTTTCCCCACATGGCACTGCTACAATAAATGGACAGATAGAGTGTCAGGGGATAGACCGACGTTCTGCAAACAACCGCGGTCTATTCCCTGATCTAAGAGAATAGGTCGCGGTTAGGCGGGGACCCATGACATAAAGTTTAAAAAAATTTCAAAATTGTCATTTCAGATGTATTTTGAATTTTTTTTAGGAGAATGGGCCGCGGTTAAGAGTGGAACTGCGGCCTATTCCCCCTTATTACCTTGGTTAAGTAATGAACCGCAGTAGTAACCTTTCGTAGGTTAAAAAAAAGACGCAAAGGAACAATGTCATCTTCTTCGTGCAAATAGTTTCAGAGGCACCGTCGTCTTCTCTCGCACACGTCTCTACTTCCATTTTCAATCTAGTTTCACCGATTAAACCCATTTTTGTTCGGTGTCGTGGCCATTTTCAACGTTGAGCAAGAGTTTTACCCGAACAAAATCGTTTGAAACGTCTTCTTATTGGGTTTTTCCGATTCTTCTCTTTATACGTAAATTACATTTTGATGTTTGTTTTTATTTTTAAAACTAATATTTGTTTGTATAATTTTGCAGGTTTGAAATTTTTAGAGTTGAATTTTGTAGCGTTTTGATCGCGGGTTGTCCATCGTTATTGGCTTTTCGCACTATCAGGTTCTTATATTAATTTTTAAATTTTACTTTCATATGGTTGTATAATTTTGTATGATTGAATATGTGATTGAATCATCATATAATTTTGTATGATTTTATAATTTTGTGTGATATTTTAATGTTGAATATATGTGATTGTTTCAATGTTTTTTATTGAATGATTGTATGGTTGAATTTGTCATTAAATGATGATTTTTTTTTCTAGGTTTAATACCTATTTTGGTCCCTCTTTTCGGGGGGTTTTTTCAAAGTGGTCCTCCCTTTTTTAAAAAGTTCACTAAAGTCTCACTTTTTGCAAAAACGGTGCACGTTAGTCCTTTTTTCTAACGGCGTTAATTCTGCTAACGACAGAGCTGCCCAGCTGGCAAATATTTGACGAATGGGCTGACGTGTTGGCGAATGGGCTGACGTGTTGGCGAATGGGTGCAGAGATGGAATTTAAGAGTGATTTACATCAAATTAAAATACCCCTTATTAAAATATCCCTTATTAAGAATCGCAACAACATTGAAGCTTAAATGTCTTACATCAAAAACAGTGTTGTAAACGAAGATATCCTATAAGAATTTCGTCAAATGAAAAGTGCATTAAAATATAAATCTAAAATAGCTTCTCATAAGAGTCTAATGCCATATATCGTTTGCTATCAAAAGTGTTATACATCGTTCAACCCTTCTTGAATGATATACTTGAACGATGCATTAAGTACTAATAAGATGTTTTGAACAAACAATACAAGTTAAGACTTATAAATGTTCAATACATTTAATGCATGTACCATAAAATATTATTTTGCTTGCATACCTTGTCCTTGTTATCTATGTAGAATAGGAATACACAAATGATTAATCAGAACATTTGCACACGCTGGATAAAGATGTTGAAAGAAGAAAAGAACACTCTGAAACAAATCCTTTGAAGACTTTCACTCTGATAGAAGTCGTACTAGCTACTCTTAAATGAAGACTCTAATAAAGCATTGTACATTTGTTGAAAAGACTAAAGGCTGGTTGCTTTCCTGAAAATCAATTTAATATGCAACAATAATAATTCAAATAGGGTTATATAAAGAAGATGAATTGAAGAGAACAAGGTTGCTGAAAAATGAGAAAAATATAATGAAGTAACTTGAAATATGGAAGAGAGAGCAATAAAGTATTATGCCCAAGATGGGATGAAGAAAAGAGAAAGAGAAAAGAAACAAGGTTGAAACAGTTGAGGTTGAAATGAAATGAGCAAAAGAAGAATGAAGTTTAGAACAAAATGAAAAGAAAAGAAGAAAAGAAAGAGAACATGCTTTGAACATTCACTTCATTGCTCACCGAGCTTATACACATCGTTTGAAGCTCTTCTATTATGAAGGAATAGTAAAGAGAAGAAGCATTCAAATCAAATCATCTGAATGTTCAATAAGGTTGTTGCTCAAAGCCTACATCATATACAACTCTTCACTTAAAGGAAACAACTTCATTTGAAGAAATAAAGAGAAGATAAAAAGAGAAAGTATTATTCTTACTGCTCTTCATGCTTACATCATCTAATGCCTCTCAAATCAAAGAAACAACCTCACCAAATAGAAGAGAAAAAGAGCAAAGCACAATCATGAAAATTGAAGATCAATATTGTTGCTCATCAAGCTTACATCGTCTAATACTCTTTAGCAAAGGAGACAACCTCCAAGTTACAAGCCCGCACATCATTATTTTCATCCTCTCTTAGAGAATTACTTGAGCCTGTAACTATACAAGTGTCAGATTGTAAATGTAAACATATCCTCTCTATGAAAGTTAAACATTTATACCTTTTAATATCTCGTAGTGGATTTGTTGTATGCTTTGGAGAGAACTAAAATAATTACAACCAGGAGTGGGTTATACTCGATGGTAGGAGTGGCTAGAATACACAACCAAGAGTGGGTCATACACGGTGTTAGGAAGTGGCTAGAATACTCAATCAGGAGTGAGTTAAACTCGATGTCAGGAGTGGCTAGAATACTCAACCAAGAGTGAGTTATACTTGATGCCAAGAGTGACTAGAATACTCAACCAAGAGTGAGTTATACTTGATGCCAAGAGTGGCTAGAATACTCAACCAGGAGTGGGTTATACTCGGTGCCAAGAGTGGCTATAATACTCAACTAGGAGTGGGTTATACTTAGTTCCAGGAGTGGCTAGATGATAGCATCCTCCTAGGCTAGGTTGGGCCAAAGCTTAGAAGAGATGTTATGGTGATGGGGTTTGGTCCCTTAAATGATGTTGGTACAAAATATGGTGGGCAAGGACTAAGGGTATGAAAGCAATGGATGGAAATAGAGGAAGGCTCACGACCTTAGGTGGTATTACGGTGGTCTTGTGGGGTTTAAAGGTTCTTAGAGAGGTTAGGCCAACTCTTAGAGGAATGTGACTAGAGGAGCCTCATGGGTTGCTCTAGTTTTGATCTAAGTATAACAATATAGCAAAAAATGAGTAGCATAATATTACTCTAAATCAAATATGAATACATGAGAGGAAACACCTCTATTTATAGGCTAATGACATCTCTTAAAAATCATAAAAACAAAAACTTTGCATGCCTACCCAAGTTGCCCAATAAGGAGTGGACAAGTGTCCACAAATCCTCTCCAAGTGGCCACTAACTTTTAGAAATCCTCTTCATTCCTAGAGTGTCATGTAACCACTACTAAAGTTAAATCCTCTCAAATGGAAGCATGAAAAATGGCACATACTTTCCACATGGTTTGGATGGCTAGCTTAAGGAAAAAATCTACACTAATTAGGCCTTAATAATGTAGTAAAAATGCTGACAAAATCTCGAACCGCAATTTCCTGAGGCGTGTAAATTAACTGTCCTTAAAGACTAATTTGCGGTGTATTGCGCAAGTCCCCCATGATACAACAGGAACTTCCCAGAATATTTCTAAGGGTCTTAGAACTAGCAAGAAACTCTATAAAATATATACCCAGGATATGAAATTTAGAAAACAAGATAGGAAGACAGGAAATTAAGAGAAAATAGAGATTGGAAAATATGTTTCTTTTGCTACTCTTGGAATGAAACGGGATCCTATATTTATAAGAAATGTAGAGGACCGTTGCAACAATAGAAAATGGCCTTTAGCATCAAAACGTTGGCCAAAAGCAAAAGTTAACGTTGCAAAATTTTCTTTTGCAATATTATAATAATATTAATGTTACAAATGAACGTTGCAAAAGTTTATGGACGTTGCACAACTTTCTATTGCAATAAAATAATAATATTTTATAACAATCCCCACATATTGCAAAAGAAAATTGAAAGAAAAAGTTTTTGACTCAAATAGTTCAAACATAATTAAAAGAAAGATAAGAAACTTTTATCCTGGGTCTCATAGAATGTAATGCATTAGAGCTGGTATAGCAATCTATATGAATCAGTCTTAGATTGAGATACTTAACACACAATGTAGTTGGTATAGCAATCTATATGAACCAAAGACACTTGACGTGTGTTAGAGGTTTATAAATCACAATACACCCCCACAATTCTTGTTGTTATCGTTGTGATGCGCTAAATAGGCCATGTGCGTGCCCAATATTCATGAGTACTCTAGAGATCATGCCAAGATCTCATGCAAGCGACCCCACTTGACACTCATATAGGTGATTTCATCAAGTGTATGCTGCAAATCACACACCACCCATAAGGGATATGAAAATCATTAAAAACTTTGTTTGATTACAAAGTTTAACCTCTTAATAATGCAGTCTCTAACACTTTCACACACACCATAGGAAGGGACATAATTGAGTAAAATCAATTTAGTGCTATCAGAACTAACAAGTGACTTGTTTTTACCCATATGAACCTTATTCTTGGGATCTCCAATCACAAAGGTTGGGTTACCATCACTTGTTTTTTTGCAAGTGGCTTAAGTCTCATTCCCCTCGATGTTTCTAATATCATTTGTCTTCCCAGGGGTTTTGTTAGAGGATCTGCTAGATTCCGTTCTGACTTTTCATAATCAATGGAAATAGTTCTACTCTTTAGCAGTTGATTCACCAAATTGTGTCTCAATTGTATATGTATATTCTTTCCATTGTAATTCTTGTTTTTAGCTATAGCTATTGTTGATTGGCAATCACAGTGTATTGATACCGATGGGGTTGGTTTCATTCCTAGAGAAATGTTCGCTAAGAAGTTTTTCAACCACTCAGCCTCATTACCAGCCATCTCAAGAGCGACAAACTCAGATTCCATTGTTGATCTTGCAATAATTGTTTGTCTGGATTATCTCCATGTAATCGCACCACCCCCGAGTGTGAATACATAACCACTAGTGAATTTTGTCTCATCTGAATCAGAGATCCAATTAGCATCACTGTACCCTTCTAATACAGCGGGAAATCCACTATATTCAATGACATAATCCATTGAACCTCTTAAGTATCTCATAAGCCTGGAAAGTGCATCCCAATGTTCTTCATTTGGACATTGAGTGTGCTTACTCAGTCTATCTACTGCATAACTAATATCAGGTCTAGAAAAACTCATCATGTGCAGTAAGCTCTCAATTATCTGGGCATACTGAGGCTGAGATAATGATTCTCCTATATTTTTCATTAATTTAGAATTAGCATCATAAGAGATACTTATGGGTTTGAAATCATAATACCCAAACTTCTTTAAGAAGTTTCTCAACGTATTATTCTTGGGATGATAATATACTATCTTCCTTCGTTATGATTCAAATACCTAAAATCACATTGACTTCACCATGTCTTTCATTTCAAAATTTAATCCTAAAAACAATTTAGTTTTAGCAACAATCTCATTGCATGTATCAAAAATTAACATGTTATTTACATACAAACATGTAATGACATATTTTCTACTTTAAAAACACACACCATGTATTTAACACCACCAAACATCCAAACCATCACAACACACTAAGAAAATATTACAAGTTCTATAAAATATCAACTCATCATATAAAACACTGTAACTTCTCATAGAAACCCAAAGCGTCAATTATAAATACATAAATCACATAATAAATATCAAATTACTTCTTCAAATACACAATAATTTCAACGCCAGTCCAAATATATCATAACCATTCTTAAATAAAATAAATATATTTTATTATTATATTATTAATCATTAAAACATCACAGTTTACGAAAACTATATTAATTATGCTATAGATAAAAGAATCATACTAAAGTTCACGAAAACTTTACTGTTTATAATATAGATGTATATCAAAAAATATCATTATACCAAAAGTTTTGTTTGCTTCCACATTGTGAAAATTAAATATATAACCCATCTAAAAGTTAACTGCTGCCATTTCAATATCAAATCAATCTTCCACTCATAAAAGTGAAACTCCTCTGTCTAAGAAAATATTTTTCTAACAAAATAAGATTGACTATGAGACCAATCGGAATTAATACTCCAGGTTGCTATTTACGAAATAAATAGAAAACACCTTAACATGTATAATATAAAAACCGACTTAATAAAGATATATTTCCAGCCGCCATTTTAATTCTAAAGAAAAACTAGATTTAGGGTTTATGAACAAAAAACCAATGTTAATCCAAATTTCTTTTTCAGCACTGGACCACTCTCAAACATAATTTTATTGGCTTGACATTACCTAAAAGCGCCACATGTCTCCACGATAGCAAGGCAACAGTTAAAATTAATTTAGCCATAAAACATTTTCATAACATGGATTGTATCGCTATGAAAACATACAACAACTAATGTATGAAAATCTCAATTATATAATTAAATCATTATAACCCAATTTCATATGAATTAACTTTTAGGGAAGGAATTGTTACCGCACCTTCACGACTTCCCAATACCACATCTTTCATACAATTTATTATTCTAAAACGATTCTTTTTCAAGACAATTAATAAATAATAAAATAAAAAAATTGCCAATTCACTTCTCATAAAACACGATTTTGGACAGTCACTGATGTGTCCTTAAAATTATAGTAAAAATGTTTTTTGAACCGTAATTTTCTGAAGCGTGTAAATGCACTGTCTTTAAAGACTTATTTGCAGTGTATTGTGTAAGTCCCACATGATACAACAATAACTTCTCAGAATATTTTTTAGGGTCTCAGAACTAGTAAGAAACTTTATAAAATATATACCCACGATATGAAATTTAGATAACAAGATAGGAGGACAGGAAATCAAGAGAAAATAGAGATTGGAAAATATGTTTTTTTTTTTTGCTATTCTTGGAATGAAATGGGATCCTATATTTATAGGAAATGTAGCGTATCATTGCAACAATAGAAAAATTTATGGACGTTTCACAACTTTCTATTATAATAAAATAATAATATTTTACAACAAATACAAGCCTAACAAACCTACACTACTTATTCGAAATACATGGTTAAATAAGTCCTACTCTAAGGAGCTCCATGATGGCCTAAGAGAGGCTCGTCTTACATAGAGGACTTCAACTCTTCTTGAAAGTGCTTGGTCATGGCTAGGAGATATGTCTTCACTAGAATACTCAACTAGGAGTGAGTTATACTCGGTGTCAGGAGTGACTAGAATACTTAACAAGAAATGGGTTAAACTCGTTGTATATTTAAAAGATTAATGGAACCTCTTAAGAGTTCTTAAGAGAAAACTAGACGTAGCTCAAATTTAAGTGAACCAATATAAATATTATGCCTTAATGTGTTTTTCGTTTAAACTATTGTTAAGTATTTTATGTCATTGTCTGAAAAGTTTATATTTGTTGATAAACTGTGTCTAAACACGACTCATGTCTGCATACTATAGTTATAAACCATTAGATGTTGCTTTGCAAAAATATTTTGAAAACACTCCTCTCCCCTCCTCCCTCTAGTGTTTTCTTGTGTACTTCATTTTATATTTAAATTCTCTATTTATATATTTTTTTCTTTCCTAATAGTTACACAACAAACATAATAGAACAAAAAACTACATAAATAAAGTAACTCCCTAAAAATCACCCATGTTATACCATATGCAGTCATTCTTTTCATGTTTTACAATAGTTATTATGAATAACTTCTTTATCGATCTAGTTTTAGTCTATGTCTCAGTTGCACTTTTCTTGATGTCATGTATGTCTTGATCATACTTTCCTTGGTGTCTTCTCTGTCTCGATTAGACCTTTCTTGATCTCATTAGCATTTTCTTTGAATTTCCCCTGTGTTTCTAATTTGTCTTGATCTATACTCTTACTTCATCATCTCACTTCCTTCAACCTCCTTGTGTCGATATGCTCCTATGTTTCTTCAATTTGATTCACTAATCAATGCCCTCAACATATATATAAGAAGATTTAGAGAATAATAATATGGAAGACTACATGATAGATTAATTAAAAAAAAAACAATTTTTGTATCAATTTGTGATTGATGAAGCAAGTAGCAAGTGGTATTTTTTGGAAGATGAGTTAAAAACACTAGTTCAAAAACAGCGTATAACATCACGCGTTTAACATCGAATCACTCAATAGTCAACGTTAAGAATGACTGGTGGCATTTTTGTAAATAAATGCAATTATTAAACGTCGTTTAGAATTGTAATTCGACGTAAAAGAATATAAAACGTCGAATGTCTCAGCGTTAGACGTTAAAAGGTTAGTGAATTAAAAAAAATTTGAGCGGGAGATTGAAAATTCATTTACTTTATCTTAGCATGCAGGACCTGTTTCTCTGCTTAAACTTTTTTTGAACGAAGTTTGACGACCATCACATGTAATCTCTCTTTCTTTTGATACAAATGCATGTTAATTAACTACTTTGGGTATGATTTTCGTTTGTTTTCACCGATTATTTTCGTGTTCTTGTCCTTCATAGGCTCATTCTGCTTTCTCTCTCACTAGAGGCAACAATTTATTCTGATGAAGCTAGGTTAGTTTTCGTTTTTGTTTTCGTTTTCGTTTTCGTTTTGAAGAACTTATTTGTTGATAACTTGTTTGTTGCTGTTTTTGTTTGGTTCAACTTGTTTGTTGTTATTGTTTGATTGAACTTGTTGTTGGATTGAACTTCTTTGTTGTTTGTTATTATTATTTGATTGATCCTATATTACTGTTCATAGTTCATGCTTTATAAAATACCAAAAACTGAAAATTGTTTGTTTTTTCTGCTTTTCAGGTCTCGTAGAGCTATAAAAAAGGATCATAATTAATTAAAAAAAGGTTTAATCATTTAGATTGTCCTTATTTATGTTGGGTTTTCTCAATTAGGTTCCAGTATTTTAAAACATCTCAATTAAGTCCCTGTTTTTGCAAAATTGATTCAATTAAGGGTTTGTCGTTAACTTTGATGGACAGTGTTAAAATTGAGTGTGAGTGGCATCTAGGGTTGGCTGAGGTGGCAGTGTGTTCTGAGGTGAGTTGGCTTTAAAACATTTTTTAATTAAATTTCATTGCAAATGAAAACGTGCACACAAAACGCAACGTTTTATTAACTAAATTCTGCCAAAATCAAAACGTGCATTTTGATTGTAGAACATTTCAGAAGAAAGTGGAAATTGGGGAAATTGGGGGAAATGTGGAACTCAGAAGGGATTTAAAACCCTAAATTGGAAGAGGAGAATAGGTGTGTTTGACGAGAGCGAGGTTGGTGTTGGTGGAGCTTGTCGAGGTTGTGCATTTTGGTGCTTGACGAAGACGATTTAATCACCTTAAATCGTTCTTTTGCAGGTTGGTGTTGAACGTGAAGTTGTTCGAAGATGATGTCGAAGGACCATTCTTCTTGTTCGTCGAGCTACAATGTGTGGCGGAAGGAGAATCCTAATCTTTGTTCACCCATTTGCCACTATGGAGAGAGATGTGCGTTGAGAACTGCTAAAACTATCAAGAATCGTGGGAAGAAATTTTGGGGATGCTCAAAGTATACGGTATATTCATTTCAGCTAAAACTATCAAGAATCGTGGTTTATGAGAGTACGTTTACGTTTGTGTGTTTACAGGTTGGTGTTGAAGATGGGGGTTGCAACTTCTTTAAATGGTGCAGTGATGTTGCGGAACAAGAAATGGAGGCGTGCTTGAAGAGTGAAGGAATGAAACAAAGTATGCTGAACTGTGAAGAGTTGGATAGTAATAGGAAAATTTTACTTAAGTTAGAGAAGTGTGTGTTTAATGTTGAAAAGTGGATGAAGTTGTTGATAATTTTGGTTGGTGTTTTATGTGTAACGAACATAGTTTTAGTTTCAATGATGACAAGACTGGGATAATTTGTTGTACCTCTGTTGTACCTTGATTCCATTTTAATGAACATGAGAGTTGTTTTGAAGAATGGGATAATTTGTTCTAACTCTGTTGTACATTGTACTCTTGATCATATTTTTGTTGCTTTATTTTGGTTGGTGTTTTATGTGTAAAGCCCTTGTTTTTACTACTTCCACTGAAATGGGCAACATGCTATTTACTGAGCTATTGGACATCACAAAATAGCACAATAGGTGTGTATTCTGACTTAATAAAATACATGTACATATCAGACCGAATAAAAGTATCAGTTTTGGCACTGCATACAGTTTAATAAAATCTATTCCAGTTTTGCACTGCATACAGTTTAATTAGCATATCAGTTTTGACACATATCAGTTTTGTCACATATCAGTTTTGGCTCAACTCCAAAACTAATAACACCCAAGTACCCTGCTTATACGAAACCAGATATCAATAGTTTAATCACCAGATTTCAACTCCACTAATGGATAATTAGACAAACACTCCAAATTCATTAATCAGTAAAAGTTGGCATACAAAATACAGCGTTGTCCAAAAGGAAGTTAAGCACTTCATAAGAGTTTCCACTAACAAAAATATAGTTTGCACTTAATAAGACTCTACATATGTAAAAAACACTACACATGACTTATAAGGCAGCTTCATCTTCATTTGTTGACGACATCATTGGTTTAGTTGACTGGGTGCAAGAAGTTCTGTTGTGGCCCAGTTGCTTGCATATTCCACAACTTTTCTTTATACCACCCTTTTGTCATTCTGTTATCGTCCTTCACCAATTCCCATTGCTCCAACCTTCGTTTCTTCTTTGGTCTCCTAGGCATTATTCTTTTTGGTGGAGGCAGCACATCAACATATGAGGTAATCTCCCACATGTTCTGACCATTAATTGGATTCACAATTGGATTGTAAGTTTCTTCATATGTTGTCTTCCTAAAGCAGCATGGTATGAATTCCTCTGGTTGTAAATTTAGGAAGTTCATAGCAGTCAAAGAGTGGCAACATGGTACGCCACTGATAGCCCACTTCCTACATGTACACGAATGCTCATCTAAATTGACAACAAACTTGTCACCAGCTTGGGAGACATGGCGCACTTCAAAAAGCTTCTCTCCTGACCAGCTGTTAATTATCAAAAAGGAAATTAATAATCAATACAACAATTAGATGACATTGGAAATGATGAAATAAATTGAGTAAAGGTTACCATGGAATCAAGTTTTTAGTTAACTAAGACTCCTTGTTTAGCCTAGTTTTGATTTTAGGACAAATGTCCCCAGACAATGATTGTATTTTAATCCTGTTAGTTGCCCATCTCTTCATCAAGTAAATGCGAATGTCCTCCAACATGCTTATGATTGGCTTCGTCCTTGTATGCAGCAAAACACTATTGAAAGCCTCAGACATGTTGTTGACCAACGTATCACATCGAGGTATGGTGCTAAATCTTGAACGTGACCAGTGTCTACATGTTACCAGCAACATGAACATTTAAGTCACATATCCATGTAAAATAATTAAACAAAACAAGTATGGATACAATATGCCATCCAGGGACATTCTCCTTTACCACCCATACATTTGACTCTAATTCTCTTCTTATCATTTTTAAGATATTTAATATTTCTGCCATTTTGTACTGCATACATTTTTATTGCATCCACAAAGTCTTGCTTCTTAGCAAAATAAGTCCCCACCGCCCATTTATTGTCTACCATTGTCTTAGGCATATAGAAGGTTACAAACTTCCCATAACCCTCCTCTTCATCATCTTCACCATCACTTTCTATTCCACTGTATAACTCCTCGAACTCCCAATCATCATCAAACAAACCTCTATGCTTATCACTATTTATGCTATCATCAACATCAGTATCAGACATCTCAGCCCATGATGGTGCATCAGATTGCACATCACTTTCCACATCTGATTGCACATCAGATTGCACATCAACTTCAACATTACCAACTCCATCTCCAACTTCCTCTTCTATATCACATTCAACATCGTCATTGACATCATCATTAACATTAGCAGCCCCTTCACACTCATTAATATCATCATTAGAAACATCATTAATATCATCATTAGCAGCCCCTTCACACTGAATTTTCCCTTCAACAACATCATTAACAACATCATTAACATCATCATTAACAGCCCCTTAACACTCAATTTCCCCTTCAACAACTTCATTAACAACATCATTAACACCATCATTAACAGCCCCTTCACACTCAATTTCCCCTTCAACAACTTCATTACCATCATCATTAACATCATCAGTAACTTTCCCTTCACACTGAATATCATCTTCAACAACATGATGACCTCTCTCACCTTCATTGGCAGGCACCTCACATTGACTTTCACCCCCAATTGTATTCTCATTAACATATTCTAACATATGTATCACCTCAGCTTCAGAAACTATGTGCTCAACAAAAAGATGCACCTCACCATTAAGCCTAGCTAAGGTTATCATATGCATGGCTCCTTTGTCATCCAACAAAGGCTCCAACCTATTCTCTAACACAGAACCACCACCTACGCAGTACCACAACTCCTTAAACACATCATAACCTAGACCTTTGACTACACTCACTACAATGAAATAACTCCACATGTCTGGTTCAAAGGAATAAGTTATACTCTCCCCCTCATAGGTAAGTTTCCCTTCTTTTATAAACTTTCCACCGTGGTGGATAACAACTTCGAAATTTCCCTCCATGTCGTACAAAACTAAGTTATATTTAACCTAAAAAGCAATAAAAAAAAGCGAGGACAACAACATTTAGTAACATGCAAACCACAACCCAGTGAAAAAGACAATGCAACAACACTTTAATATGCCATCCAGGGGACCACATTGCACTAAAAAACGTAACAAGATGTATTATGCTATGCAACACACTTTAATATTGGGGGACCACATTCCACTCAAAAAGGAAACAACATATACTACGCATTACAACAATAAAAGACAACATCATAAAAAAATTACTAACCTCAACACCTGACCTCGAACTTTCGCCCACTGCTGACCACGTGATCCACCGCCTCAACCTTCCTGATTTCACCGATTTCAAACCGACAAATCAATCCAAAATCTTTACACGATCCGTACTTGATCACCACATATAGCAAATTTTGCACCACACACTAAATTTCTTTGCTCGGTACAAACCCTATTTTCCCAAAGTCCCCAATTTCGCACAAAGACAAAAAACTTAACTTTCTTTTGAAATGTTTCTACAATCAAAACGCACTTTTTGATTTTGCAGAATTTAGTTAATAAAACATTGCGTTTTGTGTGCACGTTTTCATTTGCAATGAAATTTAATTAAAAAATGTATTAAAGCCAACTCACCTCAGAACACACTGCCACCTCAGCCAACCCTGGATGCCACTCACACTCAATTTTAACGTCGTCCATCAAAGTTAACGGCAAGCCCTTAATTGAATCAATTTTGCAAAAACAGGGACTTAATTGAGACGTTTTAAAATATTGGGACCTAATTAAGAAAACCCAACATAAATAGGGACAATCTAAATGATTAAACCTTAAAAAAATATAAAAAATTGATTAACGTCCTATATTGACAAAATTTGATGTTAAATTAACGTTGTATATTAATTCGACGTGAAAGACAAAAATTATTCGACGTTATAAGCTATTTTTGTATTAGTGAAAAATCAACTTTTATATCAATTTGTTATTATGAAGCAAGGGGCAAGTGACATCCAGAAATGGGAAGATGAAAACGAGAATAGTTGTATCACTATTTTCTACCTACTATTTAAAAGCAATCAATATTGGAAGGTATGTTGTGCCTTCCTATTAAATCGAGAATTGAAATTAAAAGTTTTATTGGTAGCTTTAAATAATGGCAGTGGAAGCACGTTACTTCCATTCTGTGCTTTTCTCTGCCTCAACCTACCATCAACGAAGAAACAACTAAATTATACTATTTTCAACCGTTGTTTTTCCCCCCTGTACGTCGATGTTTTTGGTCACATTCATTGCTAAAACTTAGATCTTAAAACCTAAAAAGGCTTTATTTTTATTTTTAAACTTTTTTTCTAAATTCAATTAAGTATCATATTGAAAGTTCACAAAATAAATTTATTTAAGTGTCGTTTAGGACCACTGATTTTCACAAATAACTGAATCCCCAATTTCAGCTATACATATTAGTCAACTGTAATGATAAACTGATTTCTAAGTTATTGTAAAACTACTAAGTAGTTAGCTTATTAAATTAAAAAAATATTTAGTAAAATTAGTGGTCGAACAAACTGATAAAATGTTAATTAATATAAGATGACATGTTTGTTTGATATTTACATAAATAATACTTTTATCTTGCAATAATTTGTTTACCACATAAAATAATGTTTTTAGGTATTTGTTTACTATTTTATGTATTATAGGATGACATATATGTTTACCATTTTATGTATTATAATCAAATGAGATAAATTTATTCATTAAACCCTGTATTCGTAGCAAACATAGTCAAACTTAAGAACCCTAGCACAAGAAGGAAAGAGCCATGATGCAGTCATGCATTCTGATATTTTATCAAGGACACACCCACATAGCAGTTTACTTCTTCTTTTAATCATAAATTTTTAAACCAGTGATTCAAAAATTATGAATAACATCATTATCTGACTTCTTCAGCACAGCATGATCCATGAAAAACTTTATATTTTGTTCGTTTCTGCAAAACTTAAATTATCTCTACTTGCTTCAGTCTATGTGATATGCATTGACTTTAGTACCCATTTCTATATACAAACATTTTCTTCATAATATTCTATTGCAGTTGATCTGTGATCCTTGCCGTAGTACCATTTTGTACGGTTAATTTTATAGTGATAACAGCAACCCTTCTGACGACAAAAATTGTTATGCAGTCACTTTATAGTTGGTGTTCTGCATCAATCGTGGAATTATTTTATCGTGGTGCACTTCTTTACTGCTAATAATTAAAGAAAACATGGTCTATATAAAGAATCGTTGAGAATAGAAGTGAGTGACATGTAGAGTTTGATGAGAAAGACAACCACAATGGCAATAACTTCAGTGAGTCTTTTCAAGATTATCTTTGTTTTCTTCATTCTCTTCACTCTTCTCACACCTCAAGCCGTGGCTGATTGTGAAGCTCAATCAGCAAACACATGCAACAACAAAGAGAAAGCGTTGTCACTAAAAGTCATAGCCATATTCACCATCTTAGTCTCCAGCATAATCGGTGTAACACTGCCCTTAGTGACACGTTCAGTTCCAGCTTTGAGCCCTGAAAACGATCTGTTCATAATTGTGAAGTGCTTCGCAGCTGGTATAATTCTTGGGACGGGCTTCATGCACGTGCTTCCCGATTCCTTTGTCATGTTGTGGTCTGATTGCTTGAAGGAGAAACCGTGGCACGAGTTTCCATTTTCGGGGCTCGTGGCTATGTTTTCTGCTATAATAACGATGATGGTGGATTCTTTGGCTACTAGTGTTTACACCAAGAGGAGTAAGACTGAGATTATTCCCGCTGAGAGCAGCCCTGCAGGTGGTGGAGACCAAGAGATGGGTGCTGTTGTTAACTTTGGCCACTTCCATGGCCACCACCATAACCACCCTGAGAACAAGACAGAAGGCCAAGAATCACAGCTTCTACGTTATCGTGTTGTTGCCATGGTAAGATTGTTTCTTTCATGCAAAGTTAAAAAACACGCTTTTGTTACTCACTATTTCTCTCAGTTTTGTCATCAGAAATTACTAAACAAGAACATGATGGTTCTAGATCATATAATAATTCTTTTGAAGCGTTTTCATCATACATAATTAGGGTATTTTAGTTACACAGTGATTTGCTATAGATATTTATTAAATATTTTAAAAAAATTAGATTAGTTGAAATGAATTTGTCTTTGTGTTGAATTGTTCCTAAAATGTGATCATGACGTCTATTTGAACTCAAATCCGATTCGACATTCAGTTTACCCAATTTTTTAATCATTATATATCATATAAATTGTATAATAGAAGTAAAAAGAGTACTTATTTTTGTAATATGTATTTTGAAATAAATAACAAAATGTTTTATCATTAATATATAATTATTAAAAAAAGGACACTAAAACTAAAAATAATTCAAATTGATTGGTTTTCAAAATGCATCAAAGTCTATTTATACAATTGTTCAAATCAACCTTAGTCATAGGATGATGCGTGGCGTTATGCTCACCCACATGCTGTTAAGAAAAGGACCTAAAAATGAATCCAGAATTTGAGAGTTTGAATAGAGATGATGTCAAGTATTCATCAAGTTCAAATTTTTCTTAAGTTTCAACTTTCTCCTCTTAAAAGTCATTTTACATATTTGGAACAAATTCAAAATAAAAATTATGAAAACTCCGTACAACTTTTTATAAATATTTGGAAAAATAAATTCATAAAAAATCATGACGACTTTAATATAATATTAATTATTAATATTTTGTGCTATTGTAAAAAATCATGACTATTTTAATATAAAATATTAATATTAAAATTATCATGACTCTTGATTTTCTCTTTTTATAAATTTATGAAAAAATTGTGTAGAGTCACCTTATTTAATAAGTAATAACAAATGTATATGACATATCTCGTGACCAATAAATTTATTTTTCATATCTATTTTCATACTGGACAAATTTGTTCCATGTATCTAAAGAAAATTAGACTGACATAAAAAATCACAAAGAATTCAAGAATCGGAATTAACAGTCATTTATTATATCAAACATTTTGAAGGAGGTCATAATTTAAGTAGGTGAATATATAATTTAGTATTATCTTAAGCAAATGAACTTTGGAAACGCAGGTATTAGAACTTGGAATTGTGGTTCATTCAGTGGTTATAGGACTTGGCATGGGAGCCTCAAACAACACATGCACCATAAAAGGTCTAATAGCTGCGCTTTGCTTCCATCAAATGTTTGAAGGCATGGGTCTCGGAGGGTGCATTCTGCAGGTATATATATATATAAAAAGAACATGCATCATTAAATTTTCCATTTCTATATTGATGAAACTAACCCTTCAAACTTTGAACAGGCCCAGTACAAGTTCTTAAAGAAGGCCATCATGGTGTTTTTCTTCTCCGTGACAACCCCATTTGGAATTGCCCTAGGAATTGCATTGTCGACGACCTACAGAGAGAACAGTCCAAGTGCACTCATCACTGTGGGGTTGCTGAACGCTTCTTCTGCTGGTCTTTTGATCTACATGGCTTTGGTTGACCTTCTTTCTGCTGATTTCATGAGCCCTAGATTGCAGGGTAGTGTCAACCTTCAATTGAAATCTTACTTAGCAGTGTTTTTGGGTGCTGGTGGCATGTCTCTCATGGCAAAATGGGCTTAGTTTTCTCTTAAGTCTAGTTTAAGGAATAATAACATCTTCAAAGTTGTAACTTTTTACATGTTCCATTATAATAGGAGGTTTATCCACAGTCATTATTCACGTTTACTCTCAAAATTCAATACTTTGTGTAAACTACATTTTCTGCATTGAATAATGTATGTTGTCTTTCTACTCTTGTATACTATTGCGTATTCCAATAGTATCTTCGAAGTATAAAACAAAAATGAAATAAAAAAAAGTGTGAAAGCATTTAATATACTAATTTTGTCCATTAACTTATTTATTATTATTATTATTTTTTTAATAACTATGAAAAACCTTCTTACATAAGAAGCAAATAAAATTGGTATAAATATAGGCGGCCGATCCTAAAAGTGGTATAAAAAGTATCCCTTTTTATGAGTTAAACATAAAACTGTTATAGAAAATATTTTACACATTGCATCCTTTTTCTCCATCTTTCTTCGTCTCGTTTCCATCACTCATGTTCAAGGAATATTTGATATAGCCTTCCTCCTTCAATGTCTAAGAAGACAACGACGCCATAGCCCTTATGCATAACGAATACAACGTCAGATTTCCCGATCGTCGATTTAATTAAAAAACATGTTCTATTCTCTAGGACCAATGCATCTATTAGAACCCAAACCAAGCACAAGAAGAAATTAAAACAAAGAGATAGAGGTAGGAGTGCTCACGGTGAAACGGTGAAGACGAACAAATGTGATGGAGAAGCAGCTCCATGATGCAGTGAGGGTGGTAGTGAAAAGGCCGACAAGATGAGACAATGGATGTGTGGTGGTTCTTCACTTGTCAGGATTAGAATCGCAGATGAAAGGGGACGTCTGAAGTATTTGCAAAAACAATAAAAGGGGTTAAATAGTATTACTCAAAAACTTTTTCCCAAACGATATAATATAGCACTTTATTTGAGGATTAAATGGTTTTACATAAGTTGTTAAACATTCCACTTCAGATATTAGTTTAAACAAAGAGTTCAGATATTAGTTTAAACAAAGAGTTCTTTCTAG
The DNA here is from genome assembly GCA_027742785.1 of Vigna reflexopilosa. Classification (NCBI taxonomy): domain Eukaryota; kingdom Viridiplantae; phylum Streptophyta; class Magnoliopsida; order Fabales; family Fabaceae; genus Vigna; species Vigna reflexopilosa. The sequence goes on along the minus strand of CM050911.1, from coordinate 44,865,779 downwards.
TAAGTGTTTTTCAATTGTTGAAAAAGATTTGTTGTAACGTTTTGATAAAGTTTGCTCTTTAATAAAGAGTCGTTTAGTAGCAGAAGCTTTAATATAAATTAAAATAAGGTACAACTGTAAGATTTATAAAAGAATAGTGCAATAAATATACAATCGTTTTTATATTGGTTTGCTCTACTGAGTTACATTCAGTCTCATGTAATACTTTAGAGGGTTCTACTATAATCTTCAACAAGATTACAATTGAATATTTTCACCACTCCTAATATCCCTAGATACTCCCTGTATCCTCTAGATACACTTGTCTAGTTGACTTTCACCCACTCCTAGTTGTGTAGTATTCTTTACCACTCTTGGTATAACTAGAGAATCCAAATATCTTCCTGATATGTTGTTTAGTTGAGTTTCACCCACTCTTGGTTTTCACTAGACAATCCAGATATCTTCATGATATGTTGTCTAGCTACCATTTAACTCCACCAAGTTAAACGTCAAAGTTACACCCACTCTTGGTTTCCACTAGACAATCCAAATATCTTCCTGATATGTTGTTTAGCTACCGTTTAACCCCATCGAGTTAAACGTAAAGTGTTTTAATTCTCTTCAGAATTTACTATCAAAAGATTGGTTACAAGTACTTAGACGATAACTCTCGTAGAGAGGATATATGTTCAATACAAATCAATCCAATAGACTCATTACGTGTTTTTCTCTCTTCTCTCTTCTTACAATAATAAGCTTATATATCGATGAAGCTTGAGAGTGTTTCTATTATTGAGCTTTTTCTCTCTCAGATATTCTCTTTTGAGTTTTTGTGCTTTATTAAGCTTTTCTCTCGACGATGTTTGCTTGAGCTCTTTCTTTCTATGTGTTATTCTCTTGATTCTCTTTTTTGAATCATCTTTTATTTAAAGGCTTCTCAAAAATATATCTGTTAGATAGAGCTTTTACCTTGATCCTTGAGTCTTTTATTTAAAGGCTTCTCGTATGAAGTAGCCGTTGTCATTGGTTAAAGTCAACTTGTCAGAACAGGCTTCCTTTTTTAGTACTTTGACAAAAGTAGGTAGTTCGATTTTTCTGGCATGACTTATGATTGAAAGAACATTCCGTGAATGTCTTCTTTGTTCCTATCGTCCACTTCTAATTTATATAGGATGGAGTAGGTGGATGTGTGTAATAGGCAATTTGCGCAAAGTATAGTAGATATGCATGCAGAAGATATGTATTTTCTCTTTCACTTTTGTTATTTTTAAACATTGAGCATTTAATGACATTTAATGTTTGTTCAGGACAATAAACTATTTTTTGTGTTTTCTACCGTTCAGGTAGGATTTTATCATTTGAGCTTCTCACTAAGATACCAAGCAATTGATTGGAGACTTCACCGTTGGATGAAGTGAGTTATTTGGCACATGGTTTCGTCTAGCCTGAGTAAACGCTTAAGACTTTTCTCTATTCTATTCTGTACATGTTTAGCAAGATGTTTTCTATCATAAGTTGTTGGAATGTTATTTGAGACTTTCAGCATGCTATCCAAAAACATTGTCTTGACACTTTTACCTACTAAAATATATAAAGAGTTTATTCATTTATCGTCTAGCAATGTATAACACTTGCATTCAGCAAGACTCTCCTTGATGCATTAATTTGGGAATCGTTTAGTGATGCGTCTTGTTTATACCTAGATGTTTTTCTAAGATTTTGCTTAAGTTATTTGATTTTCTTAGAGTATTTTCATGCATCATTTATATTTCAATTGTTTGTTATTCTAATTATAACATTGTCATATGTTCTTTCTGTTTAATGTTGTTTGTTAAACTTCAAAACATATGAGAGTGTTTAAACAGTTCAGTCTTATAGACAATCTTGTTTTAAACGTCAACGCTGTTAAGATTCAAAACCATTGTTCTGATTCCGATTAAGATGGTTGCACGAAAGGAAGAATGGAGAAAAGAGATTATTAGTTCTGTAGATGAAGATGGAGGTTGGGAGAAGATGATGAAGAATGGGTTCCCCATGTTGGGTGAAGAAAAAGGAGAAGTGAAGGTTAGGTGAGGTGTGGGTGGTGGGTCGAGAAGAAGTCATTGGTGTGTGACCATGAGGGAGAAAACAAGATGGTAATGAAGGTGAAGAGCATACAAGAAATCCTAAACGAGAAACAACGTTTTAAGAACCCTCTATTTATGTGTTTACAAATAATAAAAAAAAATTATTTTCTATATAGTTTATAACTAGAATCCTTATATAAAGTTTTCTCAATATGAGTTATAGTAACTAAATAACATAAAAAGTCTTTTGCAATATTATAAAAGTCTCATCATATCACTTTCTATATTAATTATAAGTCTAAGTGGTATAAAAAATATTATATTTTATTACCAATTTACTATTATCTCAACTTTATATGCAGGTTCTAATTCCAATTGTATCTTATAATATTTACAATTATTTCATCACGTCACTTTTTATATAGAGTAAATTATAATTGTTATAAAACATGATTTTTGTAGAACATATTTTGAAAAAATGGAGAATTAGGAATTTAATGAATAGATGGTTGAAAGCTAAGCAAATTTTTCACTGTGGTGAACTATTAATGGCTAAACGAAACTCAATGAACTTCATAATGGGCACACCCACTTGACCAATCTACACTCCTTGATCTAGAAGCACAACTTCGTATATTAAGCACGAACATAAAAGTCAAAGGAATTTACCTCGGAAACTAAACGGATTGTGTGAGATTTGATAATCAACCTATAAAACATCTTCTTCGGATATTTGTGTAATACTTTTCAATTGAAATTAGAATTTTAAATTTGTTTATTGTAATCGGATTTTAACATGATCGAAACCACGAAGAAAAGATGACACACAAGAGAAAGAGAAGAACAATCAAAATAAAGAAAGAGAAGAACAAAAAAAACTGTCGAACCAAAAAATGCATTTTATAGAAAAATGTGTATATTTTTTCATATTTCTAAACAAAACCAAAGGCCATGTTTATAAAGATAGAAAAGAAAAGAATTAATAGGCCCAAAACTAAGAAATGGATCGAAGATCTAAACAAAACAAAAAAAAAACACAAAACCGTCCCTGAAGCTAGAGAATGTATGTTTAACATTCCTAGTTTGGAAATCATCTTCCTGTGATATCACAATCAAAGGTTTGGTGAAAAGATCTGCAGGTTGGGCAAAAGTCTAAACACTTATTGTTGGAGCTTTTCCTTCACAATGTCACAATTAATATCAAAACTAGAATTTGTTACAATATGTGTTACTACTTGGTTATCACGATTTTTTTTATAAGGTATCAGTTAAACAGGGTGTGGTGTTTATCGAGAATGTATGTAAGCGACAGTAATTCGCAGGACATGATAGCTAGGGCTCAATACTCCACCTGAATGAAAAATGAGATACAATAATCTACTTCTTTATTTGTCATAAGATAAAAAAATTTCGAGAAAAAAGTAGAGTCCAATAACAAATCAGGTTTTAATAATTATTGTTTCAATTACGAGGTTGAGATGAATATGTTAGTGTTGCATATGTCCTAAAGGTTTGAATGTCTGTCTTCACTTTATCGTTTGTTTTAGTTGTTCGTTCAGTCAAACTTGAAGGTTATTGCAAAAGGCATTTTTTGTCAAAATCAATAAAGGTTTAATAGTTTTAGTTGTTAATGTGTATTAAATGTCATTACCTACTTTTTTTATATTAAACCTATATTTATAGATTTTAGAATGAGTTTTGGTTTAAAAACAATCTTTTTACAACCCAATTGATCAAAATCATACTTTATCTTAAACTAAGGAGTAATTTCTTTGTTAATTGGTTGTTCGATCCCTTATCTAAGCCGCTTGGTCATGTTCATGGCATGGCCAACTGTATGATCGACGGGTCCAGTATGACTAGATGGTCATATGGTATATGAGGTGCCTCTAGAGCAAACTTTAGAGGGAAATAACGCAACCCCTAGCTCTTAGAAGCTTTCTTAAATATCTCATTTATTTTGAGATACTCTTATGTTTGTAAAAAGTTTAAATTTATAGCCTATTTTTAGATGACTGTAAAGCTTCTAACTAGATTTACATCCTGTTGTAATTAGAGGGGGAGTGTTGTAATTAGAGAATGTATCTTTAGAATCTTCCTAATTAGAGAAAATAGATATACAATCTTTTATTTTATTTTGTTTTCCTAGTTTCTCTATTTCCCTTTTTAGGAGAATTAGATTGTTACAAATAGAGGATATGAGAATGTATTTTCAATCAATTCTAAATAATAAATTTTAGTATTATTTTCTACTTGGTATCAAGAGCTTCCGATCTTGGAACTCCTTCCGCTGCACAGTCGCACCGCCGCCGTTGTCCGACCACCGCCGATGCCGCCATCGCCGCTGTCCGACCACTGTCGTTGTCGTCGTCGCCGGTTGGGGTCGTTTACAGCGCAGAAAGGTGCGCCCAACTCCGACGACCACAACGCCGGAAGTCGCTCCGTGAAAGGAGCCACCACGCGCCGCCATGAGCCTTCACCGTCGCCAGCGCGTGTAGCCCACGCACCCACCTCCGGCGAGACCCACTCGCCGGCGCCGCCACAGACAGGATCGCCGGAGCACCCTGAGTCTATTCCTAGGGTCGGTGACGACTCGTTTGGGCTGTATTTGAGCAGATCTGAGTTTTAAGTTTCGCTCTCTTTTTTCCGGCGATACCCACTCGCTGTCGCCGCCACAGAAGAGTCGTCGGAGACTCCTTAGTCTGTTCCTAGGGTTTGTGTCGACCCGTTTGACCTTTTCTTGAATAGATCTGGTTTTTTAAGTTCTGCTCCTTTTTTTTCTCGGTGTGACCCATACACCGTTATTGTCTTGGAGACTCTCGTTGCGTTCTACGGGATGTCTGAAGTAAAAATTATTCCTTTGAAAACAATGGATGAATCAATGAGTAAGTCCTCTGGATCATGCACTTTGTCCATAAAAGGTAAGATTTGCCTCAATACTGTTGATCATGTGTCAACGTATTTGGATCCTTGATTCAGGTGCAACTGATCATATGACACCTTTTAGTGTGTCCTTTGACTCATATGGTAAAAGAAATAAAGAACAACTTATTACAGTTGCGAATGGTCAGGGTATACTTATATGCGGCTCTGGGAATATAATTTTGGACTCATCCATTGTATTGAAGGATGTTTTACATGTTCCTCAATTAGCTAACAATCTTATCTCTGTGCAAAAACTCACAAAGGATTTAAATTGCTCAGTAACATTTTTTCCAACTTATTGTGTTTTTCAGGACCTTGCCATGGGGAAGACAATTTTAACTACTAAAGAGCATAGTGGGTTGTATTTTTTAGAGTTTGATGACGAAAGCAACACGAAAATCATGACTCAACAAGCAACATCTGAGACGTGGGCAAAATCCCAAATATGGTTACATCATTAAAGGCTTGGGCATCCTTCATTCAGTCTTATCAAGTCCTTATTTCCCCACTTGTTTACCAAAGAATCTGTTGAGTCTTTTAATTGTGATATTTGTCAATTTTCAAAACACCATCGTGCATCTTATCCTATTAGTCATAAAAAGAGTATTTCTCCATTTGATTTAATTCATTCTGATGTTTGGGGTCTTGTCATAAATTCTATTTCTGGAGCCAGACGGTTTGTTACTTTTATTGACGATTGTACTCGTGTCACATGGACATACCTTATGAAAAATAAATCCGAAGTTTTTCAAATTTTTGTTAATTTTTTCCATCTTGTCCAAAATCAATTTGGAAAAAATATCAAAAAAATTAGGTCTGATAATGGTACTGAATATGTGAATCATGAATTTCTTAATTTTTTGTCTCATAATGGTATTGTTCATGAACTAACATGTGTTAATACCCCTCAACAAAACGGGGTTGTAGAAAGAAAGAATCGTCATCTTCTTGAAGTAACTAGAGCTCTTCTTTTTCAAATGTTTGTTCCAAAAAATTACTGTGGAGAAGTTGTGCTAACTGCCACATATCTCATCAACAGGTTACCCACTCGTATCTTAAATGGCATTAGTCCTATAGAGTCTCTATTGTCTTTTGTTCCTTCTTCTTCCCTACTAACGAGTCTACCTAGTCGAGTCTTTGGATGTGTTGTTTTTGTTCACTCTCATCATCCTAACCGTGGTAAATTAGATCCCAGAGCTCTTAAATGTGTCTTTATTGGGTATCCTTATAATAAAAAAGGGTACAAATGTTATCATCCTCAGAGTCGGCGCGTCTTTGTCACCATGGATGTCACCTTTCATGAAACACAATCCTTTTATGTCAGTCCACCACATCAGGGGGAGAAAGCACTTGAAGTGGATGAACTCTCCTTCTTGTCATTACCATGTTTGTCTTTGTAGGATGCCCAAGACCTGAGCAATGAAGCTACCATAGTCCACAGTGAGGAAGAAGACAGATTTTTTGGCAAAAAATATGAAAGAAGAGAACAACCCACTTCGACTCTCGAGTAAGAAAAATTGTATAATCCGGAGGTGAGGATCCCTGAAGATATCAATAATGAGGAGGTAAGCATTACTGAGGATTTACCCATTGCATTGAGAAAGGGAAGAAGATCATGTGCTAAATATCCTATTTCTCAGTATGTTTGCACTAACAATCTCTCTGATAAGCACAAAAGTTTTATTGCTGCCATTGATGCCACAGAAATTCCTACCTCAATCCAAGAGGCCATGAAACTTGAACATTGGAATCAAGCCATGAAAGAAGAGATGAATGCATTAGAAAGAAATTCAACTTGGGAGATTATTGATAAGCCAAGAAACAAGAAGGCAGTAGGGTGTAGATGGATATTCACAGTGAAACATAAGGCAGATGGGACAATAGAAAGATATAAAGCTAGATTGGTGGCAAAAGGATATACCCAAACATATGGGATTGACTATGAGGAGACATTTGCCTCAGTGTTAAAGATGAATACAGTTCGAGTTATTCTCGCTTTGGCTGCCCATTTTGGATGGGACTTACACCAGTTGGATGTGAAGAATGTCTTTCTTCATGGAAATCTAGATGAGGAAGTGTACATGGAGATTCCCCCAGGTTTTGAACTGAAAAATGAAAGAAACAAGGTATGCCTCCTGAAGAAAGCATTGTATGGTCTTAACCAATCCCCTAGAGCATGGTTTGGAAGATTTACAAAAGCAATGGTTTCCTTGGGATACAAACAAAGCCAAGGAGATCATACTTTATTCATAAAACACTCTTCTACAGGTAAACTCACTCTATTACTTGTCTATGTGGATGATATGATTATTGCAGGAGATGATGAAACAGAAAAATTGGCATTAAAAGATAAATTGACAGCTCAATTTGAAATGAAAGACCTAGGAAAACTCAAATATTTTCTTGGAATAGAGGTTGCCTACTCCAAGAAAGGAATTTTCATCTCCCAAAGGAAATATGTACTTGATATCCTCAAAGAAACAGGAAAGCTGGGATGTAGAACCTCAATAGTTCCTATAGAACAGAATCACAAAATGGGATGTGAAGAAAGTGCTCCTGTAGAGAAAGCCCAATATCAGAGATTGGTAGGAAAATTGATTTATCTATCACACACAAGACCAGACATTGCTTATGCAGTTAGTGTTGTGAGTCAATTTATGCATGATCCAAGAGAGAGACACATGCAAGCAGTTGACAAAATTCTCCAATACTTGAAGTCAAGTCCAGGAAAGGGGCTATTATTCAAAAGGGAAGACACATTGACTATGAAGATATATACTGATGCTAACTATGCAAGTTCTATTACTGACAGAAAATCTACTTCTGGATATTGTGTGTTTCTTGGAGATAGTCTGGTAACATGGAGAAGCAAAAAGCAAGATAGAGTTTCTCGTTCTAGTGCAGAAGCTGAATTTCGAGCTCTTGCTCAAGGAATGTGTGAAGGACTCTGGATGAAAATCATTTTGGATGATCTTAAAGTCAAACTGGAGAACCCGGTGCAACTACACTGTGACAATAAGTCTGCCATGAGCATAGCCCATAATCCAGTACAGCATGATAGAACCAAACACATTGAGATTGACAGACATTTCATCAAAGATAATCTTGACAGAGGCTTTGTGATTACAACTCATGTTCCTACAGAACTTCAAATAACAGATATTTTTACAAAAGGGCTTCCTCCGGGTAGATTTCAAGATCTTGTAGGCAAGTTGGGAATGATTGATATTCATTTACCAACTTGAGGGGGAGTGTTGTAATTAGAGGAGAAGTGTTGTAATTAGAGAAGATATCTTTAGAATCTTCCTAATTAGAGAAAATAGATATACAATCTTTTATTTTATTTTATTTTCCTAGTTTCTCTATTTCCCTTTTTAGGAGAATTAGATTGTTACAAATAAAAGATATGAGAATGTATTTTCAATCAATTCTAAATAATAAATTTTAGTACTATTTTCTACTCATCCTTTAAATTGTTCTATCATATTATAATGTTTAATCACTCGATATATAATATAGTTTCATATAATTATTGGGATGTTACAGGACACTTAAATTTATGTTATATGAAAAACACTTAGTGTAAATTTGCGTATGATTATCCCAAGTCTGACATAGAAGCAACAATTTACATTAAACAATACCAGGGCGTAAAAAAAGTCTACTACCAATAAAAAAAGTAGTAAACTCGTTTCAGTTATGCGTGTTGCGTATTAAATGAAATTTTAATAAAGTTGAAGATTGGTTGGTAGCAAAAAAGTCAAACTTAAGAGGTTGTGTCACACAGGAAAAAGATTGAGTTATAAATGTATTGAAGTCATAGAAAGACTAAAACGTCTAAATTTTTTTTCTAACTGGTTTGTCCTAAATTTGACTTCTCTACTCATTAATTCTTTTTCAACTTTACAAAATTCTTTCATTTGATACACACTATAGCTTTCTTTTTATTGTGGTAAAATTGAATCAAGTTGAGAATTGAGGTTCAATTTTTATTTTAGATGTCATGAAAGTCTAAAAGACACAAAAACAAATTACCACTACAATGTATTCTTATAATAACAAATACAATATACAAACAAGGGGCCGTTCATGCAAAACCATGACTAATTTCCCCAAGAAACAATCATAGTCGTCTCTCGTGAAAATGTAAAGTTTAGAAATAAACATTGATGAAACAAATCAGACATCAGGTTGTTCCAAAACAAGCCCACCAAGAAATAAGAAAACTTATTAAGAAATGAAGCCCTAAATCAACATCATTTCATCACTAGAAAACAAACCCTAACTTGAATAATAATTTTCATAATGTTTTTGTTCAGTGAGAAATTAAGAGGAGAACTTGGAGTTCAAATTTAAAAATTTATGTTCGATCCCTTATTAGCTAACGATAAAAAATTTACGTTAGACAATATAGGGTCGGACGTAAATTATTATTTTTAGGTTAGCCAATAAGGGGTTGACGTAAATCATTTCCACTTCTTTACAAAAATGTTATTATACTTCTTTTACATGCATTATTTTGTTGTTAGACGTAAATTAGATGACGTAAATGATTCTTTTTGTATTTTTTATTTGTATCTTGATAATGTTAAATTTGTGACAACAATATATCTAACCAAGAGGAAGGTGGTTTAAAACTACTTTTATCCTCCTTGAAAATTGTATAGTGTATTAAACTATTTTCAATGAACTTTTTAACCTTTTAAAGAATTAACATATTATTAAGCAAAGACAATGAAAGAAATCATACAATAATTTATACTAGTTCAACTCTTCAATAGTTTATATCCCGTCTTCTTCCAACAACTTGGGTTGGAAGGACATCCACTATGAAAAAGTATCAAGATTATAGAGATACAAGATTCCTCTATGTACTCTACATCTCTAACCACAACAAGAATTAACTCCTAAGGGTGAGGCTACACACACTCACACTATGAGTCTTGCCTACATAGCAAAGGTAACTACAATTCACAAAAATTACAGAAAGTAAAACTTGTTACACCTCTAGTACCAATGTTACAAAGAATACAAATTCAAACCCCTCTTAGATCTTTCCTCTCATTCTTGAAGCTTGCAAATTTGAATTTCCTCAATTGATGTTTAGCTTCTCCAAGAATTCTCTAATACTTCACAAAAGATGTTTATGTTTCACAAATGAAAGCTCTAAGAATTGTTTTTTTCATACTTACAAAAGGAATTAACCACACATATATAGTACGGGCACAATACTGTCAGTTTTAATCGATTAGGTTATTTCCTTAATCAATTAAAATAGAGATCTAAGCTTCCTGGTGTGCATCAGACAATTTTAATCGATTAGATAAGTTGCTTAATCAATTAAAACATAGACACAATTTTAATCGATTAGATAAGTTGCTTAATCAATTAAAATAGATAACAAATTTATTTTTAACAGTTTTAATAATTAGTTAATAACATCATACATTCAACACAGATTTTGACATTACATACATTTTAACTTAGTTTATCAACTTGTTAATCATGCCCGGAACATTTAAACACGTTTAAACATCATTCAATATCATCCAAAACAATCATTTAACATCATAAAAATAGATTATGAACAATTTACTCATTTTAACCATTTTGATGGCTGCCACTATCAACCGATAATGATGTATAAAGGAAAAATGCACAAACTGACTAAGAAGTTGAACTCTAGCAAATGTGGTCTGGTGTTAGTTAAATAAAGAAGTTTGACTATTAACCTTCTATATCCTTTTTCATCATGAGCATCCATGTTTTGTTCACACATAAACTTCATGTCTTATCATAAGAATAAGTTTTTTCTCCTAACATACTTGTATATGCAGGAATGTCTAAAGAAAACTTTCTATAACAAATATGGATACCTCTAATTGAACAAACAATTTGAAGACCTAAAAATTATTTAAGTTGATTAAGATATTTTTTCTTGAAAGCATTGTTCAAAGATTATTCGACAAATATTGATATCAATCATGAACCTTCTAGCTAAGATAATATCATCTGCATATTCATATATGAGGATAACAATGAAAGAAGTATTTGTTTTTATAATGAATAAAGTACCATCATATTGAACAAATTGAATAGATATTAGAAAATTTGCAAGCTTTTCAAACCGTGGTCAACTAGCTTATTGTAATCCATACAATGATTTGGTCTAACAACATAATATAATTATGCTAAGGGATTTCAATGCAAGTTGTTGGATGTATTTTCCAAACTGGTCATAAAATTCTTTGTAATTAAATTGTTGATAATTATCTAATCATTTTAATGGTTTTCTTAAATTGATTCTGAATTTAAGAAACAGACTTTTGGTTTCACTTTTAGATTTCATTAGGTATATCTAGTATGTCTAGTATGATAATCTATAATAGGGAGAAAGTATGGAAACATTGAAAGGACCCTATATATTAATATGAATTATAAATAAAAAAGAATTATCAATAGAAGATTTATTCAAAGGAAATGACATAATTCACATACAAATTTCTTATCAAAATATATGCCTTCAAAAATATTATGAACCTGTTCTAACACTTTTGTCGGAAGGATGGCCAAGCCTATAGTTTCATAAATATAATTTTCCATATGTAAGAATCATGTGTTTGTAGAGAAAAAACAATTTTGCTATCGGATGTCATATCTATATTTTAGAGACTATCTTTCGATCTAGCTTCTCCAATAATCTTCGATGTATCCCTTCAAAATCTAATAAACATTGTGAGAAAAATCTAACAATTTAATGAAGTAACAAGATGTTGAGCAGATACAATATTAAGAATAAATTTAGGGACGTAAAAACATTATGTAGGGCAAGATGTTTAAGATAATGTATAGTCCCAACAATGTTGGTAATAACATGAATGCTTTGGAAAGATTTACATGAACATGTTTGATTTTATAAACAATGATTGGACATGAATAACATGATAGTTGCACTAATATCAATAATCTATGCAATAACATTATTCTCACCTATTGCAAATCGTTGAAGAGAACACTAATCTATTAAATTGTTAACAAGATTGATATCTTTACTAGAATTCAATAAATTTATTAATTATTACAATTGTTTATAGAGGAAAGTGAACTCAAATTTTGGTTTCTCTTGAATTCATTCTTTGGTGAAATAGTTTTGAGAGTGTGTTCTTCGTAGTTTTCAATAATATTGACAAATTAGATTTTTTTTTATCCATGGTGAACAACCATATTTAGAATAATATTCATATTAGTGCAAAAATAGTGTTTAATATCACGTGTTTAATGTCTAACGCAAGAAAATCCAACATAAAATATGATTGGTGACAGTTTTGTAAATAAAACAACATTTTAGATGTCAGTTACGGGGTCCTCGACATCAAATATGGTTTAGACGTCGGTTCCCTCAGTGTCAGACGTTAAATGGTCTGCAACCAGAATTGAAAAGTCACTGTTTTATAGACTTTGGTACAATTCTTAGTGTGAGTTCTCGGACCTTGGTGATGGCACTTTCCCTTTTCATTACATGTGCCCATTCTGCATTGTTTGTGCCCATTCTCTTTCGATTATTTTCATTTTCAACCCTTCAAGAAGGTTAGTATTTTGGATTGCGTTTTAGATTGTTTAGTATTATAATGACTTGAAACACATAATATATATAACTTTTTGATGTGATGGGGACATTTTTTATTTACAGGTGTAATTTTATTGTAAAAACAAATTTATTTAAAAAAAAAACAAATGGAATGTCGGTTAGTGTCAAAACCGACGTCTAATGACGTCTGTTACTATACATCCAACGTCAAATTGTCGTCTTCGACGTTGGTGTTATGTTAAAAGTTGAATGTCCAAAATAAAAACCATTAAAGGCCTTTTTTCAATAGTATCATGTACAAATATGATACAATTTATGACAATAAGTACATTGTTTGGATTGATATCTTCAGCGCCTCTCCCTAGTTATTCTGTGTATGATTGTTATCGATTAACAACATTGATCAAAGATATTGGATGTAAAAATAAAGTTTTACTTAATTGTCATTCTTGTTGCATAACGAGAGAAAACAACTCATTGATGTTTGGTAAAGGCTCCATGATAATATCAAAAACCTCACCAAACACATCACACATTAATGTTTAAAATAATTGCTGATAATCTTGACTTTATAATTATGTTGAACATGACAAATGTTAGCCAAATGAGATTCAAGAAGTCTAATTTTCTTTTTATAGATGATTTATAAATATATATTATATTCTTATGTGGTTTTTTTATTGTTTAATATCTAACTTGTAGAATTCAATTAGTAGCGTTACATCTTTAACATTCTATTTGTAAGTAAGTTTAGAATATACTTTTATTTGAATTTATATTCATGGATTCTATTTTTATTTGGATTTCATTAAAAAAATATAAAATAATTTTGTGGATAGATAAAAAGAAAACCAAGTGTAATGACATACGAGTGTTACATATAAAATAAAAAACATTAATCTAATAAAAAATAATTTAATATTTGATCATATATATTGTTTGATATTATAATAAAATTAATCATTAAAATAATAAATAACATAAAAATAATTGACTTCAATTTCGATATTATGTGGAGTATTTTATTTTAATATATTTTTATTTTGAAAATTTTCTAAGTAAAATTTATAAAATTTTTGTATTTTAATTTAAAACTTATTTTAGATCTAATTTATATTTTAAAAGATAATTATACATCAATTGTTTTTAAAATTTTATTTTACAATTTAATTTTTTAAAATACTAATATAAAAAATATTCTATCACTCAAATTTAATTTCTTATACACTTTTAATTTATTTCTCTTTTTTTAAAAATAAATTCAACTTTTGGATACCTTTTTCTTTTGTTTTCATTATTAGTCCACGTTTTCAATCTTATTCCAGAGAAACCCTGAAGGTCCAATTCTAATAAATTTTCTAACTCCGAATTTGAACCATAAACCGAATCGTAAAGTGCAACTGTAACATGCCGAGTTCTGTAAATAAAAGATAAAAGATTAATTTTTCTTTCCAGAGAAATATCATAAAATTCGATTTATACAGTGCACATTATGTCACGGTTAGACAGAAACCGTTGCATAATGGTGCGCGGTGGCAATTTTGTAAATAAATGTAACTTATATGCCGCAGTTCTCTGTAGAACCGCGGCCTATTCCTTGTGACAGGGGGTATATGCCGCGGTTCGCCTACCAACCGCGACCTATTACCCTGCCACGTACTGACATTCCCAACAGTCAGCCCCTGCAATAAATTGGCAGGGGGTATATGCCGCGGTTACCCAGGGGAACCGCGGCATATACCCCTGTAACCTCCCAACTGCCTTTTGGGGAGGCAGTTGGTATATTCAGAACGACAGGGTATAGGCCGCGGTTCTCAGGGTAACCGCGACATATACATGTATATGCCGCGGTTTAGCGGGAACCGCGGCATATAGTTCAAAAAGAATTTCAAAAATGCCATTTTTATTATTTTTTAAGCAGTATAGGCCCCGGTTATCTGATGAACCGCGACATATGCGCTTTAGAAAATAGAATACACAGAACAGTTTCTTCTTCTCCACGATTTTTCTCTCTGAACGACGAACGCCAAAATGCTGCTGCCGCCCATCCTCGTCGAACAATCTTTGCCGCCGCGCCATTCCGCCGTCCGTCGCGCCCCTGCCGCCGTCTCGCGTCCTCTGCCGCCGTCGAGCCATCCTCTCCGTCGCGCCATCTGCTACTCCGGGTACGTTCCATTCTCTGATAATAGTTTTGTTTTATATTGAAATGCACGGTTTGAATATGTTGTTGTGGCTTTGATGGTTTTTGTAAAATTTGTTGTGGTTTTGGTGGTCCAATAAGAGACAAAGTATGTTAACTTGTATGGGAAAGGATTGGTCCAATAAGAGACAAATTTTATTTAATTTATTAATATGTTATGAAATATTTTTAGTAGATTTCTTATAAAATCAAAATTATGTTTGAATGATTTCTATAGACAAGATATCATATGTAATTAGTTGTGATACAATGTCTGAATTGATCATTTCAATGATTATTAATTGTATGATTGTATGACTAAATTGATTGTATGATTGAATTGATAATCTTATATAGATATTCTATAATTTTAATTTTGTAAAATTTAGGAATGGATCAAAATTGGATTAATTTACCACGTATTATTGCTGAGTACGAGAGAGGTGTAAAGGAATTTATACAAGTTGCACAACGTAATGAGGGGAGAAGTGATGATGAAGTGAAGTTTAGATGTCCTTGTGTGAACTGTTTGAATGGGAGAAAGTTGAACGCAACCCAAATTAGAGAACATCTTATCTGTGATGGTTTCCTAAGATGTTATACAACATGGATATGGCACGGCGAAAAAATGTACTTTCCGACTGACTCGCAAACTGAAAATGTTACTGATTCCACCATGGAAGAAGATCGACCGGATGAAGACAAATTGGAGGAAATGATCCGCGATGTTGGCGCAGAAAATTTTGCCAAAACTCATGTGTATGAGACGATGTCGACTGATGCGGAAACACCTTTGTATGTCAGTTCAACTAAGTTCACACGTTTGTCAGCTGTGTTAAGACTCATGAATTTGAAGGCGAGCAATGGATGGACTGATAAGAGTTTTACAGAATTGTTGACGTTGTTGAATGAAATGTTGCCAGATGGAAATACACTACCCACTCGTAATTATGATGCGAAGAAAATTCTCTGTCCAATGGGTATGGAGTATAAAAGGATACATGTTTGTCCCAATGACTGCATTTTATATAGGAAAGAGTTTGAATTTTTGACAAAGTGTCCAAAATGTGGCTTATCACGCTACAAGTCAAAAAACAATACTGAAGATAATGGTCAGATACAAAAAAATGGATCTGCTTTGAAAGTAGTTTGGTACCTTCCAATAGTGCCCCGACTTAAGCGTTTGTTTGCGAATCCCAAAGATGCTAAAAACCTTAGATGGCATGCAGATGAGAGAAAAATTGACGGGCTGCTTCGTCATCCAGCTGATTCAAAGCAATGGAAAAATATTGATCAACAATTCCCCGAATTTGGTAAAGAGTGTAGAAATCTTAGGCTTGGTTTAGCCATTGATGGAATGAACCCATTTGGTAATCTGAGTACCAATCACAGTTGTTGGCCAGTTATATTGATAATTTACAACTTATCTCCTGCATTGTGCATGAAGAGGAAGTACATGATGTTGTCTATGATGATATCTGGTCCAAAGCAGCCTGGAAATGACATAGATGTTTATCTAAGCCCACTAGTTGAAGACTTGAAGTTATTGTGGGTTGATGGGGTTGAAATATTTGATGCATTCGCTTCTAAGACTTTTGTGATGCGTGCAATGTTATTTTGCACCATTAATGACTTTCCTGCTTATGGTAATTTGTCAGGATACAGTGTCAAGGGTCATAAAGCATGTCCTATCTGTGAAGAAAACATTGCAGCTCATCAATTGAAACATGGAAGAAAGACGGTGTATATGCGTCATCAGAGATTTCTAAAACGTAATCATCCATATCGAAGGTTGAAAAAAGCATTCAATGGAGATCAAGAGAGGGACGAAGCACCAAATCCACTTACTGGCCTTCAAGTTCTTGAAAAAGTTAATAAAATACATCATGTATTTGGGAAAACATCTAAGAAGTCATCTGTAACGACCCCTTGGAAGAAGAAATCAATATTCTTTAATCTTCCATATTGGTCAAAGTTAGATGTTCGACATTGCATATATGTGATGCATGTAGAAAAGAATGTGTGTGATAGCTTGATTGGTACACTACTCAACATTCAGGGAAAGACAAAAGATGGAATGAATGCTCGTTTGGATTTGATTGATATGAAGATCCGAGAAGAGTTGGCAACCAAGGAGATTGGTAAACGTACTTATTTGCCCCCTGCATGTTACACAATGTCTAGACAAGAGAAAATAAGTTTTTGTCTTTGTATAAAGAGTATCAAAGTACCACAAGGATACTCTTCAAATATCAAGAGTTTAGTGTCGATGCAGGACTTAAAGCTTGTTGGCATGAAGTCTCACGATTGCCACGTCTTAATGCAACAATTATTATCGGTGGCTATTCGTGGAATTTTGCCCAAAAATGTTAGGCAAACCATAAACAGGTTGTGTTCATTTTTCTCGTCAATATGTAGTAAAGCCATCGATCCTACAAAGTTAGATGAACTTCAAGGCGAGATTGTTATCATCTTGTGTCAACTAGAGATGTTTTTCCCTCCATCATTTTTTGACATCATGGTACATTTACTTGTTCATTTAGTTAGAGAAATCAAGTTGTGCGGACCGGTATACTTAAGATGGATGTATCCTATTGAGCGTTATATGAAGATTTTGAAAGGGTACGTTAAAAATCCATATCGTCCTGAAGGTTCGATGATTGAAAGGTATATTGCTGAAGAAAGTATCGAGTTTTGTTCAGATTACATGACATCAACGAATCCGATAGGAGTTCCTCGCACATCATGGTTGAATAAATTTTCTACAAGTAAAAGCATCCGAAGTGTGAATGTGGTGACAAAAGATCGCGAAGAATTGTTGCAGGCGCATCTTTATATATTGAACAACACAGATGAGGTGATCCCTTTTTTGGAAGCACACAAAGCCATTGTTAAGAATAAAAATCCAAGACAATCAGAGAAATGGCAGTTGATGGAGCATAACAAAACATTTATGTCTTGGTTCAAATCTGAAATTGACAAAGAGCCACATTCTTCTCAAACTTTATTGTGGCTTACAAATGGTTTGAAGTTTGATGTCGTGTGTTGTACAGGTTATGAAGTCAATAATTGCACATTTTATACGAAGACTTTGGATGACAAAAGCACAGTACAAAATAGTGGAGTCAGTTTAGAAGTTGAGTCACTTCAATTTTCCACATCAAAAGATCAATCTCCTGTACTTGGATCAATGAGATATTATGGTATAATAGAAGAGATATGGGAGGTTGATTACACCAAGTTTTTTGTTCCATTGTTCAAATGTAAGTGGTTTGACAATAAGAGTGGTGTAAAAATAGATGAATCAGGGATGACACTGGTTGATTTTCGAAAGGTGGGTTACCGAGACGAACCGTTTATCATGGTTCATCAAGCATCTCAGGTTTTTTATGCCAAAGATCTTGCGTCTGACCATTGGTATGTCGCTCTTCAAGGCAAAAAACAAATTGAAGTTAACGAAGACAATCTGATTAATATTCATATTGCTGACAACCATTCATTTCAAACTACAACAAATTTGGACGACCAATCTCTAGTTGACGACGATGATGTACATGCAATTCGATCAGATCATGATGAGGGAATATACATATGATGAATCCATATCTTTATGTATGAATTTTCAATTTCTGTAGCGGTATTTTGTTAATATCACATAAGTTTTCCTTTTATATATTTCCAATGATTACCATTACATGTTTTGTTAAATTAATATTTCATGTTGCTATTTATTTTGACAGATATATGGCTGATCATCCACAAACTTCAGGGGATGAGGCTCCCCCTACCAGATCCACTAGAGGACCCACTAGGATGAAACAACTTTTGATCAGAAAGAATAGTGGTGAAAGAACTCCAGTGAATGTGAACGTGGTCACGGGTGTGGCAACTGGCCCCTATGCAGATGACTTCCGATCATACCTTGGAGTAGTGGCACGTGATAGGATTAGTATTCTCACTCCATCTTTTGATAATGTGTCTGAGGTTGATCGGAACATTATATGGAACGATATATTGGTAAGTTAGTTAATATCATTTGAATTAAAATTTGTTTATATTGATAATTTTGTACTAATAAAACTTTATTATGTTTATTTCAGCTGACATTTGACATTCCAAATGTCACAACACTTAGAAATAAGTGTTTGTCAACTGTTGCTGAAAACTTCAGAAACTTTAAAAGTAAGTTGACATCAAGATATATCTTTGGACACCTTAAACGTAAGTCTCCATGTAGTTCCTATAAGTCCATTGATGAGGAGACTTGGCGGCTTTTTAAAGAGAGTCGGATGTCAGAGGAATGACAGGTTAGTATAATTGATATTATTCAATTCCTATTAACAAGTGCTCATAATTGATATATCATATGAATTAATTAATTAATGTGTATGTGACAGGCAATTAGAAGCAAAGCACAAGGAACAAGTGCTCATAACAAAAACCCCCACCTATTATCTCGTGGTGGGTATAGGAAGCTTGAGGAGAAAATCCTCAAGAAAAAGGCAGATGCTAGACCACCATCTCAGGGTGGTAGCCCCCCTCAGCCTCCTTCTCCACCTTCTAGACATGAAAAACGGAAGTTGGCTCGTATGAGACCATCGGGCACCTACTCTTCCGACACTGCACGGGAAATTTCTGAAAGAATTGTAAGTAATCACTGTTCCTAAAATAAGAATAATTGTAATTATACATACTACATTGAACTTTTTAAAGAATAATTGTGTTTTGTAATGTTACAGGACTCCTTGGTTGAGCAGAGCTCCCAAGGTCAATTCACTCCAGAGGGTCGCCAGGATATTCTTGCTGCTGCGATTGGACGACCTGAGCACCCTGGACGTGTACGTGCTGCTGGTCCTGGAGTAGGAATTAAAGAATATTTTGGGAGCTATTCTCGTCATCCTTATGCATACAGCGAAGCAGAAAGAGAAAGGATGACACAAGAGATCACAAAAAAGGTTCGAGCCGACCTTACGGACGAGATCACAAACAAGGTTAGGTCAGAGCTCAGGGCTGAATTGTTTAGTGAGTTCAGCTCCATGTTCCAGCAGCAGTTTGAGACCTATGGCATGCGCCCGGTGCCATCTCCTGTACAGGAACAGGAACATGTTGTGCCTCCCACAGGTAAACTTAATAAACATTTATGTGCAATTATTTCTATCTTTTGTATAATCTAACATTTACTGTGACAGGGAGAAGCGGGAAAGGAAGTTGTTCTGCACCAGTCGTCCCAGGGGATGACATGGACGATGCTAGTCCATGTCTGCTATACATTTTAGAGGATATTGAGACGGTCCTGGTAGCTCGTGGAACAATGTTTAAGGCAGCGACTGTTGTTCATGGTGAAAAGCTATCAGAGGATGAGGTGAAGGTCTCAGTGGACGAAATGATATTACCTGATGCCTTAGTTCCTCTGGCCACAGATGAGATTTTCACTGTGGAACAAGCATTCAAGTCTTTTATCGCTTGGCCTAAACATTTGGTTGGTTCAGTTTCTGACCCCCCGATATTGAATTCTTCTTTACACTTCTCAATTTTAAAGTTTGCATGTTATTGATGTCAAAACTTATCTTATTTTGGTTCATTGCAGGCAGAAGAGAAGACTCATCTATCTGAGGATGATCCTATTGGTTCATTGCAGCTACTTGCTGACATCCTTGAATATAAGCCTTTGGAGGTTGAATATGATTCTAATGTATTTGGGAGAGTCTCTGAGGTCCCATTATACCTTCATGCCTCAGATGTGAGAGAGCTTGCTTCGGGAACACAAGAGTTGAATATTACAATTATTCAGCTATGGATGATGTAAGTCTATGAGCAATTATATATATATAATTGATTTGTATATCAAGTATCATTTTCTCAAAGTTACCTTTTGATTTCAGGTATTTGTGTGGGACCAGGAACAAGTTGGGGCACTCTGATGATTATGGATTTATTGATCCCCAATCCATTCACGAATCAACTGATTTTGATCACATCAACACAAATCTCATCAGAAATTTTGCAAGCGGCAAAAAAGTATATTTTTTGCCTTATATATCCAGGTAAGTGAACTTTGTTAACATAATAAAATTCCATGTGAGATTTTAAAAAATAATAGTTAAGTTATTATGAATTTCAGGCGCCATTGGCAGCTTCTTGTTATTTTTATGCACGAGAGCTATGCTTTATGGTTTTGCTCATTGCACAGGCCTCCTCCCACAAATCTCAGACAACTAGTTGATTGGTAAGAACCTCATTGTTTGGACTTTCTTTTTTATATAAATGAATGCTAAAACCATTTTTTTTATATATAGTTCTATTCCAGCTAGTATGATGATGGTTGGGAGATCAATTACACACACTAGAAAGATTGCATGGATTTCTCTCAAGGTTTGACATATGGCAAAATCATACTTTCTTATAGTTGTTTTGTTTTAATGTTTTTCACTAACTATTTACAACTGTGTTGATATGTTGTAGTGTAACAAACAGAGTGGGTCATATGAGTGCGGATACTACGTAATGTATTGGATGACCCAAATTATTCGATCTCATATCACAAGAGGCTGCGAAACGATAATATTTAACTTTAACAAATGTTGATTTTTTTCCAAAATTTAGAATTCAAAACACTAATTAATATAAATTGTCTTGTGCAGAGGTTCAAGACGACTACACCAGTTCCTGAGAAGCCACTATCATTCATCAAAAAAGCTGCTGCAAAGTATATAGTTAGATTATATAATAGTTCTTAGTTACTAGATTTAAAGATTGCATTTGATTAGATTGTATTTAATTAGACTTTGTACTTTATTTAAAGTTCAAATACATTTCAACATGTGATTGATCTGTTGTAAATGATATAGACTGTTTATTTGATATGCAGGTCTGTTTGTGTGGTAATGGATACCACATAAACAGACCTGCTATTTTAAAAAATTGCAGGACAATATGCCGCGGTTGTTACCACAACCGCGGCATATAGTGTCTCGTTTTATTTTTTTTATTTTAAATACACTTTTGGCCGCGATTGTGGTAAGAACCGCGGTATATTCCCTACATTTTTACCGCGGTTCCAACCGCGGCATATAATGCTACGATTTATATTTTTTTTAAAAAAAAGGGGTTTAGGCCGCGGGTGTGGTACGAACCGCGATCTATTCCCCATACTTTTTACCGCGGTTGCAACCGCGGCCTAAAGTCCCAGACTTTTTACCGCGGCTGAATATGCCGCGGTTCGGGAACTGCTGCATAAGGGCAAAAACAACCGTTGTCGTTTCCCCTGACTGCACTAGTAAAGATAATTGATAAATTTTTAAATAAGTATTATTTATTAAGAATAAAATTAATAAACTTTTTCGCAACAATAACATTATTATAGTGTGAGAACCAGAATTTTTAATAAAATAAATAAAACTCTTAAACACTTCGTTAGTAGCTTAAACCTCATTTTATCTCTAGAAATTTCTTTCTCCAGCTTTCTTTTTTTTCTCTTTATCTTTCACGCTGATTCAACCATTGCATTTTCGATTAGGTGGTGTCCTAACATTTTCGGCGCAAAGGGCTTCGCAACTAACCAATTAATTTTTCATTTTTCAGCGGGTAAGTAGTTCTACCCTTTTTCTTCGCTGTTTGGAACCTAGGGCATATTGTCTATTGGTTGCATGTGCATTGTTCCTCCCCCTTTTTATTTTTCTGCAAGATATTGAGCTCTAAAAGCGGTCTTTTGTCCCCAATGTGGTGGTTTGTAGGGTCCGTTGCGTTCGTGCTATGTGAGGCATTGTTGAATCGTTCTCTTAAGCTGAGCAATTTAACCTCTAGGTAAGGGGAGCTAGGTTTTAGCTTTTAATTTGGTTGCATGATGTGTGAAAATAGTAAGCCTTGCATTGGAATGCTGTTTGATTCATTTTTCTGAGTTTTAATAAACGGAGTGATGTGAATTTGAATGTATGTTCGGTGAAAATGTGTTGTGATGCCATGAACTGAATGAGATGTGTTTGGTTGCTTTGATTTAACAAGGTGAAATTGTTTGAGGTGAAAACTCTGTTGTAGAATTGAAAAGATGAAAGGCAAGTGTTAGGAGAGGGTTTTAGGTCAAATGAGTGGAAGTGAGGTAGTGATTTTTAGCCTTAAGGGTCTTGGGTGCATTTGGGTGGTTTGGCTAGCTTGGATAAGTCAATTGGAATTGGTTAGGGGCATAAAACTGATTAAAGTCATGTTCAAAAATGTAGAATTGAAATTGGGTCCTTGGGTTGAAGAATTAAGAGTTTTAAGTTAAGAAATGGGTCTAAATCACTAAAGAATCAATGTAGGAATGTTTAAAATCAACTAGGCAAGTGTAATTAAGTGTAAATCACGAGTTATGAGCCTTAGAAATTGGTAGAAGTGAGTAGAATTGGTTAGGGGGGTGAGATGCATAAATCTGCAGAGTTGCGTTCTGCAAATTATGCAGTCTCGCTATGCGGATGGTTTCGCATAGTGAGACCCTACAGGAGGATGCTCTCTGTTTGGGGTCATTCGCTATGCGAGCAGGTGCGTTGTGTGAATGATTAGAGGGTGTTGCTCTCTGCCTATTAATTAGCATAGTGAATCATGTTGCCATGCGATTGGGAGAAATTGGGTATTTAAGGTTTTAATTTGCAATGCGAATTGAGTGCTATGCGAGAGAGACCTGAAGTCTGATGCTGAAACGAATTAATTCGCCTAGCGAATGGGGAGGGTGCGCTATGCGAAACATACTAGTTTCGCATAGAAAGCCATGGTGCGCCGTGCGAGATGCTTCTGTCTTGCCTTACGATTTGAGGTGCGTTGTGCGAATCCTTAGAGTCCAGATTTCCCTTTTTACTCCTGCTTTGGTTGACTTAAATGTGTGGAATGATTGAAGTGCATCGTATGATGATGATAATGTTATTTTGATAAAAGTATGTGAAGCATGAGACATGGTTGATGATTGAATGTAACAAAGTGTGTTTCATGGACGTAATTCCATGGCCTCCAGGAGAGGATCCATGGTGGTGCCCTATTAGTATTGGACGTAATTCCATGTTCTCAAGGAGAGAATCCATGGTGGTGCCCTAGTAGTATGTCGAATGATTTGTATGGAAGCTCAGTCTTGGAGGTTTTCTTGAAACTACAATGGTCAATCATTCTCACTTAGAGAGGATTGAACCATGTGGTGAGTAGTAGCAGAAGGTCTTAGTCTTAGAGGCTCCCATATGCTCTAAGGCGCGATACAGACTAACCTCGTGAGTGTGATAGGGTGAAACCCATTGGCAATGACTTTGCAAAGCAGTAGATGCCACCACGAGTGCATAACCCGCCATAGCTCGATAATCATTCTAGTCCGGACGAGTCGTTTAAAGTGAACATAGTCATGTTTGTGTAGCCTAGTTTATCTGTCTTAACTTGTATGTTGTGTGTGTGATTGCTATAACATGATTTTATACCTAGCTCACCCTTGTTTCTGTGTTTGTGTGTTGCTTGTGTATGTTTTCTTTTGCAATGATCATTCACTTGGATGTGAGCAGATGTTGAGAAGGTTCCCTTAGAGCAAGAGCTTGAGGATGTTGATGCTGCAGCCTAATCTTCCTAGGATTTCTTTATTTGACCCTATGTCTTTTGAAATACTCTTTATGACTAAGTTCAAGTTTAAACTTTTTATTTAATGTTTTAAACTTTTAGACCATTTTGGATGACTTTAATCTTAACTTATCTACCATTCTTCATTCATTCTTTATCTAAGTGCTTTAAAATGTGAACTTTTAAATTATAATATGATTTATACATGTATTTTATCATATGAATATTCAAAACAGTGAATCGTGATAAAAAAGAAAAATGTCTTATAAATTTATTTTTCAAATGAAAATTGAAAAATAAAATAAAAATTAAATATAATCAACATATTAAATACTTTTATTATAAATTTTAATTATATAAAAGAAATGTTTATTAATACTATATATAGAGTAAAGCGATAGTGAAGACATGATGAATCGGCACAGAGGGATCTCCTTCCTTGTGTTGGATGAAAGGTAACCAAGGATGAACGCATTGAAGTGTAGATTATTGCACACTCTTCGTGGTGATGTGCCCACAGAAGCATTGAAGAGAAGAGCGTTGGAATTGGAGAAGAAAAGGAAGATGAGACAACCCAAGAGCAAGGACCAGTTTATCGTTACAGTTCCCGAATCCCTGAAGTACCTCGACACCGCCACCATTCCCATGGTCGTCGTCGCCGTTGGAATCGCTCTCTTCGCCAAACTCCTCATGATGGTACGTATGCAACCTCCCAACTCCACAATATAAAGTAACAAGTATAGCAATGTGAGGGTTACGGTGATTGATCTTGATGCACATCACGTGTTCGATGAAATGACGTTGTGACTAATGGATGTAATCGGTGACAGTATGATGAATCTAAATCCCAAGAGCTGTTGGAGCGTAAGATAAAGAATGCTCCTGAAGGTCAAGGCACCGTTAGAATGGTAACCCGAGAGGAGTGGGAGAAGTTCCGAGAAATCAGGCCCA
The DNA here is from genome assembly GCA_027742785.1 of Vigna reflexopilosa. Lineage (NCBI taxonomy): Eukaryota > Viridiplantae > Streptophyta > Magnoliopsida > Fabales > Fabaceae > Vigna > Vigna reflexopilosa. The sequence goes on along the minus strand of CM050911.1, from coordinate 44,840,527 downwards.
GAACCCCATTTGAGTCCACTTTTTCGCGCCCTAATTCCAGAATCAGAACCGGAGAACCATTGCGCATGGTAATCACTCTCACCTGACATATTCTTTACTTTCTTTGTATGTGTGTAGGCTGTGTATTCGATGAGAACATGCTTTCTCGAAAAAAACTGATCTTGAATAAATAGCTATATAACTATGGTTGAAATTAACTTCTCTAGGCTTTTGGTAGATTGGTCTACATAATCTATGAAATATCTTTCATCGCACATGATCTAGGCATTTGATGGGCATTTTCAATGCAAAAATTGAAAACTTACAGTGTGTTTGCAAAACTATTCAACCTCCGAATCCAACAATTTCTCCCATACATGTTTAGTTTCTTGAGAAAGAGAGATACGCGTGCTGAAAAACTTTTTGTTTTTGTGTTTTCAACACTCAATTCTCATTTTCTAAGAAACTAAACATGATAAAGGGTTTTTCTCTGGTAGGGAGGACTGAAAAAAAGAGAGAGGTCATTAAATTTGTTGGTTTGTTTGGTAGAGTTTCACCTTAGTAATATGCAATGCATTCAATAAAATGCAAATTACCATAGTAAATTGGACAACCTACGGTACCTGTAATATTGTTGGACTCACTCTACTTTTTCTTATTTATCTCCTTATCTCCATTTTTATTATCAAATTATACAATTTTGAAAACATTTTCTTTCTATTTTTCAGCTATTTCTTTTCTCAACCAAACAACTAAATATTCAGTTTTATTTCTTACTTATCTCTCTTTTCTCAGCTTATTTCCTCTATTTTTTTTCAGAACTAAACAGATCGTAAGAGAAATTGTTAGATTCACATTCAATGGAGGTTGAATGGTTTTGAAAACACACTCTTACCGATTTTCATTCGAATGGTGGAATTGAACCTGAGTTTTTAAGTTGTTTTTAGTCGTAGTAAGATTTTTCTTTTTAGCAAGTCCTCTTATATCTCTCTACTCACGAGATATTTTCATTTTGACTTGAAAAATTGTTTTTCTAATGCTAAGTAATGTTGTTAGTTGTATTTTCTTACATACGCAACGTCTTTAGAACTCATTTGTTCTAATGATATTTTAAAGTTGCTTAACTTTAAGAATCAGCAAAAGTACTTGCATTGGAGTTAGGAAACATTTAAATTTACAATGTGTTTAGATAGCACAAAAATCAATTCCATCCTATCGTCCTGAAAGAGAGAAGCATTTGTTGTTTTACCTTCCTTCACCATGAAAAATTAATTGATAATTTGTCACCATGAACCCAATCCAAACACCCTGAATGACTGAAATTTTCACATTCTGTGCACAGGAGGATGTAAAGGATTGGACAACTGATGTTCTCATGGATGCTCTTCACAGAGTAGAAGAGTATGGTAAGCATTGTTCTAAGTAATGTAACTAGTCCTCCGATTAACCTCAAATCACCCTTTGCTTTTTAATTTTAATGCTTAGTATAAAAATTTCCAGTACTATTTGTTGTCTTGATCTCAGCGATGAGATGGCATTGAATCATTTTGCAACTGTTACCCACATATTCACCAAGGAAAATTGCTCTCTTTTGCTCTCTTTAGGCAAACATGAATTACAGAATGGCTCGTATTTTGTTGTATCTTTGGGTGAACATGTTTTATGTACCAAAAATATACAAGATAATTGCTGCGTACGCACATCATAGCAGAAACTTTGATCCGAAAAGCATCTAAACTTGTAGTTGTAGATACCGGTCTCATTCAGAAATAATGTATTAGTTGGTTGTTTTTGTATATTATTGACAAATTACCCAATTAATAATAGTTTCTTGATATAAAAGTGACCTACTTTTTATATTTGTTATAACGTACTAAGCAAAAAAAAAATTATGTTTGGTGGACTTAAATATAAGTTTCATTTCCCTACTTTATTTCATGGTACTATTTCAAAAATATCTTGAGGTTTTACATTTTTGTATGGGAGCAAAATTGAGGGTAAACTTCTTTGATAATATATTAAGTAACTCATAATGGTGATACCTAAGATATTAAAATTAGTTGTGTAATATTTATTAAAAAATTAGATATATTGTTTTTTTAAATAGATATATTATAAAGAAATGTGTGAAAATAGATAAAAGTAAATAAATAAAAACAAGTATTTAAAAGTATTATATTTAAATAGATGTAAACATTTAGAAAAATGATATAAAAATGTTTAGGTGTGGGGGTTTTGTCTTTAAGAGAAAGAGTCAAAGTAAAAGGGAATTAGGGTTTTAAAAAATAAAAAGTAAAATAAGTAAAGGTAAAAATAAAAAGTGAAGATGGGTGGTGGGAGGAGTAACACTTTAGAATTTTATATTTGTCAATTAATTATTTAAATCATGGGGGCGTCTTCCTTTCCTGCACCCGATTGTTTTTTTCTGCTCCCCCAAATTTTGTAAAATACCAAAATTGACCTTTGAGCGTTTTTTCCTACCTTTGAGCTTTAACTAAGTAAAAACCATGTAGATTGGGATAACAAAAAGCCCAATGGCCAATAAAATCCTTTGTTAAAGAAATTTAGAGAACAAAATATTTATAAAATTTTATGGGTCATTTCTTTTTAGTATGAAAAAAAAAATAATAATAAACCAAAAATCTAAAAATAATACATTTATAATCTAACTATAAATATAAAAACTTAAAAAATCTTGAAAAATGAAATAAATAATCTAACCATAAAATCCATTTATAAAAAAAGTTACATGACCTTGATATCCTTGTGAATAATGTTTGGTTGAGCCTCTTTATGAAGAAAATGTAGACTAGAAGTTGTGTCACGAAAAATAGCAGCCCTCTTTGGCCAATCTAGAGTAACATATTTACTTTTTAAACTTGTAAAAATGTTCTCCTTGCATTAGCATAAACCAATTCATAAATAACCCCTCGATAGTTGATTTAAGCAGTATCATACAATAGGGAAACTATCAAACCCTTAATTCCTCGTAACCAAACCAAACAGGGAAGGGACTAAAAGCTTTCAAACTAATTAAACTTATATAAGAACCATATTCAAATTGTATTAGTATTTACCAAGCAAAGAGCTGGCAAGGCTATTTTTCTGCATAAACTCATAAACCAGTATTTGATTACTACCCTCAATACAACAACTAATCAGTTCCATAAGATTTGGATGTCGTATATTTGATATCAAATCAATTTCTGTAATAAATTTATGGACCCCTTGTTTAGACTCGACAGAAAGAGAATTGATAACAACCTTATGTGTGATAATGAAATTGATGCCCATTTTGCAAGTTCGAAGTCGAGATTTGTGTTCAAAACAAAGCAGCATGAGGGCTAACATGTGCAAAATGATTCAAAATATGAAATTCAACCAATAGAAGGATACAATACATGGAAATCCATGCACTTGGAAATTAATATAAAATTGCATAAATTATATAAGAATATGAAGAAGAATCATTGTTAAATACTTAAGTTGGAAAGTTATGTTCAAACTACAAGTTCAGAGATAAATATTTTTCAGTCGTCTAATTAAATCTGCTGTAGTGTTTTGAGAAAGATAGTTTTTGATAAGAATAACGTTTGGTGACAAGAGCATTTATAAATGATTAAGATAATAAACAATTATAGAGTTTGTAAGAAAAGCCTTTAGCAAATATGAAGTAATAAACACAAAAATGTTTTATACTGGTTCACTCCACCGAGGTAAGTCTAGTTCTCCTCTAAGACCTCTTATAGGATTCCACTATAATGTTTAACAATATTACAACTGAGTCTTTACACCACTCCTGGTATCACCTAGTCAATCTCAATATCCCCGTTACTCTAACTAGAACCGAGTTTTACCACTCATGGTTGTGTAGTATTCTTCACCACTCATGGTATCCTTAGATAGTCTCGATATCTTCCCAATACGTTGTTAGTTGAGTTTCATTCACTCTTGCTTTCCACTAGACAAACCCGTCTAGCTACTATTTAACCACATCGAGTTAAGCATTAAGTGTTTGTATTCTCTTTAGAATATGCAATCAAATAGATCGCTTACAAGTTCTTAGACGATTACTCTCACAAAGAAGATATCTCTACAATACAAAAGTATTTTTTTTCTTTTGAGCTTGGTTTTCTTCTCAGATTTTTTCTTTTGTATGCGTGTGCTTATTTTCTTGCTCTTCTCTTAAGAGATCTTCAATTTATAAGCTTCAAGATAAGATCTGTCAAATAGTACTTGGTTTGGTCTTCAGATTTTCTTAGCATTGTCGTAGGTTGTAGCTGTAGGTTAAAGTCAACTTGTTAGAGCAGACATACTTTTTTCAATACTTTATAAAAAGTAGGTAGTACAAACTTTTTGGCACGACTTTTGATAGAGAGAACATTTCGAGAATGTCTTATTTGTCTCTAATGTCCATTTCTAACTTGTATATATTAAAGTAGATGAATGCTTGACATAGGTAATATGTACGAAGTATAGTAGATATGCATGCAGGCAAATATGTCATTTTTCTTATCCCTTTTGTTGTTTTGAAACGTTGTGCATTTAATGCTCTTTAATGTGCGTTCAGAACAATTATAAGCTTTTCAAATTTCTACTGCTCGAGCATGATTTGATCGTTTAAGCATTCTAGTAGAGATACCAAGCAGTTCATGAAAGTTTCATCATTGGATGGAAACATCATTCAACACAAGGTATCATTTAGCCTTTACAAGGCTTTTCCTAATAACTCCTTGTTTAGTGATTATTCATTTGGTGAGATGTTTTTCAACACGTGTTTTTGGAACCTTATTTATCTCTTTTAGCGTTTTTACCAAAAACATCATTTTGTACTTTATAGTGAGAGCTCATATAGCATTATTTAGCAAAGTATAGCACGAGTGCGTTTAGCAAGACTCTTATATAATACATTGATGCATTTTATAAGGAAATTGTTTGATAGTGCGTCTACTCATCTATTAGTGCTAAAAGCTTTTCTTCAAAACATTTAGATTTAATAAAGCTTTTTCTCAAAATGCATATCTTTCAATTATATATTATTTTTCAAAGATAACACTTTTTCATATGCTTATTTCATTTATTGTTGTTTGTTAAATTTCAAAATATATGAGAACATTTAGAGAGTTCAGTCTTATAGAAGATCTTGTCTTAACATAAGTGTGAGCACAATACCGTACATGGAAAAACTCACCATCACATAATAAATTTCTATGAACCTAAAGATGACTTTTTAGAATGTCTTGCAAATTATTATTAGTAGAAGCATTGTACAAGATAATTGAGAAAATTTTCTTATTAATACCCATTGCTTTAGGAAATCAAACACACCACTTTCTAGTTCAACACCCTGGTGTAGTGGTTTCATTCATCAAAATTTAAGAATTTTACTTGTCAATTTCCATTTTTCATCAACAAAGTGTGGAGTTAGGCAAATATATCCCTCAAAAGTAATTACAGCTCAAACATTAGAGATTAAACAAATTCTATTAGGAATCTTATACATGATTTGCTTAACTTGATCCATATATTCAATGTATTCCTTTTCCATATCTGAAACAATAGTGTTCCTACATTTCATGTCAACAATAGTATTACTGTATTTTAGCCACTCTTTAATTCCTTTATATTCAACGAAATTATAAGGAAGACTATATTTAATTATGACTCTCACAAGTAACTTACGATGAATCTTTTGATTGATTTTTCTTGTCCCAAATTTTCCTTCTTGATAAAATCAAGATTCAGACCCACTTCTAAGTTTGTAATACTTCTACACGTATTGACATGCCGACTGAAATGTGAAATTACATAATTTTTTTTTATTAATAGGTTGTTTTCCAACTTTGTAGTTATTGTCATAATACTTATATGTAAACTTTTCAATGTCATTCCCGTCTTTTCCTATTTTTTTGAAAAAATTCCAAACATTTAAGACTTCTTTTTTATTTATGGTAGCACTTTCAGATTGACTAGGAGTTTTAGATACAAAATCATTAACCAAAATCAAAGAGTTACTTTTAAAGTGATCCATATTTAAAAGCTATTACACGTAGTTATTGTTGGGCAAATTTAAGGAAAATGAAGGGAAACACAAAAGAAGCTCAATAATAGATCCAAATCTTGTTATTAAATATGAATTAAATAGGTTTAAAGGTCACAAAAAAACTGTTAAAATCATGACATACACAAGTAGAAACCTGCGATTTAAAAACGTTGTCAAATAAAATCCAACATAACTTCAGCAAAACTCATCATTCTACCATCACCAACAAACATCCTTACCAAAACTAATAGTATCCTTATAACAAATCCATATTAGCATTCAAATATCATACTTAACAGAAGAGATTATGTGTTGATGAGTAAAAACAAAGATACAAAGCTCAATTCTCCTAAACATCTATTGTAGTTGCATTATTGTAAAACATGACTACAATGTCAAGATATGTCATGTAAGAAGTTTTATGAAATCAATGCAATGAGCAAAGGAAATGTTCTAAGCATTTGAGTTCAATAATCAACCCCCAGAAAAAATCATTGGATAAACAACTCAAACATTAATGTTTCTATTGCATAAGATGAACAACAAGAGTCTATTACAAAAACCAGAAAAGGTCATGGAAAATCCACTACTGGTAAATTCAATACTCTTGACATTTTGTTGAAAAATTACCTTTCAAAACACTTGGTTGATTGCTTCTACTCAACTGACTGGATTGTCTCTTAAACAACCTCCTTTTTCGTTGCAAGTGTTTAAGGATAAGTAGAATTCTCTTTGATTAATGACTCTCACACAATTAAATTAACTAAATCAACTATATAACGAGATTGACCTACTGAAATTTAAAACAATGCCACTACCCAAGACATGTCCCAAACATACTAAACAAACATTAGGAAAAGAAAGAAGAACGCGTTAAAAGCTATAAAATGAGATGATAAAGGCAATATATGTATCAAAAATTCACTATATTTTTTTATTAACTAAGTTCATGTAATGTAATGTATTGAGAATTACAAAAGAATGTAGAACTACGTGTGTATCAAATTTAAAAAGTGTGAACATCGGATTTGGAAATCCAATTTTTATGGAGATCCAATGAAATCTATATCGGACTTTAAAATTTATTTTCTAAATTGATGTGTTGACCAAATATGATCTGTTTAAAGTGTTCACTTAATTTTAAAATCCAATTAATTAAAAAATATGAATATACCATATTATAAAATTTAATTAAGGATATATCTGTGTATGCACCGAATTGTTAAATCTAGTATTATGTTTTCATGCACGGATTTCCAAACGGTTTGAGTGAGAATTCCGGTGAGTGCACTTGGAATCCGGTTAAGGATGTGCATACAACCTTAGTATATTTAATTATTAAATATATAATCTTTAGAGGTAAAAGGTAAAATGGGAAGGATAGCAAAATTTGGATGCAGGAAGAAAACATGGGGTGCAGGAAGAAGCTCCTTAAATCATTACATTCAACATGGGTCAGTACACAGTGCCTCTCATTAATATATATTTGAGTATTTTACTGGTTTTTATATCTCATTAATCTTTTTAACCAAAATATAAATTTAATATATATATATATATAATATATATATATATATATATATATATATATATATTACACAATTCATCTAAAAATATTTATTTTTTATTTCGTTATTTGTTAAATATATTTATAGGTTTTTTATTCGTGAATATTTATAAATATCTATAAATATTTATAAATTAATTTGATCTTTCTAAAATAAAATTTTAAATAATTTCTGTCAAAATATATTTTAAAAAATTAATATTTTACAAGATAACTTTCAATTTTATAGATCTAAAAAAAATAAAATATATGAAATAAAAATTTAAATAATTATTTGATTATTTATATATCATTCAATAATAATTTTATTATAATCCCTTGAATTTAAAATAAAAACTTAAATAAAATTTATTAATAGATAGTATGAATTAACGTATATATGTAAATTAAATATTATATTCATTTCATAAACAAGTGAGTAATTAAATACTCACATATTTTGAAATTTGAATCATAAATATTGGTGAGTAAGGATTGTTTTGTCATCCGGGTATGGAAAAATACCGAAAGCAGCTTAATATAATATGAAATAGATGAGATTGGAGGAAACTACCTACCACTAGCTCCACCAAACCCCAGTCTCCAAAGTTGACCAAAACGAAACCAAATTCCAACTTGAGGAATCTCTCTGCTATCTCTATAAAGTGGAAACCCTAGCTATAACTCTGTACTACTTTGGTGCAGAATTAGCAATGGGTTCAGGGAGCTCGGAAGTTAGGGTATTGGGGAAGTGGGCGAGCCCATTTACCAACAGGGTTGAGCTTGCTCTGAAGCTGAAGGGAGTAACCTACGAATACTCGGAGGAAGATCTCGCCAACAAGAGCCATGACCTACTCAAGTACAACCCTGTTCACAAGAAGGTTCCTGTTCTTCTCCACAATGGAAACCCTTTAGCTGAGTCGCTTATTATTGTTGAATACATCGATGACACTTGGAATAATAACCCCCTTTTGCCTCAACACCCTTATGAGAGAGCCTTGGCACGTTTCTGGGCTAAGACCTTAGATGACAAGGTATGCTTTACCTTATATTTCTAACACTATCTTCAATTTCAAAAATCATCATCATTCAATTTTGTTTATTTTAGATTTTGCCTGCATTATGGAATGCGTGCTGGAGTGATGAGAAGGGGCGAGAGAAGGCAACGGAGGAAGCCATTGAAGCTTTGGAGATCCTGCAGGAAGCACTGAAGGAGAAGAGGTTCTTTGGAGGAGAGAGCATAGGATTGGTAGATATTGCTGCTAATTTCATTGGATATTGGGTTGAAATATTGCAAGAAATTGCAGGGTTGAAATTGCTTACCCTTGAGAAATTTCCAAAGTTATATAAATGGAGCCAAGAGTTTGTGAATCACCCTGTCATCAAAGAGGGTCTGCCTCCCAGAGATCAATTGTTTGCTTTCTTCAAAGCTTCTGCAAAGAAATAGAACAATTTAAGAGGTCGGATTCATAATAAATTCCCATGTTTTTCTTCCAACTATTCATCTTTTCATCAGAAAAACCTGCCATTGTTAGAGTATTGCCTTTTTTTTTTTTTAAGTTGGTTCACTGTTTTGTTGCTTCACTAATATATTTATTATTTGCTTTTTAAATAATATTACTGATATATTAATTTTACTTTCACTAGCCATGTGAACAAAATATTGTTTTTAGCATTTGTTGGCATCACCTTTTTACAAATGAAAAAAATATTTCTCCCACAAAGTGATATAAAAGGTTTCGAAGAAATGGTTTCTTAATTCTTTTGCAAAATGGAAGGTTTCGAAGGACATATATTAAAAACCTTTAATAAAAATAAATAGAATGAATTAAAAGTTACATAAAAAATATTTTCTAATATTTTTATATAAAATCAGTTGTTTAAATTTTAAAAAAATGCTTAAAAATATAAGTAGTTAGAATCATTTGAAATGCCATTACACGTTGACAATATAATAAAGTTACTTTCATTTAGTTTTATTTTTTTTTTATTATTATTTTCAGTAACCGGAAATGCGCTGATTCTCTATTTAGGCAGACAGTAATCAAAAGAAAAAGAAAACATGAAGATCAAAACTTTAGTTTTACTTTTAACTTTCTCTCCAGACATAAAGAAAGTGTAATAATTTTATTTTTAAATAAAGTTAATTTTTAATATCAGCAACAATAATAATAATAATTGCATGGTACATGGTTTAACCGAGCGGTTAAAGGAATGAACCATTGGTTCACTAGAACCTTATGTCTACAACTTACCATAATTGGACTAGAGATTGAGGGCTTGGGTTGTAACAATGGGTGTTGTTTCTTTCACCACACACTATGTTTCTTTCACTTCTTCAAATTCTTTTAATTTCAATTTTATCCTTAAGTTAAAACTATTTTACTTTTACCATTTAGAATTTTTTTAATTAATTTTAAAATCTTATTTTTACTCATTTATTTTTATGGGCAGTTCCACCCCATCCATCTCTCATGGATTCCACTCTTTTCTCCATTTCTGTTTTTCTCCATTTCCGTTTCACTTCTTCTCATATCTTCTTTCGTGTCACTTCATTTCTCAAATGGAGATATGTGAGGGAATTCATAAAAAAAGAGAGGTTGGGATAATGTGTTTACAAGAAACAAAATTAGAAATAGTCGATGAAGAAATGTGCTACGCACTATTGGGCAATAATGATTTAGAATGGAAACATGTGTCAGCTGAAGATGGAGCAGGGGAATTTTAACTATATCGTACGGATACTTTTGTTTGTGAAAAAGAGAATAAGAATAGTGGTTTTCTGTATGTGAAAGGGAGATGCCAAAAAAATAACACGCTAATTGTGATTGTTAATGTCTATTCACCGTGCGATGTAAAGTTGAAAAGACAACAAGAACATGGTGTGTCTTAGGGGGTAGGGTTGAAGAAAGGAAGAAGATATGAGAATAAGTGAAACGAAAACGGGGAAAAACGGAAATGGGGGAAGAGAGTGAAATCCGTGAGAGATGGATGAGGGTGTAGTTGCCCAGAAAAATAAATGAGTAGAAATAGGATTTTCAAATTAATTAAAAAATTCTAAATGGAAAAAGTAAAATGGTTTTAGCCAAAGGATAAAATTGAAATTAAAAGGATTTGGGGAGGTGGAGGAAGCATGGTGTGGTGGTGGAGGGAACAACACCCCGTAACAAGACCTGCACGTGAATTATGGTTAATGGGCTAATAATTTAATTGGGTCAATAATCTAATTATTAACATATACTAACAGAATGATTCAGGATATTGATAATTGATAACAGTTTTTGAGCAACGAACCGAGAAAAAGGTAGGTTGGTATTATATTGATTTATCAGGTACCCTATAAATATAGGACAAAACCACAAAGGTACTCACTCTGAACACTCTGAATAAAACACTGAATATTCAATTGTGAGCAAAAGTTCTTTAAACACACGTCTAACATGGGCGTGAGAGTGTCTTTTGTAGGTGCTCACCCCTAACTTTGAAGAAGAAAGAAGCAAAGCTAATGATCCAAACATTGGAAAGTAGGAAATTCACGTCACAAAGATACGTCTCTCAATCCTACACGAATTTATACCGAAACAATAATAATAATAATAATAATAATAATAATAATAATAATAATAATAAAAAATAATATAAATTATAATAAAAATAATAATAAATATAACTAATAATAAATTTTATTCTTATTAATTAAAACATTTTTTAATCTATCACATCATTTATTAATTTTTATAAACTTTCATTTCAAATTTTTATATTTCTCGCTATTTTTCTTAATAAAAACACCATACTTTCACCTTTTCTTTTCTCTTAAATTCATTGCGTCAAATTCATTTTCAAATCCAAAAAGTCACGACGAAGGTAACAAAAGATATTCCAACCTTTAATTAGTGAAAGAAGGAGGACAAAAAAAAACCCAAACTTTAAACGGTTAAAGAAAAAAGGTGACAAATAAAAACACAAATTTTAAGAAATAAAAGAAGGTAAAAAAATACAAAAAGGGATTCTGAGAGAGGAAGTTGAAAATTAAATAAAAATGAGAGAAGAAGAAAAGGAATACTTAAAAATGATAGAAGATGAAGAACTTCTACGTGGAAGAGGAGGAAGAAAAAGATGCTAATAAACATGCATTTATGAAGTTTTGAGAGAGAAATCGTGTTTTTGAACTTTTGAGAAATAAAGTTAGAAGAAAACTCTCCAATGGAGAAAACCTTAGAAGTTGATTACCATTGTTGGAGCTAGAGTTATGTTGTATTTTCTAATAAAAACATAATCATGTTCTCTTTTTAGTATGTTGATTTTAGGTTTTCTCTATACACTATTTAGAGACTTTTGTAATAGGAAATTAAGAGAAACATGGGAGAAGTACAACAACTCCAAATGTTTGTATTCAAATTTGTCATCATGAGCAACTAGACTCTTCTATATTGGAATAGAATGTAACTTCTCTTATTCTCTATACTAGTATTTACTTTAGATATATTTAAGTGGTTGTTTTAGTGTTAGTGATTTGATTTGCATTTACTAGTTTGATGACTTGATCATTGATCTTATTTCATTAGCTTGAATTGAGTTGGAAATCTGGTTTAAGTTAAAATCAATCAGATCACCTAATGTTGTTAGATGCTAGTAATATATCTAACTACTTTAGCTAAATATAGAGTCGTGTTCTTAATGAAAGTAATCATTCAACTAGGGAGTGAGCAATCACACTGAGTTTGATAACCTTAGATTCTAAAGTCAAGAAATTAATTTAGTACCTTAGCACTTCCAAGGACACTAAGTAATGAACTTGTCATATAACAAATCAATACCATTATAGTAGAAGAAGATTAACAAATTTCAATCCCAACATTTTTATCAACACCATTTACATTAATCATTAAACACTTTCTATTTTGAATATGTTAACCCAACCATGGTTCCATTTCAAATTTCCTCTACTTTAACCAAATAAATTTTTGTGGATATGACCATGTTGTGCTATAACTGAATCCAGTGTGCAATTGCTAGAAATTAGATCAACATTTGGACATCAAAATATCACCTTCTATTTCCTCACTCACTGCTCCTCGAGTTCCATCCACACTATCTTTATGTGTTGTGCAATGAAATGGTCGATCTTTGATATCATATTGTATTGTAGCCCCACAACGTCCGTTTGTAGCTCCATCGCCCTAATCACAATAACCTCAACTGCATTTGCTACTTTGCATGTTTGCACAACCTCTCACTACATCTCCTCAATCTTCCCACTATTCACCGGTTGTCAATTTGTAAATTGTCGAGATCTGTCACTAACTTCTTGATCTCCTCCTTCCTCACGACGTTCTCATTCACCAATTCATTGTGCTCACGTTGCAACACTGTGATCTTTGTCACTGATTCCTCATCATGTTGATCATCTACGCTGTTGTTGGCAACAAGGTCATTTGCCTCAGCTGATTTGATAAACAATTTGTAACTCAAATTATCGGTTGGCAATAAGGTCATACACCGCCGTTGGCAACCACCACCATGACGTAGATCGTCGGAGCTCCTTATTGCCTCGTCAGAGAAGGAAATTGTGAAGATTTGCCACTATGAAACACTACTATTGAACCTGCATCATGTGCCAATAAACACGAGCATCCCTGCACAAATCATAGGGACTTCAAATCACATCTCTATTGCAATGTAGATTGGATTTCCAAGATGAAAAATCACATTTAGCTACAAATCGTGTCTCTTTTCATTGCAGATTTGAAACCATGAGCACCATTGCGTGCGTCACCTAAAAAGCAAAAACTAGACCAGAAAAGTTTCAAATTCAAATAGTTCCGACGACGACAAGGGCGAATGATGGTTAAACATGGAAAATCTAGTTTCTAGTGTCTTGATTCATTTGCGGGCGTATGCTATTTTGGAATGAAAGTAGAAAACCACTACGAAAATCAATTTCTATACCAGTTATAATTAAAACCAGTATAAAAAATTTTCTTGTTTATTAAAAAAATGACACTGTGACAACGTTTTATACTAGTTATAATTAGAATCGTATAGAAAATTTTCTTATTTATTACATAAATGTCACCGCATTCACTTTCTATACCGATTATAATTGTAATCAGTATAGAAAGTTTTCTTCTTTATTACAAAAATTTCATCGCGCTCACCTTCTATACCTATTCTAACTATAATCGGTATAAAAAGTATTATTTTATTTACACTTACATTTAGTAAATTATAATCGGTATAAATAGTTATTATAAAAATATATTTTTCATCAGTGAGTAATATTATTCCAAATAAAATCATTTGTGCAAAGAATTCTCAAAATGTATTTCAAAATATATATGCCTTAAAATACAATTTATATTTCGTTAAAATATTTTAATATTATTTGTTTATTTACATTTTTATTTCTCTAAATTCATATACTATATTATTTTTAAAAAAATAGTACATTTTTTAGTACTAAATAAATTCAATTATATAACATATATTTCATTACTTTCTTACAAAATTTCATTTTCTTTCACAACATTTTCCTTTAAAATTTTTTGCTAATTTAAATTTCTTTAAAATACATATCTTTCTAAATATTTATTTTTCTAAAAATTTATTTATACATCACATTTTAAAATATTTATATCTGTTTACATATAATTTTCTTAAATATTTTTATGTATTTATTTATTTATATTTAATTTTAAACATTTCTTTAAAATATATGTACTTTTAAAAATTAATTTATCTAATTCTTTTTACCAATATAATTAATTAAATAGTGTGTACCGTATACCTGTACTTGTAAGTGAGAGACCTTCCGGCAAGAGAATAAGGCTGGCGAGCAGTCCTGAAACTTATGCAAGTCTAAGCACAACCTCTAATCAAGTTTATTGGAAAGTTTTACTTATTAGGTATTGGGTTGTGATTACAACTCTGCTAATCATAAACCCATCTTGAAACCTATAAATACAAGTCTAAGGTAAGGAGGTAAGTGATTGCATTTATTACGAATTTAAGTTTTTACTATGACCCCGATTAATTAGATTACTGACTTGAGCATCATAGTGCCTTTGACAGATATCCATTTGTATGGTTTGAAGTGCAGGCATTGAGGACAAAGAAGAATTTGACCAAGACACTCAAGATAACATAAGCCAAGTAGGAGAAAAAGTGTGAAGAAGTGTTTGACAGTGATTCTCGACCCCACACCTGAAACATTTTGACGTCCACCGTGGGGTCGAAAGTAAACCCAATGATGACCATAAAGAACATGAACTCAAAAGATCCGGCCGAAATGATTAGAGTCATGCAACAACAAATGTTGGAAATGCAGCAACACTACGAGGGAGAGTTGGCCGCCTAAGGTCTATTGAAACTCATCCCCTTCATTATGCCCATCAATCTCCACCCCTCCATAATGAAGACTAATCGCTATGCTAGAAAAGGCCTTATCACTATATACATCGACCGAGCTGTCAACTGAGCCTCTATCTCGCTCGGTTGTCTCAAAGATCGAAGAAGACACAGAGCTCAAAGATGAAGACCACGAGTCATCACCGACAAACTCTCTGTTGTCCTTTATCGATGACTCCTCAAACAAAGATAGCTGAACGATAGACATTTTATTACCTAAAATTAAGAATGAACCATGTATTTGATAGAGTACATGAGAGAAATTGATGAAAATGACAGTTAAGGCTCACTTCTATTTATAGGCGAATCCTGCATAATTGCCAATGCTTATCCGCCGTTGGATGTAGCCACAATCAATGGGGCCAGATCAAGTGCCTTTGCCACTCTTTCGAGGCGTAAATCATGAGGCAGGGCACACATTTTTCCGCAAATGTCCATTCATATCCAAGATTCAAAATCAAGCCGAACAACAAAAACCCCGACCTAGGGAAAAGCGAACACCCACGAGCATGGTCTAGCACTCCGAAGTGCCTTAATAACAAACCCCAACGCTAGGAGCTCCTGACTAGGGCTTGGGGGCCTGTGCATTGTATACTCATATGAGCAAGTGAGAGACCGGCCAGAAAATAAGGCAGCTGAGTGGTCCCAAATCCTATGCAGCCCTAAGCACAACCTCTAATCAAGTTTACTTGTAAGTCTTACTTATTAGGTATTGGGCCTTGATTACAACTATGTTAATCAGAAGCCCATCTTGAAACCTATAAATACAAGTCTAAGGTAAAGAAGTAGCTGATTGCATTTATTGAAAATTTAATATTTTACTATAAACCTTTATCGGTTATATTAATGATTTGAACATCAAGATAACATAAGCTGACAAGAGAAAAATATGAAGAAGGGTTTGATAGTGATTATTGACCCCACACCCAAAAGATATTAATTAGAAAACATTTATTTTTAAGTAATTAAAAAATAATAAATAAAAAAAATTCAAATATCATTTCAATTTACTTCCTCGATAATCCAATTCTAGTCCAATTGAAAACCGTTATTCCAATAAATATAAATCCCAGTATGTTAAGAAATAAAATACAAAAATTTGTATAACACATAGTAAGATGATGTAAATAGTAACTCTAAAAGCTAAAATAAAATAAAATAAAAGAACAAGCATTGATAATAGTGTTAGAAAAACAAAATCCCCAAATACGGGTTGGAGCCATGGTCGAGGTATGCCTCTATTACTTTAAGGCTTTCTTAATTATATCCTGCTATTAATTTCTCAGCTTTTTAGGAGAGTAAAAATGACCATAATAATACATCAAATATAATAGATATCCAGATAAAATTATACATTCCAAATTACAAACCGCCGCTGATACCTTTTATTTAGAGAAATGATAGTACGACAGATACAAATATTTTAGATTCATTTGATATTATTTCTTTTTATTTTTTATTGTTTTATTTGTATACGTGTGTTTTAGAGTAAAACAAGACAAAGATGACACAATTACAAGTAGTGTGTAACAAACAGAGAACATGATAGTTTGAATTGAGCCGTTAGATTCACGCACAAACTAACCTATTTGAAGCGGTTTGTCCCAATGGAAAGAGTGCAGAGTTGTTGTAATGAAAGGCATTCAAATGAAGAACATAAGGTTTTCCACGGCAGGATGCAACTTGTAACAGCCTTTATCATTGAAAGCAGAAACTGAGGAAGAAGATCCAGTAGTGGCAGAGCGATCAGATTTGGCTTCATTCATTGCTTCATAGTATACTCGGCCTCTGTATGCAGCTAGATCAGCATAGTACACTGGAGGAACTAAAGATACTGGTCCAGTGCACTTTGCAAAGGTAAAGCACATTTCGTATATAAGTTTCTGCAAATCATCAGATGTAAATTTGTGTTCATCCCATAACACATGATAATGAGTGGGCTTGCTTGTACCCGATATCCCTTTGTGACTAAAAAGGTAGAAGTCAAATTCATAAGGATGTACCACCTCTGTGTCTACAACTGTTCCTGGTAGCACATTGAAACTTTTACCCTTCACAAAAAATCGAGTTTGATGTCGCTTTTGAGCAACAATAAGAGTGATGGTTGGCGAGTGATTTGAGTCACCAAACACTGATTTCAAATCTTGCAGCTCTTCCGTGAGAACCATGTTAAATTGACTTTCGCTCACGCCATCTCGAAAGATAACAATTTTTTCTGGCCACACATTGTTCAGCTTATTGTAATGAGAAACCAGTTCAAGGCAAATTCTTCCAAAATTCAAAATTTTTTCAACCCGGTGACCTTGAGGACAAACACGTGCAGCATAGCGATTTGCAGCAGGCCAATTAACAGTGGCAACTACAGCAGCAATTGATGGACTGTTGGTGTCCCTGGAAGGTGGATGGTTAACATCAGCCCCTATGAACATAACATGACTTTCGCCTTCAAAGTTTGGGAGCCTATTCATTAGTTCTACATTACTTCCTCCAATTTTGGCATTCATCTTGAAGGCAAGATTTGTAAGGAAGTGATCCTTTGCATCATTAGCATGACAACGTAAGCAGCATTGTGTCACCAACCCGACCTTGGTCTCAGCGATCAATTTTAGGTTCTTGTAACCTGAATCTTTATCGGCCATCACACAAAGAAGAATCTGCAGGCGTTGTTCACATTTCTTTTTAACCTGATAATCAATGTTTTGAAGTAACTTACACAGCGAATCGTATTCGCGAAGAGTCGACATAGGATATTCTGAAGAACAAGCTGGCTTCTCCATTCTAATGCCGAGTAATTTGCACTTCTTACAAAGATTTTCAATGAATTGTTCGCTTTTAAATTGGCATTTAGAATCAGTAAAAGAAAGAATGCCCCAACACTTAAGCGGCTTGCCTTCCACCATTGATCCTCCCTTCAGATTCCACTGAGGTTTCCCCACTTCCAGTGTCATACTAATAATTCCACCCTTTGGATTAGCTATCTTCAATTCTGGGGGCTGAATTACGCGTCCTGTCACTTTTGTCATGGAAGTGTCCACACGCATGCCAAAACTATCCATAACACCACCTCTGTCAAAACAGATTCTGTGAGGCCTTTGTTTCCAACAAATTCAGGAAAAGAAACTGTCAACAAAAATTATTTGCAATTTTTGCAAATGCTAAATTCATTGCAACAATTACTAACCAGGCAAGCTCTCGAAACAAATTCACTTACCCACACGGTCCTTCCTCTGATTTCACTATAGTGCATATTTTACTTCTTCTTTCTCCTGCAGAAGCAAGTGACATTCTTCTCAACACATTGCCAGCATCTGTATTCAGTAAATTCTCTTTCGGGCATCTTTGATCCTTGATCAAGATGCACAACTCCATGGGCACATAATTCATCTTGTTGCCTCCAAAATCCAAGGCAGGAATTTCCCTGTGTTGAATCTTCACCTTATGCTTCCTGAAAAAGTAATCAATTAGACTACATTCCCCTGCTGGATTCCGTCCCTCAGTGTCCAAAACAGGGAATCTGATCTTGCTCGTAACCATGGGTGTCAACTTTGTAATAGTGTATTTCTGCTTCGTCGTCCGGTGGGTTACCTTAACTTTCAACCCGACAAGTAAATCCTCAACTTTTTTCCTGAACTTGGGAAACTTCCTCAAATCGAAATTCTCAATCTGTTCGTGCAGAAACTTCAACACCGGTTTCTCCTCCCCAAAATACGACAGAACGGAAAAGTCGACGCACAAGGACAAGCCCTGAGAAGTGGTCTTAAGACTCTGCTGAAATCCTCCAGTTGCAATTATCCCTTTTGAGTCTTCCGGACTTATGGGATGATTCTTGGGGAAGAAGCAGCACCCAACCGTATCACACTGCTTACTGGGATTCTCCTTCCCCACCAAATTCAAGCCCTGTAAAACATCTGCAGGAGTTCCAGGAACCTTTCCACTCAAGTAATCTCTCAACTTGCGGAGTTCAAGGTTCTTCACAAGTGTAAGAGTGACCGAATAGCAAAGCGTTCTTGCTTCCCCACCTTTCACCACCTTCACGTCGAAGGTTCCTTCCTTCAAGCGCTCCGAGCTGAATATGCTCTTGTCACCGTCGTACGCCGAAGTCGGCAACGCGTGATCGGAAAACAGCTTATCCCGAATCGACGACAGAAGAAACTTGGAAATCTTCTGAGGCCGGTTGTTCATGGACGGAGCCTTGGCCTTCACATCCACGTCATAGTGGAATATTACTCTCTTTTCATCAAACTCAACAAGGAAATGGTTCACCTCAAGGGTGTTTCTCTTAGCTGCTATTTTTCCTCCTTTGTCAGGCCTACGCATTGGTCTGATGCTCTCTGCTTCTTCCTCTGATATCCTCAAAGATCCGACGTCTGTAAAAAATTGAAAATATAAATTGAATTCTTACTATCATTTATTATAAAGATTGATGCATTTTTAAGCTATAAATATAGCAAGAAAGGCGCGCTCAATACCTAGATTTTGAATTGTCCGTTTTTCAGATTCAATTCCAGTTTCAGTTTCATTTTCAGGTCGAGGTTGAGAAGCATGCGGTTCTGAAGATTCACCAGGGGAAGAAGGATTTAACTTCCGTTGCCACCGTTCTTGGGGCTGTGGTTGAGAAGGAGGCGTGTGTTCATTGCCACCACTTAACTGGGGATGTTGGTAGAACCTTCCTCTACGGCCACCGTAACTGTCGCGTCTGCCGTAACTGCGACGACCAGTATTGCCGTATCGACCATCAGAAGTGTAGTGGCCGGCATTGCCCTCACCGATACCATAACTGCCACTGTCACGGCCTTGGTAAGTGCCACTGTCACGACCGCGGTAACTGCTACGGCCACCGTAACTGCCTCTGCCTCGTTCCATTGGAATTGGAGAAATCGGGAGCGAAAAAACCGACCGAACAAAGTCAAATGAAGTAAAACGCTAACGACCGCAGTAACTTTAAGGGGTATTTATAGAGACATTAGCGAAATTACGAAACTGCCCTAAAGTTTGATAGCGGACATACCAAAGGGAAGTTTGTACATGATCGTAAAAAGGCGAGAGAAGGTTGCGGAGATATAGAGGGTTTGTCTGATATACCCTTTGTCGTCATTGGTCAAACAAACTCCATTCTCTCGTTTTAGTTTATTTTGACTGATATCTCGATACCCTTGATGTGGAATAAGATGAAATTCAATTGTTGGTCAATGGTTTAAATTAACTCTTGAGTTTTGTAAATCATCAATTCCACTTGCATGTTTAGAGTATTACTTTCTTATTTATTCTATCAAGTACTAAAAATTAATAAATATTTCTAATATTTTGAATCACCCATCTTATTCATCGACTTTTAATGAACACAGGTGATTCCAAAAGTGTGTGATAGTTACATGATAAAATAAAATTATTTTAGGAAAATATTTTGAGAGTCTCTTGACTGAAGGATTCAAGTTATATATATATAACTTATCAGACATATGCAGAACTAGGTCTTTTTCTTTTTTAATCAGCATATGGCACAACTAAGTTGTTTAAATATGGTGTATATGATGAAAATGGCAGCTATTAGAACTAGCATCACCGGTGTCTTGACTCCTTTAAAAGCATATTAAGTGTTTCAGTCTTTGAGAAACTTGGTGTATTATTGTTTTTAGAAAATTTAGTTTGATGCATCTTCAAATATTTTTAATGAATCAATGAAACTCGATTTGTGGATTTTTTTATGAGACTAGCAAACACTTCGTCTTTCAATCTAAATTATATTATTGGATTTAAATTCAATGATCAACACAAAGTGTATTTGTAAACCTTTTATATCTTGAATTATCTTTATGAATATATCTCACTGTATTGTCTTTTTACATGAATATAAATTAATAACTCTTGCATTTCTCCAAATAAATAGATTCTAGAAAGCCTCATAATTTGGAAATTTTAACACTTAGAAATCTTAATTGCTTTTCAATAAAATTATACGACAATGTTGAAGATGAAGGTGCATTAAAGTAATATAACAAAGAGGTAAAATTATGCAAAACATAAACTAGCAAGAAAATAAAGAAATTAACAAGATAAAATTGCAAGAAAGTAAGTGAAATAAAATAAATTACCAAGGATAAAAAAATTAGTAAAAGAAATCAACTAAAGCGATGACTTAAATTACAATAATCTTCTAGAGTTTCATTATTCTATTTGCCGCATTCTCAAAGTGTTTTTTTGTTGTGAATACAATTTGTCACCCATTTCAAACACAAATAACTTATTTATATTTTCTATCTATTTTGATAGCTAAGCTAAAATAAATAAAAAAAATTAAAATTACATAATAATTAGAATAAATGCTAGAAATCTCCCTTAGTTATATCTACTAAGTCCACGTTAGTGATAACTACTTTTACTTAATGTCTCCTTCAATCATCACATAACTTTTCCTTCAATTTTGTTTTGTGAGTTCCCTTTTTTGATAAGCATATAATTTACCTCTTTCTTGATCATCACCTTACTCATACTTGACCATTTTTCGATATTTTACGTAATTATTTTTTGATTTATCTTTCCTTTAATTTCTTCATTTCCTTTTTTTTTATTCTTTTGCTTTTTCGATTCCTTTACCTCGATCATTTTGCTCAATATCCATATTATTAAAAATCATATACATTTATCACCAAGCTTTGAATATAATTATATGTATTAATAGTCAAACATGTATAGTTTAATGGTCACTTGTCATTCTTTGCAAAATTGTATAAGCAACGCTACTTCTCTAGCACCAACGGTCAAGGTGACAAAAAAAAAAAAAAAACAAGCTAAGATGAAGGAAAATGAACAAAATAAGGTGAACAAGAAGATGAACTTTGTTTGGCCCAGTAACGAAAAGCTGAGAACAAAGTTGAAAAGGAAAGGAAGTACTTTGTATGTATGATAAGATACCATTGATATGCACAAACAAAGAGTGAATAAAGTATAGATAGGATTAAGCTAATGCCAATAATCTCCTAACGAATTTGGTGTAAGAACACCTAAAACAGTACTTATAAAAATTTGCAGAAAATGTAGAAATATAAAAATAAAGAGGGTTTTTGTTAATTATACTTCACAAGTTCAAATGAAAGTATTTCTTATTCACTTAAATAAAAGGTTAAAAGTAGACTAATAAGAATTCTATCTAAAGAAATAAGATTAAACCATCCTACGAATAATAATTAGAACTTAAAAAGAAAAGAGGAAAATATACTGTGTAATAAAATAAAAGAAGAATACATGTATGGAACATAACCTTTGAATCAACTATAAAATTACAAAAATATCAACCAAGATGGATTATTCTTCCATGCAGAAAACCAACCAATATATGAAAGAGAAAAAGATGGATAATAAATGGATGAGGTTATAAATTGATGTTTTGGAAGTTCACTAATCTCACTAACCATTGATCAAGATACTAAAATTTCACTGATCAAAATTATGGAGAAGCACAAATTCCATGCCTAGAACACTTTGTTTCCTGTCTTAAACAATCCTTTTAAGCATTCTAACTCACTTAGGATTAAGCTCAAGATCTTAAATTTTCTTTTTTACTGGAAAATTTCCAATTTAGTCAAGTTTGTTTCATCTATAAGGATTCACAAAGTAATGGTGTGTGGATGTTAATAATAGTTAAACAAGTTCACATTACAAAAAATAGTGTAAATTGTTGCAGTTTTAATATGGAGGTTATTTAAAATCGTCAGCTTTTACATTATAACATTTCAAGAATTATTATTTTTTGCATGTAAAATATGGCGGTTTGAATTGCCATGATTTAATAAATTTGAATATTATTCTTTCTGGGTTCCTAATTGAGAGTTCTCTCTACATATTTTTGTTTTCCACCATGTTAATTATCAAAGCCTTCTTTTTGTGTTTTGTATTACTTTTGAAATTCTCCACCAATTACAATTTAATTTTGTTCTTAATCTTTTTTAATTCCTGCATTGCACTTTGCTTATCCTGCACAAATTTACTGGTTGTTGGTTTACATTTCAAGCTGTTATAATTGCTTTATTTATGTTTTGTTACTCGGATTGTTATTTAGAATTATGATTCTCGATTTTGATTGATGAACTGAACTTGTAAACTCTATGTAATCAAAGTTCTGTTTTAGAATCCTAATACCCAAAGTGGGCCTTAGCATGTTCTCTTGAGTAAATTTAATTCAAAAAGAGCATTCTGACTTGCGTTTTGTATGTACTTTCATATGTTCTGTTTTCATTTATTTTACCTTTTCACTATTAAAAAATCGTATTTTTAATTCGTACATTACGTTTCAGTTTTTATGGAATCAAAGCGTATAAAAATGCGGTTGCAGTCTCATAATTTTAAAAATAATATATGCCTCAGTTGTTAAGTAACCGGTGTGTAAAGATAATATTGCCTTAATTGCTAAAATGAACCGAGGCATAAACTTCACGTAACAAAGATACTGTCTCGGTTGGCAGATGGACCCGAGACATATTGGGCTTGGACTGTGGGAGCTTAAAGCCAGAGAAACCTAGCCTTTGGGTAGCGAAAGAAACTTTTCCCCAAAAACCTAGCACCTCTCCTCTTCTCCTTTTTCTTGACGATGTGCGACGACGGTGAGAGTGCGCGACGGTGCGGCGAGAGAGCAACAACGGTGCTGTGATGGCGGAAACTCTTTTCTCATGGAGCAGCGAGGACGCGGCGGTGGTGAGAACTCCTCGATCTCCCTCACCATCTCCATTTTCTCCCCTACCACCCTCTCGAGCTGCATCTCTGCTCACGTCTTGGCCAACGTCCATATTAGGGTTCTTCAGATGGAGGAAAGGGGAAAAACATTTTGCCTTCTTACTCCTGCGTCGTTGTGGAGAGGATGGAGGCGCAAAACTCTCGGCCATGGATGGCAGCTTAAGGAGTTCGCGATTGAAGCTCATGGTTGTGCTTGCCAGGAAGAAAAGAACTCGTCCGCTTCAATGGAGGTAGGCACCATGAAAAGGATTTGCAATTTTTGAGTTTGGTTTCTGCAATTTTTGAGTTTTTGGGTGAAGAAGATGAATGATGGAGTGAACATTGTTTCTATGATTCTGTGTGTAGGTTGGGGTAGAGAAGATTGAATCATGGAGGTGCAATTTGCTTTCTGGTTGCGTCAATTGAGGAGGACAAACTTGCGAAGAAATCAAATTGGGTTCTGGATTGCTTTTATGGTGGTCCGGTTGTGGAGCAGAAAGGGAAAACGTTCTGGGTTTTATCAAATTGGGTTTCTAAAATTGGGAAATCTTGGGTCTTTGTTTTCATCCCGATTCTTCACTACAAACTTAAATCACGAATTGAAATCTTTAGGGAATGGGAATTAGAGGACAAGTTCATATCTAGAAGCTTTTCGGATTCAAAAATCACGAAGGATGCCCAATCTGAAGGCTCGCAGAAGGAATGAGATGTTTCTTCGGATGAAATTGTAAAGGAAGAAGAGTGTGGCCAGATCTCCGAATCGAGTCCTTTTAAGGAGACTCTCATGCTAGAAATATTTGGTGAAGCAAAAGAAGTGCCACAACCACGTTTCACAGTGAGAGCAAAGGTTATTGCTCTGATATTGCTTCTTGCAGTTGCTTTTTTGTCGATATCGGTCACAGATCCTCCTGTAATTGATCGAACTGTGTTTGAAGACCTCTACAGGGTTTATGAATCCTATGAATTTTCAGTGTTCCCAAGAGATAAATTTGATCAACTCACCCACTATGCAGAAACAAATTTTGATGAGATAGCTCAAAATTTGCAAATTTGGTTTACCAAGTTGCTGTCAAATATTATAATTTGACGATTCAACAGGATCATTCCATGGTGAATCAGTATCCTAAAGTCTGAAAAAATTAAAAAGAAAAAACACATTACTGCCTCGGTTACCTAAAAATCGAGGCATAATCTTACTCCTTTTGCCTCAGTTCATAACCGAGACATAAAACCTACCTTTTTTTTTACCTCATCTGTGTATGCCTCGGTTGCACAACCGGTGTCTATAAGCAACAATAACCTGTGTTATTTTCTCTTACTGCACTAGTGTTTATTGTTAAAATTGAGATTGTTATTGCTTCTTGCAATACACTATAATTTCTAATTACCATACAACATTAGCATTAAGAAAATCTTCATGTCTCTACCAGAGTTGTCAAGCTGTCAAATGTGGTTTCCAACTATGATTTTTAATTTTGTAGTTGTTTAAGTTAGTTAACATGCAACTTCCACTCATATTCAACATTTTATATTTGTTTCAATAATTGCATACTTATATTCTGCATTAGCACCCAAGGAAGGAAAAATTGGATTAAACTTATGGTTAAGTGTTTCAAAACTACCAGCATTGTAAGTCACCATTGTTTATGCCACAAAGGTTTTCAGGGAACCATTGTCCCTCACAATCTTCTTATAACCATAGTTTTCTCCCTCTTTGTATGATCCCCTTGATAAATATTTTTTTTCTTTTTATGTTTGTTTTGTAGTCATGCCGCTAGATGAATCGTGGATTTCTAAACCTCGAAACACTACTAAATATGCAAATTGGTTGAACTTTTTTTGAATTTTTCTTTGGAACAAAATGGTCTTGCCATTAAGTGTCTATGTTCAAAGTGTGGGTTCAAAAAATGGAAAACTAGGGATGTGGTTCAAGAACACTTAACATCTAGAGTTTTCCCTAAAAACTACAAAAATAGGTTTTTACATAGTGAAGGACTGAGTGTAATTGATACTGCAGCGGCTAGAAATGCTATTAAAACAAGATCGTATAAAGACTAGACAATCTAACAACTCAAGTTTTAAAGTTTAACAAATAACACTGAACGAAATATCACATTAAAAGTAATGTTGTTTTAAAAAGCGTCTAAGAGAAATAAATTTTGGAACATCTTTTTTAAACAAAAACAAATTTAAAATAATGTTTTCTAAATTATATTGTGTGAAAGAAAAAGTTTTATAAAAAAACGTATAAAGAAAGGAAATGTCTTTCATAAAGAATCATATAATGAATTAAAGAATAGTGCTTTCAAACATATATCGTGTAAATGGACAACATTTTACAAACAGTGTCTTACGAAAAGAAACGTCTCTTTGAAGCTTAAAAATATGTTTTACTCAAACAATGTTGATCAAGCAAGCGTCTTAAAAAATGTATCATCTAAGGAAAACTTGCTAAATGCTATAAATCACAAACAACTTTTTGAATATAAAGCATATAATGTTTCACACTGTCTCATTATTATATAATGCTTGCTAAACAATGCATTTATTAATGAGTTGAAAAATGATAAAATGTTTTGAACACATAATACAACTTAACGTTTATCAACATTCAAAATATTTAATGCATGTATGATAAAGTGCTTCAATCCTTATATACCTTGTTCTTGATATTTGTGAGATCACAAAAGTATAAAGACTTGATCAAAATCACTACACATAAGATAAAGACGTTGAGAGATATGAAGTATATTATGGGAATGTTTCCCTTGAAGCCTTCTACTATGACTCATCATATAAGCTATGTTTTAATAAAATCTATGACAAAGCATTGTACCTCTTCTATGTAAGTCTGACATCCTACCTAAAAAGGCTATTAGCTTTACATGAAGTCAACCTTTGTGTATAACAGACATTTCTCAAAGAAAGCTATAAATAGATGGATGCATGAAGAGAAGACAAGAAGGATACAATAGTGAACTCTTGAATGCTCATACAAACTTATTGTTGCTTTATAGCGTTTAAAGCTATTTTCTAAGAGAAAGAACCATTGCAAAATCTCATATTTCATTGTATTGTTTTTATCCTTTCTTTGAGAGTTACCAATCTGTATTTACTCATAATACTCATTGTGTTGTACATTCTGAAGAGAATTAAAATGCTTGGTATTTAACTCAGTTGAGTTAAACGATCTTGTCCAGGGTTGAAACTGGGACTGGTTAAACTTGGACTAGTCGTGTTCACTAGGTGAACTAGGAATGATACTAATACTCATTGTAAACCTGAAGAGGTAAAACTTCTGTAATCTTCTTAAAGATTAGTGGAATCCCTTAAAATTTCTTAAAAGAGAACTCGACGTAGCTTAGATTGAATGAACCAGCATAAAATCTATGTTATATTGCTTTGATCTTTGAAACATTTTCCATATATGCGCTTTATATCTCATATCTCATTTAAATCATCTATCTTTTGTGAATTCATTATATGCTAATTTGCGAAAAAGTTTTAAAACATGGCAACATTAACTTAAATTGTGATTTTGAAAAATTTGAGGAGTTTAAAATAATGGAAAATGAAAATGAAGTTGAAAATTTTTCAAGAAGAAAGATTGGGATTAAGAAAGATGATTTAATGATAAATTGAGAAAAGTTCAAAGATTGGAAAACTTTGATTCATCTTGATTTGAACTATTATTGAGAGAGTGGTAGGTGCCTTTAGTAGCATTTCCTTTTCTTCTATTATCTCAATCTCTTCTTTTTTTTCTCTTTTCTTTCTCATTCTTTTCTCTTATCTTCTTCTCTTCATACTTTTTTCTTCTTTTCTCCTCATTTTTCTCTTTTCATTCTTGCTCCTCTTTCTCTCTTTGTTCTTCCTTCCTTTTCTTGTCTTCCTCTCTTATTCTTTTAATCTTCTCTTGTATCCTTTTATCTTTTTGTTTTAAAATTCTAATTTCATCCTCTAGAATGACAAGTTGGGCCTCTCTTTTAATTTTCTCCTTTTCTTTCTGTATAGCCTCTTGCTTTCTCTAAATTTTTAGTGACTTTAGCTCTTGAGCAATTTGATTTAAACTTTTTAGTGCTTATTCACTAGAGTCACTACTAATTTGGTAAGAATGATCCCTATACATGTTTATGCATTATATTTTTGGATTTTAGATTAAGAAACTTTTTTCTTTCAAAAAGAGATTCCTAAGGAGAGGTAAGTCACTAAAGATTACTTAAAAACCATGTTTTTCCCTCAAGACCTCTTGCACCAAACTTCTCAAAGAAAATTAAGTTTGAAAGAAAAGTGGACAAATACTAAACTATAAACAAATAAAGAAAGAAAATAAGCTAAGTTATGCATCCTAATGGTAAGACTAGAAGACACTTAGAACCTTCAAAGCACTTAGCACTTACCAACTAAAAATGATTTACTAAAAGAGTATAAGGTTCTAATTAGGATATAGGATTGAACACCAAAGGTTCCCTCAAGACACCTAATTAGGCTAGTATTACAAGATGAAAAGCAAACAAAAGATTACCACTCCCAAGCTTAGCTCTTCCTCTCTAAGTGTTTCAATCCTCCTTTTCTTGTCTCCTCACCAAGAATTGGATGAGCTAGACGAGCTAGAGTCATTTTCTTCCCAAGCAATGTATGCATCTTCCTCTTGTGAAACTTCTTCTTTTTCATTTCCTCACTCTTTTTGTTTTTAGGACAGTCAGCCTTGACATGTCCTCTTTATTCACAACTATAACACTTGTAGCTTGAGGAGGATCCTTGATTATCCTTTTTTTCACTTCTAAACTTGTCCTTACCCTTAGCTTTCATGAACTTAGAAAATCTCTTTATCATGAGGCTCGTGTGCTCATTATCATCAAAACCGTCTTCAACTCTCGAGCCCTTTCCCTTAGAAACTTTAGTTTTGAATGCTAAGGTTTTCTTCTTTCCTTGGTCTTCTTCTACAATTAATCTATTGAGCTCAAGCTCATGGTCATGAAGCTTTCCAAATAGATTCGCCATGGACATTGAAGAAAAATTTTGTGACTTTGAGATTGCGGTCACCTTAGGTTGTCAAGTCATGTCCAAAGATTTTAATATTTTTACATTAAGTTCATCAATGTCAAATGTCTTACCCAATCCAGTGAGATGGTTGACAATGTGTGTGAAGGGTTTTTGCACATCCGCTATGGTTTCACCAGGCTGCAAGCTGAATATCTCGTATTCTTGTATCAACATTTTCTTCCTTGCACGCTTCACATCATACGTACCTTCATGAGTTACTCGTAGGACCTCCTATATTTCCTAAGTTTTCTTACAAACAGATATTCTATAGAATTCATCAAGCACAACAGTAGAAGAAATAATATTTCTAGCCTTAATATCAAATTGTGTTTTTCTATTTTCCTCAGCAATCCAAGACAAATATGGTTTTTCTTGTTCAACACCATCAACAATTTGGGTTGGAATAAAAGGACCATTTTCCACTACTTCCCATATGTCTCTGTCAATAAACCCTATGAGAATTTGCATTCTGACTTTCTAGAAAGCATAATTATCACTAGTAAAAAGTGGTGGTCTGTTGATGGAAACACCTTCAGCACAAACTTGGTTATGTCCGGCCATTTTCGTAAAATTTGAAAAAGTATCAAAGCAAGCTTTGATATCAATTGTTGGAATTGGTATCGCGCAACGATATGTTTAATTATCATGTAAACGGACAAAAACCAAGAGGGGAGGGGTGAATTGGTTCTTTTTAAAAAAAATAAAATAAAATTAGCTTCCTTTTAAGACTTTTGTCGAATAGTTTATAAACAATAGATGAAGAGATAAAGAGAATCACACACAGGATTTTTATATTGGTTTAAATCGAAGGATTCTACATCCAGTTGTTAATCACTTTAGAAAGAGTGATTAACTTTTCATTAAAATTCAGTTTGATGTTTACAATTACAATAGAGAAATAATAAGAACAAAAAACACCTTCCTTCAACACACGACAAAATGAACACCAACTCAATCAACTTGCAGAGAACTGCTTCCACCTTTAAACACACTAAAAACAAGTTTCTCCTTTCTCAAGACTAGATTAAGCTAAAACTTAAACTTAAGAACTTCCTTAGAACCAATTATGTGCTCTCAATAGTTTAGGTAACCTATAAAAGGTTTTAGGAGGCTTTTATTTATAGACCAAGGGTCAGAAAATGAAAAGACTACTCCCAACTGCTAGAGATAATCGATTATGTAAAGTGATAATCGATTATTTTAGATAGTTATGAGTTTTGAAACAAGTGATAATTGATTATCCTTAGTGATAATCAATTATTGTCGAGCCCTGAACAATATTAAAACTTGCGGTGATAATTAATTATCCTTAGTGATAATCGATTATTCTCGTGGCGGAACCTTTTCTACTTTTGCTTGAGATAATCAATTATCCCCTATGATAATCAATTATTGTTGCAAGAAATCAATATAAATGATTAAGATACATGTCTTCTGAATGCTTACATTTGAAATATTATCCTAACACAAATGTTTCTACAAAAATTACTTTGACAAAGTATGTGAAAGTTCCTTGAGGTCTTCAAGTGCATCATCATCAAAATCTTTTCAAAGCATCAATGCTCTTTATTGGCAACAAGAACAACACGGAAGAAAGGGTAAGCTAACATGCAAAAAAAGTATTCATAAAACAGACATAGAGATGTTATTACACATAACTCATTCATAACAACAAACATATAAAGACTCATACTAGACTCAATGATCCAAATACATGTATTAATATCAAACTCTAGATATTTATGCACTTGTAGTAGCCTCTACTACTCTACAGAGCCATTGCCAATGGGTTTCACCCTACCGCACACAAGGTTAGTCCCTTAACATCTTTGGCCAAGGTAAAGCCCCTAAACTATGATCTCCTACTCCTTTCACCATATACTCCATCTCTACTTGATATTAGATGGTTACTAGAGTAACAGGAAGACTCCTAAAATTTAATCTATATATTGATGCATACACTACTGTAACCACAACTAGTCCTCCTTGGACTAGAACCAACCATCTCAGATAAACATCATAAACCAACCATCATTTTAACATTTACAAAATCACACATTAAACATACTAAAAGAAAACATATAGATAGAGTTAGACTCTGTTAATTTTGCTCGACGAGAATATCTACTCTCTCAACTAGTAGTGCTTGTATGTACATTCGCCCAATGACCAGATGCTAACCCAACGAGATTATCACTAGAACTCACAAGCTTAAATTTTTCTAAAATTAGCCCAACGAGACTTGTCTCGCCCAACCACTGCCAAGTCAGTAAGCTCTATGACTTTGGTTGCGGCTAGCGAGTATATTCTCACCCAACGACCACCAAGTCAATAACTTTTTGACTTTGACTTCGCCCAACGAGTATATTCTTGCCCAACAACCACCAAGTCAGTAACTCTCTAACTTTGACTTCATCTAGCAAGTATATTCTCGTCTGACGAGTCTGCATAATTCTACATAACATAACGCTGCAGATTTATGTCATTCTAACCCTACAAGTTCACAAATGCCAAATTCAAATTACACCACATTCAATTATTCAAACAACATCATCTGTAATACCAATCAGGCACCATTCCCAATTTCATCCTACAATTCAACTAAACCAAATTACAACTCTAGTTTCAATTCCACGCATCAATTCTTATTCATACAATTCAATCATAAGAAAAGTACCATACAAGCATACAATTAGCAAATTACAAGATATCAATCACATAAAAATTATACAATTAGTCTCTCTTAGGTGTAAGATGGATCAAACAGCCCAAGAACCCTTATAACATCCTCAGACACACAAGAAGCTCTATTTATCCCTATAAACAACACAAACACGATTAAGACACACCATTAGGACTATTGATTAGTAGAGAGTAGCAAAAACAAAAACTCAAGCATTACATGCGAGCAAAAAAGGGTCACATATAGAGAAAGAACAAACATACCAAAGAAAAGGGGAAGAAAACTACCTTACTTTTATTGAAGAAACTGATTGAAATAGAAATGTAGACCTCATTGCAAGAATCACTCGAACAGTATCTGATCTTCAAACGGATGAACGAGAAAGAAAGGAAAAAACTCTAGTTAAAAAAAATTATAAAAAAAAAGTGTGTTTTAAATAATGAAAATCATTTATAAAAGCTCTATATCAATTTTTAATACTAAAATTATCAAATCATACTATTTTAAACATATTATCAATTATAAAACACAATTTTCTAAGTTATATATATATATATATATATATATATATATATATATATTATTTTAGTTTTTTTTTAATCAGACGAAAGTTGGTCTGAGGTAGTATCATGTCAGGCAACTCGTTTAAAAAATGGAGTGAATGGATCAAATAAATATAAATTTTTTTAGGTGTCTTTTTAAGTGAGAGTGCCCCGGATGTCTACAATGTTAAAATAATGTTTGATTAGATGAACCATGTCTTATAAATACATATTAATGTTTGTTGTATGCTTTGTTGATCATTCAATAAAGATTTAATTGATACAGATATTGAATATAAAGTTTGTGTTTTTTAAAATTCTTACGTAGGTAAGAAAAAGTCTTAGCAAAGTGTTCCGGGTACAGACATAGCTAGGGAAACCTAAACCCTATTACATCATTCAATTTTCGTTATTTTAAATCAACGGCTCATAATGGAGGGTACATAAGTTTTCTTTCTTCTCTCTGTTAAAGAAGAAAAAAGGTAGAAAGTGCAAGAGAAAGTGAGGAATCAATAAGGGTCAATTTTTGGATTTATCCTCGATATCATTTGTTTACAAGGCATTTCCGTACAATATTTGGATTATGCTATTGTAATGGAATCTTACATTAGATTTGAGCCTATATTGAAACTTAGATTTTAGATTAATGGTTTTCAACTTTTCCCTTAACCGGATGAAATGTTATGTGGTACATTCTAGTCCTCATTTCTCGTACCCTCTACTTTCGGGTGCAAAGAGAGGGTTTGAACTTTGAATAGTGTTTGGTTCGTCACTATTATTCAAATGAAACCAAGAACTGAGAGTGGCATGTGAACAGAATGAAGAATGAGGACCATGCACATTCAAAAACGATGATGATTGGTCATATATTTCATGCAAAATTATAGTTTGGATTGTTGTCTTACTCATTTTGCTATGTATACGGCTGTTTTCATTGTTTTCTTAGAGATGGGGTTCTCTAATGCAGGTAAAGACAATGGAAGATACACTTGTGGCCAACCACTGCAAACACATGGCTACAACATGGAGTTTGGCCAATCAAAAACCCTGTCATTTGCTGCAAATACACTTAAAAAAACCTTCAAAGACTATTATTTTAATATTTTGATTTTGGTTGTTAATTAGCACAAGTCTGATACAAAGATAAATCGTCAACTTTGATATGACTGTTGAAATTTTTTTTACTTGAATAAATTAAGGAAATTAACTATTTGAGGTATGAGTAAAAAAAAATCTAAAATCACTTCTAACATTAAACTTTATAACTTAAGGTTAGTGGGTTTTTTTTTTATATACCATTCAATATTTTCATTTCTTCTTAATGCAAGACTTTCAACTCCTATTGAGTTTCTAGTAACTTTGAAAAGGGGTGAGGAGTTTCATGAAACAAAGTTGCACTAGAACAAAATGCATTCCACGTCACAGGTTTCATGTTAGGTGGTACAAAAGCAAGAGAAGATTGACTTATATAGTATTAAGGTGAAGGAAGAACTTTTGTCTCAAAGTTCTTAAACCTATAAAACTCAATCTTCTTTTGGAGTAATCCAATTTCTATGTTAAGTTTGATTTCTCTATTAATAATTTTTCCTCAACTTCATCAAAATCTTTGGTTTAATAGGCAAATAGTAAAGTTCAAAAATATTCATTTCATAAATTTTTTATTGGATGCAAAACTTTTTACATCGATTTTCTTAAAAAACTCACATAAACTGACGCTGATCCCTTCATAGGGTCCAACATAAATTTATGTCAATCATTTAAAGAAACTGGTATAAAATTATGTCACCAATTACAACATGGAACCTGTATTATACATAATAAAAAGTTCAAAGTAAAATACTTAAAAAGTATTTTTTTTTGTTAGTATTGAAAAAGTAACTCAAAACAAGAAATCTCAATTTCTCGACCAGCCGGACTACTAATCCAAGTGTAATACTTGCCTGCTTATGTGTGAATGGCATGGGTTTAATTTTGAAGTTACTATGAGCTTAGAAAAACAGTTATCTGCCATCGTGAGGTTCCTAATGAGTGATCACATTCACGTTCACATCCACATGTTTGTCTTCTATTCCCGCATGAGAATAATTTTTTTCTAAGAGATTCCTTTTTCCTTAGAGAGGGTGGGGGTTACTTTAGTCTGTCACAGCCTCGAGCATGAAGGTGCACATGCACAACCACGCACGCAAGAGATAAGTTTGTAATCCATGCAAAATGCTTAATAAAGTCCCCCCCTTTTTCTCATCTATTTTTTGTCCTCTTTCCTTTTCCTTTTGTGGGGTGATGTTACAAAGACATTGAGATAAGGACAGTTTTTGTAATCTAGGAACCAAAACATAATAGCATGATGAATGGGTAACTGCTTGTGTTGGATATGATTTAGCAGGCAACACTATTTTACTGTTTTCCCCGTGTTAGTTGTTTCTTTCTTTGGCTCAACAAGCTTTTCAGGTTCTGAGATCATAAGCTATCATAAAATGAAACAAGTAGACTTTTGGTAGAAACATTGCCACTCAAACTAATCAGCTATGCAAACTCAAGGGTGGTGGAGGTTACAATCACGCGTGTATGAAAGAGAATGAACAAATAAACACACGGAAGAGTTCAACAATGAGCTTTGCTTTTCATTGTTTTGTGTTGCAAGCTGCTTTTGGAGATGATTGCAATTAGCTCATTGGCAGTCCACGTAACAAGAGAGAGATTTTGAATATGTTTGATTGAATCTTTATCCAGTGATGCTGGGAAAGAGACACATCCTGCTAGAAGTTTGCCAAAACAAAGGACAAATCAAAAGAGAAGAGTTAAACAAGCATACAAAATTCTGATTAAGATCTCATTACTTTATATTAATATATTCTGAAGCCCCCCTTTTTCTTGTGTCAAATCTAAAAGTTTGAGAGCAAAACTGAAGCAACTGGTCCCTTCATAGTTCAAGGTTTCATAGTTCATACCTGAAATTTTTACAAGGCATAGTAATGAATATGAAGCCAACACCCTTGCCCCAACATCTTTATCATAATTCAAGGATTTTAGTAGCAGTGGCGTGAGGATTGAGAATGCCATTGGTGGGAACTTTCTGTCATCAACTAAGTGAAGGTAGCTACTCATCCAAGAAATTGTTACAAGGCTAGCTCGTGCTAAACTTGGGACTCCATTGATTGAAGAATCTGAAAGTGCCTTTAGTAAATTCTTGTTTCCACTCTGGAACAAGACACATGCTGCTTTTCTTCGCCATGTTTCAGCTTCATTATCCTCTTCATTCTAATCAACAACACGCAACCAATCAATATCTTGAATTGCAAGTGATACTAAAAGCCATTCCTGTTTATAGAACCAGGGATATGAAACTTTACAATTGCATAATTATAATCCAATGGACTACCTTGTGAGCTGAATCATAAACAACAATTTCCTTGCCATAAGAGGAACCTTCCATGCAATTTTCTTGAAAGCCAGCTTGGTGTAGAACTGTTCTCTCCATTAATGATTCTCCTGTATAAGTAAAGTGTCCTGCTAACAAGAGTAAACCTCTTGCTGATTGTTCTTGTATTTTATCACTACACACTTGACAATCTAAAGCAACCATAATTGCCTCAATTGCTTCTGCTCTATAAAAGCTCTCTTTGAAAGGATCTTCCTGCAAAACAACTGCTTTTCCATTTGTGAACTCTTCAACAAACTAAACTTGATATATTACGGACTAATGGACTGTTAAACAGTCTAAGAGCTTGATTTTGGAAACAAACAATTGGTTATAGAACAACTTGGAAAATTATTTAACCGAAATGTTTTTTCTCCGAGCAATATTGTTAATGTTTCCATACAAGGATTAGTAGGCTGAAAGAATTACCATAATATCAAGCATCAATAATACTGCTGCAACGAGAGGACGTTGTTCAGGTGGAGCCCTCTGAAGATAGATGAACAGAATGTGCATTGTGTTTAGGCCACCCCATCCATCTTTAAGTCCCCTTAAGAAATGTAAAATCTTGGTGGTTCTGACAAAATCAAGAGACTCATGTCAGCACTTTCTGGTAAAATTTAATAAGGAAACAAAGAGAAGAAGAATAAAAAGATATCTTCAAAAAAGTTAGGTAGGGAAAAAGTGCCTTTCAAGATAGAGTAACTCAGCTAGCACAGCAAAGGCACATCCACTGCAACTTTTACTATTGTCGAGAATAATGAGTTCTAGTAAAGAGCTCTTCTTTATATTGTCAGATAAGAAACTCCGGCAGCTTCCTTCAGCATGAATGCAACTATAAATAATAAAAGCAGCTTTGTTTCTCTGATGAATCTCTCCTTCTTCAATTCTTTTCATAAGAAAGGTCAATCCCCCAAGAGAAACAACCTGCCTAGCATTCTCTAAATTCTTATCTTCATCAAAACCAGTAAGAAGTTGGTCCATAAAGTAAATTGCAGCCTCTTGAGGGCAGCATTGAACCGTAAAGAGGGTTAGAACTTTGTTTCCAAATTCTAACACTCGAAGTACAAGAGACACCCATTCTGGTGATAACATCTGTTTTGCCTGTGGCTTTAACAGATAAAGCAGAACGGCAGCTTTTAGGAACAAGCCAGTCCTTCTTAAAAGTCTCACAAAGATATCTAGTTGTGGATCCCAGCTCAGTATAATTTGTCTAATTGCATCATTCCTTCCTACTAGTTCTGCTAAAACTGATATAGCCAATTCTAGAATTTCATCTATACTTGAGGCAAACATTACCTCCAGGATAGCCTCAACTACACTAGATTGTGACACTGCTTCTTGAATTAGATGGTCAACATGAGAGTTCAACCAAGCTTTGGCTATCACACGAATTGCAAATTCGCATTCACTGAGAATATCTGATGAACATATAGTTGTAATAGCTCGAACAAATTCGCTTGAAAGAACGGTTGCTTCGTTTCTAAATGAACCATTGCAGGATGTGTAGTTGCTGTTCGTTAAGCTTTCTGCTTGCATACTCCTACAAGAAAAGCATTGGAAATAGTCCAATCTCTGTGACCCTGGCTTTAATTCAGCATAACTATTGTCAATTGACCTTGAAGATTTTCCGAGGAATATAGTGTCTTGTTTCTGCCAAAGGTGAGAAATAAAAAGACATTATATGTTTCACATGAATTCTATATTTTAAATCTGTCATTCAACGAAGATACTGAAACTTACCTGAAGTGAACTGCGGTTGTAGTCATCTCCATACAAATTCTCATCATTCCCTGAGCCCCATTTGATTGTCAGCAATCCATTTTGATCAGCCAGGGTGGTAGATTTGAGCTCTAGTTTGGGGCCAAATACTTCCTTGTATCTATTGCAAGAAACCAAAACACAAACTACCATTTACCTGATTTGTTTCTTGTGAAAACATAACTAGAATGAATGAACAAGTGAATGAAAAATATCCATGTTACTTACAAGTTTTTGTTGGTTGAAGGACTCAAAACAAAAGAATCTGAAGACATTTTTCTGGATGATCCTCGACTTGGTCTTGATGGCAATGGAACAACAGGAAGGGGAGGCTCGTTTGCCCCAACTTTAAGCCACTGCTTGTAATACAAAGCAAACAAAGCAGTTCCTGTATCCACTTTTTTCCCATACACTTTGCTCAAAGTCCTCATTGTGTTCTCCTTCGCATCCTGACATTCACTCGAAGCCGAAAGTGCATCGAGTTCCTCAGCATACCAAATTTTAAGATGGAGAAGATGAGGAAGGAACACGTGCTCCCAAAGGTCAGGAAGCAAGTAAGTCCTAGCCAAAAATGGAGAATCAGAAAACACTTGCAGCAGGTGCCTAGCACAAATCCTGTTGTTCTTCTGAAGCTTGTAAACTATTGCCAAGTAGAGCTGAGCACAAGCAGAGATATGGGAATTGGGTATTCCACAAGTTGAACAAGCTTCCCTTGATGTTTTAGTTTTACTGTTCAATGAAGAAACTATGGTCAAAAGCTCAATGGAATTCCTTAAGCTTTCCATCTTTATCTCTTTCCTTGTCCCTTGATCCTGCACCAACTTGTCAATATTCTCCATGGCTAGTTTCATGTTCACCAGAACCTCATCTTCTGACCCAGAACCGTTTCTCCTTCTGATCAAATAGGAACTGCACTTGTCCCTCACTATTTTCCTGAAATGATCATCTTTCAAAAATCTTCCAATGTAGCCACTGAGGATAGAAACCACTGCTCTGGTGGCTACTTCATTCATGGGAGGTCCCAGGGTTCTGGAACCCGGTGATAGCAATGACTTGGAATTCTTCCAAATTTCAGAAACTGAAGCAACCCTTTGAGATATGGATTGAAAAGACAAAGACCCAGTTCGTATGGTGGAGTTGTCGAAGTTGTTGTTGGAACAATCAAGGCTTTTTCGATCGTTGCATATGTGTAGAGGGAGTGAGTTTATTATTATCTCTGGTGTTTGTGGTGAGAATTTGAATTTTGGCTTCAAATGGTTGAGGTTTGAAGTTGTTTGATAGAGGCCTTCTTCTGTAAGAAGCTCTCTGAGGGAAGTCATCTCCAATGGCAATGGGAGAAAAAGAAAGAAAGACAAATTTCAGATTTCAGTGAAACCACTTTCTTAGAATTCAGAACCAACCAATACAAATCAACTGTTTCTTCAGAAGAGAGAAACCGCCCGTGTTAAAAAACAAAAGAAAGAAAGAAAAATAGAGAGTGGAAAATAATAGAAATTAGTTAAAAAGAAAGACAATTTTATTTATTTTTAAAAATGTATTATTATAATGATACTTAATCAATTATATACATGCTTCATAGTTAAATATTTTCATTAAAAGCAACATGTATAACATTTTCTAAAATAAATATAATTTGTTTTTAAATTACACACACTGAACCCAAATAGATCCATTATAATTTGATATAGAGAGTTGAGTGTTTACAAAATTTATACTGACAATTATTCATAAAATATAATTATATATAATTTAGAATTTGACTCCTCGATGTCAAATTTTAAGATGTAAGGAGTAGAAAGATCTATTTATATACATGAAAGGATAAATAATCGATTTATAGTTTACTTTTAGTATAATAAAAAAATTATTAAAAGGCTAATTTATTAATAGTTATCAGATATATTTATTAAAACGCTAATTTCTCTTTCAATAGTTCCATGACAATTATTAAAAGTTATCCTGAACATTAAGGGTTTAAGGAAATTTTATTTATGTAATTTTTAAAAAAATATTTATTTGAGAAAAAACAATCAAAATGTATTATATTGTTACACATTGCATATATGTTATTTGTTCATTTTTTAAAGAAAAAAAAAAGTGCATAATAACACTCGGTCTTCCATTTTTTTTTTTATAATGATATTTTACAACATTTTTTTATAATATTTTAATATAAGTGTGATTTTAAGATTGATTCAAAATTATTCCAAATTAATAATAATAATCATAAAAATTAATATAAATCAATCATTTAAATAATATTAAAATGTTATCGTATTATATTATTATTATTATTTTGGCATTTCCTTGTTTTCAAAACGCTGTTCTGTTTCCATTTGTTTCAGTTTGGGGTTGAATTGGAAAGAGGAAAAAGTAGAGAATAGAAGACAGCTAGGAATGAGAGTGGAGACAGTAAGGGACATAGGAACAGAAATACAGACAAGAAAAGTGTTGGGCTAATCAATCAACCAATCATGTATGCTGAATCTTTCAAAGTCTTTTAACTCGTAACTTCGTAACTTACTAAGTTGTAACATTCCACGCAACCCGAAACAGTTTTCCTTTTTACTATGACTATATATAAAAACTAAACTTAAAACCACTTAATATTTTTACTATTTTAGTCATAAATATTTAAATATAATTTTATTTATATTTAATTAAGTTTTAAATATGTCCCAAATTGATATATTCTTTTATTAAATTTTTTCTTAGGTATTCAAAATCTTATTGTATTCATTATTAATAATATATTTTATGATTTGTAAAATAATATTATAGTTAATATAAACTGATAAAAAAAAATTTATTATTTTATACCAAATTTAAAATTTCATATTTTTTAATTGTGGTTGGTAAGAAGAAACAAAATATTATCTAATCAATAAAAAATTAAAAAAATAATAATTAAAAATTACAAAACTGTGTATCTAAAAAATGAGAAATATTATTAAACACTGTAATTGAAAATAGATTTATAAGAAACTTCAAATATTTATTTATTATTTTCATAATAATAATTTTCCGGTCTCGTTCCTCTTTATAAAGAATGTTATATTCATACTATATTATATTTAGTTTTAAGTAATTTCATTTCTTTTTGTCGCGTTCAATAGTTTTATTTTATTTTTTTACCACATTCAATAGTTTTATATTATTGTTAAGATCAAGATAGTGTAAATATATTTTTCTTCTTATATTATTTAAGACACTTTTTAAAAAGAAAATTGTAATAAAGTTCTAATTTTTAAAGTAAATAATATATCGAATGATAAGTAATTGACGTTAAGAATTTCATTCAACAATTTGAAAGCAGAATATTGACATTAATCGTAAAGTCCATGATGAAGGATAAAAAAGGTATAAGACAAATCATTAGTTTTTTTAATAAATTCTTTATTAGAGATGACCAATTATTTTCTTAGATTTTTAATGAAAACTTATATTTTTATCACTTTTAATAATTTCACATCACTTAAAAATTAAGATAAAAATAATTTAAATAATTCTTTTTTTTTCATGACTAACTCATATTTCAAAATAGATAATATCAGTTGTACTATTGCAAAACATCAAATATCTATTTTACTTACAAAAAGTTCAATCCTTTGTCAAAATTCTTTTAACAGTTAACAAATAAAAAGAATTAATTATTTACTAATATTTTTCTTTTATGATACTAATTATCGTATTTCCTAAATGCAATAAATATATATATATATATATATATATATATATATATATATATATTAATCGCTGAATTATTTAATTTAATTTAATATATAAAAAAATTATTATTAAATATGAAAGTAAATTATGGGTACGAAAATGGAAACCATTGTTACTGTTTTCGTGGTTTTGTTAATAGTGTTGTTTTTGGACATAATAAAGGTACACACAGGTATAGGACAACTAGCTAGGAGCACAGTTCATGGAGTTCCAACACAAAAGACAATGTTCCATAACATGTCTGAAACTTGATTTTTTTTTTTCCATCACGGTATAACTTCAAAATATACTTATTAATTTTTATGTTTTAATGTATGAAAAAAATCAATATACTAATATTAATATATTTTTAATATTTAACAGAAGACAATAAAAAATATCCAACAAAAAAATCTGGACTTTCACATTGTTAGGTTTCACAGTGTATTTTTTACAATAAATACGTATATATTTAAGGCAATCTATAAACTAATAAAAAAAATTCAGTTCAAACATGGATTGTCCTGTTTAAAAATGGATGATGATATTTGGAATGATGTATTTATTTATGCAGGAGTACTTCTTGTGGATAAGAAAAAACACAGATGAAAAAAGTGGTTTATTTCTACTAATTTAAACATAAATACTGTCATGAAAATACCGGAAAGACATATTTGGACCTTTCTTTTTTTATGAAAATCTAACTCAAAGATGATTTATTTACAACTTTAACAGCAAATAATGTGATAATCAATTATCTTATATAAATAATAAATTTTATTTATTTATATTATATAATATAATCAATTATATAATTATTTATTATATAGTATAATAATAAAATAAATTTATATAATAATAATATTGATAAAAAATATAAAAATAAAATAAGATTGTATAATAATTATTATTATAATAATATTATTATTATTATTGTGACGTTCCAATTATATAAAAAAGGAATATATAAATAAGACGTCATCATGCATAATAAAGGAAAGCAGTCAAGAGTAATTACATGAATTTAGAATTGGAGTATCATAGTCCTCCTATAAAATGGTAGGAATTTAAAACTTGAAATATATAACAAGAGTCTTCAAAATAACTTAAGTTCAAATGGAATAAAGCCTAGAGAACTAAGCTGCAGCATCTTTGTTTCCTTCCAAAGCTGTCTCCAAGGAAACCTCATTCTCCTCTGCTCACATCCAAGTGGATGATCATTACAAAAGAAAAACATACGCAAACATGGCACAAACATAAGCAAGCAAGGGTGAGCTATTTATATAAAAAGCATACAATCAAGAGCATGTACATACAAGAGATTAATTTAAAGCAAACAAGATAAAACATCCATCCTATCATGTTAAATACTAGACTTGACTCGTCCGGACTTTAGAATGATAGTCGAGCTATGGCGGGCCATGCACCCGTGGTGGCTGGTGATACTTGGGATCCCCCGCCCTGGGCTCCCCCGCCCTGCCACACGCACGATGTTAGTCCGTTCCGCGCCCTGGAGCATGATGGAAGCCTCCAAGACTAAGACCTCCTGCTACTCCTCACCACATGGTCCAATCCTCTCTACGTGAGAAGAAAGGCCATTGGAGCGTCAGGAAGACCTCCAAGACTGAGCTCCTACTTTCATTCTAAAACACTAAGAATCTCACCGAGAGATTTTACAATTAAACCACCACCAGTAACCTTGAAACCATGTTTATTTCTTTCCCAATTCATATACCTTTGAATTATAATCAAACCACATGTTTAAGATTTAAAGATCAAGTCATATGTACCAGAACATGCTCCACAACCACTTTCAATCATCTCACATAGACAATACTGTCATGTTATCTCAATCACACTACAAAATTCTACAATTTCTTGTAAAATAATACATTCCCAACTGGTTAAATTTAATATCATACATAATCTTTATTACTAATTTTCTATAAAATAATATTATTTTAATATAATTTATTATCATATTTACTCTCTTGCATCTCTTATATATAATATATTAATATAATATATCTCATACTTTCTTTTATATATAAATATTATAATAACAATACAATTTATATCAAAAGTACTTCCCTGCATCTTATATATCCCTATTATATTAATATAATATATATCATACTTTCCTAACTTATATTTCCATATTATTTTAATATAACACACACACACACACACACACACACACACATATATATATATATATATATATATATATCATACTTTTCTAACTTCTAACATCCCAAATTTGTGATAGGCACGTATTTAAACTTATCTAGATGGATTTTACCAATTATACAGTGCTTCTAAAGTTGTTTAGACTTGAATTTAACTTCAAAACATCGCATCCTATGATTTATGGACTCTAATTAAATTCTGCCATTTTTAATGTGTGTTTTTTTTTGTTCAATTTTATCCACCTAACAAGTCATAACTGACTTGTCTAAACTGCCCAAACAGACCAAATGCACTCATTATCCCAAATGCACAAAATCACCATCCAAATAGCTTACAATGCTCCCTTAATTATGAAACTGTCTGCTAAATTATTTAACACTACAAAATGCTTACTCCCAACCTCACCCCACTACCCAATTGGTCACCGGAGAGGGTTCAGATGTCTGAACGCATCAGACTCACCTTCGGCGCTAGCACATATGACTAGTCACAACTGACTGGACCAGGCCAGGGCTGCTATATGATCAGGGATGTGCCAAATCAGGTTTTTAAGTCCCCTCTATCCTACCAACAAAGACATGCTCTCAACAAGTTATTATTTAATTATCTAAGTTATTAAAACTGTCCTACAGTGTTCTAGACATCAAATACCCAATTTTATATATCTCCCTTCCCCTCACAGTAACCTTAAGCAATACTTGTACACTTGTTTAATACCCATATACATACTATCACATAACCCTTACTCCAAACCCTCCAACCAGATCAATTTCAACCAAAATAGATTTAATTTCAACAGAGACACTTACAAACATAAATTTCCACATGTACCAATTCAACACCAAAGCACAAATTCACAGTCTCAGCAATTTACAACTTAACATACTCAAAACCAAAAAATATAATATAACAGTACACAAAATTTCAATTTATCAAACATGCACCTCATACAGCTCATAAAAAAAATATAACTAGCTCCCCTTACCTGGATTTCTCAAAGCACAGCTAATTGGAAAATGTCCTAACACTACCCACACAACAGTGAACTCACAGAACCTACAAATCACCAAAGAGGTGATAGAACACAACCCTTAGAACTCAGATAGGCAGGGAATGGAAGGAAAAACGCATGAGGAACATGAAACCACCAAAGTTGCATGCCCTTGATGCTAGAAATAGTGGAGAAAAAGGGGGAAAATGACTCACCAATCAGAACGAAGAAAATGTTCGGTAGAAAGGAAGCTCTCTATGCAGTGAACACTTGAACACCTTCAGAATCAAGATTGAGCGGTTCAACTGACTGGAATCCTAGAGAGAAGGCAGAGAAAGTTTTAGGGCACAGGAGTTTTAGAGAAAGAAGGGAAAGCTAGCAAATAAAAATCTGACTTCTGAAGAAGCCTCCCTCTAGGCTAAGGCTCCCTTAGCTTGTGGGCTTGGCTACCCCAATTATAAGGGCCATATGGCTTTTCAGAATTTTACGGCCCTTACATTCTCCTCAACAACAAAAATTTTCGACCTCGAAAATTAGACTTATCGGATAGAAGGAACAATCTATCTTCATCTCAGTCTCTAGAAACACCACCTATTTTGACAAAATACTACTCCCCTCAACTTTACTAACATGAAAGCCTTTCCTCTGCGTTAAATGCTCTAGTGTTCAGTAATGTAGATTGGTTTAGCCATTATCCCCAAAACAAATCTAAACTTCTATGCCTCAACTTTTAAGTACCTTTCTTTCATATAACCAATCCTATTGTGTTTGCCACACTGCTAACCACTTATCAATCTTCCGCTACTTCTTGTAAATCTCTTCTAAGACTTCCACTAATCTTGACTTCAAATCAACCCTTGACTGATACTCATTTACCTCATCTTGCTCCTTCTAAGAACCA
Organism: Vigna reflexopilosa; assembly: GCA_027742785.1. NCBI lineage: Eukaryota > Viridiplantae > Streptophyta > Magnoliopsida > Fabales > Fabaceae > Vigna > Vigna reflexopilosa. The sequence continues at coordinate 44,795,606 of CM050911.1, read as the reverse complement.
CCATACCTTTGACTTGATCACCACAATTTCCGAGTTAACCACAATTTCCGAGTTAACCACCAAATGCTATATTTGGATCACCTTTATCCAATCCATTCTGAGAGCTTCACATTGATTTTCTGATCTTCACTACTGAGTAGCATAGTTTCCTACTATACCATCTCATTATCAAAGTAAAACTCTTCTCCTTTGCAACGTCGAAACCAATTTAAGCAATCTAGCTTCACTTCGTTATCTCACTGACTTGAACCATATGCACTTTTTAATCTACTAGCTTGTAATCATACTTAGTCATGCAGCTTCCTCGACTTGAGATTACTAGCCTAATCCGTACCATGCCAACTTATGATACCTTTCAAGCTAGGACTGTCCAAACCGCGCTCACTTAACCATTTTGAGAAACCCACTAGTTATAGTATTTCAACTATACTAGTGAAATCTCTTTACCTCTTCACTTCAAACTCAGTCTTCAAACTCTTCAACCGACTCTTAATCAATTCTTACTAAGCTAACAACTTGAATCTTCTTTCAGTTTCCACGCACGACTAACGCTTGCTCACCTCAAAATTGACCTTACAACTTGAAACTTATCCCGGTTCATTTCCTTCATCCACTGACCCTCTTCCCATGCTCAACGTCCATTTATTCTCCCACTTCCATGTCGGCACTGCATCTTGAAACTGAAGTCTCACTTGTCTTCTTTGCTTCATACTTATCTCCACCATACCTAAACTCACTTCTGATTCTTGAAGATCACCAAACACTCCCAACTGATGCCCCAGATAATGACGTCCCAATTGTTTTAAAGAAGCTCACCTCACATAACCGCCCATACCTGAACTTGAAAACGCTTCACATACACTTGGTACTGATAAGAACAAGCTCACTAATATCCGCTGCGCTACTCTGATCCTCCAACTCCCTTGTTCACTAGTTTACTGAAAGAACACTTCCTTCATGACAATTTGCACCCGAAGATGATCACCCTTGAAGAACCTTCTTCAAAACTTCCATGACATTGCAAAGCCCCGGTAACTCTTTTCTTCCATGATAACCTTGTCATTCCATTTCCTCAACATTGTTTTATGTTCCACAAAACGACCATGCTCGAAATCACTCATGATTGTTAATACTTATACGGGACTGTTCAACCTGTCCTCTAATTCTCTTATGAGATTCTTCAACCTTGTGGTTCTCCATATGATTACACTGAGTCCAACTACTGTTGCTCTAACTCAACTTCCATCTTCCTCTTGCATTACACAACTTCAACAGGAACCCCCCATAAGATATTACTAACACCAATTCTGCTTTAAACACCACAACAAAATGAACTTCGCTTCTCCAAGGTATGAAAAATTTAATGCGTGTTGTAGAACATCAACCAAAACCCTTACACCATAAAGATCTATCTTCTCTCCTCCACATCTCCATGCTAACCCCTTTTGATTCTCACGCCCCTTTTTTCTTCACTGTCTAACTTCATCTACAATTGATGTATAACCACTTACTTTTTCTCTTGAAACACGAGGCTTCTCTTGAAGACCATAAAGCGCTAGAGAACTATTTTGAAACAAAAAACCTCCCTTGAATCACACCTCAAACTTACGAAAGAATAACATCATCTCTTCTTCACTCGTACTTAACAAACATCTTGAATTCCCATAACACTTGCTTCTATCTTTCGCTCAACTGTACTTGATGCACCACCTTCACTTCCCTTCCCTGCCAAGAAACCACTCCACATAAGCTTCAAACCCGAGCCCTTAGATTAACTCCACAAACGTCACATCACTTAGAATTCTTCATGCACTCATCCGGTCAAATTAACTTAAAACCTTCTTCTTCTAGAATTTCCCTCTTCAACTCAGAATCTTTAGAAATACTAACTCTATCTTCGATCCCCTGAACCTCAAGATACCCTTAACCAGCAACACTAATCCTCTGGCCTTATCTGAACTTACCCACTTACTGCCTCCTGTAACTCATCATTCAACATTCTCTTCTACCTTGATCAAACTCAGCCGACCACTAAACATCACCATAAAACCACATCTGACAAAAACTGACTTTACCAATCTCCTTGATCATTCTCAATTCCCGCTTTAGCTGATTATACTGCAATCACTCTTTTTCATGCACTTCAAAAACTTTTTTTTTCACTATTCCTGATTCCTCATGCTTTTGATCTTATTGTCTTACCTTTTCTTTTTAACTGACTTCCTGATGTGCTTCTTCCTTCGGTGCTTGAAGCCTTCCATCTCAAACCTAGATCAAACATTCCTTCTATGCGAATTACTAATCTTGAAACATCATCCTAAGCTTGACTATGAATCATCCACTTGCTGAGAAAGCTTGACCACTCCTTCCAATTATATTACTTAACTCCAACCCTTTCGATACCTCATTCTTCTTCAAAGACCTTATGTTCTTAACTTGGAAATTCTACTTTCTACTAAGCTCTCTTTAATATGCTCTATGTCTTACACAACTATTTCTCAAACTCTTCTTCTCCTAATTCCTTTCTAAACATTGCAAAGCTGAATAAGTTTTTGGGACACTTAGATTCCAACTGTTAGTTACTATCAGGCTAAAAACAAACATGCATAGCTGGAACAGAGGTCAAGTCCTACGTCATCTATACATTGATGTTTTGGCTCTTTGCATATGGCCTTTGGTACGATTTATAAATCTTGGCATCTAACGTAATGCTAATTTCCGACACCTATAAAGACAAAGCAAGTTTCCTTCAAACGGTTTCTTTCTGTGTAGCCAGCTCATATAAACTACTTTTCCCCAATTAAACGAATCATCCATATTATAGCAAAAAAATCACCTTAGTGTCAGTATTTTTATGATGTCATTTGTCTTCTTGTTAGAAGTCCCACATCGATTAGAGATAAGGCCAATTTATAATATATAAGTAAGGTGCAAACCTCATTTTACAAGCTAAGTAAGGTGCAAACCTCATCTTACATACTGGTTTTGTGGGGTTGAGTTAGGCTTAAAAATTCACTTTCTAATACTTCTTTCAATGGAAGAATGCTAACATGGTTCTGGAACAAAGAAATGTATTAGCAATACACTTTTGTCATTATTTACATTTGTCTTTGGTAACAATAGTTTATTTTGGTACATTTATTCCTTCTCATCTTTAAGCAATGAATTTTGCAGCAAATGACAGGGTTTTTGATTGGCCAAACTCCATGTTGTAGCCATGTGCTTGCAGTGGTTGGCCACAAGTGTATCTTCCATTGTCTTTACCTGCATTAGAGAACCCCATCTCCAAGAAAACAATGAAAACCACAATGAACTTAAGTTATTTTGAAGACTCTTGTTATATATTTCAAGTTTTAAATTCCTACCATTTTATAGGAGGACTATGATACTCCAATTCTAAATTCATGTACTATTTAAGGATGACTGTAATCCTAATTACTCTAGAACACTGTAGGACAATTTTAATAACTTAGATAATTAAATAATAACTTGTTGAGAGCATGTCTTTGTTGGTAGGATAGAGGGGACTTAAAAACCTGATTTGGCACATCCCTGATCATATAGCAGCCCTGGCCTGGTCCAGTCAGTTGTGACTAGTCATATGTGCTAGCGCCGAAGGTGAGTCTGATGCGTTCAGACATCTGAACCCTCTCCGGTGACCAATTGGGTAGTGGGGTGAGGTTGGGAGTAAGCATTTTGTAGTGTTAAATAATTTAGCAGACAGTTTCATAATTAAGGGAGCATTGTAAGCTATTTGGATGGTGATTTTGTGCATTTGGGATAATGAGTGCATTTGGTCTGTTTGGGCAGTTTAGACAAGTCAGTTATGACTTGTTAGGTGGATAAAATTGAACAAAAAAAAAACACACATTAAAAATGGCAGAATTTAATTAGAGTCCATAAATCATAGGATGCGATGTTTTGAAGTTAAATTCAAGTCTAAACAACTTTAGAAGCACTGTATAATTGGTAAAATCCATCTAGATAAGTTTAAATACGTGCCTATCACAAATTTGGGATGTTAGAAGTTAGAAAAGTATGATATATATATATATATATATATATATGTGTGTGTGTGTGTGTGTGTGTGTGTGTGTTATATTAAAATAATATGGAAATATAAGTTAGGAAAGTATGATATATATTATATTAATATAATAGGGATATATAAGATGCAGGGAAGTACTTTTGATATAAATTGTATTGTTATTATAATATTTATATATAAAAGAAAGTATGAGATATATTATATTAATATATTATATATAAGAGATGCAAGAGAGTAAATATGATAATAAATTATATTAAAATAATATTATTTTATAGAAAATTAGTAATAAAGATTATGTATGATATTAAATTTAACCAGTTGGGAATGTATTATTTTACAAGAAATTGTAGAATTTTGTAGTGTGATTGAGATAACATGACAGTATTGTCTATGTGAGATGATTGAAAGTGGTTGTGGAGCATGTTCTGGTACATATGACTTGATCTTTAAATCTTAAACATGTGGTTTGATTATAATTCAAAGGTATATGAATTGGGAAAGAAATAAACATGGTTTCAAGGTTACTGGTGGTGGTTTAATTGTAAAATCTCTCGGTGAGATTCTTAGTGTTTTAGAATGAAAGTAGGAGCTCAGTCTTGGAGGTCTTCCTGACGCTCCAATGGCCTTTCTTCTCACGTAGAGAGGATTGGACCATGTGGTGAGGAGTAGCAGGAGGTCTTAGTCTTGGAGGCTTCCATCATGCTCCAGGGCGCGGAACGGACTAACATCGTGCGTGTGGCAGGGCGGGGGAGCCCAGGGCGGGGGATCCCAAGTATCACCAGCCACCACGGGTGCATGGCCCGCCATAGCTCGACTATCATTCTAAAGTCCGGACGAGTCAAGTCTAGTATTTAACATGATAGGATGGATGTTTTATCTTGTTTGCTTTAAATTAATCTCTTGTATGTACATGCTCTTGATTGTATGCTTTTTATATAAATAGCTCACCCTTGCTTGCTTATGTTTGTGCCATGTTTGCGTATGTTTTTCTTTTGTAATGATCATCCACTTGGATGTGAGCAGAGGAGAATGAGGTTTCCTTGGAGACAGCTTTGGAAGGAAACAAAGATGCTGCAGCTTAGTTCTCTAGGCTTTATTCCATTTGAACTTAAGTTATTTTGAAGACTCTTGTTATATATTTCAAGTTTTAAATTCCTACCATTTTATAGGAGGACTATGATACTCCAATTCTAAATTCATGTAATTACTCTTGACTGCTTTCCTTTATTATGCATGATGACGTCTTATTTATATATTCCTTTTTTATATAATTGGAACGTCACAATAATAATAATAATATTATTATAATAATAATTATTATACAATCTTATTTTATTTTTATATTTTTTATCAATATTATTATTATATAAATTTATTTTATTATTATACTATATAATAAATAATTATATAATTGATTATATTATATAATATAAATAAATAAAATTTATTATTTATATAAGATAATTGATTATCACATTATTTGCTGTTAAAGTTGTAAATAAATCATCTTTGAGTTAGATTTTCATAAAAAAAGAAAGGTCCAAATATGTCTTTCCGGTATTTTCATGACAGTATTTATGTTTAAATTAGTAGAAATAAACCACTTTTTTCATCTGTGTTTTTTCTTATCCACAAGAAGTACTCCTGCATAAATAAATACATCATTCCAAATATCATCATCCATTTTTAAACAGGACAATCCATGTTTGAACTGAATTTTTTTTATTAGTTTATAGATTGCCTTAAATATATACGTATTTATTGTAAAAAATACACTGTGAAACCTAACAATGTGAAAGTCCAGATTTTTTTGTTGGATATTTTTTATTGTCTTCTGTTAAATATTAAAAATATATTAATATTAGTATATTGATTTTTTTCATACATTAAAACATAAAAATTAATAAGTATATTTTGAAGTTATACCGTGATGGAAAAAAAAAAATCAAGTTTCAGACATGTTATGGAACATTGTCTTTTGTGTTGGAACTCCATGAACTGTGCTCCTAGCTAGTTGTCCTATACCTGTGTGTACCTTTATTATGTCCAAAAACAACACTATTAACAAAACCACGAAAACAGTAACAATGGTTTCCATTTTCGTACCCATAATTTACTTTCATATTTAATAATAATTTTTTTATATATTAAATTAAATTAAATAATTCAGCGATTAATATATATATATATATATATATATATATATATATATATATATTTATTGCATTTAGGAAATACGATAATTAGTATCATAAAAGAAAAATATTAGTAAATAATTAATTCTTTTTATTTGTTAACTGTTAAAAGAATTTTGACAAAGGATTGAACTTTTTGTAAGTAAAATAGATATTTGATGTTTTGCAATAGTACAACTGATATTATCTATTTTGAAATATGAGTTAGTCATGAAAAAAAAAGAATTATTTAAATTATTTTTATCTTAATTTTTAAGTGATGTGAAATTATTAAAAGTGATAAAAATATAAGTTTTCATTAAAAATCTAAGAAAATAATTGGTCATCTCTAATAAAGAATTTATTAAAAAAACTAATGATTTGTCTTATACCTTTTTTATCCTTCATCATGGACTTTACGATTAATGTCAATATTCTGCTTTCAAATTGTTGAATGAAATTCTTAACGTCAATTACTTATCATTCGATATATTATTTACTTTAAAAATTAGAACTTTATTACAATTTTCTTTTTAAAAAGTGTCTTAAATAATATAAGAAGAAAAATATATTTACACTATCTTGATCTTAACAATAATATAAAACTATTGAATGTGGTAAAAAAATAAAATAAAACTATTGAACGCGACAAAAAGAAATGAAATTACTTAAAACTAAATATAATATAGTATGAATATAACATTCTTTATAAAGAGGAACGAGACCGGAAAATTATTATTATGAAAATAATAAATAAATATTTGAAGTTTCTTATAAATCTATTTTCAATTACAGTGTTTAATAATATTTCTCATTTTTTAGATACACAGTTTTGTAATTTTTAATTATTATTTTTTTAATTTTTTATTGATTAGATAATATTTTGTTTCTTCTTACCAACCACAATTAAAAAATATGAAATTTTAAATTTGGTATAAAATAATAAATTTTTTTTTATCAGTTTATATTAACTATAATATTATTTTACAAATCATAAAATATATTATTAATAATGAATACAATAAGATTTTGAATACCTAAGAAAAAATTTAATAAAAGAATATATCAATTTGGGACATATTTAAAACTTAATTAAATATAAATAAAATTATATTTAAATATTTATGACTAAAATAGTAAAAATATTAAGTGGTTTTAAGTTTAGTTTTTATATATAGTCATAGTAAAAAGGAAAACTGTTTCGGGTTGCGTGGAATGTTACAACTTAGTAAGTTACGAAGTTACGAGTTAAAAGACTTTGAAAGATTCAGCATACATGATTGGTTGATTGATTAGCCCAACACTTTTCTTGTCTGTATTTCTGTTCCTATGTCCCTTACTGTCTCCACTCTCATTCCTAGCTGTCTTCTATTCTCTACTTTTTCCTCTTTCCAATTCAACCCCAAACTGAAACAAATGGAAACAGAACAGCGTTTTGAAAACAAGGAAATGCCAAAATAATAATAATAATATAATACGATAACATTTTAATATTATTTAAATGATTGATTTATATTAATTTTTATGATTATTATTATTAATTTGGAATAATTTTGAATCAATCTTAAAATCACACTTATATTAAAATATTATAAAAAAATGTTGTAAAATATCATTATAAAAAAAAAAATGGAAGACCGAGTGTTATTATGCACTTTTTTTTTTCTTTAAAAAATGAACAAATAACATATATGCAATGTGTAACAATATAATACATTTTGATTGTTTTTTCTCAAATAAATATTTTTTTAAAAATTACATAAATAAAATTTCCTTAAACCCTTAATGTTCAGGATAACTTTTAATAATTGTCATGGAACTATTGAAAGAGAAATTAGCGTTTTAATAAATATATCTGATAACTATTAATAAATTAGCCTTTTAATAATTTTTTTATTATACTAAAAGTAAACTATAAATCGATTATTTATCCTTTCATGTATATAAATAGATCTTTCTACTCCTTACATCTTAAAATTTGACATCGAGGAGTCAAATTCTAAATTATATATAATTATATTTTATGAATAATTGTCAGTATAAATTTTGTAAACACTCAACTCTCTATATCAAATTATAATGGATCTATTTGGGTTCAGTGTGTGTAATTTAAAAACAAATTATATTTATTTTAGAAAATGTTATACATGTTGCTTTTAATGAAAATATTTAACTATGAAGCATGTATATAATTGATTAAGTATCATTATAATAATACATTTTTAAAAATAAATAAAATTGTCTTTCTTTTTAACTAATTTCTATTATTTTCCACTCTCTATTTTTCTTTCTTTCTTTTGTTTTTTAACACGGGCGGTTTCTCTCTTCTGAAGAAACAGTTGATTTGTATTGGTTGGTTCTGAATTCTAAGAAAGTGGTTTCACTGAAATCTGAAATTTGTCTTTCTTTCTTTTTCTCCCATTGCCATTGGAGATGACTTCCCTCAGAGAGCTTCTTACAGAAGAAGGCCTCTATCAAACAACTTCAAACCTCAACCATTTGAAGCCAAAATTCAAATTCTCACCACAAACACCAGAGATAATAATAAACTCACTCCCTCTACACATATGCAACGATCGAAAAAGCCTTGATTGTTCCAACAACAACTTCGACAACTCCACCATACGAACTGGGTCTTTGTCTTTTCAATCCATATCTCAAAGGGTTGCTTCAGTTTCTGAAATTTGGAAGAATTCCAAGTCATTGCTATCACCGGGTTCCAGAACCCTGGGACCTCCCATGAATGAAGTAGCCACCAGAGCAGTGGTTTCTATCCTCAGTGGCTACATTGGAAGATTTTTGAAAGATGATCATTTCAGGAAAATAGTGAGGGACAAGTGCAGTTCCTATTTGATCAGAAGGAGAAACGGTTCTGGGTCAGAAGATGAGGTTCTGGTGAACATGAAACTAGCCATGGAGAATATTGACAAGTTGGTGCAGGATCAAGGGACAAGGAAAGAGATAAAGATGGAAAGCTTAAGGAATTCCATTGAGCTTTTGACCATAGTTTCTTCATTGAACAGTAAAACTAAAACATCAAGGGAAGCTTGTTCAACTTGTGGAATACCCAATTCCCATATCTCTGCTTGTGCTCAGCTCTACTTGGCAATAGTTTACAAGCTTCAGAAGAACAACAGGATTTGTGCTAGGCACCTGCTGCAAGTGTTTTCTGATTCTCCATTTTTGGCTAGGACTTACTTGCTTCCTGACCTTTGGGAGCACGTGTTCCTTCCTCATCTTCTCCATCTTAAAATTTGGTATGCTGAGGAACTCGATGCACTTTCGGCTTCGAGTGAATGTCAGGATGCGAAGGAGAACACAATGAGGACTTTGAGCAAAGTGTATGGGAAAAAAGTGGATACAGGAACTGCTTTGTTTGCTTTGTATTACAAGCAGTGGCTTAAAGTTGGGGCAAACGAGCCTCCCCTTCCTGTTGTTCCATTGCCATCAAGACCAAGTCGAGGATCATCCAGAAAAATGTCTTCAGATTCTTTTGTTTTGAGTCCTTCAACCAACAAAAACTTGTAAGTAACATGGATATTTTTCATTCACTTGTTCATTCATTCTAGTTATGTTTTCACAAGAAACAAATCAGGTAAATGGTAGTTTGTGTTTTGGTTTCTTGCAATAGATACAAGGAAGTATTTGGCCCCAAACTAGAGCTCAAATCTACCACCCTGGCTGATCAAAATGGATTGCTGACAATCAAATGGGGCTCAGGGAATGATGAGAATTTGTATGGAGATGACTACAACCGCAGTTCACTTCAGGTAAGTTTCAGTATCTTCGTTGAATGACAGATTTAAAATATAGAATTCATGTGAAACATATAATGTCTTTTTATTTCTCACCTTTGGCAGAAACAAGACACTATATTCCTCGGAAAATCTTCAAGGTCAATTGACAATAGTTATGCTGAATTAAAGCCAGGGTCACAGAGATTGGACTATTTCCAATGCTTTTCTTGTAGGAGTATGCAAGCAGAAAGCTTAACGAACAGCAACTACACATCCTGCAATGGTTCATTTAGAAACGAAGCAACCGTTCTTTCAAGCGAATTTGTTCGAGCTATTACAACTATATGTTCATCAGATATTCTCAGTGAATGCGAATTTGCAATTCGTGTGATAGCCAAAGCTTGGTTGAACTCTCATGTTGACCATCTAATTCAAGAAGCAGTGTCACAATCTAGTGTAGTTGAGGCTATCCTGGAGGTAATGTTTGCCTCAAGTATAGATGAAATTCTAGAATTGGCTATATCAGTTTTAGCAGAACTAGTAGGAAGGAATGATGCAATTAGACAAATTATACTGAGCTGGGATCCACAACTAGATATCTTTGTGAGACTTTTAAGAAGGACTGGCTTGTTCCTAAAAGCTGCCGTTCTGCTTTATCTGTTAAAGCCACAGGCAAAACAGATGTTATCACCAGAATGGGTGTCTCTTGTACTTCGAGTGTTAGAATTTGGAAACAAAGTTCTAACCCTCTTTACGGTTCAATGCTGCCCTCAAGAGGCTGCAATTTACTTTATGGACCAACTTCTTACTGGTTTTGATGAAGATAAGAATTTAGAGAATGCTAGGCAGGTTGTTTCTCTTGGGGGATTGACCTTTCTTATGAAAAGAATTGAAGAAGGAGAGATTCATCAGAGAAACAAAGCTGCTTTTATTATTTATAGTTGCATTCATGCTGAAGGAAGCTGCCGGAGTTTCTTATCTGACAATATAAAGAAGAGCTCTTTACTAGAACTCATTATTCTCGACAATAGTAAAAGTTGCAGTGGATGTGCCTTTGCTGTGCTAGCTGAGTTACTCTATCTTGAAAGGCACTTTTTCCCTACCTAACTTTTTTGAAGATATCTTTTTATTCTTCTTCTCTTTGTTTCCTTATTAAATTTTACCAGAAAGTGCTGACATGAGTCTCTTGATTTTGTCAGAACCACCAAGATTTTACATTTCTTAAGGGGACTTAAAGATGGATGGGGTGGCCTAAACACAATGCACATTCTGTTCATCTATCTTCAGAGGGCTCCACCTGAACAACGTCCTCTCGTTGCAGCAGTATTATTGATGCTTGATATTATGGTAATTCTTTCAGCCTACTAATCCTTGTATGGAAACATTAACAATATTGCTCGGAGAAAAAACATTTCGGTTAAATAATTTTCCAAGTTGTTCTATAACCAATTGTTTGTTTCCAAAATCAAGCTCTTAGACTGTTTAACAGTCCATTAGTCCGTAATATATCAAGTTTAGTTTGTTGAAGAGTTCACAAATGGAAAAGCAGTTGTTTTGCAGGAAGATCCTTTCAAAGAGAGCTTTTATAGAGCAGAAGCAATTGAGGCAATTATGGTTGCTTTAGATTGTCAAGTGTGTAGTGATAAAATACAAGAACAATCAGCAAGAGGTTTACTCTTGTTAGCAGGACACTTTACTTATACAGGAGAATCATTAATGGAGAGAACAGTTCTACACCAAGCTGGCTTTCAAGAAAATTGCATGGAAGGTTCCTCTTATGGCAAGGAAATTGTTGTTTATGATTCAGCTCACAAGGTAGTCCATTGGATTATAATTATGCAATTGTAAAGTTTCATATCCCTGGTTCTATAAACAGGAATGGCTTTTAGTATCACTTGCAATTCAAGATATTGATTGGTTGCGTGTTGTTGATTAGAATGAAGAGGATAATGAAGCTGAAACATGGCGAAGAAAAGCAGCATGTGTCTTGTTCCAGAGTGGAAACAAGAATTTACTAAAGGCACTTTCAGATTCTTCAATCAATGGAGTCCCAAGTTTAGCACGAGCTAGCCTTGTAACAATTTCTTGGATGAGTAGCTACCTTCACTTAGTTGATGACAGAAAGTTCCCACCAATGGCATTCTCAATCCTCACGCCACTGCTACTAAAATCCTTGAATTATGATAAAGATGTTGGGGCAAGGGTGTTGGCTTCATATTCATTACTATGCCTTGTAAAAATTTCAGGTATGAACTATGAAACCTTGAACTATGAAGGGACCAGTTGCTTCAGTTTTGCTCTCAAACTTTTAGATTTGACACAAGAAAAAGGGGGGCTTCAGAATATATTAATATAAAGTAATGAGATCTTAATCAGAATTTTGTATGCTTGTTTAACTCTTCTCTTTTGATTTGTCCTTTGTTTTGGCAAACTTCTAGCAGGATGTGTCTCTTTCCCAGCATCACTGGATAAAGATTCAATCAAACATATTCAAAATCTCTCTCTTGTTACGTGGACTGCCAATGAGCTAATTGCAATCATCTCCAAAAGCAGCTTGCAACACAAAACAATGAAAAGCAAAGCTCATTGTTGAACTCTTCCGTGTGTTTATTTGTTCATTCTCTTTCATACACGCGTGATTGTAACCTCCACCACCCTTGAGTTTGCATAGCTGATTAGTTTGAGTGGCAATGTTTCTACCAAAAGTCTACTTGTTTCATTTTATGATAGCTTATGATCTCAGAACCTGAAAAGCTTGTTGAGCCAAAGAAAGAAACAACTAACACGGGGAAAACAGTAAAATAGTGTTGCCTGCTAAATCATATCCAACACAAGCAGTTACCCATTCATCATGCTATTATGTTTTGGTTCCTAGATTACAAAAACTGTCCTTATCTCAATGTCTTTGTAACATCACCCCACAAAAGGAAAAGGAAAGAGGACAAAAAATAGATGAGAAAAAGGGGGGGACTTTATTAATATAATCAATTATATAATTATTTATTATATAGTATAATAATAAAATAAATTTATATAATAATAATATTGATAAAAAATATAAAAATAAAATAAGATTGTATAATAATAATTATAATAATAATAATAATATTATTATTATTAATAAAAGTATAAAATAATAAAAATAGTTGTTTTTACTTGAGCTCGCATGATTATAATGATTTTGAAGATTTGGATGTGTACTCTTAAGAATTGTAATATGAGAAAAATTACTTAAAAAACTTTTATGACAGCTAAAGTTAGTAAGAGAGCTCTAATATTTATGAGAATAAAATAATAGTATTAGAGTTGACTTAATATTCCTTGAAAATACTAAAAGTATTTATATAATAATAATAAAGTTATCTTTAATAATAATTAATGTTTCGGTAGGTCTTTTTTTTTTGTTAGGACCTCAAATAGGTCTCCTATTTATTTATTTTCTCAATTAGATCCTTATTTTTTAAAAATTGAAACAAATATAAGCATGTCGTTAAATTAAACAAACGTCATTTAAGAGGTCATTACATGGCATGCTGACATTAATTAGAAATTACCATATATATCATGCCATGTCATTTAAAATACTACTGTCAACATGTCACGTAATGGCCTCTTAAACGGTGTATGTCCAATTTAACGACATGCCTCTTTTTTTCAAAAATAAGGATCTAATTGAGAAAATGAATAAGTATGGGATCTATTTGTGATTCTGGCAGAAAAAAAAACATAATATTAAATTTGTGATTGCATTAATATGTATATATTTTGTCAATAGATGTCTTTTGGGTTATTCCAAAATAGAAAGACATAATAAGCCTTATTGGACTGTGCTATTTGATATATCTATTAAACCAGATAGGTACAATATTCAATAAAAGTGAAATAAATTTATAGAATAATAAAATTAATATAAATATTATTAATAATAATAATAGTAAAACTAAAATAAAAATTCAAAATGAAATTAATTTTTAATAACAAATATAATTTGATCATTTTATAAAGATATTATTTTATATATTTTTAAAAATTTATTATACCAATTAAATCATTTTATAATTTTTTTTCACTTTTTTTTACTTTTGATTTTCTTTCTAATTTAAATAAGAATTTCCATTCATTTTCTCTTTATTTTCTTCTTTTTTTCCTTTATTTTTCTCTTAATTCAAATACACATGAGAGGTGAGTATTAAGGTTTTTATTTTATTACCAAATTAAGGTAACATTTTTGTAAGGATATAGAAAATAGTATTTTAAAATTAATAGTATATTTAAAATAATGAGACTCAATTATTTTAACATTAAACTATTTAAGTATAAATAGAAAGTTTATAAACAAGTTTTCTAAAACACATTATTTCTCTAGAAACCATTTTTCTATAGAGTTTTTTTGCCTTTTCTCTACTTTATCTCACTTTATGTTTATATGTTTGAAAATCTAAATGGTAGGAGTAATCCTCTCAGCAAGTTTTTCCTATCCATGATCAATTTCCTCATTTGAGTAAGTTGATGTTTCTACTCCTTTCTTGGTCAAATTTGTCCTTTCTTCACATGTAGGCTTTCTTTGCTAACATGTGTTATTAGAGTTTTCTATATAAGTCTATGTTGATCAGTGATTATAACGATATGACCTTATCATCTTTGTAATATTTCTATGTGTGGATGGAGCATTTTATGAAGTTGAAGGAGTTTTGATGTCTTATAGAAGTTTGAGCAGTTTCATTAAGTAAAGGAAGCTAACTTGTATCTTTGAATGTGGCTAATTTATGATTTAGTTGGATATTGCATGTTGATTGTGATGATATAGTACTCTGTTTAAATTTGACTGGAGTGTGTTGATATGGTGTGATAATGTGTTATTTAGTGCTTAAAATGTGAGACTGTGCTATTATATGTTGCTTGTGGGTTTTGATGAGTGATTGAATGCGAGAGTCTTAATTTGCGTATTGGAAAAATTGATGCAACTTAGAAAGTGTTTTAAAACTGTTTGAGCTAAAGGAAAGAGTAGAAAGTACCAATTTTCAAGTTAATGAGTATTTTTTCTCCAGGGCACTAGATGTAGATGATATCGTCAAATGCCATTTTGGACTGTGGGCCTCTAACTTGGTTGTCGTTGAGCGAGTCTATATTCCACTGGACGAAACTGATAACGGTTGATTTTACCGTTATCTGTGATGTAATTTTGATATTAAATCAAATCCTTTTGACTTTGAAGCTTGCTTAAACTCTTGTTTTTAGTTGAATTTTGTTAATAAGTGAATCGAGGTTATACTTAATGATTTTTATCACTAATTCCCTCAATTTTGTAGGTTATTTGGTAGGTTTTGGAAGAGGAGCAAAGTATCAAGGAGTTGAAACCTAGTAAGGACAACAAAAGCACCAGAATAGAAGGCTGCAGAAAGCTCAAGGATGCTTGGTTGCCCTTTTCTAGGGCCTTGGGCACTGGTTGTCACACAATTACGCCTGGTTGCCCTTTTCTAGGGCCCTCAACGCTAGTAGTCACGCATGGACGCTTGCTTGCCCTTTTTAGAGCCCCTCATCGTTGATGTTCGCCCAACCACGCCTAGTTGCTCTCCTATGGGGCGTTGAGCGCCAGTCAGCTACACCGCAGGACGCCTGGTTGCCCTCAGCCAGGGCGTTGAGCGTCATTCTTCGCACAATTTTTCCTGCTAGCCCCTGGTTAGGGCGCTGAACGCTGGCGACTTTGGCCCATATGAAGTGTTTTGATCTATTTAAAGGCTTTTACGCACTAGGGTTCACATCTTTTGGCAGCTGAAGCACATAAACCCTATTTTCGACCCTTTGGAGGCAGATTGAGCATGCAAGAGCTTTCCTTTTCTCTTTCTAGGGTTTCCATCTCATATTCATTCTTCCATTGTACACCAATGTTCTCCATGACAATGGAGAACTAAATTCACTTGTTGTTGGGGAAAATGTAACCTCTAAACTTTCATGTATTTGAATATGTTTTAAATATTTTATGCTTCTTTCATTGAATGTTAGTGATTTTCTGCTATTCGTAATGCTAGTTATGTTTTGGTCATTCATAGCTTGATGATTTGATTTATGTGATATTGGGAAATACTCATGAACCATGATATGGAGAATTTCACCCAAAGGGAATATTGTTTAGGGATAGAGATATGACGTTTGGTTGTCTTAAGCTTCTTTCCTTAATGCATAATTAGTTATTAGGGATTCCAGGGATTGAGGTCTAATAATCAAGGCTAGGCTTTTTACACCAAGGGATTAGGTTCTTAGTAATTTAGAAAGTGACATTAACATTCTAATGAAGAAGACGAGTTCTTATATGCATGAAAGTAAAGTAGGTGAAATCTAAACCCCAACAATATCTTCATCTCATATCATCAGCACCACCTCATTCATTCTTGTTTTAGCCCCAATTGATCAATTTTACATTCAAGTTTATGTTCACTTTTATTGCATTTTATTTTTAATCATTGAAATTGTTCTTTAGTCTTAATTAGTTAAGGTATTATACGATTGTTAGTGTCATATGAGTCTCTTGAAAAATGATACTTGGTCTTACCATTTTATATTACTTGATACGATTCAGTACACTTGTCGACCGCTTAACAGAAACCAAAGTCAAGGAGCTTGTTGACTTTGTATTGACTTTTGATTAGGTAGTGAGAATGACACGAGGTCTTATCATAAGGATGACTCCAAGGTCTATGACTGATACGATCTTGTCCAAAAAAGAGTACAATCTTTTCTGAATTTGAATACTCAAGAGGCACAGTAAAAATAAATCAAAGAAGAATGCAAAATAAAATAGAGATGGGGACGCCACAATTTAGCATATTGATAAGTCAAGTGAAGATTCGTCATAAAGATGTTACTCTTTGATAAGAATCAGAGTTATAATCCAAGAACCAAATGAATCCTCTCTCAAAAATGAAAATTTGTATATTATGACTCAAAATGTCTACATATGTTTTTTGTACCTCTATGTATAGGTACATACGTTTA
Source organism: Vigna reflexopilosa (assembly GCA_027742785.1). Lineage (NCBI taxonomy): Eukaryota > Viridiplantae > Streptophyta > Magnoliopsida > Fabales > Fabaceae > Vigna > Vigna reflexopilosa. The sequence goes on along the minus strand of CM050911.1, from coordinate 44,778,651 downwards.
AGAAAACCTAGAAACCCGACAATAAAGGCCAAAGCCCAAAACACATAAAAATAACAAAAAAATGAAAATTACATGTAGACTTTCACGTATTAAGGCCCTCTCGCTCAACAAATTTAACATTATGTAAAATTAAAATAAAATGGAAACTTATTTAATTTCCTAAATTATTTTTTAATTGTGCTCATGATCTTCATGTTCTTTAAATTCTCTTATTCCTAGAACATTATAAGATTCAAGGAGAGGTGTTTTGATATTAGACTGTCATAGATCCATTGAATTGGAAAAGTTCTTCCTCAAGTTCTTCTCACATATGTTTCAGGAGATAGTCATCTATCATAACCTCTTTCTTGAATAAAATTTGTCCTCAAATTTGTACCACTTAAAGATTCTTTATCATTCTCCCCTATTTGGAATGAATTTGATCATAATTCTAGAATATCCTACGCACAAACACAAACTTAAATAAAAGACATAAAACTAAAATAATCCATACTAAAAGAATGACTTTGAATATCGAAATGAATTAACAAACAAGCTAACAGATTATCAAACACAAATTCTTTGAGTTCTAAGCTTATGTCTTTCTTTTTTTGTCATCTTGTCTTCCTTCCATAGTTGATGTCATGGTTCCTTAGTAAAAAAATCTTTCCTAGGCAACAAAACAAAAAGAGGCCAGTTAGTATTTTCTTTTAGTAACAAATTAGGATGTTCTCTTATTTTTCTTTCTTTTTCTTCCTTCTCTTCTCTCTCTTTCTTTTCTTTTTCCTCTCTCACTTTTTTTTCTTTATCTTCTTTTTCTCTATTTTTTTTCTCCTCTCTCGCTCTCTTTTCCTTCTCTTCTTTTTCTCTCTTTTCTCTTTCCCACACTCTCTCTTTTCTTTCTCTTATTTTTCTCTCTTTTCTCTTTCTTCACACACTCTTTTTTCTTTCTCTTCTTTTTCTCTCTTTTGTTTTTGTTCTTTTTCTCTCTTTTTACTTTCTTCCATTTCTATAAGTGTTTTTTTCTCTTGTGCTCTTTTAAGCTTTCACTCTTGTCTTCTTTTCAACACATTTAATTTTTGTAAAGTTCTTTCTTCTTCCTTTTTCAAATATAGAATGTAGTTCTTGAGATCCTCATTTGTAGTCATTGGACTTGCATTCCAATTAGGAGACTAATGAGTTTCATGCCCATAGCCTTCACATTTGGAACATCTTAGAGCACTTGATTTAACTCTTGGGAAAATATTTTTGTCATGCTTGTGCTTCCTGTTAATAATAAAAATTTCACCATTCAACTTTACAATTCTAAACTCCAAGACATTGACATTCTCCACCAAGACCTTACGAACACAACTTCCATAAGGATGTCTCTACGATAATATGTCACATTGTTCAATATTGATAAATCTTGCAAAAGGTTAGAAAAAAAAGGAATATATTTAAATCCTCATCACTTGTCTAATTGTTTCATTAAAATGTCACTCATGTATCACACAAATAGGTGTTTTTTTAAGTACTCACCTTTTTCCACTTAAATTTCCAGTAGTGTTTGGTAGAGAACTCCATTACCTTAAGCAAAGACTGAATAAACAATGTGAAAAACATTATGAGATTTAAATCTTGACTCAAGAGGTTAAAAGAAAATAGAAAACTCTAGACAAAACTTCAAGAAATATTTACAAGACACAAAATAATAACATTAGAAAATTATAGGACTACCAAAAAGAGTTAAATGAGACAACATGAAGACTCTAAAAAAAAGACTCAATATAATTTAATAGATTAACCATCATAAACAATAGTACAACATAATAATTTGTATTCACTCTACAATTTTTTTTATTCTTGGATATTTACTTTCTCTTTTTTTTTCTCAATATATATTTGTTTCTTTTTTACTTTGATCATATATATATATATATATATATATTATATTTCTTTTAATTTGATAGTTCAATATAAAAACTCATGCAAGATTAAGGTAAACAATTACTTAGGATTACAATTTAAAAAACACAAAAAAGAAAAACAAATAATTTTCACAAATCAAATGTATAAATACACAAATTGAAAAATACACAAAAATACAAAAAAATAAAAAATAAAAACTCAACAAAAATTGATAAAATATTTTTTTTATATGACAGAAAAATAATATAAAAGAAGATATTCAAATCAGAACCTTACTCTAGATACTAAATAATACGATGCTGTCTAGGAAAGAGTATGCTATTTTCTAAATTTGAATCCTTAAGAGATATAACAAAAATAAATAAGAGAAAATACGAAATAAAACAGAGATGGAGACACCAAAATTAGCAAATTGATAAGTCAAGTGAAGATTCTCCACAAAGATGTTAATCTTTGATAAGAATCAAAGTTATAATCTAAGAACCCAGATAATCATCTCTTAAAAATGCAAATGCATATACTATGACTCAAAAGTATCTACATATATTTTTGGTAGGTACATAAATTTAAGAAAACCTAGAAACCCTATAATAAAGCTCAAAGCTAAAAACACATAAAAATAATAAAAAAAAACGAAAATTACACGTAGACTTCCGCCTAACAAGGCTCTTTCGCTCAATGAATTTAACATTATGCAAAATTAAAATAAAATTATAATTTATTTAATTTCCTAAATTTTTCTTCAACATGTTCTTTAAATTTCCTCATTTGTGGAACATTATAATAATCAAAGAGACGTATTTTGATATTAAACATTGTCATGGATTCTTTGAATTGAAAATGTTTTTCCTTAAGTTTTTCTCATATATGTTTGAGGAGAAAATCTTCTATCAATGGTTGTACTAGAAACTAATCTTGTGTGTGATAGTTTGATAGAATAATGTGTTTTCACAAGTGCATAACTTCATGATTTAACTCAAGTACACTTATCGAGATAAATTGAATTTAAAAAACTTTGGTTGTATTTATGCACTTATGTGATGTTGTAATTGGATTATATTATAAATATATATTATTTCTTTTTCAGCCAACTTATTCTCATATTTTTGTTTTATATTTGTTTTTCTTTTTGTAATAAGATAGCTTTTTTTTTATATCTACAATTTTGAAAAAGATATTCTATAGTTTAATAATTCCTTTTATATATATATATATATATATATATATATATACTTTGAATTAGTATATTTTCTTTCTTTTGAATAAGTATACAATGTCATATATACTTTGAATTATTTGTTTTTAAATATTTACGATAAAATATCTAATTTTTATTAGTTTCAAACTATCAAAAATGAAATGTTGCATTTTGACTTTAAAATGTAATTATTTATCTTAATGATTTAATTTTCCAATTAAAAAAAGTAAAATAATCTGATTTTTTTATATAAAAAGAAAAAAATTTCATAAATAAGTAAATAAAAGTAATAATAATGATTTGAAATATTGATTAAAGACTTTTTGTATCTCTGTTAATCAACACATAACAAAAGTTAGAACGAAAATATTGGTGTATATCAAATATCAAATAATTCAATATTTACTATTAATAATTTAATCACGTTAAATGAAATGCATTTAACACATAATCTTATTGTAGGTTAAAAAATTAATAAATTGTAAGACAAATTTATCTAAAAGTATTTACAAAAGAATAAAAAAAAATTGAAAAAGATAGATTTAAATGAAGTAATTTTAAGTTACATGTGTGAGAAGTGGTGAGGGGAATGAAAGTGGCAGATCCCTTATCCCTCTCACTGAACTCTTTAGATACTTCACCTCCCACAATATCAACAATCCATTCCATCCCAAAAATTCAGATATTTTTCAACTTCTTCCAAGTTTCAACCTTTTCATTTTTGGTTCTAATTTTTCTTCACAACCACAGTGTCTGAGCTCTGAACTCAGAACTCAGAACTCAGAACTCAGAACTCTTTCTCTTCCTCCACAAAACCTCACAATCTCTTCCTATACTTTGACACATGGAGTTACCGTTAAGGACCGTAATTCTCCATTCATCTTCTTCGCTTCAACAGAGATTTCACACTCACAAACCCACTCCAGAGTTACCCTCACCCTTCTCCTTGTTCGTTGCAAATCCACTTCGTCTTCCATGCTCAACTTTTGCTTCCAAAGGTCAGTTACTGCTTTTCAACTTTATGTTTTGTCACCCCACTATTCTTTTAGCTGTTTTCTGCGTTATATGTTATGTACTGTTGTTTGGGTAGAACTTAGAAGGTAAAATCTGCATACGGAGTTCCTTTTTTTTTTGTTGGTTTATCTTCGTTGTCGTGACTTGTGACACTGAACAAACAAAAAAAAGAGGAAGACCCAAATTGATTTTTTTTTTTATATATATGAAAACGGTTTTGATGTGATTAAAGAGTCAATAAATAATATTAGTTTTTCCCGGTTGAGATTTATTAATAACATTAAATGTTATGTTTTTTAAACTCTATTTTTGATTTCTTAGCTGCCCTTATATTTTATTCAATGGAAAAAATGAACCAAAGATCACTGGAGAAGGATTGAGTCTAAAAGATGGGGGAAACATTCCAAATACAGAAAAGTGTTTTACTTGGTGAACACCATTGCAAGCATGGAAATGAGCAGCATTATTTACTTCTCTATGGCAACAGTTCGCAAAACTTCTGTAAATATGGAGTTGTCAAATATTTAGCCGAATCAAACTTATTTTGAACCTAATTTGTAATAAGTTAAAGTATTCATTCGGTCCCTCTAATGGTTTGCATTTCAAGTTTTAGTCCTTGAGAAAATGGTAAGGTTTAGCTCTTGTAACTTTTCTTTTGCAACTGTTTATCACTGCCAAAAGAATTTTGTAGCTTGTAACTTGTTTGATATTAACACCAGGAACCCAAAGTTAGCTTTCATCCATGTGTAGGAACTAAAATTATGAGCAATAAATAAATAGTTTTGAAAGTTGTAACTTGTGATGGTGTATTTACAGCATAATTGTATTTATCTCACTTGAATTGATGGTGCGTTTCAGGAGAGGATCCTAATTGTTATGCTAATTATGCTAACTTGTTTCTTGATCTGGCAGATCAGCAGCATTACTTTCCAGTCAATGCACCTGACACAAGGGCAGTACTGAATCCTATCAGTAAAGGGTTTTCATGTACTGGTGCCTCTTCTGGTGATAGTTCTTGTCATGATGATGATGGTATGGGGTTCTTGGATAACTATGAAATGATCTTTAGAGATTGTGACAAGCTAATCGAGTCTTTCATGCTGCACGAGACCGATTGGAGAAATTTTTTAATTTTAAACAAAAAGTGGAGCAATATTAGGCCCCATTTCTTTAGACACTGTCGGGACAAGGCAGATGCCATAGACAATCCAGTGCTGAAGAACAAACTGCTCTGGCTTGGAAAGAAGCTTAAAGAGGTCTTTCATTGCTTATTTGATATTGAAAATTATACCCTTCACTCTGTCATCATGATATTGGTGGTGACTAATTAAAATCAATCTGGCACAGTTCTGTTCTATCTAACCTTTTATCCTCCACCCCTATAACAAAGAAACGTCATTAATGGAAACTTGTATGTCTAAATATTATACCAATCCTTTAAATTGTTATTTATGGCATTCACAAAGTCATTTAATACTTCTCTTCTTCAGATAGATGAAGAGTTGCAGAGACACAATGAACTTATCCTAATGATCAAAGAGAATCCATCTGAAATTAGTGAAATTGTTTCAAGGAGTCGTAGAGATTTCACAAGAGAATTCTTTATGCATCTTCATACCTTAGCTGAATCTTCTGTCAACAATCTTGAAACACAAAATGGTGAGACTAAATTCTTTGAATTCTGAATTAGTGTTTCTTATGAGAGTATATTTTGCTTTCAAGTATTTGGTCAGCCACAGAACTGAATGATATCCCTTAGTTTCAGAGTTTTTAGATATTTTATAATGTTGGTGTCTTCTATAATCAAATTCATCCCCAGAATCATATTACATATCATTCTCATCTCTCCAAAAGTTCTTTTATAACGCATTGTTCGGCTAGTGTTTGTCTGGCTTAGCCATAACCTTTGATAAACTGTGATAATATGTCTTGGGATTTTTATGTCCTTGATGTTAATATTCAAGAAATGAGTCGATTTATAGTTCAAACTTGCCTAATTACTTAATCTGGTATATTTTCACCCTATGTCTATGTAACAAGATTTTGCAAAGCTTCGGAACATGTGTTTGGCTGCCGTAAAAGACTATGACAGTGCAATGGAAAGCGTTGAAACACTAAATGCTGCAGAATTGAACTTCCAAGATATTATCAAGTCTCCTTCAGATGCTTCCTGCTGGAAGATAGACAACTTAGGTGAGAAAAATCAATGCTTCAATCCAGAATTAGTTGCTCATTGGCTACAATTGTGTTATAATGTGGAAGAAGTCGGAAGGGTACATGCAATTGTCTTGAAATGTTTTAGACATTCAAATACTTATGTTGATAATAATTTGATTTGTAGCTATTTAAGATTGGTTGAGTTGGATCGGGCTCGTTGTGTGTTTGATGGAATGCCAAGAAAGAATACAGTTACATGGACTGCTATTATTGATGGATATTTAAAATGTAACTTGGATGATGAGGCTTTTAAGTTGTTTCAAGATTCTGTTAAACATGGGGTTCCAGCCAACAGTAAGATGTTTGTCTGTATCATGAATTTGTGTGGTAAAAGAGTGGATTTAAAGCTGGGGAAACAAATCCATGCTCGTATTTTGAAAAGCAGATGGAGGAATATAATTGTGGACAATGCTGTTGTTCATTTTTATGCAAAATGTGGCGATATATCAAGTGCATTTCGGGCATTTGATTGTATGGCAGAGCGAGATGTAATATGTTGGACAACTATGATCACTGCCTGTTCCCAACAAGGGTTTGGGTATGAAGCTATGTTGATGTTGTCACAAATGCTAGGTGAAGGGTTCTTTCCTAATGAATATACTATATGTAGTGCACTAAAGGCTTGTGGAGAAAATAAAGCACTGAAATTTGGAACACAGCTTCATGGTGCCATAATAAAGAATATCTGTAAGAGTGATGTTTTTATAGGAACTTCCCTAGTTGATATGTACGCAAAATGTGGATTGATGGTGGATTCTAAACGGGTGTTTGATAGAATGAAAATCAGAAATACAGCTACTTGGACATCTATTATATCAGGATATGCTCGAAATGGGTTTGGTGAAGAGGCCATAAACTTCTTTCGATTAATGGAGAGTAAAAGAATGCATGTTAATAAATTGACAATTTTAAGTGTCTTGATGGCTTGTGGCACAACAAAAGCTTTGCTAATTGGAAGAGAGGTTCATGCGCAGATAATCAAACGTATTTTCCATACGAACATGTATATAGGAAGCACTTTGGTCTGGTTCTATTGCAAGTGTAAAGAATACTCTTATGCTTTCAAGGTGCTCCAGCACATGCCACTTAGGGATGTAGTTTCTTGGACTGCCATTATCTCTGGTTGTGTTAAACTTGGGCTTGAACTTGAGGCTCTGGAGTTTTTGCAAGAAATGATGGAAGAAGGCGTGTTGCCTAATTCCTATACTTACTCATCAGCCTTGAAGGCTTGTGCAGAACTAGAAGCTCCAATGCTTGGAAAGTTAATTCATTCATATGCAAGCAAGTCTCCTGCCTCGTCTAATGTATTTGTGAACAGTGCTTTAATATATATGTATTCAAAATGCGGATATGTTGCTGATGCTTTTCAAGTTTTTGACAACATGCCGGAGAGGAATTTGGTGTCTTGGGAATCCATGATCTTGGCTTATGCATGGAATGGACATGCTAGAGAGGCTCTGAAGCTCGTGCACAGAATGCAAGCTGAAGGTCTTGTGGTGGATGATTATATCCATACAACAGTTGTCAGTGCTTGTGGAGGTGTTGAGCATGGAGACATTCATCAAAGTGGTGAATCTTCTTCACATTACTTGTATTCCTAGTAATCTTCTACAAGATAGGAGCATCAACCAATATTGAAGAACAAGTGAATGTACCTAATTAGATTATAGCTGCAGGTAAAGGATACTGTATATTCAGTAGACGAGGAGTATACATAATGATTGTTTAGAAACATTATGCCACCAAATACTAGTGATAGGCTTCTTTTGCCCTCTTTGTATCTAACATTTATGTAAAAGAATGAACAATGATGAGAAAATGAAAAAATGTAAAGGAATATCTCAATCACTTCATCATCAAAAGGGATTTTTAAGAGTGCACTGTCTCGGAAAATGAAGGATGCTGCTCTCATATGTCTTTACGTTTGTGTTTTATATTTTATATTGGATTATACTCCTCACACCTTAGCTACAATCCTGAAGCAAGAACAACGATATTTTCTGTTACACTATAAATAAACAGAACACGCTATGATCTGCATGTCTTTCTTGATTATTTTCAATGTCAATATCATGTTTTGTCCTTTTCATTAAAGATATATTTAGTTTGTCGCAGTATTTTAATTTCTGATTATCCCTTTTTCATATCTTGATGTTTCGTAATGCCTTATATGCGAAGGTGATAAGGGTGATTTGTGATGAAAGTTATCTTCAAATGATGGATTAATACTTGGATTACGTGTGAATTTTATCTTATTGTTCTATCTTGGTCTAATATTTTTATTTTTCTGTGATCTTAAATGTGTGATTTTTATCTTATTATTCTAGCTCCGTCTAATATTCCTTGCATTTTTGCATTCTTTAACAGAAGCAAATGAGTACACTCCATCCTCTTTCTTCCTCCTTAATAATGTGAATTCAGAACCAAATACACTGATAATGATTTATTAACGTGTAAATGGTACATGTATTTCAATAATGCAATCTAAATCCTTAAATTAGGCAATGCAATTTCAATAATTTATTTTTTTCCAATGCACTGCACAAAACTTTTGATCACTTAATTACACATGAACAATGTTTGAACTGTAAGAGAGCTGTGCCTTGACACTCCAATGCAATGTTTTAAAGACTTCAATTGCTCGTTAACTTGATTTAAATACGATATATATTTGTCAGTTAGCGGTTGCAGTAATAATGGTAATATATATATATATATATATATATATATATATATATATATATATATGGTATTTTTTAATATAATAATTTACAATTAACGTGGTGTAATGATTGATCAGAAGTGTATAATGACGTTCTTTTCACTAAAATTATGTATTTGATTTGATGATCATAAAGTTTAATAAAAGGATAAATGTGAAAAGTTTAAACAAAAAAGTGAAGTTTTAATTTGAATAAAGTTAAAATGAAATGTAGTTTGGGACCAGTTTTTTATTATCATTACTACTAGTAGATAAAACACAATGTATTTGTATTTCTGAAAATAAAATAAAAAATCTAAATTATTGTTAAATACTATAAATAAAAAGTTATAATCCTTTTGAAATATATTTTAAATTATCTTATATGTTAAGAAATACTGAAAAATAAAAATGGAATAAAATTATTATAAAACAAATTGAAGTTATACTTAATATTAATCTTGACAAATAAAATTGTATACATCAAAGATAATACTTTTTTTTATCAGAAACTAAATATGTATTAATTAGGCTTAATACCTCTTGGTCCATAGTATGGGATGTTGTGTTCAAAATGGTCCTACCTTTTTTAAAACGTAACAATTGATTCCAATTTTTGAAAAATCGGTTCAAGTTAATCCTTTTTGCTAACGACGTCAAAAATTAAACGGTGTTGTTGCCCCTTGGATAAAACTTACCTACTTGGCCATGTTATCTTATTGCGTGGCACTTTTGTGGCAGTGAAATTAAAATTGTGACAATATTGTTCACAGAGGTTAAAAAATGAGGGGTTAGGGTTTGTGATGAGATAGAGATGGCTTCTTCCCAATGGTGTTTGTCTTGTTCCAATAGATGGGGCAAAGAATCTTCACGTTCGTCCCATGGTGGTGGCTGGAGGGGAGGTGAGTTGATTCCTATTTGTTACTGTGGTGATATTGCTGTAACCAAAGTCGCAAAAACTACAAAAAATGATGGCAGAAGTTTTTGGGGATGTCCTCATTACAAGGTTGAAGTATACCCTTGTCAGTTTATGTTTCCTTCACTTTATTCATTTGTTGATAGTTTCCTTGATTTGGTGAATAACAAGGTGGCTGTTCAAGTGGGAGCTTGTGTAACTTTTTCAAATGGTGTTATGAAGAAGACGTTGATGAAAAAGATTGTACAATTGGGAGGCAAAGGAGGAGGATCAATGATCTGGAAAATTTAGTCAAGGGTTTGCAGAAAAGGATGAAATTGTTAGTTGTAGCTTTGTATTGTACTGATCCTTGTGCTTTTATGGTTCTGTTTTGGTTGATGTTGTTAGGTGGGCAAATTAGGTTTGTGTTTGTATGTTTTGTTGACATTGATGTAATGTCTTGGATGCTTGAAAGAAGTAGTTTGACAATGTGTAGGTGAATGGATACCTTCAGGTGTTTTGGTTCAGTTATGCAATGTATTATGTACCACTGTCTATTTTAATGACTTTAATTTAGTTCACAATGTTCGAATAAGTCCCTGACTTGGTTTAAAAATATTGAAAGTGGTCCCATGTTTAACTTTAAATTGTTTAGTATAGTCCTTATTGTATATGATGATGACATGGCTGTTAACATAACATTATGACAGGGCTGTTAACATAACATTATGACAGGTTAATGCATCAAAGTACTTTCTGTAATTAAAGGACATCAATATTAATTAAAGGACATCAATATTAATTAAAGGACATAAAAGTACATGACCAAAATACTTAATTGAAGTTGTTGCACCATAGTACATGACCATCAAAGTCAACAAAAAAGGATCACAATCAGAGTACATAATAAGTTAACAAATCATCTAAGTAGGTTTTCTTCTAAAATTTAGATTTTTTCCTCAAAGTTGGTGGATGGGGTGATTGAGGACTTGGAGGCTGTGATGGTCCAGGGGATTGGGTACTTGGTGGTGCCTATGATGGTTGAGTTTCTGCTGTTTGTGCTGGCTGGGGACGTAAAGGAATATTATTTTTGTTGTGGCCCCTCTGTCTTTGTTTTCCACTTCTACAACTGCATAGGCAAGTGGTAGCATTTGCTCGTTTGGGCACCTACCAACAGTAGTAAGCACCTCCCCCTTGTACTGACCTTTCAAAAAACACCCATTTAAACATATAATGAGCCTACAGATGATGAAATTATCTTTACAAGCTTTGAGACAAACATATATTCTTTGTAGATTGGGTCACCATTATCACCGTCAACTTTAATCTTCACTGTTGACCCTGGGTTACACCTCAACACCTCATGTCCATAGTCATAGATCCTTTTAAACTTTTGTTTGTAATCTCCTTTAAGTTGTCTTGATGCAATTAACTTTGCCCTTCGTGCCTTGGAAATTGACACATTCATATTCCATTTCCTTAATGCTTTACTACGTATGTCTTTCACCTTTAAATTAGGATTGTCAACTAAAAAATTATCTATCTCCTTACTCAACCACTTAGCATTCATCATTTTAATGTTAAGTTGCCTACTACACGTATGGGTATCAATTATCTTCTTCAATTGCCAAATTTTGGGTGATGGCAAATACCCACAGTAAGCTACCCATGGACACTTACATTGGCCACCCATGCATCTGACCCTCACCCTACGTTTATCATTTTTCACAAATTTTAGAGCCTTCCCAAAATAAACAACATACCTTATAATGGCATCCTTAAACTCATCCTTATTGCTAAATATGGTGCCCACTTCCCACCTATTATCTACCATTGATTTCTGCTTTGCATACTTTGAAAAGGGACCACCATATACTATATCCTCGATGTCATCCTCCCCACTTCCATTGTTTTGTGGCATTAAGAGCACATCAAACTCACATTCACCATCTGGCAAACCCCTTCTAATTGGTTGTGCTTCATTATCACTATCTTCATCCATGTATTCATCACCACTCAGATCATCCATTCCTGGTTGGTCCTCACTGTCGTCTTGCACTTCTTCTTCACTCTCAACTTCTTCTTCAGTCTCAACTTCTTCTTCAGTCTCAACTTCTTCTTCATTATCAACCTGAACTCCACCAACACTATCAACCTGAACTCCACCCTCATTCTCAACCTCCACTGCACCCTCACTGTAAACCTGAACTCCACCCTCATTCTCAACCTCCACTGCACCCTCACTGTCAACCTCAACTCCACCCTCATTTTGAACCTTTACTGCACCCTCACTGTTAACCTCAACTCCACCCTTATTGTCAACCTCATCTCCACCCTCATTGTCAACCTCCATCCCACCCTCATTCTGAACCACCACTGCATCATCATTCTTAACATCCACTCCACCTGAGAAGTCCAATGCACAAACACTATCAACCTCAACTTGTTGGTCCCCAATTCCTTCATGACCACCCTCAACATGTGCTTCTCCTCCAATGCCACTACCCTCACCACTGTTTGCAGGTCCTTCACATAAGTAAAGAATCTCATTCACATCATTTTCTACTACCTCTGGATTGTCCACCCCATGTACAACATATAGGTTTACTTTCCCCAAATAGTTAGCTACCTTCATCATGTTCATAGCTCCTTTATCATCATACAGATTATGTAATACATGTTGAACATTGTAATATAACTCTGCTACTTCAATGTAACCCAGACTTTTAAGTGAACCTACTATTCCAAAATAACACCATTTATCGGGGTCAACATCCCAATAAGCTATCTCCCCACGTATATACTTAAAGGGAACTTCTTTTATCAAAGTCCCACCGTGGTGGACCACTACCTGAAATATGTCATTAGACATCCCAACTCGAATCCTGCAAATGAAAATGGGGACCACTAAATTAAGTGAAACTATGACCTAAGGGACCACTATCAATCCTCATAACGCGACAACTTTTGCCATATAACACTTTTAACCCATACAACGCGACAACAATCATAAACAAATAATAACACGAGTTCAGAAAATTGACAGAACATAAACACTTACCTGAGTTACGCTTTTCAATTTGCTCTTCAACGAGACCCCAATTTCAACCAAGCTTTCACCAGAATGTTTAATCCCAAATCGCGACTTTGAATCTAACTGTAACCCCTCTTTTTTTTAACCTCTCTCGTTAAACATGTTGCCACATATTCAAGTTATTTTTTCCCAATTTAAATTTTACACGTCAATAAACCTAATACTGCCACAAAATCAGATAACCCGAACACGTCAGTATGTTTTATCCAGGGGGGGGGGGCATCAACACCGTTTAATATTTGACGTCGTAACGAAAAAGGATTAACTTGAGCTATTTTTTCAAAAGTTGGGATCAATTGTTACGTTTTAAAAAAGGTAGGACCATTTTGAACACAACCCGACATACTAGGGACCAAAAGAGGTATTAAGCCTATTAATTAATATCAAGTTAAGGATTGTTAGGTGCTCTATTGGAGGCTATCCATTGTGGTCTTTGCTAGAAAAATGGTTTATGTGAAATATTAAAGTATAGTCTATGTGTAAGGAATGAAAGGCCCATTTCCTTCATTCTTCCTTTAGACACAAGTTTAGTTATTGTTACAACACTTATAATTATAGGACCATTAAAGGAAAGAAGCAAAAGATTCTCACACCAGTTGATAGCTTCGTCCAGGTGCAAGAATCAACATAGACCAGCGTGACTTGGTTCAGCGGAAGCAACATGAAATCTGGCAGCGGAGAAGGTGTTGTTCGGTGGCTGTTTGCAGTGGAGGTAATGCTTTGGTGAGGTGGCTACAACTCAGACGACCTTCCATTCAAGGAAGGAAGTTGCAGGGGTAGAAGAATAAGCAATGACTTGACTCTTGATGCAGAGAAAGGTGTTGGAAAATGCATCAGCAGAATTTCTCCATTAATCCAAAAGTTCCATACATGTGAAGGGAGATGGGAATTTATATAAATGTTTACCATGCCTAGACTAATCTATACGGTGATGGGTGATGCCACTGATCACAGATCTCCAACGACGTGGATGCACCCATGCTGAAAACATTTCTTCTAGATGTGCACCAAAATACATGTACCAAAATATAAGCTATGCTACGGTGGTGTCTAGCATATGGAGAATGCAACGGACCATTATACCCCTTTATTCTTCTTTCCTTGACTTTCCTATCCTTCTCCTTGCTTTGATAATTTTGAATGCTCTCCTTGATCTCTTGTGATGGGGCCTTGATTATTTAATGGGCTTGGGCCCAAGTCCATGGTGTCCTAGCCTTATTGGACCCTTCAAAACAACATATAAACATATTAGAAGAGAATCCTTCTAAGACTTAGAGAAAGAAAATCAAGAAAGAGCTTTTAAAAGTCTTTCTTCACTTCCCTTTCTTAGCCTTAGCTTTAATTGGTACTCCTTTGAATGGAATGCCCAAAATGGGTTTCCATCACCAGTCACATTATCTTAGTGATTATGCAGTCACGTATCCTTCAACCCGTAAAATGGAGAAATCGGATAGAGGGAACTGATTGGATTTATCATTACAATTTTTCCTTTATTTTAATTACATATGTATATTCTGCAAGGCATTTGCCAAGTGCATTTATAGCACAATTTTGTAGTGAAAAGAGGGGAAAATATATATAAGTAATTCATTCTCTCTGAAAAGTTCCTTTCTCTCCACTGGTTATTCTTCCTCTTTCTGTTATTTCACTTTTCTGCTACCTGCAACATCTTTCATTGGTGCTTGATAAGTGTGAAAAATAGATGTTTTTACACTTATAAAGTATCTCAATCTTGTAATTATTCATGTTTTTACTCAGTGAAAAGTTGTAATAGGAAGTAGATTGTTACGTAAATTATTATTCAGGAAGAGATGTATAAAGTGGAAGCTGTCAGCCAATTCTCGCAGAGCGTAAGCAAAAATTCGCAAAGCCAGAGAAAGAAATTCGCACAGCACACCAAGGCCTGTGCGCTGAGCAAATCATGAAAGTTAAGAGGGCATCAGTTTTTAAAATTCGCATAGCGCACCACATTATGTGCGCTTAGCGAATTACAACAGTTGAAAGTGCATCAATTAAAATTAATTCGCACAGCGCACAGACACATGTGCGCTGAGCGAATTAATTAAGTTGATTGGCTTAAAAGACGTGACAGAAAAGAGAAACCATCTTCGGACACACGAAAAAATTAGAGAACTGCTCTGGAGAAGTTCAGGAGATCATCAGGAGACCTCTGAAGACATCAAGACTTCACATTATGCAAGGAATTGCTTAAATGAGTACGTTTATGATGTCTAGGATAAGCTAAATTTCTGTTCGTTGGAATTGAATGTAATGGCTGACAATTGATGTAATCTTCCTGTTCAATACAAGATGTGTTCATATGCTTTTCTTGTTTTACTTGTGATTATATGGAAGTATAATATATTTTATATATTCAAGTTCTACTGGAAAGTAAATTTGAGTATGAATGTAAGAAAAGCAACCAAAAGGAACGATGCTAGGAATAATTTCAATTCTGTTGGTCATTTAGAAACATCAGATCTTAATGCAAAGGTTATGTTTAATTACTTAAGGAATTAATAATTGAACATAATTCTTTAGAACTTGTTTTAAGGGATTAAACCAAGATACAGTGATGTTAATGTTTGAACGCAAATTGTATTGTTTAGATAGGTTACTGTAATGTTAGTCATGAACTCAATTCGAACAAAACTTTCTTCCAACTTTTAATTTCACAATTTAATATTCTGTCCTGTTCTTAATTTTAGTTCACTAAATCAAAATTTCAATTGTTGTTAATTGATTTTGATAAATAATTTTTAATTGAATAACGTAACACAAATTTCCCGAGGAGAACGATACTTGACTTATTCACTATATTACTTGTAACGATTTGATATACTTGCAAAAAGGTTATCAAGCTTTTGGCGCCGTTGCTGGGGAATTTGATTGTTTTGTTATTTCAATTTATTGTTTATCAATTTCAATTCTATTCCATTGTTTTAGTTTTTGTAGATCTATATATATTGTGTTTTGTTCCTGTGTTATTTCTTTGGGCTGATCTTTAGAGATTCTTGTTCTGCATGAGACGCAGAACAAAATCTGAGAATTTATTATTTGATTTTGAGATTGAGAGGACTGCCCGTAGAAATAACAGTAGGCGTAGAAGAGAAGACCGAAAAAAAGAAGCTAGCTTATCTGCTACTTCCAACACTGTTTCTTCATCTGATCAAGAGGATAAAAATATGGAGGGAAATCGTGATGATGAACAAAGAGATAGGCGTACGTTGGAAGATTATGCTGCAGTGTCTGTACCTTCATCTTTCAACAGTATAGCCCGACCTGTGGTGATTACGGCTAAAATGGAAATGAAGGCAGCATTGATTCACCTTGTTCAAAGTAACCAATTTTCAGGATTGTCACACGAAAATCCCTACGATCATCTGACAACTTTTAATGAATATTGTAATATTGTGAAAATGTTGAATGTGTCAGATGAGGCAATCAGACTTAGTCTCTTTCCCTTTTCTCTGGCTGGAAATGCCAAGAAATGGTTAAATTCCTTTCCTGAGGGAAGTCTGATTGGTTGGGATGACGTTGTGGCAAAGTTTTTACACAAATATTTCCCTTAATCCAAGATAAATAAAGGCAAGCAGGAGATATCCTCTTTTCAACAGGAACCTGAAGAGACTTTGAGTCAGACATGGGATAGGTTCAAGGGGTTGCTTAGAAAGACTCCCATTCATGGGTTTGACGTTCCCACTCAATTAAACCTGTTCTTAGGAGGTTTAAAATCTCACACAAAGTTAATGCTAGATGCTTCAGCAGGAGGGAACATTAGGTGGAAGACACCTGATGAAGCCCATGAGATTATTGAAAATATGGCATCTAGTGACAATGACGTTCAGAGTGAGAGAGTGCAAACCCAAAAGAGGGGAATGTTTGAGTTGCAATCCCAAGATGCCTTATTAGCCCAAAACAAAATCATGACGCAACAGCTAAATTCTCTGATGAAAAATATATCACAACTACAACTCCAAAATGTATCACAGGAACAACATCAAACTGTGCAAGGTTGTGAACTGTGTGGTGGAGAGCACCAAAATGGACAGTGTGTTATTCAGACCGATGCAAAGGAAGAGGTTAATTATATGGGAAATCAAGGTCGTCATGGAAATTATAATCAAGGATGGAGA
Organism: Vigna reflexopilosa; assembly: GCA_027742785.1. NCBI lineage: Eukaryota > Viridiplantae > Streptophyta > Magnoliopsida > Fabales > Fabaceae > Vigna > Vigna reflexopilosa. The sequence continues at coordinate 44,761,506 of CM050911.1, read as the reverse complement.
CCTCATCCTAGCATGGATCAGGCTAGTTCTAGTAGACCACCACCTCCACAGTTTCAACAACAACCCACTCTTTCTGATAGGACATCAAAACTGGAAGAAACTCTTCAACAATTTATGCAGATGTCTTTATCAAAACAAAAGAGCACAGATGCTTCTATAAGGAATTTAGAAGTTCAAATGGGTTAGTTGGCCAAGAAATTAGAAGAGAAGCCTGTGAACACATTTGGAGCCAACACTGAACCAAATCCAAAAGAGCATTGCAAAGCTATAACTACAAGGAGTGGTAAAGTGTAGTTGTGAGGAAGGTGGATGAAAAAGAAAAATTAAGTGAAGAGCAGGAAGAGAAAGAAGAGAAAGTGGAGGAAGAAGAAGATAAAAAGAAAGCAGTGGAAGAGAGTGAAAAAGGAAAACAGATTGTAAATCCTTTACCGTATCCAAAGTCATATTCTAGAAAGGAAAAGGAAAGTCAATTTTCAAGATTCATGGCTCTCTTCAAAAAGCTGGAAATCACAATTCCCTTTTCTGAAGCACTTCAACAGATGCCCTCATATGCTAGATTCATGAAAGATCTGTTGACCAAAAAGAGAAAGTATATTGAGGAAGAAACAATTGAGGTGCAAGGGAATTATAGTGCGTCATCCAAAAACTTCTTCCACCTAAATTCAAAGACCCTGGAAGTTTTACTATCCCATGTACTATTGGAAAGCTCCCCATTGGAAACACATTGATAGACTTAGGTGCAAGCATCAATTTAATGCCTTTGTCTATGTTAAAGAAGATAGGGGACATGGAAGGAAAACCAACAAGGATGACTCTCCAACTAGCAGACAGGTCTGTAAAATACCCATATGGAGTTATTGAAGATGTCTTGGTGAAAGTTGACAAATTCACTTTTCCAATGGATTTTGTTATTCTTGACATGGAGGAGGATACTGAAGTCCCCCTCATATTGGGTAAACCATTTATGAAAACTGCTAGGGTGATAATTGATGTTGATGATGGTCATCTTAAGGTGAGGTTGCATGATGAGACAGTAACTTTTAATGTTGTGGAAGCAATGCAACACCCTAGGGATAGAGGAAATTGTTTTAGAGTGGAAGTTTTGGATGATGTGGTCGAGAAGGTGAAGAACCAGATGTATGTGAAATCCCCTCTAGAGCGTGTTTTGGTAGATGCATGTGAAGAGCTCACCGTTGATGAAGAATCTGAAGTGGAGGAGATTTCACAACATTTGGAAAAAATGAAAGAAGAGGAATCCACTGATGTGAAAGTGGAAAAATTGGAAAAAGATGACTTGGATGATCAAGATAAGATGGAATTGAAAATGCTTCCTGATCATCTTAGGTATGTGTTTTTAGAGGAAAATTCCAAGAAGCCAATGATCATAAGCAATTCTCTGTCAAACAGTGAAGAAGCAAAATTGGTTGAAATTTTAAAAGAGAATAAGAAGGCAATAGGTTGGCACATATCTGATCTGAAAGGTATAAGTCCAACCTACTATATGCATAAGATTATGATGGAACAGGACTTTAAACCCATAGCACAACCACAAAGGAGATTGAATCCTACGTTGAAAGAGGTGGTGAGAAAGGAAGTTCTTAAATTGCTTGAAGCATGAATGATATATCCTATCTCAGACAATGCTTGGGTAAGTCCCGTGCATGTTGTTCCTAAGAAAGGGGGTATAACTGTTGTTCAAAATGGGAAAAATGAATTAATTCCTACAAGAACAGTCATAGGGTGGAGAATGTGTATAAACTATAGAAAATTAAATCAAGCCACCAGGAAAGACCATTTTCCTCTCCCTTTTATGGACCAAATGTTGGGGAAGGCTAGCAGGACAAGCCTACTATTGTTTCCTGGATGGCTATACCGGGTATAATCAAATAGTAGTGAATCCTGAGGATGAAGGAAAGACCGTTTTTACTTGTCCCTTTGGTGTGTTCGCATACTGAAGGATGCCTTTTGGTCTTTGTAATGCTCCTGCTACATTCCAACGTTGCATGCTTGCCATCTTTGCTGATTTGGTAGAGAATTGCATTGAAGTGTTCATGGACGATTTCTCAGTCTTTGGAAAATCATATGATCTATGCTTACAGAACCTGGATGTAGTCTTGAAAAGATGTATTGCCACGAACCTTGTTTTAAATTGGGAAAATGTCACTTTATGGTTTGTGAAGAAATTGTCTTAGGACATAAGATTTCATCCAGGGGAATAGGTGTAGATCAAGCAAAGGTTGATGTTATTGAGAAGCTACCACCTCCTACAAATGTCAAAGGGGTAAGAAGCTTTCTTGGACATGTTGGGTTCTATAAGAGATTCATAAAAGATTTTTCCAAGATTGCTAAACCCCTTTGTAATTTGCTTGTGAAAGACACTCCATTTGTATTTGATGGGGAGTGTCTAAAAGCTTTTGATGTCTTGAAAGAGAACCTGATTTCAGCCCCTGTTGTAGTCGCACCAAACTGGACTCAAGATTTTGAGTTAATGTGCGATGCTAGTGATTATGCTATTGGAGCTGTGTTGGGACAGAGACATGGCAAGATTTTTCACGTTATTCACTATGCCAGTAAAGTTCTGAATGGTGCACAATTGAATTATGCCACAACTGAAAAAGAATTTTTGGCAATTGTGTATGCTCTTGAAAAGTTTAGACCGTATCTGATAGGGTCTAAAGTTATCATTTACACTGACCATTCAGCCATCAAATATTTACTAGCAAAGTCTGATTCAAAGCCACGTCTCATAAGATGGGTTTTACTGCTTCAGGAATTTGATCTGGAAATCAAAGATAAGAAGGGGAGTGAGAATATCATTGTTGACCATTTGTCTCACCTTCTTAACACTGAGGTGACTGATAAGGAAGGAGAAATTAAGGGAGAATTTATTGATGAGAGTTTGATGCTCATTCAACAGAGGCCATGGTTCGCAGATATGACAAATTTTAAGGCTGCAGGAATTCTCCCTATTGACTTGACTTGGGAGTAGAAGAAGAAGTTTATTCATGATTCCAAAGCATATCTTTGGGATGATCCTTTTCTCTTCAAGTTGGGTGCTGACCACTTACTCAGGCGGTGTGTTACAGCAGAGGAAGTTGCTGGTATCCTATGACATTGTCATAATTCGCCATATGGAGGACACTTTAATGGAGAATGGACCGCCGCCAAAGTGCTTCAATCTGGTTTCTTTTGGCCAACCTTGTTCAAAGATGTACATGGTCATGCAAGAGGTTGTGATAATTGCCAAAGAACAGGAAGCATTTCAAAGAGACATGAGATGCCACTGTAGACTATCTTAGAAGTTGAAGTATTTGATTGTTGGGGAATGGATTTCATGGGACCATTACCTTCTTCCTACAACAACGAATATATTTTAGTTGTAGTGGATTATGTCAGTAAGTGGGTAGAGGCTGCAGCATGCCAAAAAAATGATGCCAAGACAGTGGTCAAATTTCTCAAGAGACAAATCTTCTCAAGATTTGGTGTGCCTAGGATCCTCATAAGTGATGGAGGATCACATTTATGTAATGCCCAATTGGCCAAGGTCTTGTCACATCACAAAATTGCCTCTCCATATCATCCACAGACCAATGGCCAAGCTGAAGTCTCTAACCGGGAAATTAAGAAAATCCTTGAAAAGACTGTTTCATCTTCAAGAAAGGATTGGGCTGCAAAGTTAGATGATGTCTTATGGGCATATAGGACTGCCTTAAAGACTCCTGTGGGGCTAACACCCTTCTAGTTAGTCTATGGCAAGTCATGTCATCTCCCGATTGAGATGGAACATAAGGCCTACTAGGCCTTAAAATTTCTTAACTTTGATGCTTCTCTGTGTGCAGGTAAAAGAAAGCTTCAGTTGCAAGAGTTGGAGGAAATGAGGTTGACAACCTATGATTCTTCAAGGAAATACAAAGAAAGGGTCAAAATGTACCATGACAAGAAGCTGATCAAGAAAGAATTTCAACCTGGACAACAAGTATTGTTATTCAATTCCAGATTCAAACTGTTTCCAGGTAAGTTGAAATCTAAATGGTCTGGTCCTTTTGTGATTAAGGCAGTCAAGCCTTATGGTGCTATTGAGTTAATTGATCCAAATTCTGAGAATGCAAATAGAAATTGGATTGTAAATGGTCAGAGACTTAAACATTATTTGGGTGGTGAGATTGAACGTCTCACCACAATTATTCATTTATCTAAACCATGAAATGTCTGGGTCAAGCTAGTGACGTTAAAGAAGCGCTTGCTGGGAGGCACCCTAACACATGTTGTATATATTTGTCATTGTTGATGTTGTCTCTGTAATTGTTAAGTTGGAGTGTAGAGAGGAAGTGTTGATGAAGCTTAATTGTGGATTTTTAACGCTTTAGTCGCATAGCGCACAACTGAGGTGCGCTAAGAGACTAGATGATTTTAGGAAATTGTGATTTGGTCATACAGCGCACACCATACGCTCTACGAGAGAGAAAAATGAACTGCTCCCTGTATTGAGGTTCGCACAACGCACCACATGCGCTCTGCGATTTTAAAATTTAATTTTCTCTCTGTAAGGTGATTCGCATAGCGCATTGGTGAAGTAGAGCGATCAAATTCACTAGAGGAAATTGGAAGAAATTATGTAATTAATTTGCAAAGTGCACACCTTGCGCTTTGCTAGAACGGTTTGAAGGAGTTCTATGTCAAAATATTCGCTTTGCGAAATTTTGCGCAGAGCGAAAATGAATGAGAAGAGGGTTTTGAATTTTAATTCGCAAAGCATACAATTGAGGTGCATTTTGCGAATATTGTTTCTGTTTTTTAAAAATATATATATATATATATATATATATATATATATATATATATATATATATATATATATATATATATAAATATATATATAAAAAAAAATTGAAAATTCATATTAGCAAAGCGCACAACTTGAGGTGCGCTAAGCTAATCATACATGATTTCTAAAAAAGAAATATAGAAAACTAAACAAAAAAAAAACAATCAAAACACCTTGCATTCGCATAGCGCATAGCACTTGGTGCGCTGTGCGATTTCACCCAAAATTTCCAAAAAAAAAAAAAAGAAAAAAGAGTAATATAATAAAGCGGTGCATTTATTGAAGCAAATTCGCACAGCGCATAAGACGGGTGCGCCCTACGAATCCACTTGAAGGGGTATCAGAGTTTTACCTTTTTATTTTTATCTTTACCACCCTTCATTCAATTGTTTCTACCCTAGTCGCACCTCTCTCTCTCTCACTTTCGCAAAGCGACTATTGCTCATCTCCTTCCTCTCAATTTTCACTCTTTTTCCTCCATTGTCGCCACGTCCAAGCTTCTTAGTCTTGGTTTTATCCATTCTTGTGCATCCCTCTCTGCTTCACCGTTCATCTTTTCAATTGTTCTCTTTATCAGGTTTGGTTCTCTTTTCCTTGGGTTTTCTGTGTTTAGTTTCTTCATAGGTTTAGATTAGGTTTGTCGTGTCCATGGTTTCGGAATCAATATGCATAGTCTATTCGTCTTAAGTGCATTTGTGGTCTGTAAATGATAAAAGTGTATTCATTTCACTGGTCTAGAATGGTTTCGCTTCGCGAACGTGTTTTTCGGTGGAAAAAAGTCTTTGCTTAGACTAAATCTGACCAGTGATTAATATATATTTTTGTCTATGTTGTTGTTTCTATGGTGGTGCAGTGCGAGACTGTCGCATAGCCTTATGACCAGTTAGGTTTGATTCACAAAGTGCACTATCAACTGTGCGCATAGCAAAATTTTTTGGCCAACACCACTGCAATTGCACTTTCGCATAGCGCACCAGTAGGTGTGCGCATAGCGAAAATTCCTGAGAAACACTATTTTCCAAATTTGCAAAGCGCACCCCTTAGGCCCATAGCGAGTCTCCTCTGGTAGTAGATCAAATGTGCATCATTCAATTTTATCTGACCCCTTCGTCCATGCTTGCTTGTATTGTATATTCTTCTTTGCAGATTTCACCTCCTAAAATCACTTAAGAGAAGAAGAGGAAGACCACAAAAGGGTCTTCTTCTAGATCCCATCTTGCAGAGGCAGCCATGGAGGAGAACCTAGTTCTCAATTATGACCAAAACCGGTTTGTGTCTGAGGCTACTCAAGAGAGATTCAACCAGAATATCATGGGAAGAGGCCTCTTACATGAGAGGAGAATTGAGTTGAAAGAAGGGGAATATGACCATATCTAGGCAAAGTTGGAGAGGAGAAAATGAGATTATGTTTTAGCCAGTCTCCCGGATGAAATTGATGAAGTTTTGGTGAAAGAGTTTTATGATAACGCTTGGGACCCCGACCGTTCACAGACACCTAACTCTAGAGCCTCCAAGGTGCGAGGCAAGACTATACGGTTTGATAGAAAAGCATTGAACATGATGTTGCATACACTGATGTTCATACTGTGCCCACTAGGCACTTTTATGTCCAGTCATCCTGATCATGACCTTATAGCCTCCACCTTGTGCCTCCCCGGTTATGGGTATCAGCTTGGGACGAGTGGAACACCAGTGAGGATATTAAGGAAACATCTAAAATCACTGGCCACCATTTGGAGCACTTTCAGTTTCACCAACCTTAGTCCCATCTCTCACACATCCGACATTAACCTGGAGCGGTCTTATTTGGTCTATGGTATTATAACAGGTATTAATATGGATGTGGGAGCATATATCTCCCAGGAGATTGCATTGATGACTGATAATGACTCCTGCAAGCTTGGATTCCCAGCTTTAGTGACTGCCTTGTGTAAGGGAAATGGAGTAGCAGGGGTATCTAACATTACTCTGAAACTTCAACCCCCTCTCAACAAAAGATTCTTTGATCGTAACTGCGCCAATAGGGGGGAGTTGAATCCCCCTCCTCCAGTCCCTCCTCCACGAAGAAGAGCAGCTAGACCACCTCCATCTGCATCCTCAGTTCCTTCCGCCGATTTGTTTACTGACTTCATGATTCAGAGTATGGCGAGATAGGATGACATTCACTACTGGTGTGCTACTATGAGGGAGGGACAGGTATCCTTGCAGGGCAGCATGTACCAACTTTCACTGGGTATACCTGACTTCCCTATAGATTCCTTTATGATTGAAGCCCAGTTTGAAGAGCAGATTCCATGGCCTGAGGGCAGGCCTGAGTCTAGGTGGGGGAGAGCTTTCCCAGCATACCTAGCAGCACCACAGCCAGAGCCACAGCAGCAGGAGGACATGATGGCTGGTGATGGTGACGAGGAGGATGGGGAGCCACATCCTAGATGGATGCAGCAGAGCTATCATTCACAGGAGAGCCAGTGGAGATCCGGGCCAGATGGGTCCTGGTAGAGCGCAAATGGAAAGACTTTCCTGATGTTTTATGTTTATTATTATGTTTGTTTTTCAGTTCAGATGTTATATTGTGGAACTTTGTTCAGTTGTTCATGTTTATGTTATGAAGACGATGACATTTTGATTTAATGAATGATGTGTGTTTGATTAATTGGTATGATTTTTAAAGATGAGAACATGATTGTGGTGCAATGTGCTTAAACTGTAATCTCGTGCATGAGTTGAACTATGACCAGACTGTGGAGTGTTTGAGAGCATGAATGAGTGAAACAAATGAGATGATGAATTTGTTTGGATATGGAATTGATTTTTGCATGATTGTGATTCTACATATACACTTTTGGTTAAGGATGAGAAAGGCATTGTTTTTGTTGATTGTATAGCTACTGGCCAAATAGCCAACCTTCATACGTTATATATGATACCATTGTGAACCCTTTTGAGCCTTGAAAATTTTTCCTTCCACCTTGAGCCAATTAGATGATGTCCTACCTTACACTTTAGAAGAGAATGAGTATTATGTTTTGAGTGAAGGTATGATTAAGTTAAAGTTTGGGGGAAGAAAAATGTTCATATAACAAAAAAAAAAGTTGATGAAAAGGGTACATTCTTTGAAGAATTAAAGGTTGTAACTAGAAACAATATGGTAGGAAATGTTGATGAATAAATTGGGATTGTGATGATGATTAAGATTTGAAACATATACTTATGTTCTCTTCTTAGGTGTCTTTGAATCCTAGCAAAACCATAATTCTTCTAGCCAAGCCAAGCTTTCACCCTCAAAAGACCTTTTGACTTAACCAAATGTGTGAGGAATGTATGAATTAGATGATGTGCAAAAGTTGATGAAGTTCTTAAAGAAATTTGTTACAGGTGAGGACAAACACTAGAGAAGTGAGATATCTTAATATTTGGTCTGGTTGTTCATACTCAATGCATAAGTGAACTTTTATTGATGAATGCACCATGTCATGTTTGTTTCAAGTCTTTGGGAATTCATATAATTTTTCTGATGATAAGCACATTCATTTCATCAAAATGTAATATGTCTGTTTGTGTTGTTCATCTGCTTTCTGTGATTTCCTGAGGACATGAAATAGTTCAAGTTTGGGGGAGTTGATAAGTGTGAAAAACAGATGTTTTTAAACTTATAAAGTATCCCAATCTTGTAATTATTCATGTTTTTACTTAGTGAAAAGTTGCAATAGGAAGTAGATTGTTACGTAAATTATTGTTCAGGAAGAGATGTATAAAGTGGAAGCTGTCAGCCAATTCTCGCAGAGCGCAAGAAAAAATTTGCAGAGCCAGAGAAAGAAATTCGCACAGCGCACCAAGGCCTGTGCGCTGAGCGAATCATGAAAGTTAAGAGGGCATCAATTTTTAAAATTCGCATAGTGCACCACATTATGTGTGCTTAGCGAATTACAGCAGTTGAAAGTGCATCAATTAAAATTAATTCGCACAGCGCACAAACACATGTGCGCTGAGTGAATTAATTAAGTTGATTGGCTTAAAAGACGTGAAAGAAAAGAGAAACCATCTTCGGACACACACAAAAATTAGAGAACTGCTCTGGAGAAGTTCAGGAGACCATCAGGAGACCTCTCAAGACATCAAGACTGCACATTATGCAAGGAATTGGTGAAATAAGTACATTTATGATGTCTAGGATAGGCTAAATTTCTGTTCGTTGGAATTGAATGTAATGGCTGACAATTGATGTAATCTTCCTGTTCAATACAAGTGTGTTCATATGCTTTTCTTGTTTTACTTGTGATTATACGGAAGTATAATATATTTTATATATTCAAGTTCTACTGGAAAGTAAATTTGAGTATGAATGTAAGAAAAGCAACCAAAAGGAACGATGCTAGGAATAGTTTCAATTCTGTTGGTCATTTATAAACATCAGATCTTAATGCAAAGGTTATGTTTAATTACTTAAGGAATTAATAATTCAACATAATTCTTTAGAACTTGTTTTAAGGGATTAAACCAAGATACAATGATGTTAATGTTTGAACGCAAATTGTATTGTTTAGATAGGTTACTGTAATGTTAGTCATGAACTCAATTCCAACGAAGCTTTCTTCCAACTTTTAATTTCACAATTTAATATTCTGTCCTGTTCTTAATTTTAGTTCACTGAATCAAAATTTCAATTGTTGTTAATTGATTTTGATAAATAATTTTTAATTGAATAACGTAACACAAATTCCCTGAGGAGAACGATACTTGACTTATTCACTATATTACTTGTAACGATTTGGTATACTTGCCAAAAGGTTATCCGTGCTTTCATTGAGCCTCACTCTATGGTCGATTCTCCTTCTTCCCATGATGAGCTCACTAAAATCAACATCAAACTTGAAAAACTCCTCCTTTCTCATGCCAACCTTTCCAATACCCTCCACGATATTGCATACCGAACCACCATCCTGGAAAACCAACCCCCACCGCCCCACTCTTCCTCTTCCACCCGTCCCTTAAAATTTGACCTCCCCACCTTTAATGGCTCTGATGCTCTAGGCTAGATCTTTAAGGTCAACCAGTATTTTGAATATCACCACACCTCACCCGATCAACGCATACAAATTGCCTTCTTTTACTTGGAAGGTCAAGCCTTAGCCTGGTTCCAATGGATGTTTAATAATGGGTTTTTTTCATCTTGGGAGGCATTTCTCCGAGCACTGGAGCTGTGTTTTGCTCCCTCTATGTTCGATGACCCAATTGCAGCTCACTGCAAGCTTACTTAGACACAAAATTTGCAAGAATACCTCTCAGAGTTCGAAACCTTTGCTAACCACATCTCTAACTCCCACCCTAACTTCTACTTAAGATGTTTCCTCTCTGGTTTGAAACCCCCTCTTCGTCATCAGGTCACAGCCCTTCAGCCACCAGATCTACCCCATGCTATAAGACAAATTTTGTTCATCTATCCCTCCCTTCAACCTTTTGGTCATACCGCCACCCCCGTCCATCATTGTCACCTTCTCCATATACCCCACCTAAACCACTCCCTTCACTATTGCCTACTCCAACGAACAAACTTCCCATTAAACGCCTCATCGAGGCAGAGATTCAAGCCGATAGAGATAAGAATCTTTGTTTCAACTGTAATGAGCGTTACATGAGAGGTCATCGGTGCAAGCCTCAATTTCTTCTTCTCACCACCTTCGACTTTGAGAATCAAGATGATTGCCTCCTCTCTGATGATTCCACGATGGCAGAGGAGTCTCCTCAAGAGGTTAGACTTATCAGTCTCCATGCCTTCTCGGGTCAATGGACCCCATAACTTTTCGAGTCACCGGGTCTATCCAGGGTTATGCGGTTCAGATTTAGTTTATATTGGGGCAACCCATAATTTCATCCAGCATAAGGTGGCCATATTTCTCCACTTACCAACTCAGCCCACTCCTAGCCCATTACGTGTAATGGTTGGTAATGGTGAGTTTCTACCTTGCTCCTCATTTTGTCCCAATGTTACTCTCACTTTAGATAACCAGGAATTTCCTATTGAGTTGTATCCACTTGATTTATCTGGAACCAATGTCATACTTGGTGTTCATTGGCTTTCCATGATAAGCCCTCTTGTAATGGACTACAATGGTCCATTTATGAGGTTTAATTGGAAACAGAAGCTTGTGGAACTTAAAGGGGATCCAAGCCCAAACCCTTCACCCATCTCAGCCCACTAACTTCGCTGCTTACACAACACAATTCGGGTTGAAGCACTTTTCAACTCACCTTGGATTCACATCCAATTACATCACCCTCTTCTTCTATCTCCTCTAATACAAAAACCACGTTTCCTTCTTCACCATAACCCACATTACAAGCTATAATTTCCAAATACTCCACAATATTCTCAACTTCTACATCCCTTCCTCCCACTCGTCCTACAGACCATTCCATCACACTTTCCCCAAATACACCACCCATTTTAGTTAGGCCATACCGCTATCCCCGTTTCCAAAAGCAAGAAATCGAGACTCAAGTCTAGAAAATGCTTGACTCGGGTTTCATTAAACCGAACAATAATCCTTTCTCCTCCCCGGTCCTCCTTGTAAAAAAGAAGGATGGCACGTGGAATTTTTGTGGGGACTATAAAGCTCTCAACGCTGCCACTATTGAGGACAAGTTTCCAATACCCACCGTCGATGAATTGTTGGATGAATTGGGTCATGCATCATGGTTTTCCAAATTAGACCTCTATTTGGGCTTTCATCAAATTATCATGGTACCGTTGACGCTATAAAGACCGCTTTTAGAACCCACAATGGCCATTTCCAGTTTCGGGTAATGCCTTTTGGCTTGTGTAATGCCCCCTCTACATTTCAGGCCACCATGAACGATTTGTTTCATCCCCATTTAAGACAGTTTATTAGTGTATTTTTTGATGACATTCTTGTTTATAGCCCTACATTATCTGCATATGTCGTTAATTTGGAAGTTACCTTCCAATTACTACTTTCGAATTGCTTCAAGTTAAAGGGTAGCAAATGCTTTATTGGACACAACTCCATTCAGTATCTTGGGCATGTGGTTTCCAGTGAGGGTGTTCAACCAGATCCTGAAAAGTTCGCTGCAGTACAAAATTGGCCAATCCCTACAACCCTCAAGTCTCTTTGTGGGTTCCTAGTGTTGAGATTGTTGACAACACAATATCTATATCACTCTAGTTTTTTATGATGACAACACATTTTAATAACACATGTATTGTTGATGTGTTACATGTTCTTTTGCTTATTGATTGATATATTGTTGAACATGTTTTGTGATATGTGAATGCACATTTACTGAGCTTATGTATGTTACATCATATCTGGTTGCATTTCACATGATTTGAAAGATGAAAATCACATGCACTTTTATGAACTTACATTGTGTTCCATATCTGCAAGCTGTAAGTCGACTTCATTATTGATAACTTTTTGGCAAGTATACCAAATCGTTACAAGTAATACAGTCGATAAGTAAAGTATCGTTCTCCCAAGGGAATTTGAGTTAAGTTGTTCAATTAAAATTATTTATCAAAATCACTTCAACAACAAAGAACAAATTGATTCAGTGAACTGAAAGTAAGAAATTAACAGAATATCAAAATTTGAAATTAAAGTTGAAAGAAGGCTTCGTTGGAATTGAGTTCATGACTAACATTATAGTAACTTATCTGAACAATATAATTTGCATTCAAACATTATCATCATTGTATCTTGGTTTAATCCCTTAAAACAAGTTCTAAAGAATTATGTTCAATTATTAATTCCTTAAGTAATTAAACATAAACTTAGCATTAAGATCTGATGTTTACAAATGACCAGAAGAATTGAAACTATTCCTAGCTTCGTTCCTTCATATTGCTTTTCTTGAGTTCATACTCAAATTTACTTCCCAGTACAATTTGAATATATTAATTATATTATACTTCTGTATAATGACAAGCAAATCAAGAAAAACATATGAACACAACTTATATTGAACAGGAAAAATTACATCACTTGTCAGCCATTACAATCAATTCCAACGAACAGAAATTTAGCCTATCCTAGACATCATAAACATACTCATTTCAGCAATTTCTTGCATAATGTGAAGTCTTGATGTCTTGAGAGGTCTCTTGATGTTCTCCTGAACTTCTCCAGAGTAGTTCTCTAATTTCATTTGTGTCCAAAAACTTGATAACTTTTTGGCAAGTATACCAAATCGTTACAAGTAATACAGTGGATAAGTAAAGTATCGTTCTCCCAAGGGACTTGTGCAACACATGATAATTCTTCCTTTTATAACTCAATTAGACATCAAAATACACAAAACAATACAAGAAACTATTTTTGGTATTTTATCAAACAGTTGGTGTGCCAGGAATTGGTCTTTGACTAACATTTCAGTAACATCCTGGATAAAATACGTTCTCTGTTCAAGCATTCACATAAACATATCTTGTTTTAATTCCTTAAAACAAGTTCTAAAATTATCTATTAAATTATTAATTCCTTAATTAATTTAACAAATAATTTTGCATTAAGTTCAGATGTTTAGAATGACCAAAAGCACAGAAGCTATTCCTAGCGTAGTTACTTTTAGTTTCTTTTCTTACGTTTCTGGTTCTAAAAATACTTCCCAGTACAAAAGAAACTTTATGAAGAATTATACTTCCGTATAATCTAAAGCAAGTCAAGAAAAGAACAAGAACAGAGACATATATTGCACAGGAAATTTACATTAATGTATCGCCATGCAACCAATTCCAATGAACAGAAAAACTAGTCTCTCCTAGACATCTAAAACGTACTCTTTACAGCAATTCCTTGCAGAAAGTGAAGTCTTGATGTCTTGAAGGTTCTCCTGATGGTCTTCTCCAGTTCTCTAGAGCGTTTTTCTATTTTTCGTGTCAGGAGCTCTTTTTCTGCCTCTTTGTCACGCCTTTTAAGAGCCAATTAACTTCCTTAATTCGCTCAGCGCACAAGTATGTTGCGCTATGCGAATTTCAAAATTTGCTTTTCTTCAACTATTGTTATTCGCTCAGCGCACAGGACCTGGTGCGCTGTGCGAATTTCTTTTTTTCTGGCTCTGCGAATTTTTCCTTGCGCTCTGCGAGAATTGACTGACATATTCCAATTTATACATAAATTTCCTGTACAATAATTTACATAACAATCTACTTCCTATTACAACTTTTCACTGAGTAATAACATGAATAATTACAAAATTGAGATCATTTATAAGTGTAAAAATAACTCTTTTTCACACTTATCAACTCCCCCAAACTTGAACTATTTCATGCCCTCAGGAAATCACAGAAGAAAATGAACAACACAACAAACATTTGACATTTTGATAGAATGAGTTTGCACATCAGAAAAAAAATCACATGCATTCCCAAAGATTCAAACAAATATGACATGGTGCAATACTCACAAAATCACCTGTGCATAGAATATGAATAACCAGATCAGAATTTATCATTCCTCATCACTCAAGTGTTTGTCCTCACATGATAGTAGAATTGTCATAGAACTTCATCAGCTTTTGCATTTCATTTGATTCACACACTTTACACACTGTTGGTTAAGTCCAAAGGTCTTTTCAGGGTAAGGCTTGGCTTGGCTAAAAAAAAATAATGGTTTTTCTTGGATTCAAAGACACCTATTAAGAAGAGAACAACTTCAATTCCCAATTCAGTACTCAAATCCCCAACAAATATCATTTATCACACACCATTTTCTTTTACAGCTCAACCTTCTTTTTCAATTTGAGCAATATTTTTTTTTTCAAATTTTTTTATTGATTTTTTCTTCCCCCAACCTTGAATTCAACCTTAACCTCACAAATTCATAGTACATGTTCTCTTCTAAGGTTTAAGGTAGGATAACATGTTAGGCTCAAGGAAAAAGAAAAAAAATCAAGGCTCAAAAAGGGTCTAAAAAAGAAGCACAATGTCACAAGGTTGGCTATCTAGCCAAGTAGCTATATAATCAATATCAAACAGGGCATTTTTCATCCTTAACCAAAGTGTGTATATACGTATAGTCAAAATCATGCAAAAGCTAATTCCATATCCAGACAACTCAATATCTCTCAATCAATATATGCTCTCAACACTCACAGATCTGGTCATATTCATACACACAGATAACTTCTGAAGCATAGCAACCACACACATACAAGTCATCATCCTTAAGAACCACATAACTTAATCAGAAAATGCATAATCATTAAATCAAAACATCAATGTCTTTACAACACCAAACATAAACAACTAAACAGAGTTCCACAATATAACAACTAACTGAAATACAAACATAACAATAAACATGAACAACAGGAGAATCTGTCCATCTGCTCTACCAAGACCCATCTGATCTGGATCTCCATTGGCTCTCATGTGTCTCGTGACTCTGTTGTGTCCATCTGGGATTGGACTCCTCACCATCCTCATCATCATCCTCCGCATAGGCACTCCCCCCACCTGGACTTAGGCCTGCCCTCAGGCCATTGGAGGGGTTCGTAAACTCAAAAAAGAATCTATGTCGATCATAGTTTAAAACAAGGTTGTCTTCCTATGCTTCAGCAATATGTACTCTTGAAGAAGATCTGGTGGTGGTTGAAAGAGAAGTCATCTGTACAAAATTCGCTAAGCGCACCGAAATTGTGCGCTAAGCGAAATTACTATTTTTTTTTTAAGAAAAAGCAACATTCGCTTAGCGCATGATAGACTGTGCGTTATGCGAATGTGCACTTTCATATTTTTTTCTTCTTTTTTTTTAGTTTTTTTTTAGTTTTTTTTTTTTAGAAAATAAGCATATAGCTTAGCGCATCTCATGATGTTCACTATGCTAATATGCATTTTCAATTTTTATTTTTTTATTTTTTAGATTTTTTTTTTTTAGAATTTTTATTTTTTAGAATTAACATTAGCTAAGCGCACAATAGGCTGCGCTATGCTAATGTGAATCTTTTTTTTTTATATTTTTTGTTTTATTTTAGAAAAAAAGAAAAGAAAAAAAAAATTAGAACTAACATTAGCTAAGCGCACAACAGGCTACGCTATGCTAATGTGCATTATTTTTTTTTATTTTTTTTTTACATTTTAATTTTTTGTTTTTTTTTTGTTTTGTTTTTTTTTTTTCAAAATTAATGTACAGAACCTTGTCTCATATTTTGTGCGATTTAATTACTAAATTTCTCCCAGTTTTTCTCGGTGATTTTTCTCGTTTTGCTATTCAAATGTGCTATGCGAATTGCATTACAGAGAGAAAATTAAATATTTAGGTCGCAAAGCGCATTTGGTGCGCTGTGCGAAGCACAATATAATTAACAAATTATTTTTCTCTCTCACGCAAAGCACATGTGGTGCGCTGTGCGAGCAAATCACTGCCTTTTAAAATACTTTTGTCACTGAGCGCACTTCAGTTGTGCGCTCTGCGACTGGAGCGTCACAAAAAACACATTGAGACTTCTTCCAGACCTCCTTATCAACACAGACACTTCAACAATTTCTTACAAAAACTAAAACATAAAGATAAAAATAAAAGTAACATATAGAGAAAAATAACAAAAACTTCAGAACGTTAGCACACCAACCAAACAACAATTCTAATATGCAGAATGATCAAAATGGATTTCCTAAATAACCTCACTCAGATCCCTCTTGTTGCAAGATCACTTAGTACTTTCCTAAGGTGATGAATACTACTATCCCTGTTCTCTAAGGTAAAAGCACTCAGATCCCTCTTGTTGTGCCTATCTAAGCTTGACACACCTCATCCAATCCCTTGGCCTAAGAATGTATCAAAACTTGCATTAAGAATCAGAACAGTGGGGGCCAAACTCACAATCCCATCCCTAGGATCTTCCAACAACTAAATCATGCTCTAGGGCGTACCCCGAAACAAGCTTTAAGCACAAACCAAACCAGTGGAAAGTATAAACATTTGTAGTCACAATTGCATACAGAACAACATTCAAAAGAAAAACTCACAACAAAGTCTAAAAGAGTCACAAATGTCAAAATTTCTTGTGTTGGAACACAAGTTCCCCGGCAACGGCACCAAAAACTTGATAACTTTTTGGCAAGTATACCAAATCGTTACAAGTAATACAGTGGATAAGTAAAGTATCGTTCTCCCAAGGGACTTGTGCAACACATGATAATTCTTCCTTTTATAACTCAATTAGACATCAAAATACACAAAACAATACAAGAAACTATTTTTGGTATTTTATCAAACAGTTGGTGTGCCAGGAATTGGTCTTTGACTAACATTTCAGTAACATCCTGGATAAAATACGTTCTCTGTTCAAGCATTCACATAAACATATCTTGTTTTAATTCCTTAAAACAAGTTCTAAAATTATCTATTAAATTATTAATTCCTTAATTAATTTAACAAATAATTTTGCATTAAGTTCAGATGTTTAGAATGACCAAAAGCACAGAAGTTATTCCTAGCGTAGTTACTTTTAGTTTCTTTTCTTACATTTCTAGTTCTAAAAATACTTCCCAGTACAAAAGAACCTTTATGAAGAATTATACTTCCGTATAATCTAAAGGAAGTCAAGAAAAGAACAAGAACAGAGACATATATTGCACAGGAAATTTACATTAATGTATCGCCATGCAACCAATTCCAATGAACAGAAAAACTAGTCTCTCCTAGACATCTAAAACGTACTCTTTACAGCAATTCCTTGCAGAAAGTGAAGTCTTGATGTCTTGAAGGTTCTCCTGATGGTCTTCTCCAGTTCTCTAGAGCGTTTTTCTATTTTTCGTGTCAGGAGCTCTTTTTCTGCCTCTTTGTCACGCCTTTTAAGAGCCACTTAACTTCCTTAATTCGCTCAGCGCACAAGTATGTTGCGCTATGCGAATTTCAAAATTTGGTTTTCTTCAACTGTTGTTATTCGCTCAGCGCACAGGACCTGGTGCGCTGTGCGAATTTCTTTTTTTCTGGCTCTGCGAATTTTTCCTTGCGCTCTGCGAGAATTGACTGACATATTCCAATTTATACATAAATTTCGTGTACAATAATTTACATAACAATCTACTTCCTATTACAACTTTTCACTGAGTAATAACATGAATAATTACAAAATTGAGATCATTTATAAGTGTAAAAATAACTCTTTTTCACACTTATCAATTATGGGGGAAGTCGAATTAAGCTCGTGACTATGCACAGACTTTCAAAAATAGTGCTATGTGATTTTTGTATTGAAAAGAATTTTAAAGTGAACTACAGTGTCGAAGTCGACTGTGTGCGCCACGCATTCGACTCTATTACTTGCTTGTTTTGAAATTTTGTTATGCCCATGAACTACAACGGTATGCTTTTAAAAGTTAGTTGGGCATTGGATGTTAGTCAACTGCATTAACTGTGGAATTAATTTTTTGACTGAATTGCAACTATTATGTCTTAACTGTTATAATTGTTATAATACAGTCGACTCTATTAGTTGCATATTTGACTATAGGAGCGTCTGATTTATAGAAATCTATAAATAGACGAGACTTGATCAATTGTAGAGAAATTTTGGATTACTAACATTTTCATATTTTGTTTCAGATTGATTCTCTAGATTTTAGAGCTCCAAGAACTCATCAAGAAGACAATTGTGATCTTTCTTGGAAGAGTTTCTGAAGGAGAAGTGGATTGCGCATACTGCTGATCATAATCTGCACAATTGAGGTGCTTCTGTGTTGATCAAGAACTTGTTTGGCATCTGTGGTGATTGCTGTGATTGTTGTTACCTGTTGTGAAGCCTACTTGTTTCCCAACAATTGGCACCAGAGCTGGTTTTCATAAGATATTTGAAAAATTAATCGACTCTATTTTTCTTTGAATCGACTATAAACCTGGGGATGGCTTCCAGTTTTCAAACTTTTGGTGAAGGTGCTTCAACAAATAGACCACCTCTGTTTGCTAGTGAAAATTATCCTTTTTGGAAAATTAGAATGCAAATCTTTCTTGAATCCGTGGATAGAGGAATTTGTGATGCAACATTGAATGGTCCTTTTGTACCTACGAAAACGGTTAATGATAAAATTGTTATTAAACCTTTTACAGAATGGTCAACTGATGAAAACAGAAAAGCAAAATATCATATTAAAGCCAGAAACATTATTTCCTCTGCATTAACTATTGATGAATTTTTCAGGATATCTCAATGCAAATCTGCAAAGGAAATGTGGGATGTCTTGGAGGTTACACATGAAGGCACTGATGAAGTCAAGAGAGCAAGGAAGAATTCTCTGATTCAAGAGTATGAACTTTTCAGGATGAAGGCTGGAGAGACTATCTATGAAGTCTAGAAAAGATTCACTCATATTGTTAATCACCTTATGGCTTTTGGCAAAGTGTTTGATAAAGAGGAGATCAACATCAAGATTTTGAAAAGTCTGAACAGAAATTGGCAACCAAAAGTCACTGCAATCTCTGAATCAAAAGATCTAACAAGCATGAACATGGCTATCTTGTTTGGCAAGTTTTGAGAACATGAATTGGAACTTGGTATTTATTTAGAATAGTTCAGTTTTGATATTTTCTCTTCTGATTAATTTCAT
Source organism: Vigna reflexopilosa (assembly GCA_027742785.1). Lineage (NCBI taxonomy): Eukaryota > Viridiplantae > Streptophyta > Magnoliopsida > Fabales > Fabaceae > Vigna > Vigna reflexopilosa. Next base: position 44,742,115 of record CM050911.1, on the reverse strand, counting down.
TTTTTTTCTTTCAGACAATTTACAGATTTTAAATTCTCTTTTCCTTTATAAATTTCATTCTTTCATTTTTATTTCCCCACCTTGCATTAGTTAATAAGTAGTAAATAAGTAATAAAATACAAGACAAAACTCTACACTTTAAGCTTAATTTCAATGAGTCCTTGGATTGATCCTTGGTTGACCCCTATACTTTATTAGTGGGGAAACAGACTTTGTTGGCTTTGATGCGACTAGAAGCGAGTTTAACAACGTGCCATAACTACAACAGTGCAGAAATGGCGACAGGACATCCTAGGCCGCCGCTTTATCATTCAGACTGATCAACGTTCCATCAAGGAATTACTATCTCAGACGATCCTCACACCAGAACAACAAACTTATCTCTTTAAATTATTGGGATTTGTCTTTGGGATTCAATATCGTCTTGGTAAGAGCAATGTTGCTACTGATGCTCTCTCTCGGGTGGAGGATATTTCTGCTAGGGGTACAAAATCTCTACTGGTCTTATCAATCCCACAGTTGGAATTCTTGGTAGATCTCAAACCATCTCTCTAGAGTAATCAAGAGTTCATTTCCTTAAGGGAAAAAATCACTACCGCTCCACAGGATTTCCCCTTGTTTTCTTTAAAGGAGGATTTTATCCTTTTCAAGGGAAAAATTTGGTTACCATCTTGTTGAACAACTTTTGGGTCGCACTAAAGCTCAACAAAACCTAGTCCCCACTAATGTAGTATAGGGGCAACCTAGGGAATCAATCCAAGGACTTGGTACTTATTGAGCTAGAATTGTAGAATTAAGTCCTAATTTTACTTAGGTTAAACCCCTTTAGTTGTCCCTATTTTTGTGGGTTTTTCCCAGTTCGATCCCCGTTTTATTAGAATCCCCAATTTAGTCCAAAAAATGCTAATTTGATTCAATTGGGTCACTACCGTTAAATTGGCTTAACAAGTGTTAAGTTTTTTATCAGTTGGGACGTTGACGTGACCATTTTTTTAAACGTGGCATTCACATTCCTGTATACGTGGCATTTGACAACATTTAATATTTTAAAAATAGGGATTTCTGGAATGTAAAATGTAATTAGGAATTAGGGTTCATTGAAATTGTTGTCCCATTGAAATTGAAATTAGGGTTTGTTCCTAATCACATTGGGGTTTCCTCACGCGTGAAGCTCGCGAGAACGTGATGGAGGTGCGACGTTGAAGGCAGAGCTGAGTGCTTGTGCATCTCGAATTTGGTTTGTGAGGCAGTGGCCGACGAGAGAATGGTTCTACGATGAAGGGAACCACGATTAATGTTTAGGCTTGAAGGAGATTTGCCTTCTGATTTGGTTTGCAGGTTGATGAAATGGAGGTGGTCATGGAGGTTGGTTGTTGCGCAAGGAAGATAATGGCTCGTGGCGGCTTGCAGCTTTCAAATGTTGGCTGTGGAGGTGCTCACGGTTGTGCGATGCGAGACTTGCATTTCTGTTTCTGGCTCTCGTTGCAGGTTCTCGAATGTCTCTACGGTGGCATCGACTATGAAGATGAACAACAATGGTGCTGGCGAGATAGTGTGGCGTAGATTAGGGTTAGGTGGTGGCTTTGGGTGGTCTGGCAAGATGAGCATTGTGGTTGGCCGTGGTGGCGAGGATGGTTAGCAGCAAGACTATGGTGGCGGCGCCGCGGCATAGCTGACGGCATAGCTTTGCCCCCAAGTGATTAGGAATTAGGGTTCATTTAATTCTAGAAATCCCTAAGGGGGGCATTTTTTGACATTCATTCGACACAGTTGTTTGATGATCTATATGAAGAAAGTGACATTAGTTTGTGGAGTTTCTGTTGAGAGATTTTCAATACTTTTTTTTTTGCTTATAGATTCATATTTGTTTGCCAGGTGTTGTTATATGAAGATATCCATCTCTGACTGTGACCAAATTAAAACTACATATTATGGGGAAGACAATTTTTGGTCTCTCATTTTTGGATTTAGGGAAGAAATTAAAACCCTAATTACATTTTATATTCAGAAATCCTTATTTTTAAAATGTTAAATGTTGTCAAATTCCACATACAAAGGTCTGAGAATGCCACGTTTAAAAAAATGGCTATGTCAATGTCCTACCTCATCAAAACTCATAAAAAACTTAACCCCGTTAAGTCAATTTAACGACAGGGACCAATTGACTCAAATTATCATTTTTTAGGACTAAATTGGAGATTCTAATAAAATGAGGATCGAACTGGGAAAAACCCACAAAAATAAGGACAACTAAAGTGGTTTAACCTTTTATTTACTAAAACTATGTGGGGAAAGAAAATGTAAAATTGAATTCTAAAATCTGAAACTAACTAATAATGCATGTATCTAATAAATCTAATCAATGAATGCAAGAATGTAATGTATGTGATGAAAACAAAAGTTGTATAGAAAATATAGATGATAAGGAAGAAATATAATGAATGATGCATGGATGAATAAACGACAAGAAAGAAAAATAATGCATGAATCCTAACCTAAAATGATATGTTGATGCAAGCCAAGTATCTGAACATTATTAATAACAAAGTCTAAAATCTAACCACTATCTATTCAAGAACAAATAATAGAAAGAAATTTAAATTGGATACTACATGAAAGAGAAAAATATAGAATCTATAAGGAACTAAAATTGTAACTATGAATGAAAAAAGTAATAGAAATATGGAATTCTAAAAGCAACCAAAGAAAACAGAATTTAAATCTAATCCTAATCACATGTCAAAAAAATCATAACAGAATTGAGATAAAAGGGAAAATAAAGGTCAAACACATATTGGTCATTAAATTGAACTTCAATCCTTAAAGCAACCCATGTCTCAAGAAGACATCTTGACAAGTTAGGCCCTCTTTGGGGTCCTATAGTATCTAATCTAGATACTGATAATATGCTTGGTTTTTTTTAAGACTCTAGTTAAATTCAACTACCCAAAAATGTATTTATCAATATTCTAACACATATAAACTACCCTAAACAGATTAAAGAATCAAAACCTAATTTCTAAAGCAAAAAGAAATGATTACCAAAACTACAATTGCAATTGAAAAGAGAAATTGAAAGAAATAGAGTACAAAACAACTAAAAAAATTAGGCAGAAATCTTAAATTGCATGAATAGTAAAAAAACTTCGTAGGAATTGAAATTTCAAGAGCAAGAACATAAAATTGTGCAAAGAAATAACAAAAGTGAAATGTATTGAAATTTAAAATTGAATTACAAGAGAATTCTCTATGAAATCCAACAACCAAGAATAGAGTATCTACTATACAAAAGCTTTGAAAATATAAACTAAAGCAAGGGAATTGAAAACCTAGTCTAAGTACATTGTTTTTCACGTACTCTACTCATTACAAGACTCCCCTTTATATAGGGAAAGTTCAAAACAGAAAAAGAAAGAAATAAGGGAAATGGGGAAGAACGAAGTAATTGACTTTGAAGTTTCTAGAATCATCCCCAACTAACTCTAATCATGACCCACTTTGCTCTTCAACCATCGACCGCTTCGCACACTTTCGATCATCCTTCTGGTCCGATCACCTTATGGGTTGGCCTTCCTTGGTCTGATCATCCTTCTGGGCTTCGTCCAAAGTGGCCCATGGAGCTCGCTTCTGCTTCAATGCATCACCTTCTTCTCTGTGCTTGACGAAACCTAAAGAGGGTTGAGAGAATTAGGAAAAAATCCAAATGGTCGAATTCCACTGCCTTTACCCCTTTTTTTTCTTCTTCAATTATGATCTCGCTGCTTGAAACACAACATTTCATTAAGTCAAAAGGAAAATGGCAGCTTCATCCCAATTCCAAATGTAGCATTAACAGCCTAATAAATGCAGGGGCAACAGCCCATCTTTCCAAGGTAGCAGCTTCTAGCGATCTAGCATTTCAGTGTATTCCAATGGCTTAATTAAACTCCTTTCAACACCGAATGCTTCTTCAAATCAGTGCAGGCCCAACTTTGTTGGCCCAATTCATCATTTCAACAATCTTCGAAATATCCCATAGAAACCAAGAGCACCACTGCCAAAAAGAGAAAAGTTTAAGAATGTTTAAATAGTAAAAAGAAGAAGTAAAAACCTATAATAGCAAAAAGAATTTTATTTTTATTTTTGGAATATATTTCTAAAAAGTAAAATAGCCTATTTATTTAAAAACCTATTTTATTTAACTAAAAAGAGAAAATTAACATTTACCCTATTTATACTAATCTACCTTAATTCTAGAAAATTGAAAGCTAAACTAACCTAAAAGAAGAATATTAACACAGAAAAATGGGGAAAATGGAGAGTTATCACATCTACTTGTTCTCTTATTCCCCTACTGTTGCACGAGTTTCATTGTACCCCGATGGCAAGACACACAAGGGTCTCTCGAACATTGAGCAAGTTAATGGTTAACTTCTATTGGCACACAATCCGTAGAGATGTTAAGGCATTTTTCGAGTAATGCAACACCTGCCAGCAAACCAAATTGCCCACTCAACGTCCTTCTAGCTTGCTTCAACCTATTCCCCCTCATTCTCACTGTTGAGAAGACCTCTCCCTTGACTTTATTATTGGCCTTCCTCCTTATAAGGGGTTGACTACTATACTTGTTGTGGTGGGCAGGTTCTCTAAGGGCGCGCACTTTGGTATGCTTCCAAAATCATTCTCTGCATCTCAGGTGGCATAACTATTTGTTGACATAGTGTGTAAGCATCATGGTCTCCCTCATAGCCTCATTTATGACCGTGATCCCATCTTCATTAGTCACTTTTGGCAAGAACTTTTCTGCCTTAGTGGCACTAAGCTGCGTATGTAATCGACTTACCATCCTCAAACGGATGGCCAAATGGAGGTAACCAACAAAGTATTGCAGCAATACCTCCGTAGTTTTGTGCACCACAAATTGTCTCTATGGGGCAGATTTCTATCTTGGACAGAATGGAATTTCAATACTTTTGTCAACGCTTCGACTGGATTCACACCATTCGAAGTTATGTTTGGTCGCAAGCCTCCACTCATGCCTCCTTTACTTTCAGAAGAGACATCGAATGCAGCAGTGTAACAAGAACTCTCTACTTGTGCTGAGATTCTTCAAAAGCTTACCTCTAACTTGCAAAAGGCGCAAACAACTATGAAGAAGTGGGCTGACCAATACCGTCAAGATGTGCAATTTGCAGTAAATGATTGGGTTTCTATTCGCCTTTGGCCCCGTTGTCAATCATCGGTGATAGGCACTACCGTAGGTAAACTCATGAAAAGGTTCTTCGGTCCTTTCAAAATTACAAGGAGAATTGGTGATGTTGCTTATGAAATGGATCTTCCTCCTACTGCCAGGATCCACAACATTTTCCAGTAAAGGACCTTTACCTTCTTCCCCCTTGTCTCTTCCACCCGACATTGAAGATCATCAACCAGTGTTAGAACCAGTTGCCATTATTGATTGGAAATGGGATTATTTAGCTTCCCCTCTAGTAATTCAGGTCTTGATTCAATGGCAGGGCATGCCTCTCGAAGAAGCAACTTGGGAACCGTGGCTACATTTTCAACAACAGTTCCACCTTGAGGACAAGGTGCTTCTTGAACCAGGGGGAGATGTAAGGAATATATAAGCTTCTTTACAACCAAACTAAGAAAAAGAAACTAGAAACTAGAATAGGAAAAATACAATCCTAAGAAAACCTATGCTATTTCTTTTTATACTTCTTCTCACTCTTAAAACTATTCATTCTTGCCCCATCTATGATCATATTAATGGGTCAAACGGATCGGTGATAATAGAGAGGTCAAATGAGACAACTGAAATCTCAGGAAAAAGACTAGAGGGCTATTAATTACATGCTAATATGGACAAGTAGATGACTATACTAAACATGAGTTATGCTATTGCTAATTAATATAATATCATCTTAGTCTATTTATCATCGGTTCAAAATATTAAGATCTTTCCACTACGTACTACACCAACATTCTTGAATCGCAAGTATTGAAAATTTAAGTGCATCGGAAAAACAAAGTAGACTACATGATTAACATAGTCGACTGAATGTAAAAGAGTAGGGATAGAGAATTCAAACGCAGGTTTTTATACTGGTTCGGCCTCAATGCCTACATCTAGTGTCCTTCCAATCCCAGGAAGCAAATGCACTATAATGGTCAAGGTTTTTACAGCAAGATGTCCCCTCTTCTGCAATCTGCAACCCACTTTGAACAATCCTCAAAGTGTCTAGACTCTACGAGTCTACCCCCTGTAATCACAACAAGTACAATAGCCATAATCTTTACGAAGAATGAGAGAAATCTTGATTAGCAAGCAAGCACCACAATGTGCAGAGTTGATAAACCAATAAACACAGCAGAATTCTCCTGCAGAACCTCTTCAAAGAATGATCTCCACGGTCTTCTTGATGAGTTCTTGGAGCACTGAATCATAGAGAAACAATATGAAAAAGAATATGAAAATGTTAGTTTTCCAAAAGTTCTCTGAATAGTTCAGGTCGCGTCTATTTATAGATTTCTATAGATCAGACGCTCATGTAGTCGACTAAGCTACTAATAGAGTCGACTGTCCTGTGATAGTAATAACAGTTAAGTCAAAGTAGTAGCTGTCAAGTCAAACAAATTAATTTCACATTCAATAAAGTTGACTCTCATTCAATGCTTAATTAACTTTTAAAAATATAGCCGTTATTGTTCACAAGCATAACATAATTTCAAATAAAACAAGTAACAAAGTCGAATGCAAAGCGCACACAGTCGACTTTGACACATCTGCACATTTTGAAATTCTTTTCATTGTAAAATCTCACATAGCGCTATATTTGAAAATATGTGCAAAGTCTTTAGTCTTGGTCAAATCAATTAGTAATGAAGTCGACTTAGGACTTATAGATTTGCCACAAAACATAAGTTCATCCAAGTGCATGTGGTTTTCCTTTTCCAAAACATATGCAATGCAATCACAACAGATGTAACAAATATCAAACAGTGAATATGCATTCATATATTAAGATCAACACAAAACATGTTCAATAAGATATCAATCAATAAGCAACAGAACATGTAACACATTACAAGACATGTGTTATTAATAATGTGTTGTCATCATTAAAAACCAGAGTGAATAAGCATTGTGAGATTAAGGTTAGCTAAACTAGTGCTTCCCTTATCAATAATCTCAACATCACATTCTTGACGAAGCGTAACCAGTGATCATCAATTGGTTGGCAAGTTAGCCTTTCGAACAACATTTTGAGATAGCAGGATAGGTTGCTCAAACCCAAATTTCCTTAACACGTGTTCAGGTAGATGAAGGTGACCAATCTCACCTACCCTGATCAACACTTAGAACATAAAGATTGTCACAAGCGGACGAGTAACCCGATGTGATCCATATGGACCCAGATCACCCTATCGTATGTTAGTGTATCTAACTGTGCCCTATCGTTACATAGTTTGGAAATTTGCCTCTCCGTCACAAAAACGTATCGCCCAAGTTCTAGTCTTATCATAAGTACCCAACAATTGTTTCCTTCCCATGCTAAGGAAGTTCTCATATATCCAACTCCACAAAAAAATGCAAATATATTACAACAATGAAACAATAAAGCAAATCAAAGTGGAAGATATATGTGTACCTGTAAAAGAGTTAGATATTCACTTAATTGTTTTGTTTGTGCAAAGCTAGCATCTCCAAACTAATCGTACATGTGTGCAAGTGGGCAACTTCCCATGTATATCTGCCACATGATTGCAAATCTCTAAAAAGAATCAAGTAGTACACACAAATGTTTGTGGAATTTTTTTATGCAAAATTTGTGCATCCAACAAGATGGAACAAATAAGCCAATGTGACATACTCCTGCTGTTGGTTCTCACAACATTCATTATATATTTCTCTTAACCAACTTAGTCTTATGTGGAGACCACAATATTGCCTAAACTTAGATGTATCCATTGTGCGGTACACACCCAAAAGGTCCATGAGAGTATCCAAAACATCATCAAAGTCTAGGGTTTCATTTAGACAAAATTATCCCATTATAAGCAAATGTAGTAGTGTCGACACATTAGTGTGATGATCATGTCACCAAAAGAGACATGGAAAATGTTTGTCTCTCTATGCTACCTCTTAAAAAACACCAATATCAACCCCTTATTGGTGTACTCGTAAGAAATATCGCATAGAGACATTAAATCAGAGTTCATCACAAAATTCTGAACAACCCCATATGACGTGTTCCAAATTTGTGTAATTTTTTTCCATGGGAGACCAATTTTATCTCCACTTGGTCCTAGACAAACCAATTGCATATAAAATTTAAATAAGTTAGCAAGCATGAAAAGAAAAAAAAAATCATTTACTTTACTAACCTAACCTTTCTACAATGCAAATGTTACGTGATTGACATAACTTATGGGCAAAGAAGTGTCATGTGGACCTTTAGAAAATCCACCTACTTCATGTTCTTGTTGAAAAGCTTTCTCATACTGATCAATAACATCCTCCTAATAGATATCCTGATGTTGGTAATCAACATCGGGACTAGGTAATGGTGTAGTTTCTTCAACTTCACCATGATGAACTATTCTACAAGCAGATATCGTGAGTCTCCTTCGAACTTCATCTTGTGTAGATTTCTCAGTCCGGTATGTAGAGGCACCTCGTGTTTTTGTTATTTCTCTAACAAAAAATTATTAAAAACAACACACCAAATAACTAAACTTAAGAAGAAAAATAAAACAAAACCATAAAACACCAAATACCTATACTTAAAAAAAAACTAAGTAGAACCAATCAAATTGTTAAAAAAAAGAATTAAAAGATTTTTTATTTCGAAATTTAGGAGACACCTTAACCAGATTTTGAAATGTAGGAAACACCTTAAACGAATTTCGAAATCTGAGAGAAACCTTAACCAAATTTTGAAATCCTTGAGGCATCTTAACCAGATTTTGAAATCCGAGAGACATCTTAACCGAATTTAAGAATCTGTGAGAGTCCTTAATCGGATTTCAAAATCCTATGCACTTATAAATCGGATTTTGAAATCTGGTACTTTCTTGAGCAATTTTTGAAATCCAAATCTTTGCTTTCCTAAACCGATTTTGAAATTTGGTTCTTTCCTCAACATATTTGACATACTAAAAATTTCTAAATTTGTTTCACCTATCAACCAAAATTAAACACCATCTAAACCCTCAAATTTAAAATTTTGTTCACCCCCAAATTATTCCCAAATTAAAAAGCAATACCAAAGTTTAAAAAAAAATGAAGCTTACCTTTATGGGGAATGTAGCGCGAAAAAGAGGATGTGTGGAGGAGATGTAGGAAGGTAGGGTTGTGCTTTTAGGGTGCAAGAACTCGAAAGAAGGAGGTTGTGGGGGTGGAGAGAAAGTGTGAGAGGTGAGTGTGTGATGCTAAGATAATAATGAAGGGTGAGGATTGCAGAGAAAATAAATAAAGAGTGAAATGATAATTATGTTTTTACCTTGTGAAAGTTAAAAGAAGTCACTTAGAATTTTAAAATTTTTTGGGGTGTTGGAAAAAAAAAGTGGGATGAAAGCCCCTCCTATTTAACTTATATTATCTTTCTATCTTCATTATTCCAACCTCAAAGAAAATTCCTTTAATTTTTTTTTTATATAGCCTTTTCCACCATTGCTAACATCTTGAAAAATGACAAATAAAGATAATGAAGTACGAACATATTTAAGCAAACATGTTATACGCACTAGTACAGGTCAGGGCTTCTACAATGGTTGTTTTAGAAATTATGCTTCAATTTTTTAATTGAGGTCTATTCAGACGAGGTAAAAAATACATCGAAGCCTATATTCTTTACTTTATGCTTCAGTTCTTTTTTTAAACAAAGTCTATTCATATATTTTTCTTTAAGAAAAATTATTGTTTTAATTTCTTCTCCTCTTCACATATTTTCCACTATAGAATCACCATAGAACCATCATGTTCTCCATCAACAAATAGAGCCACCTCCACCTTTCTAACCTCCACATTCAATAAAAGAATAAAAAAAATATTTGCATTAAGAAAAAATATTAAACTAAAAAAAATGCAAGATGAAAGAACAAACCTCTAGTCGCTTTTGAAATAGGAAGAAAATGAATGATCATAGTAACAACGTCACTAGTGCAGAATCGGCTTACAACGTCACCCATTAGACGTCAGTTAGAGGGGGGAGCGACTTAAATTATTGACCGGTGGCAATTGCGTAAATAAGTGAAGTCTATCGACGTTTACTAAGCTGGGGGCCGATGTCTATAATACTATAAACGTCGGTGTCCCTAGATACTGACGTCTATATGTCTGACAGGTAAGTGAAAAGTCATTTCTTTCCGTCATATAGACGTCTGTGCCCCTCCTACCCGACGTCTATAGTCTGACAGGTAGGTAAAAATTTAATTTTTTGCGCCCTTTAGACGTCAGATCCCGCCACCTGACGTCTATATTTGATTATAGACGTCGGTGCCCTGTCTACCCGACGTTTATATTCTGACAGGTAAGTGAAATTTAATTTTTTCCACCATCTAGATGTCTGACCCCCGCCACCTGACGTCTATATGCAATTATAAACGTCAGGGCCCCTCATACCCCGACGTCTATAGTTTGAGCAGGTATGTGAAAAGTCATTCGTTTCCGCCAACTAGACGTCTCGTCCCGCCAAGCCGACGTTTATATATAACAAAAATATTATTTTTTAAATGGAATGGACGTCAAATTAGTGGGGAGCCCGACGCCTATGCGATTATAGATGTCAGTTTTTTGGCAACTGACATCTAATTTCTTGTTTAATGGTGCAAACCAGCAGTTTGCGAACCAGCCCTTTGATCGTCTTCCTTTGCCTTTTCTCTCCGCTTCACTGCATTTCCAGGTACGTTTGATGTCCAGTGAACCATTTAAAGTTGTTTTTACTCCATTTAAAGTAATCTTTGATGTATTATCTTTCATCTAAACAAATTAAAATGAGTTTTTGTTGTGTTTGATGCGGTTTTTCTTGTGTCTTTGGGTAGCGTAGTGCACCTTCACCCTTTGCTAGTTTCCTCGTAAGAAAAACTTGCGTTATTTGGATCTCTTATGGCATTTCAACCTGAAGTCGAACCTGGGTCCTTGCATAGTGCCACTCCCACCGCCAATGAAAAAGAATACGGTGAGAATATGGTGACACCGTATTCTCACCGTATTCTTTTTCATTGGCGGTCGGAATGGACATAGGCAACGACCCAGGTTCGTCTTTGGGTTGAAATGCCATAAGAAATGCAAAAGACGCAATTTTTTCTTACGAGGAAACTAGCAAAGGAAGGTGGTGCTACTACGCTACCCAAAGACACGAGAAAAACTACACCAAAACACAACGAACACTTCATAGACGTTGGTTAATGTACTGACCAGCGTCTATAGTGCCCATAGACGTCGGTTAGTGCAATGTCTGATGTCTTTATAGACGTCGCGCTTTTCATTTAACCGACATCTAGAACGACGTCGCACCTGCGGAAAACCGACGTCCCATTAACGTCACCCTTATAGACGTCGGTTCGGGAGGTGACGTTAAAAGCCCAAAATAACTGACGTCTAAAGCCCTTTCTACACTAGTGCGTGGTGACATACTTCATGTTGGCTGAGGAAGGGTAGGAAGGAGAGTGAAGGAGTGATGATGAAAGTGGCAACATGGTTTCTGTTTGGTCATAAGGAAGGAAGCAAAATGGTTCTTGTAGTGGAGATCTGACGAAGCAACGACGCAATTGAAAAAACTTTGTTAGGTATGTAATGTTAACCCTAGTAAACGAATATGCTTCGATTCTTTAAAAAATCATTACCTATAGTTTTATAAATAATTTCAAAAATGTCACTAGTAACATTTTTATAATTATTTGTAAAAGCTATAGACAACAATTCTTTAAATAACTGTTATCTATAATTTTTGCATATAATTACAACATTGTCACTATCTATAATTATGTAAATATTTTTAAAGATATTATCAATAGTAGTTTTGAAATTATTTATAAAACTATAGATAATAGTTCTTTAAATGACTGAAGCATATATAATTATAGACTTTGATTATTTTAGAATCAAAATATATAGTTATGAAAAAAATTAAAAATTTTACTGGTTTTAAAATACTTCGCTTTTCTTTTATACTAAAAAATGAGAAATATTTCCTTCGTTTTTCTTTTATACTAATAAATGATAGATATTTCCTTATTTATCTGATTAATTTTTTTTTTCTAACTACCCCTTTTTCAGAGATGATGATTCCTAGGATTACTTCCTATTGGTATTTCTAACGACATGGTAGATACATGATATTATATATAGTTTAACATTTTTTTAATATCTTTGCCTACTTATTCCTCCAATTTTGCTTTTAATGAAATTTACGTTAAAATTCGTTTCTTTCATATTCTTTCATAGCTTCCACCGCCAAAAATCCCAACTCAACATGTAGTTTCCGAAAACGGCTTTGACTTGATTATTGTGAATTAACTTTATTGGTAAGTTATATGTAATGTCTTAAGGAAACTTGTAGCATATTCTTACGATAGATTAAGCAACTCCCATGGTTCATGCATCTAGTAAAGGTTATATGCATCATACAAACAAATCCCCACGTCGTAACAATCATCAATAGTAAACTCAATTCCAAATATTTAAAATAACTCAAATTCCTTGTAGGCTAAACCTATAGTTTGAAAAAAAAAAAAAAGTTCCAAATTAGAAACTTATTTTTTAATACATTTTCAAAAAGTATTTTCAGGAATATATAAAATTTATACTATTTTACCTTTTTTTCACGTCACTTTTAATTTATTTTTTAAATGTTATACATAGCACGCAATTGACGTACTATATGGGATTTTAGTTTCAACTAAAAGCAATACATTATTTGGTAACGAACCTAACCCACTTCAATCTGCTCCTAACCTTATAAACAGTGATTATTCTAGTTGTTTCCAAGTACAGTTGCATCACATATTAGGAATCACAAAGAATTGACAAAAGGTGTTCGTGTGAATTAATACACGTGAAACATGCATCTATCTATGTAGATCTAGTGTAACATCCCCTACCCCCAAACACTCATGTTTTCGTTTACTCAAATTCGTTATCGGTAGGTTTCTTAAACTTCCAAATCTTGCAAAAAGGCAACATAGACAACATTGAAAACGTCAAACAAACTGATATTCCTTATAAAATAAGTTACATGAAAAGGAAAAAGAAAAATAAACTCATAAGTTTATTGTCATGATATAGTTTTTTTAACCAACAGGGTTAAATTTTTTTTTATATATTGATAACGTTTCTAAAAATTTTAATACGTCAAAAAAATTTATAGTAATTAATAGAGTTAAATATGTTTTTAGTCCCTATACTTTGCGGCGATTTTGGGTTTAGACCCTCTTTCAAACTAAGGTATAATTTAGTCCTTCAACTTTAGAAAACTCTGGTTTTAGTCTTTTTTACCAAATTTTTTAACTTTATTTACTGTTTCAAGCACATTTCATTATAGCATTTGGATTGTTTACACTGTTTGACACATTTTTGCTTCAATGTTAACTGAGAAACGCATTTGAAACAACAAATAAAGTTAAAAAAATTTGGTAAAAAGGACTAAAATCAGAGTTTTCTAAAATTGAAGGACTAAATTGTACCTTAGTTTGAAAGAGGGTCTAAACCCAAAATCGCCCAAAAGTATAGGGACTAAAAACATATTTAACCCTAATTAATAATATAATTAAATCATAACATATCTATTAAATCTTTTAGTTGTTTCTCGGTGCCAAACTAAATGAACAAGGAATGTCTGTTATAAATTATTTTCTTCCATGAACTAATTGAGGAATGAAGCTGTTCATTATACTATTTATAAAATTTGAAAATAAAAATAGTGGTAGGTCAATAATAAAGTGTTAACTTGCATAATAAGGAGAGAAAAAAATGAAATGGATAATATAAATGAATGTTGATGAGTAGTTGTGAAGGGAAAAACATGGATGCATTTGAAGCTGCGAAGATCATGTGTCTACACCTAAATATTATAGACTAGGGCTATATTTGCATGCTGGTCAACCAAAATCACATGGCTCCATAAACTGTATAGTTGCCATGAACAACGAACCATGAAACAAGTTCCTAAGAAGTACCATTTTGTACGCTAAAAAAACTGTACACACAGGAAATTTGGGTGTGTTGTGGATTATATACTTTGCAGAAGACAGAGTTCATTTTCAGACACTTCTTATATTCTTGAATGTTGCAGATGGTGACTGCTGCATTATGAGATTATATTCATTATTTAATTTAACTACTGCTATAATTGTTTGTGACGTCACAATCAAACAAGACCCTTTAAACATTAGATATGCATGATTTAAATTTGTCTCGACTATCTATATAACATGGAAGTATGTCATAATGTGATCCAGATTACTTATATTAGACAGAATCCATGTTGTCTGTCACATTTAACTTGTCTGTCACGCTAACGAACTGTCCCTACAAAAAAGCAACATAAAATTAATTCTCAAATATAAGAATTGTTTAAATTGTAGTGTTATTAGAATCACTTTAATATTCTTTGACATAAAGTAAAAGATTACTTTTTAAAAGCTAAAGATGTAATTATTTTTAAACTTTTTAATAAATAAATATTTATGTTACTGTTGTTGACTTGATCGTAGAGTTAATTTAACGAACTTTATGATAATACTAATTATTTTTAATCTTTTTAAATAAATATAAATATTTGTTAATTTTAGATTAGTGTCAGTTTAAAATTAATTATGTTGGCACTAATTTTATATAATTTAGTATTTATATTTATTTAAGTTAATGCACTTAAATCCACTAATCTATGTGTCTTTATTTAAGTTAATGCACTTATGTTGACATTCTTTTTCTTGTCTCTTTCTTCCACATTTATATTTTTCAATCATATTTCTCACCTTCATTCGTATTTATCTCTTTCATTTACGATAGTTTTTTTCATTTGTATTCTATTTTGTTAAACATGAAAACATTGTATGAGAAACTTTTCTTTTAAATTACTGTTTAAAAATAAATTAATAAATAAATAGATATTAAAAATAGATTTTATTTAATGTGGCTAGGTTGACACTATATCAAATAAATTTTAAAATAAAAATACTTAATGTCAATTTAACCAATGATCAATTGTTTTAATTAAAAATTAGTAATGAATTAGATTTGATGTTACTTAAAGTCAACTTTCAAAAATAGAAAACCGTCCTAAAGAATTAGTGTTCACGATTCTCACACTGTGACATAAATATGACACTACTAGCTAATTAAGGATGGTTTTTGTGTGTTTGACTAAATATTTATTTTCTTTTACTGAGAGAACTCCAATTTCGATAAGGAAATTTGGCATACATGTAAGATAAATTAGTTCAATTTGTAAAAACTAGAAAATAATTAATAAATTCACTTATTATAGTAACAAACTACAACTAAAAAAGTGCCCGTCAACTAGTTAAATTTAATATTGGGGATGTCTATAATTCTCTCTTCAAAGTAAGAAATTATGATCTCTCTAGATTTGGTATGAATGAACAATATTACTATTAAAATTCTCAAAGTATTGGAGGCATATACTATTTTGTGATGGAAATTAACGTGCAAAATACAATAAATTTTATAATTATATATTATAAGGGTAATTTAATTTTTATACAATTGTTATTTCTTATTGTCTTTTGTATTTTTACATTTTGTTATTCTTTCTAATATAAAAAATCATATTCTTTTTCCTTTACTTTACATGTGTATTCTCATTTTAATTTATTGTTATCGTGATATTTAAAATTTGGTTCGTGATTGGGAGTTATGGTAGTAATATTTTTTACCAACAAAAAGAATAATAAAGCACTGGAATGTCCTAACCCTTTATAATAGGAACACATAATGACCTTTCAAACAACCTTACACATAATGACCATGTTTGCAACCCAACCTTGTTTATGCCTTATTTGTTTCGTTCCAATTCTGTCATGACTTGTTATGTTCTACTACCGACCTTGCACAACTACTTACCCTCACTTCTCCATGTCCTTTTTGCTTTGGTTTGATTTTTGTAATCTGATTTGATTTTGATAATTTGTTATGCAATGTATTTTTTGTTAAGTTGTCTTTTTATCTGTGTAATTAAATATACATTATACGACATACAAAATTCTAGACTAATATTTCTGATGATTATGGTTAATTCTTTAATATGATTTGGAGAATAAATGCAACCCTTATTGTCAAGCATTTTATTATTGGATCTGAACAATGTTGTAACTAACCTCCTACACAGAAGTGTACTTGTACCTTGTAAGATCAGCATGTTGTGTACAAACTACAAAGAATCATCGTTAGAAGTATGACAAAAACGACAATGGTTAAAAAAAAAATCATCAAAAGTTTCAAAAGATCATAATTGTTTTTGAACCGTCGTTAAAAGTTATAAAAATATTAACACGTTGCATGTCACAATGAGATTAACAGAGACCAACCTACCAGTATAGAGAAAAAAACATCTTCATTTGAATGTTAAAAGGCGGATAAGTTTTCTATGGGTTAAGCATTTACTTGCTTACGAAACCGTAAAGTTAAATCAGAGAGTAAACAAATTCTTAAAAAATACAATACCAACTATAGGTGAGGAGGAAAGTCACAATGAGGATGTTGCAGTGTAGTGCAGATAGCTTCGTGGAGGAATTTCGCAATGTAGTGTGCAAAGTTTTATAGAAGCTTCATGGTGTGAGTTTTACAGCAGGATGCGATGAAAGGTTGCGATGTGTAGTGAAATCAATAATGCTTCACGATTGGAGGAGGTTTGTGCAGAGTAGTTTGCAAATAATAGAGACTCACAAAGATTTACCATTGGCGGTAACCACGGTTGTGAGATGAAAGGGAAAGAGAAAATGAAAAGACAGGGGAAAAAGTTAAAGAGCATAGGAAAAGAGGAATTACTCGAATGAAAGTCGCACTAAAGAAAGAAGCATGTCTTCTTTTTATGAAATTACTACACATTTGACGACGATTCTCTATATAATTGTTGTCGTTTTTAAAAGTTTGAATGACAGTTCTCTATATAATCGTCGTTATTTTTCGTCTGTCCCACTTTTAACGATGTTTCTCTATATAAATGTCATCATTTCTACTTTTAACGAGGGTTATTTAGATAACTGTTGTTAAACATCATCAATCAATATTATTGAAATGCCTTTTTGCATTAGTGATCGCTTATTTCGTTAGAAAATTCATTTCCATCATTCATAAAAAGACTAAACACTAACCAAGTTAATAGTTCTACAATTCAATCCAAGCAAAAATTTAAGTTCATCAACAAAATAAATGCTAAAAATCGCTCAAAACACATTAATCGAAAAGTAAAAAAAAAATCAGATAAAAGAAACACATTTATAATCCTAGTACAAATTCAACAAACAGAATAAAAACACTACCAACACAAATAGAAAGAAAAACATTCTAATCATATAAGGGTAAAATGAGATTCAATATATGCTAAAACCCTCCCACTAGTGGAAAAACATGATTCTATGACGGGCTATTATGATAGGTGAAATCCACCTATCATAATACATGGACCAGTGGAAATTTTGTAATAAAACAAATATTTATTATGACACATTTTGAAACATCTATCATAATAAGTAAAACAATGGCATTTTTGTAATAAAAGTTACATATATTATGACAAGTAAAAGATCACCTATGATAATAAATTGGACACGGTGGCAAAATTGAAATTATAAGCAAGTAGATATTAAAACAATGCACAACCCCCGTTTCATTTTCCCTTCTTTCAATCTCGGAGAGCATTCCCCGTTTCTCCGCCCTTCTTTCAATATCGGAGAGCATTCCCCATTTCCCCGCTCTTTCTCTTCCAATCGTTCGCAAATCATTTTTTTCTCTCATCCTAGAGCACATAACACTCGTCGCCTCCACATTTGGCAACCGTACACGTCTCAAAGCCTACACGCCGTGCACACTCGTTGGAGCCTCGACGTCGTCGACGGCACGCCTCCACACCGTCTCCTGGTGGCCGCCGAGAAATACGAGCCTCTGGATCTCAGCCGCTTAGAGGACAGTGACGACACTGTGAGGGAAGAGTGCAAGTCGCACATTTCTAGGGTTTCACAGGAGTGGGTTTCTTCCAGGTGGTCTCTCTCAGGTACGTTATAAACTTGTTCTATTTTGAGATTTTTCATAAACAACTGAAATTTTCATTTGGCCTCTTTCAAACATGTGTTAAACATTGCTTTTAGCTGTTTTCCCTGTTTGCATTTGTCATGGCAATCTTATTCTTGTCATTATTTCTTAGACAGTATTGTCAAGAACATCGGGCGAGATTATATAAAGTATTTTGTTGTTAGATTACTTGAGGTCAGATACTTACTATCCTTAACCATTATCTTCATGCCTTTATTTTGATACACTTTTTATTATATATGATGAATCCTTTAGACAATTTTGAAATTTTATACTGAAGTATTCTGACACTAGATTAAGTGACTCGTGAGATTGTTAAGGTAGTTGCACTTTGGCCGACAAGTCAAAAACTTCAATACTTCACTTCTTGTAGAAACTCTGCCAAGTCAAATTAACCTTCTATTTCTATGCATTCTTCTTGCATCACACATGTTAGAGTCTGAATAATTTGTGTTTGTCATGTTTTCGGATTAGTAGGTTCAATGTGGATGCTTTTGCTTTAATCACATTTTTCATCCAACAAAAAGCCTATATCTTAATCTTCCATTTTTGTTCATTGGGCTTTCACTGTGTCGCCCTTGGTTGTTGGTGAAGCCCTGTCTCCATCCAAACAAAAACCACAAAAAAGATAAACCAAAACTATATATATATATATATATATATATATATATATATATATATGGGAGGCTGCAGATTTGACCCACAGTTGCTTTGATGTTTTGGTTAAACCACACCAATGCAACAAAATCTTCAAATAAGGTAGACTCCGTACCTCCTCTTTTAACACCCTCTCTCCCCAGAAAATAGTCATATGATTTGTTTTTATTATATTGTGACCTTGCCCTTTGTTGTGTAATCATTGAGGTTTGTCATCTTTTAGATGTTCTACTTGTTGTAGTTGGGGACATCTTTCCTAATTGCCTTCATCGGCTGGTTGCACTCGGTGTTACAAGATTTTCTATAGGAGTTGGTATCTCAACCCTTGTACTAAATCTATGAGAACTGTCATTGCTGGTTACGATTGCATGCTAGGCCATTTTTCTAGTCATACTTTACTGGTTGGAACTGAAAGGGACAAGTGTTTGCTATAATCACATGCTAGTCAGAGATTCTTTTAACTAGACAGTCATTGATAACCCCATTCTTAGTAGTGGGAAATGGTGGTGTTAACTTCCTTTAACCTAGTGTAACGTTTACAACTAATTTTTTTTTATTTTTAGGAACATTTCACTGTGCTGACTTGTCCTGTTATTAACATTGTTTTTGTTAACTGACCTGTAAATGGCGAGTGATTGTGGTGTCTTTTGTTCACCGACTTGCCCTGTTATTAACATTTATCCCTCGATTGAGACAGTGAAAGATGTTTCACTGAAGTTTTTTACCATACAACATGGTCTTGTAAAAGTAGGTAGTTTTGTTTGTACTGGGATGAACATGTGAAAAATAGACAAGTTGGTGGTCACTCTAATCAGTAACAACTTATGTAATGCTGTGTTGTCCAGAGCCAAATTCGTAATATATATTTCTTTTTGTAATATGGTAGATAACAGTTTTATTGGGGAGTTTATGCTCCAAATTGTTCCTACAAATGTCAACCATATTCTTGATCTTAGAAATGCGTGTGTGTACTGTACATATAATTTAACACACAACTGATATAATTAAATTTACAGTATTTATATCAGTGATTCATTAGCTATGAAAATATCATTGATAATGTAAAACATCTCAAACAATGCATAATTATTGTAAAAAACATTTGATCCTTCACAGTTTAAACCTTTCACCATGAGACTATTAAAGATGATATGTTGCGAGTGGTGGTTGTAGATATTAAAGATTGTTATGCTCGTGTTCCTGTGCCTAGTGAGGAGGTTCAAACAGTGGGACAAGCACCAGAGAATTTTGTCATTTGGCCATCCAGATTGACAATGCCAATTTTAGTAAGTATTGTTATTCATACTTACCTTAATTACTTATGTATTTCTTGTATTTGGATGCATATATTAATAGAGTTATTTTGTGGTCAAATGTAGGAAATTTCTAAGAAGACAAACTTTGTTACACCTCCACAACCACAATTGTCTTCTTTACAACAACTTGGTGCAGCGGTAGTGACAATGGGGAATAAAACTATTGAGATAGATATGCCTCCTAAATTGACATGCAAGACTGCCACCACCACTTTATTTGTATGTCATAAGGATATTTGTGAAATTTTCATTGGTAATGATCTTCTCTCTACAACAGTTCTACAAGTTTGGAATTTGTAAGTTCAACCTTGACAAACCATGAAAGTACTCTCATATTGCATTCATGTATTGATTCTAACATTATTTGTTCATATTGAAGGTATTTGCATCACCTTTGCATCGAGAGAAAGAATGCTACTATCTATGGATTTCTTGACCCTGTTATCATTCAAAGTGTAGGAAATAAATCAGAGGAGGTGCAAAAATACTTAACAGAGATATATGAAAAAGCTAGTAAAGAGGTCTATTTAGCACCTTACTTGCATAAGTAAGTACACAAATTTTGAATTCTTGGTAACTAATTTAAAAGTTATTTTTATTAATATTATTGTCACTTGTAGGGGTCATTGGCAATTGCTCGTAATTGTTCCGGATCGTTCTCTTGTAGTTCTCTTATGTTCCTTGCATAAGAAAGCTAACACATTGTCCATCAAAAATATTTTAGCGACGTAAGTTTTCCTTTCTATTTTGTTTCCTTCCTATATGATTATAATGATATAATGAATGTTTGTAGGTCTTTGGAAGCTCATTCAAGGTTGTGGGGTATTCCATCTGTATCTTGGAAAAAGATGCAAATAGTGACACCTAATGTAAGAAAGGTTGACCTTTGTTCTGTATTTTATGATTTTTCTATTTTTTATGAGGAATTGGCTTGCTGGTTTACCAAAATTGATCAAAGCTACATGGTGCAAAGGCTATAACTAGAGTATAATATGATCTTATGTGTTCTTAGTTTGAATGAGTTTTGATTATTTGTATTTAATTTGCAGTGTCGACGTCAATTGGGCAACTATGAGTGTGGGTATTACGTAATGAAGCACATGCACACCATTATTTGTACAAACATTACTGATTCATAGATTAAGGTATTAAAAAACTAACTAAATACTTATCTAATTGTTCATTACAAAATTGTTCTAACTTAATTATTTTATTTGTAGATTTTTAATGATTCATCCCCAATGGAAACTCCAGACATTGAACACATTAGAACTAAGTGGGGTTCTTTTATTTTAAGTGTTAGTAAATTATAGAAACTTGACTACAATGTAGTGTAGGTTAATGTGTTATATTTGGATTTAGTATATGGTTTGATGTACAAATTGTGTATTCAATATTATTACACAATTTAATGTTTGAAATGAATTTCATTATGTTAGTTTAATTGAATATGTTAATTTCATGTTATATTGATTATAAATTGATTGATGAGATTATAATACAGGAAATTAATTGTAAATTGAATGGATATGTCAAATGTAATAATGATTTTTTTTTACAAAACAAGTTTTTATGATAGGTGAAGAATATATGTAATAAAAACTTATTTCTGAAAAGTATATATTATTATAGATGAACAATTACTTGTCATAATATGTACATATTATGATAGGTGAAAAAATTTACATCATAAAACGCTACATATTATGATAGGTAAATCCAGCTGCATCTGTCATAATACACTAGACCTATTATGATAGGTGATAGAAAGTATATCATAATACGCTAGATCTATTATAATGGACTTTTCTGTTTATCATAAAATGTGGAGACCTATTATGATGCCTAGAACTATGATGGCAGCTTACCTATCATAATAGGTCCTTTTTACCTATCATAAAAAGCTACTTTTCTACTAGTGTCCAAAAGAAAATTATAGAATAAAAGAAACAAAGAGAGACAAGAGGAATCACTAGATAAAAAATTATATAGAAATAAAATAAAAAATAGAAATAAAAATTGATTATAAAATGATAAAAAAAATTAATCATTCTCTTTCAACTAGAGAAAATTATAATTTATTGAAAAATGATTTTAACTTATTAAATATAATTTTTAATACTAATAAAAAATTAACGGACATAGATAATAATTTAATTAAATTTTATTTTCAAACATAAGATTATAATTAATTTAATAGAAATATAAAAATACTAAAAAAATTTTAGGTTTATAATTAATTTTTACTTTCGAGCGTTGAGGTTTATATCAGGTTGTGCTCAACCGAAAACATTTATATCTGTGATCCTAGTGTTGGTAGAGGTCCAATTGTATATCTAACATGTTTTTTATTATGAAAAAAGTTTTAAATAATACGTACTAATGTAATATCTCTATTGGATATTGCGATTACATGTTTTACTGTAAAATTTAATACAATTATTTATATTTTATGTGAGAAAAATACTTATACATTTTTATTCTTGTATAATTGAATGACAATGCTAAATATATTTATCATGTGATAAATATACCTTTTATCATTTTATCCCTAACATAAGAAACATATTATGTACGACTTACATTTTACAAACTTGATTTTGAGTTATTTTTGTTTTTGTGTATATTAAGCATATGACTAACATAATTTTTCATCTATAAATACTTTTTTTCCGATTACATAATCTGATCCCTAATCTATTGCCGCTTTTAAGTTGAAAAAAACAAGTTATGTCGTTGTGTATAACTACTTAATAGCTAACTGTTCAATGCAATAAATTTATTGAGTTTTAATTGTTTGACTACGTAATTTTCAATGAAATAAGCATTACAAGAAAGAAAGTAAAATCCGTTGATTGCTGAGTTGAAGATTCAAAACTTTGGTCACAGAAAAATCCAAAATCGTAACTTACAAAATGTGGATAAGACATTCTCTTAGCTCCGATATCAATGTAATAACGTTTGAAAAAAACAAGTTATTCCTAGGACCAAGTTAGAATGAATCCTAGAAAGGTTACCCAGAACTCAATTTTTTTATAAGTAATATAATTTAATCAAATACAGAGTTTTCCAAAATACTGAGTTAATAATTCCTAAATCAAATAAATTAAGTAATATTTAATTTACCCCTTTTTTTTAAAAAAAAAAAAATGGTTGGTAAGTCATTTGTTTATATTGAGAGTCAGTAAATATATGGCTTATACAACCTGCACCAAAATTTCAAATCCACAAGTAACACGTGTATTGAAAAAAATTTGAGCCAACACCCAACCTTTTGGTATATAAAGACAAACGCGCTACCATTGCGCCACAGAAACAATTTTACTTACAAGAAAATCTTTCTAAATTACATAATTTATAAATTAAAGTAAAAGAAAATTTAAATATTTTTTTAATAGATTTTATAAGGATAAACTGTTTTAAAATAGACAATATCTTAGATGTGATGATTGTCTTAAAGATATCCTTTGACAGACGTGAGATTGGAACATTGGCATTATCCATGCAAAACGAAAATAAAAATTTCTTTAACCCTCCATTGAGGGATAAACCTTCATTCCTTTTAGACTCAATTGAGGACTTATGTTTTGACACATCTAATAATTTCACATTGCTTAAGATTCAAGGTCAATGAAATTTTAAATATTCTTTCCTCCTTTAACCCTTTGATGATCCTTTTAAGTACAAAATCATAATAGAGCTTTAGAGTCCAAAGCGAACAATACATCGAATGTACTGATTGACCTTAATGATGTCATCTCATCGGATTTAGGAACGAAACATTGGTTCCATCCGTGGATGATGAAAACCATTTCCCTTAGCCCTCTATTGGGGATGGACTCTCATTCCTCTTTAATCTCGATTAAATGGCTTATGTTCTTGTACACCTAATAGTCCTATGTCATTTAGAAGTCGAGACCAAGGGAAGTTTAAATACTTGTCCCTCCTTTAACTCTCATAGATGTCTTTTAAGGAAAAAACTGTGACAAAGTTCTAGGCTCCATAACAGACAATACCTTAGACGCGGTGATTGATCCTAACGATGTTAGACGAAAGTTGTTTAATATATCTATTTACTTATTGCCCAGGAAACCTATAAATATACACTATCACAAGTAGTATGACATTTCATAATTACTTTACTCATTTATCCTCTTACTGACTTAACGTCGAAAAGTCTTTGCAGGTGGATCTTTCCCTCTTAATGATTCAAAGCTTGGTTGTAGACCAACAATCAGGTTATCCTACCTCGAAAACTACTTAGCCAAATCCGATAAGAATATTTGACACCCACTATGGAGTCTAGGTAAAACTTTATCCTACCTTCACATTTTATACTATTATCATATTGCGTAAAGATAATTCATTACTACTAACAATCATCTTACTCATGTTACAATGAACATTGAGGATGAAAATTTGTAATACTCATAAGGATGTTATCTTCACACTCTATCTCTTTTCTAAATTAATATTTTACTATAGTATAACATTTTATTAAAAAATGTGTGGATAATTGAGTCATCACTCGCTTTCATTCATACAAAAATCCCAAACACAATATGAAAAAATATATCTTCCAATTCACCAAACTTTTATTGATGTGGAAATTCAAAGATATGATTCTCACGTGTATATGATAAATATGATTTTAATGGTCATTTACATAATGCTTTATTATGGATTTGAATAGAAATATACTCAAATATTGATCTCATGTGCATGAGTATGTGGCCCATGTAAACAATTATTCAATTTTCGTGCAGTTAAGGTCTAAGCTAATTTATCACTTACAATACATTAATATTTTAATTATAATTGTTAATGTATTATTTATATCATTAAAATAAAGTTATTACGAGATTGGTTATTAAAGTAATTCCAAGGGAATTAAGTATAACTCAAAGTCTCTTTTTGTGTAATTAATTTGTATTATATATGTTGAGGCAAATGAACAACAATGAGTGTATCTTAATTGATATTGATATAAGCAAAATGTTTCTCCGACAAAAAATAAGAAGAATTTTAAAACATGACAATGATCAAATATGTGATTGACAATTATACACTATAAATTCAAAATAGATAATTCCTACTAATAGTTACTTAATGCAAGATATTTCATTAATAAATAATAAAAGATGTTTAAGTTCGACACAAGTCAACTAGTTGAATTTCATGAAAGAAAATATCTCAAATGCACAACAAAACTAAATTTAATACAAAATGTATGATAATAGGTTTGTGACAGAAAAAATACCTAAATACCACAAAAATAAAGACAAATCTTATAAAAAAAAAATATAGAATAAAGTTTGTGACATAAAAAACACTTCAAAAATAAAAACAAATTTTATACGAAAAATACGGGATAAAATTCATAACATAAAAAATACCTTTAAAATAAACAGTTGGCAGAGTTCAATAACTTAAAATGTCCAAATATAAAACTATTTAATAAATTCGAGGATGAGCATCCGTATTTTTTTATATTTTATAAACTACATTATCACTTTTGAACTGCTTTTATTTTACAAATCATAATTAAATTTTTAAATTTGAAACTTACTCATATACCCACATGTTCGTATATGACACTAATTGGACTATTGGAGTATACAGTGAGAACTGCCACAATGTTCAGTTATAGTATATATTCGGTATTATAAGCTACAATAATTAACTCCGGAAAATGAGTATGAAATGATGGCGTGATTTAGGGTTTTAAACTGTGCACCATGTTTGCAATCTACAAACGCCACGTGATGTTATTGGTCATTTCCTTATTTTGTCCAAAGGAAATTATCATTAATTAATTTGTCTAATAATTTTCTTTCTATTTTCATACAACAATATGAGTTTTTTGTTTTTTGTTTTTACATCCTTCAATTAAATTATGCTTAATAAATAAAATTAAATGTTATTCATATTTAGAGAAATTAAATTAGTTCAAATAATTAAATAATCTTTCATTCATTCATTAATTTTCAATCTAATTAGAAGTAAATATTTATTATAACTCAAAACTTGATTGATATTATAAACATGATATTTTAGTTACCAATCAGGTGTAAGTCTTGCATAAAATCTTAAAGTCGATAGAAGGAAATCAAGATAACGGAACTATAACGCACGCAAAGTGCACTTACCGGTAAAAGAGGTTCTTCCTTCTGATTCAAAAGTTGGGTGCGACTTTTACTTTCTTCGCATTTCATTCACACCAAAAATTATTTATTTTTTATCAGTATTAATAAAATAAAATAAATTGTAATTTTGTTTATTCTTTATTTTGAGAAGACATGGAGAGCGAACCAACCAACACAGTGCTTTGCCCCCTAATTTTTAGCTATAAATACTCTCTCAAACCGTTCCAACTTCCACTCAACATTCCATATTCTTCACCATTTCTCACTACCACCGCATTCAACGCTTGACCAAATTCCAAAAAATGGCAAACCCGACACCAAAACCTAGTCTCACTCTCGTCCTTCATGTCATCGTATGTTGCTGGTTGTGTTCGTCCATTGTTATGGGAGCCACTTACAATGTGGTAAACTTTGGAGCCAAATCAGACGGTAAAACGGACTCAACCAAGGCGTTCCTCAATGCATGGGCCAAGGCTTGTGCTTCCACCAGCTCTGCCTCGATTTATGTGCCACGAGGGAGGTTCTTGATCAGAAGTGCCACCTTCGGTGGCCAATGTCACAACCAAGCTATCACCTTTACCATTGATGGCACTCTGGTGGCTCCTTCTGATTACAGGGTCATCGGAAATTCTGGTAAGTGGTTGCAGTTTGAGGGTGTGAACGGAGTTTCCATCCGCGGTGGAGTGTTGGATGGCCAAGGCACAGCCCTGTGGAATTGCAAGACCTCCGGCAAAGGAAACTGCCCAACCGGTGCCACGGTGTGTTTCATTTTCATGCACATTATCATGTTCACACAATTACTTGCTCCCATTTTATTTTATTTTTTCAATTCTTTAATTTAATGTTGGTGGAGTTGGCCTTGGTGAGTAGTGAGAATTTGTTTAATTTAATTAGTGGGGGACTCGTGGATTGGTTTTCAACTGCTATAAGTGTGGTTTGCTGCAAGAAGCTGAAGCAAATATCAAGCCAGGAGTTAGTGATCATAATATCTACTACTCATAATTAATAATTAACACTTAGTAATGATATGTTATATGGTGGCTAGAAGAAGTTTTAGCAAATTAATTTGAAGTGAGGAGTTAGTCACAGCATTAACATATACTAATACTAATTAAAAAATAAATAAAATAATAGGTTATGTATGGTTAGTTTGCCAGAACAATTGCTGCTGTTGAGCTCTAGATTTGTTGATAATTTGTCTCTAACTGAATTTTGTTCATTTTTTTCAATCATTACAGTTGTATTCAATACTAAAACCTAATCACCCTCTGATCCAATCATTTGCCTTTAATTTAATTATACACTTTATTATTTGATGGTGTTTTTTATATTCCAATTCTACTATAGAAGCCAAGTATACTAACATAACCATGTTGGTGTGCTGTTGGCTCTTTGTCTGTAAAATAATAGTAATTCTTATAAATTTATTCGAAGTGACGGTGGTTTGGTTTTGTGTTGTGTTCAGACGTTGGGTTTCACCAACTCGAATAACGTGGCTATTAGTGGGTTGACCTCGTTGAACAGTCAAATGTTCCACATAGTGTTCAATGGATGCCAAAATGTGAAGTTGCAAGGAGTGAAGGTCATGGCCGACGGAAACAGCCCTAACACCGACGGCATCCACGTACAAATGTCCTCTCACGTCACCATCCTCAACTCCAATATTCGAACAGGAGATGATTGCATCTCCATAGGCCCAGGAACCACAAACTTGTGGATTGAAAACATTGCATGTGGACCAGGACATGGAATAAGGTCATCTTTCATTCAAAATAAGGAAAAGCTACTATGTTATTGTTTTCTGTTGTTCCATAAGTATGAACTGTTGAATTGGATTTTGCAGCATTGGGAGCTTGGGGAAAGATTTCAAAGAAGCTGGTGTACAAAATGTGACTGTCAAAACAGTTACCTTCACCGGGACTCAAAATGGCGTCAGAATCAAGACCTGGGGGAGACCCAGCAACGGCTTTGTGAGGAACGTTCTTTTCCAAGACGCTATCATGGTCAATGTCGAAAACCCCGTTATAATTGACCAAAATTACTGCCCAGGAAACAAGGGCTGCCCCGGTCAGGTATGCATGCAAATCGTAATTACACATTATCAAAGAAAAAACAAAACATCGTCTGATACAAGTTGAACTGATGTTGTTAGTTAATTTTTGTTTGTACAAATAAAATATAACAGGCATCTGGAGTGAAAGTGAGTGATGTGACATACAGAGACATTCATGGAACATCTGCTACACAGGTTGCTGTGAAATTTGATTGCAGTTCCAAGTATCCATGCAGCGGGATCAGGTTGGAGGATGTGAAGCTCACATACAAGAACCAGCGTGCTGTATCTTCCTGCAACCATGCAGATGGAGCCTCGTTGGGTTCAGTTCAACCCCAGAGTTGCTTTTAAACCCTAAAATATGCCATCACCATCCTGCACAAAAAATATACTATTAAACCAAGATTCTAGATGGAGTCATAGGACAAGATCATAGGCATACAGTGTGTCGCTACGTATATGTTTTTTGTTTTTGTTTATGAATAGTGTATCAGCTTGTCGCAGTTTGAGGCGTTTGTAGCCCATTGTGCTGCTGTTTAGCATGGTCTTACAATTGTTATGGACCGTATGAACATTTGCATAATTGTATTTCTTCTATGAAATATATATTACAATATTTATGGTACTTTTATTTTCCTTTTTGTCTATTGATTATACCATTAGCTAGGCCATAAATTTTCATATATTCATTTGTGATTACTTACACTGATTAACAGATTTTTTTAATAAATTGAGTGTGATGGGTTGAATTTGACAGGTTTATGTCTCCAAAATTTCGCAATCGGAACTTTGAATCATCCATAACAGCAAACCATTGACATTTTTCAAAAGTAAATATTAGATACAGTAGTTCATAATAGAGAAAGTGAATGCCCATTTTTGCACTGAAATTGCACATCACGTTCAATCATGTTAAAGAAGATAATTTGGAGAAAACTACGAATTATCATTCATTGAATATCAGTTCAAGGGTTTTGTACAAAAAAAAAGCTGCAGAACCAGGCCAATCCACTGCATGAGATTAATATTAACTGCTAATTATAGAGAAGATTGTGAAAACGATTTTCATCTGTGCCTTTGAGAAAAAAAAAAAAAAATCAATAAACTGGTTGACAGAGACAATAAGGAGAGGATGAAGCAACTGAGCTTCGAGTTTCTCCCTACCAAATGTGACTGCGTTAAAACTATAGGATTAACCATTGAAAATATATTGTGAAATAAAAATGTAGAAATAGAAACTAGCAAAGAAAATAAAGACATAAAATAAGGAAGAAAATAATAATATAATTTCATAAACGAAAATGTGTATGTATAGATTTACAACTGATATTGGATCTTTAAAATATTTTACTTACCAATAAATTTATTTGAAATTTAAAATAACCAACTCAAGAAATCATAAAGGATTAAATCTCCAACAATAACAAAATTATTATCTAAAACTTATTTAAAACTAAACATTCACAATATATCACCATTCTCACCACTAGTTGGAAGAGAATAGTACAAAAATGATAACGAAGTTGAAGGAGAAGTAAGAAGCAATTGCAATTGAGAGAGTTTCGGAATTGAAGTGTTGGAACAGTAAGAAAGTAGAAAGTGATAAATGGTGAGATGTGGAGAAAGTCAAGTTTAGGAGAGTTATACGGTCTAAGAAGAGAAAAACAAGATATCCAAAACTTTCGCAAAATTCTTAATCAGGAATAGTGTTGAAAATAATATTATAAGGAAAAAGAAAATTAAGAGAAACATTAGACAATCTATACAAGATAAAGATAAACATTGGAAGAAACGATCGACTTTAATATCTTATGAAAATTTGCTTATAGGGTTAAATAAAATTAACCAAACTTAACTGAATGTCAAATATATGTATCATATTATTATAGATACTGAATTGTTTATAATAAAAGTAAAACAAAACTATTTTATTGTTTAATTTTAAAAAAATAATCTCTAAAATTGAAGTTCTCTTAACTGTTTAATAACTTGAAAATAATAAGAATGTATTAAAAATTTATTATGATTCTTCACATGAGTCCACTTATGACAATATATAATCAAGTACATATATATTAAAAAAATTATATCAAATTTAATTTACGGTGTAAATGTATTATAATATGTTTCTTATTACCTGCTAATAATAGTAACAATATAACTTTAGTTAAAACGTGTTAAAATTATTAAAAATCAAGCTCTATAAGTTATTAAGAAAATAAAAATTAATTGAGACGATATTATTTAGATGTGACCCGATTTAAGTTTTACATTTTAAGGATACAATTTATGATAAGTTGTGATCTTAATATTTTCTCTAAGGTAGAATTAAATATAATAATAATAATAATAATAATAATAATAATAATAATAATAATAATAATAAGATGATTAGTTGAATGCAACATCTTTTTAATTTCAAATACTTCATATCACAAGTTATGAAAATATTTTATTTATCTAAAATATAGGTGTAAAACATAGTAACAATAACAATAATAAAATCTAGAAAAGAAAAATTATAATTAATTGATTTAGATCACTATAAAACAAATATAGATACCAAATTTGCACAGTTATAATTAATATAATGAGAGCAGAGGATAGTTTCTCTCTTATCCCATATCTTCTGTCTATAAGGAGAATTTAAAAAAATTTAAAATATTTAAATATATTGAATTTAAATTAATTTTATTTTAAATTATTTTATTTTTCAAATTTTTTATTCGGTTAAAATAATTTATATTTATTGAACTTACCATCAAACGATAATTTTATTTTGCAAAGAAAATGAGTTGAATAGCTAAGATTTTATAAAAAGATTAAAACAAAATAAATCGGCTGATGAAAAGTTTAAATGAAAGGATATATTCTATCTTGAAATTAAAACTAGAAAGTCAGTTGAACTTCATGTTTTACATGGAAAGTGAATTCAACAAGATTTTTTATCCTTGCAAATATGGTTTGGAGTTGTTAGTTATTCACATCTTTATTATAACATTACAATGTGCATTTAAAATAAAAGTAAGGGTAAATGTCTAAAATAGTAAGAGTACTTTGCACACAAAATTAGTTAAAAGAAACATATTTTTTTTTTACTTTTTGATTTTTTTTTAAAAAATAAAAAATTTGTTAAACTATTGATTAATACTAAATCACACAAGTAATAAAATAAAAAATTTAGATAAGTTTTTTAAAAAAACTTGTGCAACATAACAACTATTCCAATTCATATTAAATAAGATGACAAAATTCACAAAAATATAAAGAAACTCTTTTTATATAAATTTATCATAAAATATTTACATTAGTCATTATTTTTAGTTTCCAAATTATTCCGATGAAATCCTTTTATGGTAAAGATAATTCTCCTCTTCATCTATCATGACAAAAACTTAACATGTGTGTTCATTCCTAGTTTCTATGCTATGTTATTATACTAAAAAATTCTTAAAATTATCAATTTCATCACTAAATTTGAATTATGGACAAGTTTTATTGATTAATTTTAAAATTTTAATTACCTACTAATTTTATTGACAAATTTATTATCAAAGAAAAAAATTTATTAGTAAATTTATTTATAATATG
Source organism: Vigna reflexopilosa (assembly GCA_027742785.1). NCBI lineage: Eukaryota > Viridiplantae > Streptophyta > Magnoliopsida > Fabales > Fabaceae > Vigna > Vigna reflexopilosa. The sequence continues at coordinate 44,710,096 of CM050911.1, read as the reverse complement.
TATTTCATTTACCAAACAAAAATCTTTGGATAAAATTTATCATTAAAAACCATCGGTAACTTAAAATGTTTATTACCAAATGTTAGTGTTTTTAATCATATGTTTCACCATTAATTATAGATATTTTATTATTCTTTTAATTTTTATGTTAATTAATTCATTCATTAAATTTTATTGGTAAAAATAATTTTAATTATAGAAAAATATTTATTTCAAAATTTCTTTCTTATAATATTTTTTTCACCATTAATTATTAATTTTTTATTACTCTTTTATCTTTTTGGTTAATTAATTAATTTAAATTTTATTGATAAAAATAATTTTAATTATAGAAAAAAATTTATCCCAAATATTTAATCACTCTTTTAATTTTTTTCTAATTAATTAATTTATTTTTTTAAATTTTATTGATAAAAATAATTCTAGTTATACGAAAATATTTTTCGAAAATTTTGTAACGCCCTGACAATTTACAGGGAATATTGACTGCCCCACTAAGCACGCTTTATCATGGAGTTCTTATGTGTTAGGCTACCGAAAAACAAATGCATTTTGTTGATATGAGTAGCCAAATCAATTCCTTTAAGTTATCCTTCAACTGTATAGTCTCATACTTATACAATATCTAGATCTCTCTCATTCCGGTGTATGTTCGATTCTTCCATGTGCCCCTTCCACTAGAAATCTGTCAGGAGCCGCTCTTTGTTTGTACCTTTCGCACTTCGTGCCTCGTGCACCGACGATCACTTCCCGACCTCGTCAGTGTTCGAGTGTCACAAATTTCATTTCTATTATAGTATAATATATTTTTTTCATCCTTAATTATTGATATTTTATTACTGTTTGAATTTTTGTGTTAATTAATTAATTAATTCACTTGAATTTTATTGATAAAACTAATTTTAATTATAAAAAATATTTATCGCAAATTTCTTTTCTTTTATAGTATGGATTTTTTTTACAATTAATTATTGATATTTTCTTCCTCTTTTAATTTTGGGGTTAATTATTTAATAATTTATTTAAACTTTATTGATAAAAAAATTGTATTTATAGGAAACATTTATTTTAAATTTAATTTTTTTATCGCATAATATTTTCTCAATATTGATAATTTATTACTCTTTTAATTTTTGTGTTAATTAATTAATTATTTAATTTCAATTTTATTGATAAAAATAATTTTAATTATAGAAAAACATAAATCTCAATAGTATAATCACTAGTGCAAAAACACTATTTAACATGACATGTTAGACGTTGGTTAAGGATAAGAGCGACGTATATTGATGATCGGTGACATTTCCGTAAATAAGTTGGCAATATAGGCGTCCATTAAGTAGATCCTCGACGTCTATAGAATTTTAGACGTTGCCCCTTCCAACCTGATGTTTACATTTATGACCATTAGGTGAAAAGTCATTTCATTTCACCTTATAGACGTCGGTTCCTTGGGGGCCTCGACGTCTATATGGCGGAAATTAATGTTGCTCACCTACTTATCAGACATATAGACGTCGGACTCCTGCAAACTGACGCCTATATGTCTGCCAAGCAGGTGAATAGTCACTCTTTCCAGTCTTATAAACGACGGATCCCGCCACATTGACGGGGCTCCGACGTCTATATGGCAGAAATTAATTATACTCACCAACTTGTCAGACATATAGACGTTTGATCTCGCCACATTGACGTCTATATAGAATTGTAGACGTCAGTTGCCTCAGGTACCGACGTCTATAGTCCTATCAGGTATGTGAAAAGTCATTCGTTTCCGCCCACTAGACATCTCATCCCGCCAAGCCGACGTCTATATACAACAAAAATATTAATTTTTAAATCGAATGGACGTCATATTAGTCAGGCGTCTGACGTATTTGCTATTTTAAACGTCGGTTCTGTGTACAACAGACGTCTAATTTCTTGTTCAATAACACTGCGAACCAGTAACTTTGCGAACCAACACTTTGATCGTCTTTGCCTTTTCTCTCCGCTGCTCTGCATTTCCAAGTAAGTTTCCTCTCCTTTTAACTATTTAAAGTTGTTTTTACTCTGATTAAAGTAATCTTTGATGTATTATCTCTCATTTGAACCGATTAAAATGACTTTTCGTTGTGTTTAAGTGCGGTTTTTTTGTTGTGTCTTTGTGTAGCGTAGTGTACCTTCTCCCTTTGCTAGTTTCCTCGTAAGGAAAACTTGTGTTTTTTTGGATTTCTCACGACATTTCAATTCAAGGACGAACTTGGGTTGTTACCTATGTTCATTTCGACCGCCAACAAGAAAGTATACGATATTCTCACTGTATTCTTTTTCATTGGCGGTAGGAATGGACCTAGGCAACGACCCAAGTTCGTCTTAGGGTTGAAATGCCATGAAAAGTCCAAAAGACACAACTTTTTCTTATGAAGAAACTAGCAGAGGAAGGAGGTGCTACTATGCTATCCCAAGACATGACAAAAACCGCACAAAAACACAACGATCACTTCATAGACGTCGATTAATGTACAAACCGACGTCGTGATGTCCCAAAGACGTCGGTTAATGCAATGTTTAGCGCATTGTCAGATGTCTTTGTAGACGTCGGGCTATTGAACCGGACCGACGTCTATATCGACGTCGCACCTGCGAAAAACCGAGGTCCCATTAACGTCACCCGTATAGACGTCGGTTCTGTTGTTGACGTTAAAAGCCCAAAATAACTGATGTCTAAAGCCCTTTCTACATTAGTGAATAGTTTTTTCACTATTAATCATTGATTTTTTATTACTCTTTTAATTTTTGTGTTAATTAATTAATTAATTCATTTAAATTTTTATTGATAAAACTAATTTTAACTATAGTATAAGATTTTTTTTCCACAATTAACTATTGACATTCTTTTATTCTTTTAATTTTTGGGTTACTCAATTAATTAATTCATTTAAATTTTATTCATAAAACTAATTTTATCTATAAGAAAACATTTATCTCAAATGATAAAATAAGATTTTTAATTATTCATATTTTCTTATTTTTTTAATTTTTGAGTTAATTAATTAATTAATTAATTTAAATTTTATTGATAAAACTAATTTGAACGGTAAAGAAACATTTATTCCAAATTTCCTTTCTTTTATAGCATAAGATTTGTTTTACAATTAATTATTGATATTTTTTTTTTAATTTTTGGGTTAATTTATTAATTAATTAATTTAAATTTTCTTGATAAAAATAACTTTAATCATACAAAAACATTTATCCTAAATTTTATTTATATTATAGTACAATATATTTTTCACCATATTTTATTATGTTTTTATATCATATGTTGACTCAATACAAAAAATCATTAAAACTATAGTTTTGAAATGTAAGAAAAACATTAGAAGGGGAGGTGGTTAAATTGTATTTTTAAATTCTTTCTAATTATAGTGGTTAGACAGTTTGTAATAGTTGTTAGATGTGTGTGTAGGAAAATGTTTGACATAGAAGAAACAATAACATAAGTATTTTTATACGGGTTCTAATGGCATACCCTTTAGCCATGACCAAGCACTTTCAAGAAAAATTGAAGTCATATGTGGAAGACAGGCCTAAACTCTCTCTCTCTTGGGCCAGCTTAGGCCATCATGAAGCTTTGATACCAAATGATGGCAACCCTCCAAGCAAAGGTGGTCCAAGCTAGAAGAGAAGCTATAGAGTTTGGTCCTTTAGGTGAGTGTTTGCGAAAATATGCTGGGGAAGGAGAAATAAATCCGGAAGCTATGAAGGCTATAGTGAAAGGCTCACGACTTATGGTGGTTGTGTGGTGGTAGTATGGTGTTTAGTGATGCTCTAAGAAAGGTTAGGCCAACTCTAAGAGGAAGGTAACTAGAGAGGTCTCATGGGTTGCTCTAGTCTTGATCTAAGATGAGTAGTATAGAAAAAAATGGCAGCATAACATTACTCAACATCAAATATGAATATAAGAGAAGGAGACACCTCTATTTATAGGATAAGGGTGTCTCCTAATTTCTAAAAGCTAGACCTAAAAACCCTACCTTGGCTAACTTGGAGAGCAAGGAGAAAAACCTCTTCATTAGGAGAAGGACAAGTGGCAAAAATCCTCTCCAATGAGAGGGGGACATGTGGCCAATACCTTTGAGGAATCCTCTCTATTCCTAGAGTGACATGTGACCACTAACTAGGAGGAAACACTCTCTAAAGGGTGATGACACATGGCATGAACAACCCACTCCTCCTTGTCCACTAAGTTAGATGAAACTTTGACCCATTGGTCAACAAGGTAAAAAATTCACATCCCACTTTGGTAAACATTGGGCCTTGGCCCTTTATCGACTTGTGTGGCCTAAATCCTATTCTACTTGGCCCAAAGTACATGGCCCAAAATAAATCCTACACTACTAGGCCCATATTACAAAACCCAATTAAATCCTAGACTACTTGGCCCAAAATACAAGGTCTAAAATTATTCTTACTCTACTAGAAGCTTCATGATGGCCCAAGAGAGAAAGAGAGAGAGAGAGTCTAGGCTCATCTTCCACAGAAAGTGCTTGACCATGGCTAGGGAGTATGTCATTAGGTTCACTCAATCCTAAGCTACGTGTAGTCTCTTTTAAAAACTCTTAAGGAGTTCCCCTAATCTTATACAAAATTACAAATGAGTACAAACCACTCTTATTATACACCAAGTATTATCAACCATTCCAGGTTCCCAAGTATTATAAAGCACTCTTGGTTCCTCTAGTCAATCTTGACTAATCTGAGTTTAACTACTCTTAGTATACAAGTATTTATATATGGTTTACCTAGACAACTGTCTAGAACGTTTAACTCAACTGAGATAAACAATACAAGTGTTTCAATTATCTTCAGAATATGAAAACACAATCAATATTTGTTTATAAGTACAAATTCTAATAACTCTCAAAAAGAGGATAAGTACAATACAATGAAATCTGAAAACTTGAAAGATTTTCTTTTGGAATGAAGAGCTTTAGATGATATGAGCTTGGAGAGTAATAAAGCAGTGACCTTTCTTGTATATGTTCTCTTTTGTCTTCTCTTTTCAACAACATCATATCTTTTGTGAATCCTCTCTATATAACCTTCATGAGAGATGACCGTTGGGCACAAAGTTGACCTCCAAATAGACTTCATAGCCTTTTTAGGTAGTTGTTCAGATTCAGGTCTATGTTGTAGAGTAACAGTTCTTTATCAATGCTTTCTTTCATATGTAACTTGTACAATCTTTCTTAACTAAAGGCTTTGAGGAAACATTCCAAGAATATCTTCCTATCTCTCAACGTCCTTTTGTTCTTTCTGCAAAGCTTTTAAGTAAAGGTTGACGTTGATATTTCCTGCACAGACAACAAGAGAAAAACATGCAATCAAAGAGGCAATTTTCGTACAACATTAAATGTTTTAAACGTTGATGATCATTTTGCACGTTTCGTGTTTAAAACACTTTTGTACATGTCAACATTGTTTGATAAAGCACTGTTTGAAGGTAAAGTGTTTGATGTGTTATGATGTGATCTTTTAAACGCTTGTTTCATAAGGCACTATAAGTTATAGTACATCGTTTAGTTATGCTTAGCAAAGCTATTGTTTAGACATTATATCTTTTGTTCAGGCACTAAGGTGAGTATACACTTTGTTAGGAGTTCTATAGTGTTTGACGTTTTTTATTTTTAAGAATTAGACACATTTGAGATATCATATATTCAATATATTATTTGATAACATTTAGTGCGTTAAATTGATATCTTAGATGATTCATTCTGTCAGACGCTTAGTTGCTTAACATGTTTGGATATTGAATCTTAAGCATCAACGTTTACTTGGATTATGTTTCCTTTGTATCATACAATGTTTGCATTTAAACAAAATTTACTTCAAGTATTTGTATACTTTGTATATGTTTATCTTGTTCAATATTCTAGATAGACTATTAAATCTAATAAACACTTATTTCATTTAGTATTATGTTTTAGCACATACCATCGTTAGACGCTTCATTTTATGAATAAAATTTTCATTGAGTATTGTTTGTTAAACTTCAAAACATGAGTTGCTAGATAGTTTAGTCTCTTTAGACGATCTTGTCTTAACAACAAAAAAACCCTAAATTAGGTTGTCTCTTCTCCACTTCATGAGGCGCCACAACCACATTCACACAACGCGATGACTCCTTCTCCTTCATAAATTTCGCATCCTCTGACATAACATCTCACCTCTGCCACTAGTGCCTTTGCAATGGAATCGAAAGCACCATCGATTGGCCACATCAGTGTCATCTCCGTCTTCACCCTTATGCGAAAGTTTGTTCCTTCAATTGGTTTCTCTCTTCGACAAACATCCACTATGTCGTTGATGCATTCTCGGTTCAAATCTCAATGACTTCGATCCCTATATTGTGGAGATCTACAAGGGTTTTCAACTAAATGTCACTGTTCAATAGAATTTGCAAAGCTCCGAGACATGCAACCATGGAGGACGAAAACAAAAGGAAGGTAATTGAGTTGGTGAATAACGAGTATCTCCGATTACAGGCTTTCGATGGAAAAGCTATACTGCAACTTGATGCGAAGGTTCAAGCTACTGATCTCTTTGTGGTGTATTATGTGTTTTTTTTTTTGTATAACAGTGAAGATAGAAAAATGAAGATGATTGAATCTTTGATTTTTGGTTGAGGAGATGGATATGTGATGATTTATGTTGGTAAATGGTGCTAGAGAGGACTCTTTGTATTTTTTTAATTTGTCTGGATTTACAAGTTGCAATGCAAAAATGGTTATTGAGAATGTTTTTAGTTTAAAACATGAGATGAAGATAATTGATGAAATTAAAGAATGATGTTGAGAACTTTTTGTTGAAATTTATTTTGTAATTCTGAATAAATAAATGAATATTTTATGTTGAAGTGTTTGAATTTTCTTATAAATATTATTCTAGGATAAAAATATGAATTGATTCAAGGAAAAAAAACTCTAAAGTAGAACAATAAAATCTAATAAAAATAATTTTTTCATGAAATATCAAAAATTCAAAATTTAAATATGAACAACCAAATAATCAATAAGAAAATAAATAAATAATTTGTCATTAATATATATTGAATATATTTGTCAATAATTATCGATAAAATCTATTTTTTTTTTATTATTAACATATATATTCTTGGAAATTATAATAAAAGAAAACAAAATTCATCAATAAATTTTACAGCCAACATTTTAATTGGTGGATTTTTGTTTATCAATATTCTATTCGAAAACAACAATTATCAATGGATTTTTATAGTTTTCGACTTTTTAGTGTTATCAAACCAACCATGATATTGTTCATCATGTTACTTTATTTAAATCCCTAATTCATTTTTGTTGTTGTATTTCTTGATTTTGTTTCTGGAATCCCAATACTTGGATAGTAATATATCCTTTTCAAACTCCTTGTTTTTTAATTGCTTACATCTATTTCCATTTGCTGTGAGTGCTTCATAGTTTAACATCTTTTATTTCTAGACTTTCTAATAGATGTTTGTCCATGATGTTATATTTTCTTACCTTCGGACCCACCACCATAAAAATTGTTTCTTTATTTTTTAGATTTTCTTTTATCATGTATGAATGATCTTTTCTATTTCATAGGAGATCTTGGTCTTTTATTTATAGTTCTTGCATTAACTGGTCCGGAATTAGGTGTAGCTATATCACAAGCTCATGTTTCTACGATCTCAATCTGTATTTACTTGAATGATACTACAAATCTCCATCAAACTGGATAGTTATTTATAATTGAACAAAAGCAAGGAGCGAACTGCAGGCTGATTAAATCTGTAACCTTCCAACGTTTGGTCGAAAGAGTGCACCTCCGGACGGCGGATGAGAATGAACACTCAGCCGCCACCTTTGTTTTTGGAGAAGGATAAGGAGAAAAGAGAAATGGTGGTGATTCCTCTAAAAAATAGTTGTCTACCATTGCCAATCCTTTTTGGATTTTAAGAATGATAATATCCCATAGGTGAATGATAATGTTATCTTAATAAAGTTCAAAATGACAACAAAGCGACTCAACTCTATTTTTAACTCTTATTTCCCACAATTCACTCTTAAAGAAATTCACTTTTAATCTTGATACTAATCTCTTTCATGATAAATTTATTATCAGTTTTCCTTTTTAATTTCATATTTTATTTAAAATAAAATAAAAAACAATAAAATAGTAGTACTATTTTAAATGATAGTCGTTTACAAATTTCATCATGGTTTGCTCTCACATCAATTTTGTCCCTTTCTTACTGTTTAAAGACGCTACATTTTTATGGTTGGTAATTTCCAGTCAGTGGTCTGAGTTCATACTAATTAGTTCGTTTCCAGTTTAGGTACATGATGCTAATTCCAAATCATATAATTATATAATCACAAAAATTATAAATATTTAATTTTATACATAGTTGTATTAATAGCACTATATTCCACGTTTTAATTAATAGAATCTAATATATACATACTATAAAAGATGATTTCACAGAAAATCACTTTTAAATAAACTAAGTTATATATATATATATATATATATATATATATATATATTTCATCTAGTTGGATATTAAAAACCCATGCGTGAGCACTTATCATTGCATACAATAATTTCAAAATAAAAATAAAATGGATATAATTAGTTGCATGCTGATCATGAATGAAAGGATTAAGTGCATGCATAACCCTTTCTATTAGAACAAAATATACTTGACACATAAATTTTTTACATATTTATTTATTTATTTATTTTTCTTTTAAAAATATAAAAGTGTTTTTTTATTAATGTATGAAATGAATGTAAATGTATATTATTTTATTATTAGTTTTTCATTATAAAAGAAAGAAGTTATAATGAGAGACAAGAAGCTTCTGCCGGCTTGGTAGCTAGTGTTATCTATCAAAACGAGGTCCATTATTTTTGTTTCTCGAAACTAGAAATTAGCTCTTTGAAATACTAAGATTTAGCTGAGATTATTAATGTTATAGATAAGATATTTACATGCATAATTATTAAAAAAAAAAACCCACTAGGGGCCAATAGATAACATGGAATCCTGAGGGGGACCAGGCAGAAAGATGATGAACAAAAAAGCAACTGGGTGGCTTATAAATGTTTGAGGATATATGTAGAGTGAGATGTCTTCACTGTTTCTCCTTGAGTGACAAAAACATGATCATCTTGTTGGCCATGCTTTGTTTGTTCTATGAAGATTAAGACAACATAAAAGGATCATGGGACCCTCATCTTAGATTTATAGCTAATGAGGATGTCACTTCATATTACTTTCTGAACCGCCCCAAATTTGTCCCTTAATTAAATCAAATCACCTTGAGCACTTGAGATGTTCCATAATAATAATAATAATAATTATATATCAGTCCCTTATGCTTTTTACACAAACAGATAATTGCGCCTGGAACTTAAATTTCTTTTTATGGGAATCTTTCCAAAACAAATCCAATGCACTTTGCTTCAACAGTTCATATAGATACTACAAGAGGAGACAAGAGGGACCTCTCTTGTAGTATTAGGGTTTCTTTTCAAACAAAGAAACCTTAAGCAATAGATCCTCAAGAGTCAAATTCATCATCATGCCATGCCTTCCAATCTCTCCAAGGAAACAAATAATATTAAATTCAACTTGGAAAAGTTACAATTACTCACTCCACTGATTCTCCAAACTGTCTCACTCATTATGCGTTCATAAATTCTAAAATTTTCATTGATTTTTGTCCAATTTCTAAATCTAAAAATTTGGAGCTATGCTCACCACAGAAAATGTATATCTTTAGAAGCTTGGTCGTACTAAACATCAAGTTGATTTTGTTTTTGCATGTGACGAGAGACAATAAGTTAAAAAACATAGACAAGAAAAGATAGAAAAAAGTAAGCCTACCCTAAATGAAAATGCAAGGGAATCTTACCTCTAATCATAAAACTGCTAAAGATTGTACATTATTCGGTGTGAGTTAACGAAATATAATTAACAAGGTCTTTAATAACTTTTGCTTAGTGGATAATGCAAAATGGACTCAAGGATTTCCTTAAACAACAAGTCTCATTCAATAATGTTAACAAAAATGATTATGATTATAAGGACCCCTTTAACCCACTGAAAGATGTAGTGAGATGTCTCAACCAGGTAGCACCCAAATAATTAGGTTTTGAAGTTAATAAATTAATATCCTCATTTGTTATGTCTTAGAAGACCTTAATTAGGAATTCTAGTTCCATGTGTTAGGATGCAATAGTATCTTCGAAGCATTTCGTACAATAGGTGGGAAAGGAATAAAAAGAATAAACGGACAAGTGCATTACAATTAAACCTAGAATTGGGCTTCATTACTTCTAACTTTCCATCCATTAGGTAGTCTCTTCATTATTATTTTATTATAACGTCTTTTGTTCCTAGATTAAAAAACTAAAGTGCGTTGAAGTAATTGATATTCATTTTCTACCAAAAATATTTGAAAGCAATATGATAACTAGGGATGATAAATGAACTCTTTCCATGAGTAATATTCATTTTTTAAATTGAGTATTAGAACGGCATGAAATAAATAAATAAATATATATATATATATATATATATATATTATATTATATTATATTATATTACCTAATATTTCCGATGGGGATGGAGATGAGACATCGGTATAGAAATGGAGATGTGGATGACTTTTTAATTTGGAACGAGGATGGGATTGTCAAACTTGCACCTTTCCCACTCCATTGTCATCCTTGATGATAAAACTATAAAGAAAAGTCCAACACTCTGATTTTTATTAAATCTTGAAAATAAGTAAGTGGAAGACATGTGATTCATATGTAAAACAATAGTTAAGCATAACAACAAATCAAGACACAAATATTTCGTTTGGCAAACAATATGACACTATATATGTAGTGTATTTACATTTGACAATACATGAATATCCTCAAACAATACACACATAAAAGCAGGCTAACCTCATACTCCAAATATACATATTTATTTTATCTTACAGGCAGTGTCGTTATTTTTGCATATCAAAAAGATTTGTTCAAAAAAGTATAAGTCACACCTAAAGTCTATTTCATAAAGAATTAAACCATCTTTTCTTTAGCAATTCCTTGAGTTATGCATTGCCAACTTTAGAATGACTATTTACTTCATAACCTCTATATTTTAGACAAATTAAAGAAAAGACACACAACTCAATAAGAGATAAGTACATCCAAATATTGGGATTTCATGTAAAAAAGAAAAGAATGTTTAATGATTCATGGAATACATTTAATGCATCATTGAAAAAAAAAAACTCAAGTTAAGATACACAAGAAGGATATTAAGAAAAACTAAGGTTGTTTAACGATTGCAAACAAATTTACAACGACTACTTTTTTCAGAGTTTATATAAAGCAAGAAGAAAAAGAAAGTAAGAGACCATAATGTATAACCTTGAAACATTGTTCAATTTTCTACCCCCATTAAAAACCTTCATAGAGAACATCGGTCGTTTAGTCAACAAACTAGAAAATGATAGCATTTGTCTTACTTATGTCAATAATGATTCGAGAAAGAATACTTGGTTAAGTCAATAATGATTCGTGAGCGAATACTTGATTGAATTATAAGTGACTTGTGAAAAATATAGTTGGTTGAGCTAGGAATGACTTGTGGAAAGAGTTCTCAAAGTGTTAACCAAGAGTTTCTATAAGCCAAAACAATACTCAAGGAGTTATGGGGAAAATAGGGTGTGAAACCGGGTTGGCCGTGTTGGCGGGGCTGTCCAAGTTTGGGATGTTTTGGTCCTCAGTTTCGAGGCTCTGGAGCTCGAATTTGAACGTTCTTAGGGTTGTTTTAGGGGTGTTTTGATGCTGACTGACCTCATAGTAAGGTTGACCGAGTTGTTTGAGGTGTTGTTTACATTGTTTTTGTTTTGGCCAAGTTGTATGGCCGTGTTGTTTGGGGACCTCGGTTTCGGGGTTTTGAAAATTGTTTTTGCATGTGGTTTAGGTTGGCTTGGGGTTTAAGCAACTGGCCGAGCTATCTATGGTGTTGGTCGAGCTCTTTGAGCACTTTGTTGTGCTGGTCTAGGTGAGATCAAGCTGTTTAAAGGATATTACTGATGATGTTGATGTTGATGCAGTGTAGATCAAGAGGCGAGTGAGGAATTATTTTTGGGGTTTTCAAACCTAATTTCCTTTGAATAAATTATGTTAAGGAATTTTAGCACAATATTCCAAATTATATTGAGATTGTTTATTATTTCCACTATTTTTAATTAGTTTTACGATGACGTAAGAAAGTTTTTAAACGTTTCACTATATTGTGATGATGTCACAATTGTATTTATCTTAATCAAATAATGTTGTTTTACTTGCACATTGCATCCTAATACATTAGCTAAAAGTGGTTAGGAGGTTAAAGAATACTCATTTTATACTTTACAATATTAGTGAATGGAAAATATATTGATGGAGTGCATCAAAGAAACTAATATAAAAATACTATGTGTATCTCTTTTTCTCTCTTGTTTACATTGCATTTTATTACTATTATTATTTGTACTAATTTGAGAATATATAATTGTTTGTGAGAATACATATCTAAACCACATTTTAAATGAGTAACCCGTTTAAGTTACAGACCTGCACCTTTTGCACACAATAGTTACATGAGCACTAATATTAATCACTTGTGCCAAAAAACTAACACATGATATTCCTTATTAGACAATATTTGCAATAAGATTTAAAAATTAATTAAAATACAATTTAACCTTTTCTTATTGTGTTTTTGCCTTTTTCACAGAAAAAAAATTGTCTATCATATAAAAATCACAAAGAACAAACCTAAATAAAGAAGTATGGGAAATAAAATCAAACATACAACAGTTTAGTAGTGCTAGCAAACTACAATTTATTTTGACTCAAGTATATAAAACGCTTTGACTGAAAGACTCATGAATATATACATACATTTACATACATATACACACACACACATATATATATATATATATATATATATATATATATATATATATATATATATATATATATTATCCACCTATGCTACTAACCCGCATAATTATGCTATGGTCATACTAATAAATTTATTATGAATACAATTTAATTATATATGAACTAAATTTAGAATACTATATGTTTATCTATATTTATCCACCTATACTACGAACGCTTATGTTATGGTCATACTAATAAATTTGTTATGAATACAATTTATATATGAACTAAATTTTAAGTAATTTATCATTAGTTAGGTAATGATTTTGGTAATTGTATTGATCATGTACCATGTTGATTATATTTGGATTACTTCGTGTGGCAAGTAGTCACCCAAAATTTATTTTTGAAATCTAATGTTTATAATGGGAAATTTCTCCTTTGTTTATAATGATATCACAACAATTCATATAATTTTAAATCTTGGTATTGAATGCCTCATTATCTATTAACAAAAGCTTTTTTTTTTTTTAAGTACATGTCAAATTTGACAATTTACTCTACAAGGGTTTTTAAAGTAGACTTTGTTGTGAACTTGGATGCTAAACGGTATAATACGCAACATATTCCTATTAATCAATTGAAAAGCTACTTTTTAATCAATTATGGTCTTGTCAACAATAGTGTGGAGTATAGTTGATAGAGGCAACTAAGGAATGATATGGTTAAAGGGTTTGTTTTGTTGATTCAGCCATGATCAAGGGAAAGTAATAATTTTATGTGCAATATGGTTTGCCAAAAATCATATGCAACATGGTAGGACAATAAATTGACATCAAATATTTCTTCTTTCGTATTGAGAATAGAATTAAAATGAAGAAAATAGACACCAAGCAAAATCATGCTGATGTCTTCCAAATATCCATTCCAAGGAACAAGTTCATCCATTCACTAGTAAAAAATTCGGTTTATACAGCGCACATTATGCCACGGTTAGGCAGAAACCGTTGCATAATGGTGCGCGGTGGCAGTTTTGTAAATAAATGTAACTTATATGCCGCAGTTCTCTGTAGAACTGCGGCCTATTCCTTGTGACAGGGGGTATATGCCGCGGTTCGCCTACCAACCGCGACCTATTACCCTGCCACGTACTGACATTCCCAACAGTCAGCCCCTGCAATAAATTGGCAGGGGGTATATGCCGCGGTTACCCAGGGGAACCGCGGCATATACCCCTGTAACCTCCCAACTGCCTTTTGGGGAGGCAGTTGGTATATTCAGAACGACAGGGTATAGGCCGCGGTTCTCAGGGTAACCGCGACATATACATGTATATGCCGCGGTTTAGCGGGAACCGCGGCATATAGTTCAAAAAGAATTTCAAAAATGTCATTTTTATTATTTTTTAAGCCTTATATGCCGCAGTTATCTGATGAACCGCGGCATATGCTCTTTAGAAAATAGAATACAGAACAGTTTTCTTCTCTGAACGACGAACGCTAAAACGCTGCTGCCGCCCATCCTCGTCGAAAAATCTTTGCCGCCCATCCATGTTCCAGCAGCAGTTTGAGACCTATGGCATGCGCCCGGTGCCATCTCCTGTACAGGAACAGGAACATGTTGTGCCTCCCACAGGTAAACTTAATAAACATTTATGTGAAATTATTTCTATCTTTTGTATAACCTAACATTTACTGTGACAGGGAGAAGCGGGAAAGGAAGTTGTTCTACACCAGCCGTCCCAGGGGATGACATGGGCGATGCTAGTCCATGTCTGCTATACATTTTAGACGATATGGAGACGGTCCTGGTAGCTCGTGGAACAATGTTTAAGGCAGCGACTATTGTTCATGGTGAACAGCTATCAGAGGATGAGGTGAAGGTCTCAGTGGACGAAATGATATTACCTGATGCCTTAGTTCCTCTGGCCACAGATGAGATTTTCACTGTGGAACAAGCATTCAAGTCCTTTATCGCTTGGCCTAAACATTTGGTTGGTTCAGTTTCTGACCCCCCGGTATGGAATTCTTCTTTACACTTCTCAATTTTAAAGTTTGCATGTTATTGATGTCAAAACTTATCTTATTTTGGTTCATTGCAGGCAGAAGAGAAGATTCCTCTATCTGAGGATGATCCTATTGGTTCATTGCAGCTACTTGCTGACATCCTTGAAGATAAGCCTTTGGAGGTTGAATATGATTCTAATGTATTTGGGAGAGTCTCTGAGGTCCCATTATACCTTCATGCCTCAGATGTCAGAGAGCTTGCTTCGGGAACAGAAGAGTTGAATATTACAATTATTCAGCTATGGATGATGTAAGTCTATGAGCAATTATATATATATATATATATATATATATATATAATTGATTTGTATATCAAGTATCATTTTCTCAATGTTACCTTTTGATTTCAGGTATTTGTGTGGGACCAGGAACAAGTTGGGGCACTCTGATGATTATGGATTTATTGATCCCCAATCCATTCACGAATCAACTGATTTTGATCACATCAACACAAATCTCATCAGAAATTTTGCAACCGGCAAAAAAGTATATTTTTTGCCTTATATATCTGCGTAAGTGAACTTTGTTAACATAATAAAATTCCATGTGAGATTTTAAAAAATAATAGTTAACTTATTATGAATTTCAGGCGCCATTGGCAGCTTCTTGTTGTTTCTATGCACGAGAGTTATGCTTTATGGTTCTGCTCATTGCACAGGCCTCCTCCCACAAATCTCAGACAACTAGTTGATTGGTAAGAAGGTCATTGTTTGGACTTTCTTTTTTATATAAATGAATGCTAAAACCATTTTTTTTATATATAGTTCTATTCCAGCAAGTATGATGATGGTTGGGAGATCAATTACACACACTAGAAAGATTGCATGGATTTCTCTCAAGGTTTGACATATGGCAAAACCATACTTTCTTATAGTTGTTTTGTTTTAATGTTTTTCACTAACTATTTACAACTGTGTTGATATGTTGTAGTGTAACAAACAGAGTGGGTCATATGAGTGCGGATACTACGTAATGTATTGGATGACCTAAATTATTCGATCTCATATCACAAGAGGCTGGGAAACGGTAATATTTAACTTTAACAAATGTTGATTTTTTCCAAAATTTAGAATTCAAAACACTAATTAATATAAATTGTCTTGTGCAGAGGTTCAAGACGACTACACCAGTTCCTGAGAAGCCACTATCATTCATCAAAGAAGCTGCTGCAAAGTATATAATTAGATTATATAATAGTTCTTAGTTACTAGATTTAAAGATTGCTTTTGATTAGATTGTATTTAATTAGACTTTGTACTTTATTTAAAGTTCAAATACATTTCAACATGTGATTGATCTGTTGTAAATGATATAGACTGTTTATTTGATATGCAGGTCTGTTTGTGTGGTAATGGATACCACATAAACAGACCTGCTATTTTAAAAAATTGCAGGACAATATGCCGCGGTTCTTACCACAACCGCGGCATATAGTTTCTCGTTTTATTTTTTTAATTTTAAATACACTTTTTGTCGCGGTTGTGGTAAGAACCGCAGTATATTCCCTACATTTTACCGCGGTTCCAACCGCGGCATATAGTGCTACGATTTATATTTTTTTTTAAAAAAGGGGTTTAGGCCGCGGGTGTGGTACGAACCGCGATCTATTCCCCATACGTTTTACCGCGGTTGAAACCGCGGTCTAAAGTCCCAGACTTTTTACCGCGGCTGGATATGCCGCGGTTCGGGAACCGCTGCATAAGCGCGAAAACAACCGCTGTCGTTTCCCCTGACTGCACTAGTGATTGCTTGAACTTGTTCTATGTAGATTATTAGTAGTAATTCTAGAAGAAAGTAATTGTAATGCAAGGCTAAGTTTGTAGATGTTTGTGTATTAAACTATTTTTAAGGTGGTGGTTGTAGATATCGTCTGCTAGTAAGGTTGTCTAATAGTTTTATTGTTTGACAGTAGAATTATCTTATGATTGAAAGTTACATTTGATGAACCAACAATCTGATGCATATGTTCTTATATGTTTTTAGTTGTTGTGAGTTGCTTTTTCTACATCTCCAATTGGCATATGTCGCAATCAGTGTTGCACTATTTCTTTCATTGTTTTAGAGGCTTGTTTTAACACTAGGTGCATCAAAGTTTGCAAACTTATTTTTAGGTACTTTTATTCGAATTTTTGTATTGTATGTTTCTTGTATTGTGATACTCTTGCTTTAGAAATTAATCAACAATGGTAGCTACAACTATACAAGTATTAAATATGAAGACATATGAACATACATGTCCCCCTTAAGTGAACCTCTATTTATACATTTAATATGGAAGAAGACGATAATGTTAGAAGTCCTATATAAACTAGAGATAATATTAATTTATAATATAAAAGTGGATGTAAACTTTATTTTACAAACCGATTTTTGAGGTTAATGAAATCTACAGTTCACTTACTTAATCACTTAAATACACTATTAAGTGTACTTTTATCATTTCATATTAAGGCTGATCATGGATTGAATTTTAAAAGATTCCATCCAAATTTCAAATATTTTGATCAAATTTTAAATTTAAATACATATCCTTTACAAAAATAATTTAGATTTTTGTAATCCAAATCTAAATATTTGGATCGGATTTTAAATCCATTTTTTTTATATAAAAGCAATTTAGATAGGATTTCCAAATCTATGTTTATAAAAGAAGTATGATTTTTTTATAAATCTAATTCAAATTTAATTGGATTTCCAAATCCATATTTTCTTAAAATAAATTAATTATTTCATCTAAAACATTAATATACAAAAAAGTTAAATAATATATAAAATATTAAAGAAACATAACAATATTATAGTTCAAGAATACCAAAAACTGAATATTATATATTATATAAATTCTTAACAATCAAATATACCTTACCTACAATACAGCCACTATATTTAGACTCATTTATATATAAAGAAAACTTGAACCATTTAAATGTCCATACAATATCAACCAAGAAAAAAAAATCATTTAAATATTCACATAACAAAGAAGATCAAGACCATTTAAATGTCTATATAAAACTATTGATGAGAATGGGAAACCATATGAAGTACTAGAATTTGTATAAATGTGTTACTGTCCCTGATAAAATTAGAGCAGAGTAAAATCGATCTAAACATGTTATATAAACATCATAGTAACACATTCAGATCAAGAACAACGGAAGTAAGAATGAAAGAATAATGTGCGTACCTTCTGCCATTGCAATTTTGTTTTCTAAACCTTAACTCACTCAAACTCGATGATGTGTTTTTCTGAATAGAGGAGTAGGCTTAGTGATCAAAATTGAGAGTAACACATTCCCTTTATATAAAGTTTGGCCATCACAGGTTCAAAAATAATGGGTTGGGCTTTACCTTTAAACAATATAATAATTGTTCCATAATCTCTATGCAGTTAAAAAGGATAAAAATAATGGCTTAATGGACCACTTTATGTTCCTTTAAAAAATAGGAACTTAAAATACTATAATATTTATTCTATAATTAAAATAATGCTAACATTCTCCTACTTGGTCCATTTAGCCAATTATTAACCACAATAAGTGACAGGATATATACGAGTCATGGTGATAGGTCCTCTGATAGTGAGTGTTATCTTCCATGTATCACAATATATATTTCTATCAACAATAGCTCTCAACTTAATACATAAACCATATGTTTATGCTAGATCAAAACTAAATGATATCTTCTCAAAATAAATGTGCACAAAAACATATGAGAAAAACATCAAACAGAATAAGAGTTTCATTGAAAATAACAAATGTACTGTTAATGAAATTACATCATGGAACCAAGTCCCATTTGCACTACATGATCCTTAAAATTCTTTAGTGGCATGCCTTTAGTTAAAGGATCAGCAATCATCAACTCAGTGCTTATGTGTTCAATGACCACTTTCTTTTCCTTAACACATTCTCTGATGGCTAAGTATTTGATGTCAATGTGCTTACTTCGACATCCACTTTATTGTTCTTAGCCATAAACACCGTAACAGGGTTGGCACAGTACAACTTTAATGTCCTAGAAATAGAGTCCACAACTCTAAGCCCAGAAATGAAACTCTTCAACCATACACCATGCGAGGTAGCCTCAAAACAAGTGGTCAACACCTGGATTACTCTAATATCTTCCCAAAACTCCAACAACATATGCAATGTCAGGTCTAGTGCAAACCTGTGCATACATAAGGCTTCCAATAGCTGAAGCATATGGAATATTCTTCATGTGTTCCCGCTCAAAATCATTTTTCGGACATTGATTCAAATTGAGTTTATCACCCTTCATGATGGGAGCTACACTTGGTGAACAATTATTCATGTTAAACCTCTCTAAAACTTTGTTGATATAGATTTCTTGAGACAAACCCAAAATGCCTCGAGATCTTTCCCTATGGATCTTAATGCCAATGACATAAGATGCCTCTCTCATATCCTTCATGTCAAAGTTCTTTGAGAGAAATTGTTTCACTTCATATAGCAAACCCTTATCGTTGGTTGCAAGCAAAATATCATCCACGTATAATACAAGGAAACAAATCTTACTCCCATTGACCTTTTGGTATATACATTGATCCACGGCTTTTTCTTCAAAACCGAATGAAGTGATAACATCATGAAATTTTAGATACCATTGGCGGGAGGCTTGTTTTAAGCCATAGATGGATTTATTAAGCTTGCAAACTAAATGCTCATTGTCTTTAGAAGAGAATCCTTCAGGTTATTTCATGTAAACCTCTTCTTCCAAATGACCATTAAGGAATGTTGTTTTCACATCCATTTGATGTAACTCAAAATCAAAATGAGCTATTAATGCCATAGGTTTGATTCTTTAGAACTCGTGGCTTGTGAAAACGTTTCAGGATCATTTGCAGCTCCAATATTGTAGTCAACTTCTTGCAAATACACTATATAATCACTAGGAATTGTTGGCCTTTTAACTTTAGTAGATCTTCTTAATGTTGCCTCATCATTTTCTTGAGGAACTTGTTGCTCAAGCAACTGTTTAGTAGGTTGCTCAACATCATCTTGTTGTTCCTCATTCGCAACTTGATCTGTAAGGTCATTTTCAGCAAGTTGTTTCAATTATTGTTTGTCTAACACCCATTTGTGTTTGAGGGGTGTGAATGACAACCAATCTATCACTTAAGCTAGAGGGTTGAGCTCCATAGTGATCCCTTTCATTCCCAATGTTTGGAAATTGATCACTCCCACAAACTAAGTCATTCTCAAGAAATTTTGCATTTCTTGACTCCACAATCCTAGTGTTATGTGATGAACAATAGAATCTATATCCCTTAGACTTTTCAGCATATCCAATGAAATACCCACTAATAGTCCTTGGGTCTAGTTTCTTCTCTTGTGGATTATAAATTCTCACTTCAGACGGACATCCCCAAACGCGTATATGTTGCAAACTTGGTTTCCAACCTTTGAATGACTCAAACGGTGTCCTTAGGACAACCTTGGTTGGGACTCGGTTTAATATATACACAATCGTCTTTAGTGCTTCAGTCCACAAGAATTGAGGAAGTTTTGAATCACTCCTCATACTTCTCACCATGTCCATTCTCCGTGTATCTACCATAATACTCTCCACCTCTATCTGATGTCACAATCTTGATTTGCTTTCCACATTGTATCTCAACTTCAGCCTTAAAAATTTTAAAGGCATCCAAAGCTTCATCCTTATAACGAAGTAAGTAGAGATACATATAACGTGAGTAGTCATTTATAAAGGTGATGAAGTATTTCGAACTACTGGCGTCTGTCGCAACCGAAAATCGCGACGGGACGACGATCCAAAAAAAAGAAAACGTAGTTTTTGAAAAAAGAGTTGGGGAGTCACCACCATAGTTTATTCTGGAAAACTACGGAAAAACCATAAAAAGGATAAGGCGGTCTATGAAAAACCAGACTCTAGTTTCGGGAGTCGGTTACGTGTAGGGAAGGTATTAGCACCCTACACGCCTTCCCGAAGGCAGTACCTTTAATTAAATACGCGAATAAAATGTGGTTTTCAAAAATGTTTAACTTCCCCTAAAAAGAAAAATAAAATAAAACTCTAAAGAAAACAAAATATATATTTTTGTGTTTTTTGTGCCCGACAAGGATTGACCTTGCTCCTACGTATCCTCAGTCAGACTGAGAAATCAGGGTTACGTAGTTCTATCAATTATGTTTTGATGATTGCGTGTGAAATTTTTTTTGGAAAATTGATTGGAAAATTTGTTAAGAAATTGATTATGGATAAATTTGGATTTTTGGGAAAGTGAACCTGACAAGGATTGACCTTACTCTTACGTATCTCCACTTTTGATGGAGAATCAAGGATCACGTAGTTCTGGCAAATTGTTTGAAAATTTTTGAAAATTTGTTTGGAAAGTTTGTTGGAAAATTTGTTTGGAAAATTTGGATTTTTGGGAAAGTGAACCTGACAAGGACTAACCTTGCTCCTACGTATCTCCACTTTTGATGGAGAATCAAGGATCACGTAGTTCTGGCAATTAGATTGTTTGTTTGAAGATGTTTTTAATTTTTGAAGATTTTATATTTTTTGGCATTTTTTAATGAAAACGAAATTAAAACAGTAAAAATGAAACTGCTACAGTAAATACAAAAATACAGAAAACATTAAATACAGAAAACACTAAAATAGTAAATACAGAAAACACTAAAACAGAAAATTAAATTACAGCAATACATAATAACAACAATACAAAAAATATAGAATTTCATAAACAGAAATTGCAGTAATACAAAAACAGTGAAAACAGAATACAGAAATACAAAAAATAGTAAAACAGAAAATAGTAAATTGCAAAATACAAAAATAGAATCAGAATTGCAGCAGCAGAAAATAAAATCAACAGTAAAACGAAATTGGAGCAAAAAAACGAAAATACAGCATACAAAAAACAAAAAAACGAAATTTAAACAGAAAGACGAATTTACAACAAAACAGAAATAGTAAAACGAAAGCAGAAACAGAAACTGCAATAATTTAGAACAAGAAGGAGAATCTCTTAGCCATGGAAGAAGACCTTGTTGTGAGAAGAGATAAATAAGAGGTAAAAAAGATGAACTTGGAGTAGAAATTTGGTATGATATTTAATGGAAAGGTGTGAGAGAAAAATGAAGTAGAATTTTTGGATGAAGAGATTTGGTGTGAGAGAAGAAAGATGGAAATTATGAAAGTGTGTGTGTAAGTGTGTAGGTGTGTATGTGTAAGTGAAGAGAATGTGGGTATTTATAGAGTTAAGGATGAAGAAAGTGTTAAATAAATATAATTTTTTTAAAAAGTGAGTGGAAGAATAAAAAAAAGTTAATGTGAAAAATAAGTGAAAGAAATAATATAAAAATTTGGTGGAGAAAGTAGGTGAAATAAAATATAGTAAATAATAAAAGTTAATGTGAAAGAAATAATATAAAAATTTGGTGGAGAAAGTAGGTGAAATAAAATATAGTAAATAATAAAAGTTAATGTGAAAAATAAGTGAAAGAAATAATATAAAAAATGGGTGGAGAAATTAGGTAAAGTAAAATATAATAAAAAAAGGTAAGTGGAAAAATTAGAAAAATTAGGATGAAGAAAAAAAATTAAATAAAAAATAAATATGTAAAAAATGTAATAGTAAATGAGAAAGGTAGGTGATGTGGAGGGTGATGTGGAAGGTGCTGTGGAGAGTGGGGTGTGAAAAGAAAAATATGGTGGTGAGAAAGAAAAAAATGTGAGATTATTTTGGACCATTGGGCCAAGGATTAAAAAGTTAATTTGGGGGTGCAAATAATAAAATGAAATAGTATTTTTTATTTATTTTTTTTTTTTTTGTGATGAATTTTATTTACCCGGACAAAATTGGGTGTTGACAGCGTCCATATCTGGACAACAAATATTTGTATGAATAATTTCTAGTAAACTTGAACTCCTCTTAGCACCTCTTTTAGACTTGTTAGTTTGCTTACCCTTTATGCAATCCACTCAAGTCTCAAAATCAGTAAAATCCAAAGTACTAAGTACTCCTTCATTGACTAATCGCTTAATTCTCTCAATGGAGATGTGTCCCAATCTACGGTGCCATAAAACAGAAGAATTCTCATTCATAACACATCTTTTTAACCCGACAGTAACGTGCATAAAATCATAAGCGATATTGTTTTGCAAAATAATGGAATAAAGACCATCACATAATTTACCAAAACCAACAACTTTGGATTTATTCATTAAGGTAAAACCAGAATCTGAAAAATTAAATGAAAAATTCAAAGCTATAAGTTGTGAAACAGAAATAAAATTCTTAGAAAAACAAGGAACATAAAATGTCTTTTCCAAATGCAAAACAAATCCACTACTTAAAACTAAACTGCACGTTCTAATGGCCTCCACATGTGAACTCATCTTACTCCCTGAGTAGATATATTGCTCATTTCCCACTGGCCTCCTTAGGTTATGTATATCCTGTAAGGTATTAGAAACATGGATTGTAGAACCAGAATCAATCCACCATGTGTTATGATTAAAACTAGTCAAAATAGATTCATAACAGACAAAAGCAAATTCTTATCAAGTCAATTCTTAAATTTTAATCAGTCTTTCTTCATGTGTCCTTTCTTTTTACAAAAGAAACAACTGGACTCCTTCTTAATAACTGGCTTAGCAGAATTCTTTCCCTTCTTATTAACTTGGTTCTTCTTATTCTCAAAAGAAGTAGTCAGGTTCACCCTCTCCCCTTCTTCTATTAATAGCCTTTCTTCTTCTTGAACACACATGGTCAATAATTCATTAATAGACCATTTATCTTTATGTGTGTTGTAAGAGATTTTGAAGGGGGCATAATGGTGAGGCAAAGTGCACAAAATATAGTGTACCAGGAAAGAATAAGACATGGTAACTTCCAAAGCTTTCAGTTGAGCCACAATGTCCCTAATGCGCATGATATGATCACACACTCCCTTAATTCCAATGAGCTTTAAGGATGAAAACTGCATTATAAGGGTGCTAGCAAGAGATTTATTGGATGTCGTAAACTGTTCATCAAGAGCCCTTAGTAAATCTTTGACATTCTCATACTGGTCAACTGAACCCCGGATCCCAGCGGAAATATTGTTTTTTATGAACGTTACGGAGAGATGATTTGACCTCTCCCATTTTTCATAAAGATCAATGGCATATTGAGTGCTGGTCTCATTAATACTCGATGGTTCTGGTTCTCTAATAGCATAGTCAATGCCCATCTAGCCTAAAGGAAGAAGAACTCTCTCCTTCCAAACCTTATAATTATCACCTTTCAACTCGGGAATATCACACTTGATATCAGAAAAATTTACAGATTGAGAAACTGCAAATTCAAAATTTCATGCTTACTATATAATTTGAGACTAAAATAAATGTCACATTTTACCAATGCAAAACATGTCTTTACCAATGAATCTATCAACATAAAACTTGCTTGTGGGCTAAAGTCTTACTCAATTAGACTCATTCTCTTAATGATAAAATTATCAAATTATATGTCATGTTTCACTAATGCAAAACATGTCTTTACCGATGAGTCTATTAATATAAAACTTGTCTGTGGACTAAAGTCTTACTCAATTAGACTCATTCTCTTAATGATAAAATTATCAAATTATATGTCATGTTTCACCAATGCAAAACATGTCTTTACCAATGAGTCTATTAACGTAAAACTTGCCTGTGGACTAAAGTCTTACTCAATTAGACTTATTTTCTTAGTGATAAAACTATCAAATTATGTTCCTTTTTCTTAATTCCTGTGGGTAAATTAAGAAATATAATTTAATATTTTATCCTAATTAATCATATAAATATGAAAAAATTCCTGTGGGTCGATTTTGTAATATTAAATATAATTATTTACAACTAATGTTTCTCATGTAGCAAAACTTTATATACAATTTTAATTGATTAAAGATGTTATGGCTACTCTTTAATCTATTAAAACTATATTACTACTAAAACATTAATAATATATAAATATTTACATAAAATTCTTAATATGTAAATATATTAATAATAATGCATATTTTATTTGCACATATAACAACAAATATATACATACAAATAATATCCATAAAAACATACATAATTATTAATCCAAAAACATTTAAACATATATATATCACGTTCAAAGATTAATTGTCTTTTACCAAGCCTGCAAATTTCCTAGAGGGGAAAGATGATGGGAGACACGCAGGGTTGAAAAATAACAATACTGTAACAGGTCATGAATTGACCCAAAAATTGAAACGCAGAAACATGGTTTCCTCTTTATATCAAAGAGATTAAGAAAAGCAAAAGGATTTTCAAAATCCTGAAACGTGAGAGAAAGAAAAAACGAACAGACAGAAACTGTTCATCGGCTTTAGACGGATCCTCTTGATCCAGTTTTAACTTTATTTTCACTTTTAAATATAAAAGCTCCATTTAGGATTACAAAAAATTATAATCAGGTTTAACGTTAATTTGGGAATTTTGTTTGGATTAAAAGCATCAAAATAATAAAGGCCATAAATAAAAAAATCCAAATCAACGAAAACATGCAAGGCAGAGGAATGAACACGCTCTGATACCAAATGATAAAATTAGAGCAGAGTAAAATTGATCTAAACATGTTATATAAACATCACAGTAACACATTCAGATCAAGAACAGCAGAAGCAAGAATGAAAGAATAATGTGCATACCTTCTGCCATTGCAATTCTGTAATCCCAATACAGAGACAACTTTGTTTTCTAAACCTTAACTCCTTAACTCACTCAAACTCGATGGTGTGTTTTTCTGAATAAAGGAGTAGGCTTAGTGATCAAAACTAAGAGTAACCCATTCCCTTTATATAAAGTTTGGCCATCACAGGATCAAAAATAATGGGTTGGGCTTTACCTTTAAACAATATAATAATTGCTCCATAATCTTTATGCAGTTAAAAAGGATAAAAATAATGGCTTAATGGACCACTTTATGTTCCTTTAAAAATAGGAACTTAAAATGCTATAATATTTATTCTATAATTAAAATAATGCTAACACATTTTACTATATAAAGAAACTCAAAGAATGAAGCAAACACATGCAAATATTAGAAACCTATATGTTTTGTTTGATGATTACATATGATAGTCCAATGCATCTCAGGCCATCTTTCTCACCCAATACTATTTAAGAGAAATAGTGGTTGTCCTCGTAGCATCTTGTAGAGAAACTAACTCTATAAGAAATAAAAACTTGTTGTTTCTTAATACATATTTAATTATAACATTATTACATAATTGAAACATTAACATATCTTGGTTAGCTCTTTAACTTTTAGACGGACGAGCGTGGCTCAAAGTAGATGGACATTATTCAAAGCACTCCAGGTTGACGACCGGGCAAACCTTCCAAGTTGTCTCTAAGACCGGACGGACTCGTTGAAGACCGGACAGACTCGTTGAAGACCGGACGGTTACTTGTTGAAGGCCAGATGGTTACCTATTGAAGGTCGAACGATCACCTTGAAGGCCGGACGATTACCTTAGTCTTTCTTATACTCCCAAGTTGTTCATTCTCCCTCCTCCTTCTCCAAGCTGGGCAGGCTGACACCTAGTTCGTTCTCCCCCCTATTTCTCCAAGGCGGGCGGGCGAGCACCTGTCAAAGACACTCCAACGCTCAAGTCAGTAAAAATGACCAAACGGTAATCACAATAAGTGATGCATGTGGTGTGCATAATGTGCAACGTGATCCAGAAGTCATACCTAAGATCTTTATTTATACTAGTTGTAATGGGTTTTTACCTTTCGTGGGCCTGATGATGACCCAACCACGCCTTAACCTCCATTAGGGGCTTTAGTGAGTTATTATCGTTTATAATCTAACCATGTGGTCGGCCGGGGTAGTTGGCCTAGTGGTCGGCCTAAGAAGAACCGTTCAGCCTTGGAAGAGCCGAACGACATGGATGGTCGGCCTGGGAAGAGTCTTTTGGCCTGGGTGGTCGGTTAGCCCTGCATGGTCAGCCTAATGGTCGGTCGGCCTGAGTGGCCGGCTTGAGAGAACCGTTCGGTTCATGAATTTGAGAGGACCATACGGTACAAAATATATATATATTCAACCATTATACCTAACACTACTTGTAGTATTGTAGTTAAGCAAATTATTGATCACATCCTAAATTCTTATGCCACCTTTCACATATGTGCGTACTACTAGTAACATAAGAGGAACAAATTGGATAAAGTAGCTCCATAAGAAAATGCTTAAAATAGTAACATAAGAGGAACAAATTGCATAAAGTAGTTTCATAACTCAAGACACTCTTAACCTTCATAATAAGAAAGAAAATCAATTTCCTTTCCTAAATCACTAGCATATTTTGTATCATGAAACTCAAGGTAATAAAATGATTTTTTTTTATGCTTAAAAGCAACATCCAACATCAAATAGCTTTAATTTCACTTTATTTGTACATATCGCTTCATAAATATAAAAGGAGATGATTTAATATATTTCACTATAGGAAAACTCTTAAAATAAAGTTGTTAATATCTTTTAGACCGTTTCTCACGCATTAGAATATATCCACTTTTCAAAACCAAGTTATTCGAAAATAAAAGTTTTTTCTTCAAGTATTGAACTCCTATGTCCTTTGATGTAACATTATCTATTGTAGAGTTCAATTCAAATCTCATTCTTTGCAAGCATGAACCAACAAATTTATTTATGGCTTCTCTTACATTGCTTATTACTTAACGAAAACTCAAATCTTTCTCTGCAAATTTCAATCATTGTTGATGATTGTCAAACACATATAACTTGTATTTTCAGATGAAGTCCTTGTATCAGTAATGAGACAAAATTGTCTGACAATATTGAGAAAGAAATTTATTCAACAATACGTTCTTTCCTAACATAATGTTACAATACTTTATGGTAATAATTAGTAGATTTATTTTTTTAACCCTTCCATCCAGTTATTTATACTAACTAGCACCAATAGATTTCTCCTATGTAATACTAAAAAATGCAGAATGGGCAATTTTTCAATCAAGTTCATGGTGAAGAAGAATCCTTAGCCTAAATTCTTATTTTGTAAAAAACAAATCAATTTCTATAAAATACAGTCACTTACTAGAAGATCAGGTCATGCATGAAAATGAGATTCAAGAGAGAAAAAAACTTACATTTATATTTCTAAAAATTCATAACTATAACAGTCCAACAAATTTGATTTTAATTAGTCAAATAAATGTTTAAGACAAATATCAATAAAAAAACTAAATTTTAATATATCTCGACTTTTAAAATGAGATATACACCTATTTATATATTATAATTTAGTCTTATTTTTAATTTATACAAAATTTTTAAAATTTTTAAAAATAAGAACGTCTCGAGACACCATCGCCAACTTTGGATAAGATTTTTGAATCGTAGAAAGGGAATATTGTAACATTTGATCTAAGGAATAGTTTAGGCCATTTTTTTTATTTGAAGGGGGCATAAGAGGTGGTGTATCCTCGAGATAGGTCAACACTAGGTTTTGAAGGTTACCAACGCAACTAATTGAGATTTACGCTTAGAGAAAAAGAAAATATTAAGACATTATTCATTATTTCATATCAATGTCTACATTCAAATTTTCTATTAATTTGTTTTCTTACGTCAGCAGCACATAGTGTTTTCTCATATATCTGCTGTTCTATTTAGAAAATTTTATTATTAGTTTTAAAAAGACCTCTTTGAAGTCGAACAAATAAGGCAATCATATTATTTTATTTTTAGCTAAAATATCCTTAATTAGTTGATGAATTTACTAAAAAAAATATAACAAATATTTTAAATTAATTAAAGTTTCTCTTTTACTATGATTTAAAAATATAGAGTATGAAAGTTTCGGTCAACAATTTGATCATTAAATATGATAAGCATAATTTTATAAATACAAGGTGTTTTAACTAAATTAAAATTGAAAAATATAAATCAATTGAAATAATCTTATAATTAAAAATGATAAATGAACTCGTTCAACAATTATTTTTTGAACTTATTTTCTTTTTATGTGTAATTTTAAGTGAGTAAACATAATTTCATATTAGATATCATATATACATATATAAAATTATGTGAAAAACTGTATTCAATGTGTGTGTATGACTTGAATGGAAATTTTTTATATCTTTCTAGATCTATCTTTCAATGTGGTGTCAAAAAGCCAAAATCAATTATTTTAATCTTTATAAAAGTTTTAAGAAAATAGATTCTTCTTTTCATGCTCATGTCAGCAAAATAAAAAATCATAAAATTCGATCTAATTTATTGTAATCAATTTGTTAACATGTTGGTTAATTGTATTCTAAAACACAGGAAAAAAAAATTCATTGACTTATCAAATGAAAATCTACATAGTTATCTACATCATTTCATCCTCGTACTTATCTCAATATTTGTTTATATTTTAATACACATCATTTTAAAGTATGAATTGCCTAAATTTTTTGAAAAATAGAGATCTAATTAAAACAAAAAAAGTGATAAACCTATTTGAAAAAAATCACCGAAATAGAGACTATTTGATTGATTAAACTTTATTATAATTATTTGATATTTATTCAATTTGTACTTGATATCTATTTAATATTTATATAATTATAATCTCTTTTTTAATATTTAATGTTGAAGAAATATATATATATATATATATATATATATCATTTTAACATTATCATATTTTTTATTATGTTTTTTTTCTTTTTAGAAAAATATTTATTTAATTTAAATAATAAATAATCGAATACGACATATTCATTTTTAGATAAAAATGAGAATAAAATAAAATTTCTACATCTATTAGCTATGAAAATATTGATAAACTTTTACTATGAGAACACAAAATAAGGAGTATTAATTCTTATATAAAACAAGTAGACACAAGTTTCAAGATAATATTGTTGAAGTGAATTTTTGTTTTTATCTAATACATTATTTTCTGGTTATACAGTATGAAATTGAACCTAGTCAACATATTCTAAAGACCTAATATTGTTTGTCTATTTTATTAAATTTGCTTTGTGCTATATACACTATTTGGCATAGGAAATGGGATTTTTGGGAAATGGGTCCCTTTTGTATGAAACCTCATTTTTGTGTTTCCAAGTTTAAAATCTTTGTGGGTTGCTTCCTTTAGTCAAATCTCACTTCTCAACAAACCAACCAACCTAAAGATATTGGTAGTTTCTTGCCTCCCTAACGGTCCAAGAACAATTCTCCTTTTAAATCTTTGTATTTATTTTCACCAACGGAATATTTTAAAAATAAATTTTAATTCATGTATATCATATTTAAAGATTAATTTTAAATCTGATTTAATTTTATAAAATCAAATTTTTACTAACTTATTGTTTTTAGTCGATTTGGGATCATTATCTTCAAAACTTAATCTTTAAAAAGTGTATCATTTGATTAAAACTTAAACATATCAAATAAAGAAGAAAAACATCATTGATTGGAAATCACTTTAGCCTTATTACATAAATTAAAAAAAAATAAAAACAGAATATGTTAATAATAATAATAATAATAATAGAAAGAATGATGAAAAATCCTAAAATCCTAGTTTCAAAATACCTAATAATTTTTTCATGTTCATGTGCCTCCACTACATTGACCGTATAAGTGCACCTAATCACGTTGTCTTAGACGGCGGGTTGGTTATGGTTTGACAGTTGCGAAAAGAAAAAGAAAAAACAAAAGAAAATATTATTACCCTACCTAACTCACCTGCCTATGAAGTCTTTTTGGCCTGCAATTATTCTATTCATTCCACTGTGTTTTATAGTAAGAAATTGAACCAACTCAACAGTGTTTTAAAGTTCATATTTCATTCTTTAAAAAACTATCTTAAAACCAAGAATAATTATATATATATATATAGTTAGACTTAAAGTTCACTTCTAACATGATATTAGAGTCTATGGTGTAGGTTTAGTGATCGAGCTTAGACAAATACGACCCATGATAAGGTGAAACAATGACATGTGACCGATGACAGATAATCAGATAAATCATGAAAGATGAAAAGCAAAAAATATTAATGTTTTATTATGGATTACGAAAGAAAAGTGATAATCATGATGTATCCGAGGATAAGATGAGATAAATCAGTTTTATAGATTAAATTAGACTAAAATTTCATTTCTAACACGTATAATCTAATTCTAGTTTGAAATTTTAAACAGAATAGTTTTAATATTTAAGATTAAAATAATATTCTGGAATCTTCTCAGAAAAAGTATCTCCAATATACTTTATGTGAACATGATCCTTTTCTTTTTCTTGAGAAAACTTTGACTCACTCGTACTATATCTATTTAGAGTCTATGTTAAATGAATAGTTATTTCTATTAAATTCAATTAAGAAACTGTAAGCATGCTAAAGTTACCTCGTTTTGCTCACTTGATAGTTCGTACCAACGGCTTCAACTGTTTATAATTATTTTGATTATAGAAAAAACTCAATTTGTATATATTACGGCCTGAAACATGACTTTTTTTATTCATAATTTTCTTCGTCAAAGAAAACTGCATTGCATTATTCCCGTATTGTGTTGTGTCACAGCTCTATCATGTTCCTCGAACCATTCAATTACTAAA
This sequence comes from Vigna reflexopilosa, assembly GCA_027742785.1. Taxonomy (NCBI): domain Eukaryota; kingdom Viridiplantae; phylum Streptophyta; class Magnoliopsida; order Fabales; family Fabaceae; genus Vigna; species Vigna reflexopilosa. Next base: position 44,678,410 of record CM050911.1, on the reverse strand, counting down.
GTTTTTTCATGTGATCAAAAGTATTTATAATGATATTTATAGTAACATTCTAATCATGCAGCAGATTTTGATCAGTAATGTAATATATTTAAATTAAGTATAATTTGAACCTTTTATTCTTTCACATAAAATTATTAACTTATTATTTATTAGTTATAAGGCAGTGTGGAACAAATTTCTTTTATTATCTTATCTTTACGCTATGTGTAAATAAATGATATAAAACAGTTACATCATTCTTAATTATCAATAACACTAACTGTTAAAATTTCGAAAACGATATATCTGATAATGTGATCGTAACGAAATTACCCGTCATGTATAAGTTCCACCACACTTAAGGGTTAAAATATAAAAATAAAATATTATCAAAATATTCTTAATGCTTTTTTTTTTCTTAAATGAAAGTATTTGTTAAGTATAAAGTATTGTATTGAATATTTTTGATTTTGTTGATATTGATCTCTTTTTAGGATAACTTAATGTACAATATATTTTAGATGTCGCATGTCGAAAGTCGAATGTTACCCATCAAAAGTTAAATACTATTGGAAAAATCTTACGATACACACTCAGATATTTTTTTAAATTTGAGTTTTGCTATTCATTGATATTTAAAATCTTATGATATTTTTTTAAATAACCGTGATATTTAATATACTACGGAAATAAAAATAAAATATCAACTGTCTTAAAAATAAAATCTGTTTAACCTATCATAAAATAATATTGTATCGAAAATCATAACTACATATCCCTATTTTATCTCTATCAAATCAAACTAAATATTACTAGACCCAAAACTAATAAAATAAGATTTAAACAAAATTATTAATAAAACCCTAAAATTTAAGTTTATTCCAACAAACTCCCCCATAAACTTAAATTTTTCATCCTTTATTCTCGACTTCTGCTCTCAGACCTCTTCTCCTTATTCTTCTCCTTATTTTTCTCCTCATTCTTCAGGATCGTCTACGGCTTTGAGTGTTCCGAACTTCTCCCCTTCAAGTTTGAACTGGTGGCTAAAATCTCTGCTGCCGGTGCGCCTCCAGAACCCAATCAAAGTCTTCAACCATGAGCTTTGATAGGTCCTTCGACTCCTCGACGACACACACAAAACTCTCGAAATCATTTGTCAATGATTTCAAACTCTTCTCCACAATTCAGATGGCAAGCAGCGACTCCATTTTTGCTGAGTTGATCTGCCACTTTGTCAACTGAACCAAGAAAACATTGTTTGCAAGATTAGCCATCTCTTACTCTCTCTTTCTCCTTTCTTTTTACTCTCTTTTTCCGAGTAGCCCTTTCCAACCGTCGTATCTTAACGTAACTCGCTTACCTGAATACCCCTCGTTTGAGCTGGTCACCAAGACAAACCATCGACTCTGATACCACTGTTGGGTTTATGAAGGAGGAGGTGTTAAAAATGGTGACCCACACAAATAATTTTTACTCTTCAATCCATTGTGGGTGATTTTCATTAAACATTGGCAACCTTTAAATTGGTGCAAATCGGGCCTTGGGCCAAGTACAAATAATAAAAACTGACAATAAAATATCAACTCATTTAAAAATAAAATCTGCTTAACCTATCATAAAATAATATTGTACCGAAAATCATAACTACCTATCCCTATTTTATCTCAATCAAATCAAACTAAATATTACTATACCCAAAACTAATAAAATAAGATTTAAACAAAATTATTAATAAAACCCTAAAATTTAAGTTTATTCCAAAAAATACCTACCGAAGGTCGAGTACTACATACTAATGATTAATAGTTGTCTGTCAAAGATCGAGTATTACCTAGTAAAGGTTAATAGCTATTTATCGAAGGTTGAGAACTACTCGCCAAAGGTTAAGATCTGTTTGTCGAAGATTGAGAACTAAACCAAACGATATGTTGCATGTGCCACATGCCGAATGATGCATGTCGAATGTCACGTGCTCCTTGCTAAACATTAAGCGTTGCCTATTAATGGATGTGTGTCTCTTGCCCAAGGCTATGTGCTACCTCCTAGAACTTGATGTTGTCTACCGATACCCAATTACCATTTGTTGGGAGTCGCACACTTTCCTATATTGTTGTGTGTCGTTTGTCGAAGATAATGATGAACAACATATTGTATAACTTAGCCAAAACTAGCTCATAATCACTTCAGGTTGGGTTATTAAGTCATTAAGTCCATACCTAGGCCCATTTAGATAAGGGCCTACACCTAAGCCCATTTCGATAAGGGCCTACGAGTATTAAATCATGTTATAAATACAACAGTAATCAAGGTTTAACTTTTACTTCTGACATTGATTTTGATTTTGACTTTTCAATAACACATAGCTTACTTGAGCATCGGATAATCTTATGCAAGCATAATCCTTATATATCTTGCGAAGGACAAGTACTGAAAGGAAGAAGGAAGAAGTTGACAAAGTAAAGTTTGAAGGTGTTCGTAAAGTTGAAGTTATCTTTACAGGATACCTCTTTGGCTTTGTAAGAGCATTGGTGCCCACAGTGGGGTCGAGAAGTATTCTATGTGTTAGCAAAAAATGAAGATGAAGTTTTGATGATGCCCAAATCAAGTCAAGAGATTCAAGAAAATTATTTGAAGACTTTTTATAGTTCAAAGCTTTTGTAATAATTATAGTTGAAGATTTAGGACTTAGCCTTTTGTTAGTTTTTGATTCCTATGCGTCAAGATATGTAATTTCAGTTCAGAATCGAAAACTCTTGATTTTAATCAATTAATCCCTGATATAATCGATTAAAATCGCTGTAGTGGCCAGAAACCCAATCAACTCTGAAATAATCGATTAAAGTAAGTTTTAATCGATTAGTTAATCGATTAATCCTGATATTAATCGATTAATACTAGCCGTTGAGGTTTTCCAGCCGTTAAAAACTAGCCGTTATGCCAGTTTTAATCGATTAACACTAATATTAATCGATTAAATGCGTAGAATGGCCAGTTACGAAGAATGGAAGAGTCTTTGCTTGAGTCTATAAATAGGCTCTCTTTTTCCATCAACAACAACTCTTCCCTTGTGCTCAAACACTCTGAACTCTTTGAGAATTGTGTACTCTTGCTCAGCTAAGGAAACTCTTGTCTGTGGTGCTGGTACTTTGCAACTGCGGTGACAGAGGAATAACTGGTTCATCCTTGGTGCTGCTAAGGAAGTGATTGGAAGAGACTCATCCTTTGTGAAGCAATCGAAGGAGGTGATTCATCCTTTGTAAACATTCAAAGGAGGTGCAGGTTCATCTTTTGGGGTTTTAAGAGAGGTGTCTTCGAAACTTTTACAAATTGTTTTTCTTTGTGATTATTATTTATACCTGTTTTGTGTTAGTGGAAAGTTAATCTATTTTGGATTAGCAACTGGACGTAGGATTGGTAAGATCCGAACCAGTATAAAATCTACCTGCGCAAATTTCTCTCTCCCTTACTCTTGTTATTTACATTAATTATTTGCTAAGTAAGAAAACTGAGAAGAAATTTTAAAAAGGCACACATTTTAATTAAGAACCAATTCACCCCCCCCCTCTTGGTTTATTATTCTTCGCTAACCATTCCGTTGCAGCTGCTCTGACACTATGAAGAAAAGTTCAGTTTGAAGAAAAGAGCAAGTATGGTGTCCACTAGAAACAGAATGGTTGGAGAAAAGGAAGAATGACCCTCCTCGACCAATAGAGTTGTGATCTTGGAAGCTTAGGCAGATATGCAACAAGAGTTCATAGAATTTAAAAAAAGAAGTGTAGAGGAGATGAAGGCACTGAAATAAGAGAACGTAATGTTGAAGAGGAGTATTCAGGTCGAGGCCACAATCAGAAAGAAAAAGGACAAGGAAGTTGTTAACAATGTTGTCTTGGTGAAAAGGACTCCTCGCACACCCTCCCAATTCGTAGGAACGAGGCCAAGAGCGAGCATCACCCCACCCCTAAGTCTCACCACTTTTTCGCCGTTAGAGAGAAGCGCCACCATCCTTTTATAGATGGCGTCACTTACACCACTCTTCCTAAGCAATGGAAATTATTAGCTTTTGACTGTTGATGAGTTTTACAGGGTCTCCGTTTGTAAAACTGCTCAAGAGATGTGGGATGTACTCAGAGTAACTCATGAAGGAACAGATGATGTTAAGAGGGCGAGAAAGAACACCTTGATCCAAGAATATGAAATGTTCAGGATGAAGCAAGGAGAAACAATTTCAGATGTTCAGAAATGCTTCACCAACATTTTCAATCATCTCATTGGACTAGGTAAGTCATTTGACAATGATGAGCTTAACATTAAAATTTTGAAATCTTTAGACAGGTCGTGGCAACCGAAAGTGACAACAATCACTGAGTCCCAAAACCTTAATACTATGTCTATGGCGGCATTATTTGGAAAATTGAGGGAGCATGAGCTTGATCTCGGAAGACTCGATGAAGAAGAAGCCAAAACATTATGGTGTTTCTAGTGGTAGATATATTTGGGTTGCAAAACAACTTTAAAAATCTAACCCAAAGGACCCATACAAAATAGTTGGGTACCTAACCAACTTGTTCTCTTTGTTTTGCAGGAATTATCAAAACCAAGGAAGTTCATGTGGTGCCTTGACAGTGGGTGTTAAAAACACATGACCGGAGACAAGACAAAATTTACAAACTTCCGAAAAAGGAACAAGGTTTTGTCACCTATGGTGACAACAACAAAGGAAGAATTCTTGGAAAAGGAGATATCGGAAGCAAAGATACCTTGATGATCAAATATGTGCTCTATGTGGAAGGATTAAGGCACAACTTAATTAGCATTAGTCAACTATGCGATAAAGGACTCAAGGTAACCTTTGAACAGAATTCTTGCACAATATATAAAAATGATTCTTATGAAATTGCACTAAAAGGAATTAGACATAACAATATTTATTTGATTGATTTAGAAAATGCATCTAGTAGAAATATTTCTTGTTTGGTTGTAAAAGAAGAAAACCCATGGTTGTGGCATAAGCGTGCAGCTCATATTCATATGCAACAATTGAATAAACTCATCTCTAGAGATTTAGTAATTGGTCTTCCAAAACTAAAATTTGTGAAAGACAAATTGTGTGATGCATGTCAAAAGGGTAAACAAATAAAATCATCTTTTCAATCTAAAAATGTTGTTTCTAGCTTAAAACCCTTAGAACTTTTGCACATCGATTTGTTTGGTCCTTCAAGGATAAAAAGTTTTGGTGGAAATTATTATGCTTTAGTTATTGTAGATGATTATTCAAGATATACGTGGACTTTCTTTCTTACTCTTAAAAATGAAGCATTCAAAGAATTTAAAATATTTGCAATTTTGGTTCAAAATGAAAAGGATTTAAAAATAAAAGCTATTAGAAGTGACCATGGAGGTGAATTTCAAAATGAAATGTTTGAAAACTTTTGCAAAGAACATGGCATTTCTCATAATTTTTCTGCACCTAGAACTCCTCAACAAAATGGAGTTGTAGAAAGAAAAAATAGATCCTTAGAGGAACTTGCTCGTACTATGTTAAATGAATACATTATTCCTAAACAATTTTGGGCTGATGTTATGAGTATTGCTTGTTATGTTTTAAATAGAATGCTTATTCGACCTATTTTGAAACGTACTCCTTATGAACTCTTTAAGAGTAGAAAACCAAATGTTTCACATTTGAGAATTTTTGGATGCAAGTGTTTTGTCTTAAATAATGGAAAACAAAATTTAGGAAAATTTGATTCCAAAGCTGATGAAGGAATTTTTCTTGGATATTCCTTAACGAGCAAAGCCTATAGAATTTTTAATCGGAAAACTTTCACAATAGAAGAATCTGTACATGTTGTTTTTGATGAAATTGTGGACCTTGTGGGAAAACCTCTTAAGTCAGAAGAATCTGATGCAGGTAATATTGAAAACTTATCAAAGACGACAACTGAAGAAAATAAGGATGACAATCCTCAAGATGAAGATTTAAACAGAATATGGCAACAACCTAGAGGATTATCACTGGACAACATTATTGGCGATATCACAAAAGGGGTAAACACAAGAAGCAGTATAGTAAATTATTGCATGAATGTTGCTTTTGTGTCACAGATTGAACCGAAAAACATCAAAGAAGCTCTTCAAGATGAAAAATGGTGTATAGCAATGCAAGAAGAACTCAACCAGTTTGAAAGAAATCAAGTCTGGGAATCAATTCCTAGGAATGACAATCATCAGGTAATTGGAACAAAATGGGTGTTCAGAAACAAACTGGATGAGGACGGTAATATTACCAAGAATAAAGCTAGGCTTGTAGCACAAGGATACAATCAAGAAGAAGGCATAGACTATGACGAGACATATGCTCTAGTTTCTAGGTTAGAGGCAATACGCCTACTTCTAGCATACGCATCAATAATGAAATTTAAATTATTTCAAATGGATGTGAAAAGTGCTTTTCTAAATGGTTACATCAAAGAAGATGTGTATGTTGAACAACCACTAGGTTTTGAAGATTTTAAATACCCAAATCACATCTATAAATTAAAGAAAGCACTGTATGGTTTAAAATAAGCACCTAGATCTTGGTACGAAAGGCTTAGCAACTTTCTTATAGAAAATGATTTCAACAGAGGAAAAATTGATTCAACGTTGTTTATTAAAAGAGTTGGAAAACATTTTCTAATTGTTCAAGTATACGTTGATGATATTATATTTGGTTCATCTAATAAATCTCTTTACGAGAATTTTGCTAAGACTATGTAGGGGGAATTTGAGATGTCAATGATGGGAGAACTTACATTCTTCCTCGGTCTTCAAATTAAGCAAATGGAGGAAGGTACGTTCATTTCTCAAACAAAATATTGCAGGGAAATTCTCAAAAAATTTGAAATGGACAAAGCTAAAGAAGCATCTACTCCCATGGGAACCTCTTGCTATTTAGATAAAGATGAGACAGGTAAAGAGGTAAACCAAACCAAATACAGAGGTATGATTGGCTCTCTACTATATCTTACTGCCAGTAGACCAGATATTATGCAAAGTGTATGTGTGTGTGCTAGGTATCAATCTAGTCCTAGGGAATCTCACCTTACTGCAGTTAAGCGAATATTGAAATATCTTAAGGGAACACCATCCTTTGGTCTATGGTATCCTTCAGGAGCTGAACCTAGTCTTGTAGGTTTGTCAGATGCAGATTATGGAGGTTGTAAGATAGATAGAAAAAGCACTAGTGGAACCTATCATCTTCTAGGTAGTTCCTTAGTTTCCTGGCATTCTAAGAAACAAGCCTGTGTAGCCTTATCCACCACTGAGGCCGAGTATATTGTTGCTGGAAATTGTTGTGCGCAAATCTTATGGATGAAACAACAATTAGAAGATTATGATATTCACTTAGATCATATACCACTTAAGTGCGATAATACAAGTGCAATTAAGCTTACAAAAAATCCCATAATGCATTCTAGAACCAAGCATATAGAGATTAGACACCATTTTCCTAGAGATCATGTGCAGAAAGGAGACTGTGAGATAGAATACATTGATTCTAGACACCAATTAGCAGATATTTTCACCAAAGCATTGCCTACGGATAGATTTTTTGAGCTTAGAAGGGACTTGGGTATTTTAGAAATCTCTTAATATGTATCTTTTCATGCATTTTTCGTGTTTTTTCGTTGTTCAGCGTTTTTAATCGACTTGTTAATCGATTAAAAGCGTAACCCATACTTGTTTTCCCTGTCGCGCTTGAATTAATCTATTAATTCAAGTTTTAATCGATTAATTAATCGATTAATCGACATTTTAATCGATTAAAAGCGCTCTAGATCATTTTTTTTAATTCGTTCAGCGCAGTTTTCCACAATATAGTCGTTGGCAACGTCTTGCAACAGCTATAAACAGCTAGTTCTTCAATTTTCTGAACGTTGGGAAGCAACTTTGCCTTATTTATACCCCAAATATTGCATCTTTCCATTCTTGCACACTTTACATTCATCCACTCTTGCTTCTTTCTAGTCTCTTCTCCCAAAAATCTTGTGCATACCTTCTTGGCTTACTTTCATGGCTGAACCATCTAGAAGAAGGAGAAGACGAACTGTGGCTTCGAAAAATAGCACTCGACAGCGTGATGCAAGTATTGAAGGGTGGCTTTCAGACGAGCAAGAACAACAGAATTTCTTGCAGTTTTGGACAAAAAGGAAAGTGCTCAAGCATAAATTTATTGATCTTCAGTGGTACACATCATACGACTTTCACTTTCCCAGCCTCATCATTGAACAAGGGGTTCAACACTTGATGGAGCTCCGTGGACGGTATTATCTTGACCTTGTTCGCGTGTTCTACTATAATCAGCAGGTTCATGATGGCGTTTACCACACAAGAGTCAAGGGTGTGGACATTGTCCTTGACAATGACATCTGGACAAATGTTGCAAAAGTTCTTGTCCTGGAAAATTCTCAAATTGTTCCTAGCGACTTTGCCAAGTTCAACAAAATCATGGTGTATTATTCGTTTCTGCGGAATCCTCGTCAGCACCACAACACGCGTCTTTTCCTTGTTGGTGGCTTAAAAATGGAAGAACGACTTCTACACTACCTTATTGTGTGGCTCTTATGCCCAAGGGGGTCCAACCATGCCCAATGCTCTGAAACAAATCTCATGATCATGTACGGGATACTTCAAAGCATTCCTCTCAACTGGCCTCATCTTCTCCAGAGCATTATGTACAAGACCAAAAGGTTGGATGCTGCTCCTCTTCCCTATCCTCTCTTGGTTTCCCAGATCTGTGAATATAAAGGAGTTAATGTCTCTAATGAGCATTATGAAATTGTACTTCCTGGTCACAAAATTGGAGATAATGCCCTTAGGCAAATGGGATTTATCAAACAAGGAAACTTCTATATTCACTCTGATAATGTTGGCATCCAAACAAATGAAGATGCTGATGAAGACTTTCCCATGCCTGACCCAACACAAGCTGCGGGACCATCTCAAGTGCCTACAAAGTATAGTCTAGAAAGTCTATCTAGACAAATGTCTGACATGGCAAGGCTTCAGCATGAGATGATGTCTATCCAGAATACTCGCCATGAGGAAATCTGCACACATCTCAAAAGCCTTGATGAGAGGATTTCCGGATTAGAAAGGCATTTTGATGAGAGTGATGAATTTTAAATTATGCCTTGTTTTATGTATGCTATAGATGTTGAAGTTTTATATCCATGTATGTTTGCAATGAAATAAAATGCTATGGTATTTTATTTTTCTTATATGCATACATGCTTTTTATTAAGGGGGAGATTATATTAACGCAACTTTTTAATTATGATAAAAAAGGGGGAGAAAATTATCTTAAAACTTTTTGGTTACTCACTAATATCCCTTCTTTCATGAGTTGTGTTTTTCAGATCTTTCAAATTATTACTCAAAGCTTTACTGTTATGAAATTTTGATCATCATCAAAAAGGGGGAGAATGTTAGCAAAAAATGAAGATGAAGTTTTGATGATGCCCAAATCAAGTCAAGAGATTCAAGAAAATTATTTGAAGACTTTTTATAGTTCAAAGCTTTTGTAATAATTATAGTTGAAGATTTAGGACTTAGCCTTTTGTTAGTTTTTGATTCCTATGCGTCAAGATATGTAATTTCTGTTCAGAATCGAAAACTCTCGATTTTAATCGATTAATCCCTGATATCATCGATTAAAATCTCTGTAGTGGCCAGAAACCCAATCAACTCTGAAATAATCGATTAAAGTAAGTTTTAATCGATTAGTTAATCGATTAATCCTGATATTAATCGATTAATACTAGCCGTTGAGGTTTTCCAGCCGTTAAAAACTAGCCGTTATGCCAGTTTTAATCGATTAACACTAATATTAATCGATTAAATGCGTAGAATGGCCAGTTACGAAGAATGGAAGATTCTTTGCTTGAGTCTATAAATAGGCTCTCTTTTTCCATCAACAACAACTCTTCCCTTGTGCTCAAACACTCTGAACTCTTTGAGAATTGTGTACTCTTGATCAGCTAAGGAAACTCTTGTCTGTGGTGCTGGTACATTGCAACTGCGGTGATAGAGGAATAGCTGGTTCATCCTTGGTGCTGCTAAGGAAGTGATTGGAAGAGACTCATCCTTTGTGAAGCAGTCGAAGGAGGTGATTCATCCTTTGTAAACATTCAAAGGAGGTGCAGGTTCATCTCTTGTGGTTTCAAGAGAGGTGTCTTCGAAACTTTTACAAATTGTTTTTCTTTGTGATTATTATTTGTAATTGTTTTGTGTTAGTGGAAAGTTAATCTATTTTGGATTAGCAACTAGACGTAGGATTGGTAAGATTCGAACCAGTATAAAATCTACATGTGCAAATTTCTCTCTCCCTTACTCTTGTTATTTACATTAATTATTTGCTAAGTAAGAAAACTGAGAAGAAATTTTAAAAAGGCACACATTTTAATTAAGAACCAATTCACCCCCCCCCTCCCTCTTGGTTAATTATTCTTCGCTAACCATTCTGCTGCAGCTGCTCTGACACTATGAAGAAAAGTTCAGTTTGAAGAAAAGAGCAAGTATGGTGTCCACTAGAAACAGAATGGTTGGAGAAAAGGAAGAATGACCCTCCTTGACCAATATAGTTGTGATCTTGGAAGCTTAGGCAGATATGCAACAAGAGTTCATAGAATTTAAAAAAAGAAGTGTAGAGGAAATGAAGGCACTGAAATAAGAGAACGTAATGTTGAAGAGGAGTATTCAGGTCGAGGCCACAATCAGAACGAAAAAGGACAAGGAAGTTGTTAACAATGTTGTCTTGGTTAAAAGGACTCCTCGCACACCCTCCCAATTCGTAGGAACGAGGCCAAGAGCGAGCATCACCCCACCCCTAAGTCTCACCACTTTTTCTCCGTTGGAGAGAAGCGCCACCATCCTTTTATAGATGGCGTCACTTACACCACTCTTCCTAAGTAATGGAAATTATTAGCTTTTGACTGTTATGATGGCAACATTGATTCGAACGAGCATGTTGCCATTTATGTTACACAAGTTAGTTTATACTCGACTAACGATGTCGTCATGTGTAAGGCCTTTAAATTTTCTACAACTATGAAGGGGCATCCCTTTAGTGGTTCACTAGTCTCCCCCCTTTTCGATATGTTAACTACATCCTTCACCGCTCAGTTCGCCAAAGTCGTTGTCACAATCTCACATCACTAGCACTCTTAAACATTAGGTAGAAGAATGATGAACCTTTGAGAACCTTTATTAAGAGGTTCATCAAATTGAAGATTAGGAATTTAAACCCCCACAATCATCCTCCATTAAATGGTCACGACACTGAAGTCGGATCCGTTCGCTGATTTGTGTATGACATCTTCAATAAGCATCAAGGAGCCGAGTTTAAGGGCTACCAAATTCATATGTTTAGAGGAAGTTAAGGACTACCAAAATAAGGTGAGGTTTGAGAATATGCATGCTGAAAGGAAAGACAATGACCACGATTCAAATAGGAAAGGCAACCCCCAACAATTAGACCCTAGACAGCTCGGTTCTCACGCTATAGTCCTCTTAACGGCCTTAGGTCATGGGTGTTGAAGGAAACACTTCAAGCAGACCTCACCCCTATGCCTAAGAACTCCTAGAACCTACCAAATGTAGACATGACCATGTACTTTAAGTACCATCACAACAATAGTCATAACACCAATGAGTGCGCCACTCTTCGAGACAAAGTTGAAGAATTGGTTCGAGCAAGGCACTTGAAGTGTTTCATGCGATGTGATGACGAGGGGAGATCGCACTCCAGACACATGAGGTATGACAACTGAAGAGACGAAATGAGGGATAGGAAAAAGGATGAGATGAAGGAAGAATTGACCCAATGCAAGGATAAATGCCCTGATGCTAGGCTTTCCTTAAGAGGCACCATCAATACCATATTTGAACGGTTTAGAGGAGGGGGAACATCATCCTCACCAAGGAAAAGGCATCTAAGGATGGTGTAATCAATGAACACAGTATCCCAAAGCTTTCCTCACAAAAGGATATCACCTATCACATTTATTGATGCAGATTTCCAAGGAGTGGACCCAAACCAGGAAGATCCTATGGTAATTACGGGGGAAATGGAAATCTTTGCCATCAGGAAGGTGTTAGTAGACCAAGGTGTTACCACACAAGAACATTTCTTCAAAAAACCAACAAAGAGTAATTACAGCTCCAAACCTCTGAAAAATGATCATGAATAACAACATAGTCTTCTTCAAAGAGAACGAAATTTTTCATATTTCTAGAATGAATTTTGCGCAAATACTAGTCTCGCATTCTCACAAAAAAAGAAGAAGACAAGCTATATAACTTGCAAAACGACATGTTTAACTAATTGAAAATAATTTTCAACCGGTTCATTTCACTTACTTAAGTGATATCAACTTATTGATTGTTATTTCAGTTGATTAAACATGTTATTCATAAAATTATATGTGCAAGACATTTAACATGCTAAACATCATTTTACCAGGTTGAATAACTATAAAATACACACTAAAACTTCTATCTTGAGTTTGATTTGCACAATAGTTCCAAATATCAAGCCTCATCAAATATTTAAGCATCAAGTCTCTTGTTGCCAACAAACTAAACCATTGAAGACATTAACAAGGTGGAGAACAATACACTCAAGAAAGATAGTAACTCCATTTATTGTACTTCACTCTGGATTTCAAGGGTGAAGCAAGATACTAATTCTACGTCTTTAAGGTACAAGGCCAAATTAATGATAAAAAGCTTTAGAAGAGAAATAATGTTGATTTTAATTATATTTTCACAACTATTATGAAAATTCCATCCATCATAATTGTGAGCATTAGTTGTTGCCCTTGATTTGAAGGTTGAGTAGGTGGATGTGAAGACAATTTTCCTTCATGGTAATTTCGAGGAAGAATTTTATATGAAACAACTTGATGGTTTTCTTGTTGAAAGCAAGGAATATTATGTATGCATGCCAAGAAAGAGTCTATATGATTTGAAGCAGGCTCCAAGATAGTGGTATAAATGTTTTAGTCATTTATGTGTGATCAAGATTACAAAAGGACTACTTCAAATAATTGTGTCTTTGTTAGAAAGTTCTCTAATGATGACTTCAATATCTTGTCATTGTATGTTGATAACATACTTATTATTGGGAAAAATATTTTAGAATTTATAAGTTCAAAGAGATAATATAACAGTCTTTTGCCATGAACGACTAGTAACTGCTAAAAATATTCTTGGCATAAGCATGTCATGTGATAAAAGAGAAAAACAGACTTGGCCATCGTAGGAGAACTACATTAAGAAGGTGTTGTAGAGATACCAAATGAAAAATCTTAAAGTTATGAACATTCATCTTACAAGTCATTTTAAATTGACTATTTAAAAGAATCCTTCAAATTAAGTTGAGAAGACTTATATGAGCATAGTTCCTTATACATATTTTGATGTATGCAAAGATATGTACAAGACCAAAAACTGCATATGTTATTGGTACAATGACTCAATTTCTATCACATTTAGGTAAAGAGCATTGCAATGCTAGAAATGGATTTTGGGGTATCTTCGTGGTATTATTGATTTGAAGCTTTGTTTTGGAGGTGATAAACCTACTTTGATTCTAGAAAGTTCACTTTGGACAATTTGATTAAGTTTGTGGGGAGAGTTATGGCTAGACAATCAAAATTGTAGAGGTGTGTGTTAGATGCCACGTAGCAACCAAATTTACCAGCAAGTATACTAAGTAGTTTGTAATATAACAAGTTTCCAATCCACATTAATTTGATAAAAAACACAATGTTCTAGCTAGTTTGATTGTTGATAAAATAGTATATGGGTTCTAAGATGTAAAAAATTGAGTTAGTTTTTGAAAACAGAGCAAAGTGTGTTGTTGTAAACGGGTTGAATTTGAAAATGATTGACTTACAAATGATTAAAACGTGTTGAAGTTCAACTTCACAACTTTGTCCCTCTCTTGTAATGTTTTTGTTGTTAAATATGACGCTGCAAGTAATCAAGTCCTGAGAGTTTTGTTTGAATGTAACTTTAGGTCCATCCTTGGCACCTAGAGCCTAAGATCACCAAACTTTAGTATGATATCTTAGTGAATGCTTGAATGGATCACTTGCATTAAAATCAGGAATTTATATCCATCTACAACCTTAGATTTATTCCTAGTATCTAAAAGCATGCAGGAGAGTTGATTGGACCACAACTTGAAACCAGTTTCCACTCAATCTCAAGCCGGTGAAATAAGATGAGTGATTAGTTCATCCAATAACAAGTCTAAACAATTCACAAACATGTAATTAAATGCAAGCCTTCATAAATAAAATAGTATTGAATGAAGAAAGTGTCAAAGTGGTTTAGATCTCACTTTAACACCTAGGAGATTTAGCTCATCATAATATATGAAAAGAGTTTAATACAAGGAAAGAACTCCATCTCCTAGTCCTCTAATGATGTTCTATAAAATAAAAAGGAAGTGTGTGAGAAGACTCTCTAAAGTCTCTCTCTAAACCTGTTTAGAAAATTCTAGCCAAAAAGCCTCCTAAAATAGAGAGGTAATTATGTTTTTATAAACATTCCAAATCCTGGCTTCATCGGTAGTGTCATGGCTCCAACTATGAGGTTTCCTTCCAAGGTGGGTTTCCTTTGTGGCTTAGGCCTTGTGCTTCTATGCTGGAGCCCTTGAGATAACTTCTAGGAGAAGGATTCTTCATGGCTTTAGCCTCAAGTTAAAGCTTTCATGGGGCTCTAGCCTCAAGTCCCATGTTGGAACCTCGCTTAAGTCAATTTGCATATTTTGCTTGAAATTTCTCTCTTTTCTTCATATTTCTCCTTTGACTCTTTAAGTTTTTCAAAACTCATTCAGAATAGATAAGGTAATTAGTATACACAATGAGTGTTCTCTTTGCTTTCTTTCCAATCATAAGGCTCACAAGCAGATAACTTATTAATTTTTCAATCCTATTGTTTTCGCTTTCTTGCACCTTCTCTTTTGATAACACATTATTTTCATTTAGTATTTTTTCAAACCCAATTTTCTTTGTTTATTTCCTTTTTCCAGGCCTTCTTTTCACATTTTCAATTTTTTCATTTTGCTCAAACTTTTTCCTGTGCCTATGAACCACACACAGATTGATTTCCTCATCTTTTTTAGTGAAAAAGGTGGGTTAAAATCTGTTTTAGGTGCAGGTATGTATGATAAAGGCCAAGGTGAAAAAAAGTGATATATCAATGAATATTATAAGTTGGCTTTTGGCTCTGTTTTAGAATTCTCATTAAGAACATGCCTTGATCCTCTTCATGCCCCATGTGTTTCAATATCCATCAAAGAATTGACACAAAATTCGGCAGTGTACTCATCTAAGCTATGAATATCTAAATCTATCTAATTAAGATCTAACACCCTCACTTTATTAGTCTTTCACTCTAATCTACAGTACTCTCAGTTGTTACTCATTCTTGCACCATGTTCTTATAAGTCCAACTAAAGATTTCTTTACTTTTCCAGGCTTGTAATTCCTAAATTCAGCTTCAATTGTTATTCAGTTCTTAATCTAACCATTTCAAGAGAAATTTTACTTGAGCAAGAATCAAAATCTATGTACTTTATTCTTCCTCACTTAGACCTAAAGTCTGCATCAATTAAAAAATTGCAGAAATTGTAAAAGTGCAGGGAATTAAAATTTAGATAATTAAAATGCAAAATATAAGAACAAGAAAAAAACTTGATGTTCCATGGGTTGTTGGTTCAAATTTTTGGACTATCAGGGGAGTTGATATCAAAGAACTGCTCCTCCTCTATTTCTTCGTCATCCTCAACTTCTTCAACCTCTTATGCTGGTTTTGCAACAATTTATGTCTCTGTTTCAGGCTCTAACTTAGGCTACATTTCCCGTGGCTTAGGCTCTAGGTCAAAATTCACATCAAGGAAAGGTGCAAGTTCCACATATGCATCAAAATGCATGTCACCAATTCCTTATCTAACTGCATCACTATGCTTCCTTGGGAAAAATGGATTGTTTCCAGTTCATGCAATAAAATCTTGAAATTTCTGAGGGTTGATGTATAAAATGGGATTATTTTGTTGAAGTTTGGTAACAAAATCATATAAGGTCTAGTGGAGGGTAATATGGACCCTATGACTAGTAGTAAGCTATTGTTGCATGTAGGAAATACAGGTCGTGACAGAATGTAAAACTTCCTTGTGCTCTTGGAATTGATCATGAGTTGGGGCTAATTTAGTACCTTAGGTTGTTGGTGCAACTTTTGCCGGTGTAGGGGACTTGGGGACTCTACTTTTGGCTAAGTGAGTCTTATGTGTGATTCAAGGGACTCACACAATTTATCCGTATATTCAAGGGACTCTACTTTTGGGTACAAAGAATACTCATTCAAGTCTAGGGTAACAGGAGGTTACTAGCTGACTGTGGAAACCAAGAGTGGTGGGAATACTTAGTGTAATCTTGTGAAGATTATAGTGGAACCCTCTACGGAGGAGACTGAACGTAGCTCAATTGGAGTGAACCAGTATAAAAATATATGTGCAATTACTTTCTCCCTTGCCTAAACGCTTCTCTTACAAAACCTAGGGTTGAGTTTTTATTTCTAAATGCAAGAACCTTCCAAGCTAAACGATTAATATTAAAAAAAGGAAGTTCTTATAAACTCTGTAGTGGACATTTTGAATACCACGACAAAAGAACTTCTTGATATAATATTTTATTAGGTAGATCGTCTAAGCATTTAAAAGAAAATCATAAAGCTCTACAACGTGCTATATTAGAAAGGTTACAGAAAGATTTTTTCTATTAACATTATTCAACCCCCCCTTCTAGTGCTTTCAGGTACTTCATTGTGCACTATCATAAGTGATTCCAGAAACATGTGAATTATGGATGATATTGGAAAACAAGAAAGTCACCTATAAATGTTTGTAAAGGTCTTCATATTGCTCTTGTTAAGACATTGTGGTTGGCCACCTTTGCCAATCTCAAATGATATACCATGAATTTCTAGCTCAATGTAATAGTTTTATGGCTTGGAAAGTTTCTCTCAATGCCTTTTTCTCTATAGCCCACTAGAACTTGTCCTACTTTCCAGCCAAGAACTTGATTCTTCTTTCAACCATAATGGATCATTCAGATATGTCCAAGAACCGTTGATGTTTGGACCTGGTTTGGAACTTAATCTTATCCCATTGGGCCATAGGGAGAGTAGAGCCTTTTCCCTAAGCTGCAACTATAGGTTTCTTTGTGGTAGGAGTAAAGGATGGTGAAAAAATTGTGGTGGTAGCAATAGAGGGAAGGGTAGCATCCTTGGCAACCCTCCTTGTTGAGGTAGTGACATCTTAGGGCCCTATGAATATCCTGCCTTTATAAGCAGGTGTTGTGTGCTTTACCTTGGTCCTCAACTACACAATAGGTGGTGAGGGAACTAGAATAGTTGATGAAGAGTCTTTAGAGGTTTCCAATTCTATGTTGGGTTCCTTTCTTTTGGTTGAAGTTGCAATAGCTTTCCCTTTCTTTGAGGTAGGGATGTCATGCACAACTCTTCTCTTTGTTGCCATCTTCAAAATCACCATCAGAGATAAGTTTTGTCGTCACACAGTCAATAAAAATAGTTCCACAATCACTAATGTCACATGAAACAATAATATATTGATCTAATTGAGATTTTTTTCACTAAAACCTTTGTCTGATATAATTTTTAGTTGGTGGCAATCAACACTCAAAACACAAATAAGATTACACAATCAAACATATAAAGAGAGAAATATAGTTCTCAAAGTTGCTTTTTACTTTCATAAATCTTACATGCAAGCACAAAGTTTAGGTTTATATAGAAAAACCCAACCCAACATTCAACTATTTAGAAACTTTAGAATAACAAACACAATCTAGAATAACCTTATTAACATGAACACACAAATTATTTGGAATAAGAAATGGTCTTCAAGCCACGAGTTAGAGCTTGAGCAAACCCTAAATGCATGAGTGGATAGTCAAAAGAGAATGAAATGTAATGCATGGTACTTACTTGGATGATGTAGTTGTTAAAGACAAAATCATTTATACAAACAAACGATCTCATGTTTTGAAGTTTAATGAAATAACATTAAAACGGGTTAATAACTATAAAACAACCTAGGGTAAAAAAACAAGAATTAGAGCCTAAACCCCGAACATACAAAAACTAGAACCTGAACCCCAAACATAGAAATCATAGGAAAACACTTACGTCCTAAGAAATAGAAAAACATTTAGGCCAGAACACCTAGACGCATGACTAGACAATGTCTTGTCTAAAGGTGTCCAAGAGAGAATTGAGTTAAATGCTCAATGGTTAAAATACATGGATTAAGTATTTGGCTTCTCTCGAAAACAAAAACAGGTCGAGACAATGTCTTTGACCAAACCATTAAAAGACTTAAGTATTAAAATATATAAGAAAACCTAAGCAAGCTAAATGTTATCTGTCTAAAAAGAGACAAAAGCCAAAGAAGCGTTTACTTGGATCAAACAATACCATGAGCTAAACAAACACCTCATCTTGTGATAAAGTATTAATATATGTTTGATATCTTCAATTAAAGAACATAATTGTAAAATGCTACCGAATGGTAGGAAATGGAAAAGAACTTTGTTGTTTTGAGCAAGCATCAAATGACATTAAATGCTCAATGTTCCAAAACAATAGAAGTGATAAGAAAAGTCATATTTGTTGCATGCACAGTTTACTCTAATTTTGCAGATGAGCTATTCGATAAGCATCCACAATGCTACAAATCAAATATCAAATGTGGACATTAGAGACAAAAGAGATATTCATGGAATGTTCCTCTCTTGAAGCAAAGTCTAAAAATATTGTCCAACCTACTTCAAGGAAAAGACTGAAAAAGCATGTCTGCTCTAACAAAGTTGACTTACACAACGGCTATTGTGAAAAGAAGAAAGAGAAAACATAAGTATCAAGGCTACAAACTACAAAGGCAGTCTAACAGACAAATATTCATGAAGCTTATATATAGAAGATCCCTCAAGAAGAAAATCAAGAGGATAAAATAGAGGATAGCCAAAGAGCACAATTCTTACAATGACATATCCATCCTAAGAGAAAATGAGAGAAAAAAGCTTAAAGTAAAGAATACATATATGCTGAAAAAAAAGAAAAGAAAAGAGAAGAGAAAAAGAGAAAGAGATACGCCCGAGCTTAAGCGTCAAATTTCTTACTATTGTAAGAGAGTAGAGAGAAACACATGTAAGTGTTTAGACTGCATTGTATTGTAATCAAATCCTCTCATAGAGAGATTTAGTCTGAACTACTTGTAAGAATCGTTGATTACAATTCTGAAGAGAATTAAAATACTTACAACTGAACTCTTTTGAATTGAGGAATCTAGGCATGGTAGTCTAGTACCAAGTGTGGTTGGAATACTCAAAGGAAATCTCGGTAGGGATTTGAGTACCAAGAGTGGTGTGAATACTCAAAGGAAATCTCAGCAGGGTGCTGAGAACCAAGAGTGGTGCGAATACTCAAAGAAAATCTCAGCGAGGTAATTGAGTACCAAGAGTGGTGCTACTAATCATTTGTAATCGTGTGTAGATTATAGTGGAACCCTCTACGGAGGAGACTAGACGTAGCTTAGTTGCAGCGAACCCGTATAAAATCTCTTGTGTTATTTTATCTTCTCTTTACTAAATGATCCTCTTAGAAAATCTGTAGTTGAGCTTTATATTTCAAAATATAAGAACTACCAAGCTAAACGATCTTTTAATTTTATGGAAGTTCTTACAAACACTGTAGTAGGAACATTCTGAATAGCACGACGATTTTATCAACGCATATATATATATATATATATATATATATATATATATATATATTCAAGTCGAGCTTCTAAGCTTTCAAAAGCATATTTCACACGTTCGATAACGTGTTATATCAGAAGGATTGTAAAAAACATTTTCCAAAAACACTATTCAACCGTCCTTTCAGTGCTTTTCACGTACTTTAGTAATGAGAAATGCAAAAAAAATGCTGAGTAAATGTTGTTGCGATTTTGAGAAAATTTGGAGGTTATAGAGGTTATGGAGGTTTGAGAGAAGGTTGCACGAGTGAATGGAGTGCAACTGAAGTTAGTAATGGGTTTTAAATGAAATGTTTTATATGGAAGTTCAGTTGCAAATTCTAAATTTTAAACCCATTGCTAGTCACACGCAAGTGGTGGCTTATGTGTCAATTTTTCTGCTTGAACCACAACATTTTCTTTATGTTTAAAAATCCATTCACTATCAAATTTTGTTTATCGACGCCTTCTTTATCATTATTCGTTTAGTAATGTCCTCGTGGTAAGCCTAGCAAGAACACCACCTTAATACTCTTTTAGCCTTTGTTCATTCATTGTCCAATTCCTTCCTATCTCAACATCTTAAATTTCAATGGGTCCAAATGGTTTCACAATATCTTGACAACAAATGATCAAATGAATTCACGCTATAAGATTTTCTAGTCATGGTAGGCCTTCATTGTTGACTTGAAGATTATTGTGGAGTTATAAGCTTGCAATCTAAGCTCTTCAAGCTCTTGCATCTTCAACTTCATTTTCTTACTATCAGCGTTTATATAAAAATTAAGAGTCATCTTGTGCCAATAAAGGGAAGGGGATAGCAAAACAAAGAAGGCAACAATGTTATATTTTAAAGGTTCTCAAGCAATACCATCCACATCTAACCCTACTCCATCTGACATTAGGTCATCACATATTGCACCCATTTAGGCACCATCCCTTACTTTGGTACCTCCACCACACCCTCCTATCGTTCCCACACCATTGACATCCATACCCACACCTTTACACATTCCTTCTATACCCTCCTCATCTACTAATATTTTCAATCCATTACATGCTTTTGATTCAGTTGCTAATGCAGTTGATCATCCTCTCCATGATTGACCAATGATTGAACTTTATGGTCAAGGGCAATACTCAATCATCTTAAAAACTAATTTGTATTAGATGATTTATTTTACATTGGCTTAATTTTGATGACTTATTTGTATTGATTTTTAGGTTTCTTCCTTCTAGAGTTGCTTCTTAGGCCATCACAAGGTCTACTAAGCAACAATTTCTAAAGCCTTAGCAATCATGGGAAGCAATACTTCCAGAAGACAAAGATCCATTTTTGTGGTGATTTAAGGTAAAACGTCATCAAATTTATTCTTATTGCTTATCCATGTATGTTAAGTCAAATGCAAAATAGAGTCCACTGCTAGTACACTTTAAATACCATGCATTTTGAGTCAGCAAGATGATTTGAACTTAATTTATTGTTATAGATGTTGGTTCAGTGGAGACTTCAGCATGAAGCTCAAATTCAAAAAAGTTTCCACAACAAAGCATCTCATGGCTATCTGAGATGTTTAAAGATGTTATGGTTGTAAGAGAACGCCTTATTGGATTGAGGAGCATATCTAGAACTCAATGTTAGTACATTGAAATTCTCTTGATTATCACAATAAGTGTGTTACAATCCAAAGGAATAAAACTTCATAAAAGGGTGGGACCCTACACACAAGTGATTCCATTACCACTCTTGAGCATGCCATTTGTTTTTTATTCCTTTTTTTTATCATATTAACCAAACACTTTAGTCTTTTAAAATTGATGTATATATATAATGTCATTTTGTTACAAGCACAAGATCTAAGACGAGTTATGCATGTTGATGAGGTATTTCAACAAACTTATCTTCAAAAGGGATCTGGACAGTTTGTTGATGAAATGTCGTGGAGGACACAAACATTTTTAGTATTATTTGCTTTAAACTTCCTCCTTTTATTATTATTTAACTTATTCTTTAATAGAAAGATTTTTCATGTAAACTCTCACAGGTTATATCTTAGCAATGGTTATGTCCTGATGCATCAGAATATCATAATGATGAGGATTACATCATTAGGACATAGTGCTAGATTAACATTGTTGGTGGAAAAAGTAAAGGACGATTATATGGGACATGGCAATTTACTCAAATGACACTACTATAAGAGGTATGTTGGCTGCAAAACCAACGACAAGTGCATCGGTCGTAGCGTAGCAAGTGATAAATATCGTTCTCTCCCAAGGGACTTGTGCAACACATGACAATTCTTCCTTTTATAACTCAATTAGACATCAAAGTGTACAAAACAACACAAGAAACTCTTTTTGGTATTTTATCAAACAGTTGGTGTGCAACGAATTTAACATAGTGTATTTACAATTTGTCAAGACTAGAGTTCATCCACTTCATTCTCATGCATTTACAAACAACTCAATTCCATCAATTAGGTGTTCAATTTCAGTTCTAAGTTCAAGTCATATTTTCCAATACATCAAGAACCATAATTCATGCATGGGTGATCAATCCAAAGCAAGCATTAAGCATAGAAATCAAATACTAACATTGAAATGGAAAAGCATATGTATTAACATCACAAAATACACAAGATTCAGTTTATTACATCTAATCTCAACAAATAGGAAAAACTCTCCATGGTGGAGAACTTAGGGTTCACAAAATTAAAGAGATAGGGAAGAAATTGGAACCAAAGAGAAGATGCAAAGCCTTTCCCAAGGTTCTTAGCAACTGCTCCATGCTCCACGTGCGCCTCCCCTTCGCAACTCCATCTCCAATTTGTGACCCATCTTCTGCCTCAACCCAAAAGGGGCAAAATCACCATTGATGAAGCTTGAAGACCCAAGGAGGAGTGGGAGAGCTTCCCAACACCCCAAATAGCCTCCAAAGGCCTCTCCCAATCTCTTTAGGTGAAGAATGAAGTGTAGGAGGAGAAGAATGCCCAAAAATTGGGAGACCCATGTTTAAATAACCCACTTTTGACACATCAGCAAAAGTCGCGCCTAGCCCCCCTTCTGGGCGCCCAAGCGCGAAGTTTTGGGTCAATCTGCGAGTTGAAGGGCGCCCAGCCCCCTTTTGGGGCGCCTAAGCACCAAGTTTATAGTGAATCTGCAAATGAAAGGGTGCCCAGCCCCCTTCTGGGGCGCTCAGCCCCCTTTTGGGCCCTCAGACCCCTTATGGGGGGCCTCAGCCCCCTTCTGGGGGGCTCGGGCCTGATTTTTCTGCACTGCATCTTTTTCTCTTTCTCTGTAGATCTGCTTGCTCCATAGGCGTCCAACATGGGTATTTGCTTCAAAATGATCTTTTCTTGTCCCAAAACATGTTCCCTTGAGTTCTTGCTTGTTTTCCTCCACTAGAATTGCTTCCTATTCATTTATTTCACACACTCAAACAAAGAAATTAGAGGTAAAAGCAAGCATATACTAAATAAAGCACAAGAAAACTAGGAAACACACTAAACTTGAGGATAAAACAAGGTAAAAGCTATGAAGGAGTTGATTTATTCACAAAATATACACACACAAACACGTTAAATCAATTGTTATCAAGGTACCCTCAAGCACCAATCATCTTCTTCCAGTTGTGTTGAAGAGGTCGTTATCCACCTCACGCAACGACTATAAGCACATGATCAGGATTATGATGATTTGAGTCACAAGTTTGTCACTTTGCAAATGATCATGAGATTTTTATCTCTGGAAGCAAGAGATTGTCTTCACTACCACAAAACAAGCTTTTAAAGTCTGTTATTTCAGGCCTTTTAAGTCTATTTTACAATAGACTTAGATTTGGTAAACTTAAAATTTAAGTTTGTTATTGATTGACAAATTTAAAATTTAAGTCTTTTATTAGACAACAGACTTAGACTTTCATACATTTGTACATAAAAATGGCAACGAGTAATAGACTTAAATTTGTTGTTTTTTTTATTTTATTTGTTTAATCTCGAAACAAAAACATAAAATACAACAAAATTTTCATAATATAATATATATTTAAAATTTTCAATTTAAATACATAATAAAGAGTTCCAAAATCAAAATAAACCATAAAATGTCTAACTCTAAATTTGTAGTCTAAACAAAGTTTAACTTAAACTTTTAAGTCTAAATATAACCTAAACAAAACTTAAACAACACCTAATCAAAATCTAATCTCCACATTAGAAGAGATAACTCTAATTTAGAGCATTTGTCCTACCTCTTGATAATGATTTTCTATCATGCTTGTACTCCCTTCAAAATTAGCAATTTTTTAGCCACATTACTATTAAGCTTTTCAGTTGCAATGAAGATAAAATCGGTCGCCTTTGTAATGTGATTTACATCTGAAAGTGTAAACCACAAAAACAAATTAGCTTTTGAAAAATAGGTAACATTGTTTCACTAAGGTGTTAACTTTACAAAAAAGAGAACAAATTTACCTCAGTTTCACTAGCAAGACCAAGCTTCTTCATGAGATACCTTTTGATATTGGAAAAGGTTACACTCCATCCATGTGATGATTCGAAGATTCATTAGCGAAATTTATCAATTATACTATACCAGTTTGTGCTTGATAAGAAAGATAAATTAGATAAATATAATTACAAAATTGTTGGAGAAACCAAAATTGACAATGTAAATGGATAAGGAATAAGAATGATATCATATAGCACATATATAGAATGACACAAAAACCTATACAAAGGGATGTTAAACAGATCTCTACGAATGAAAGTATGTCTGATAAAAATCTTTCATTGAGAAAATTGTGAAAGACCTTTCACTCTCATAATCAATTTCATCTGGTGCAGGAAAATTCAAGTCCTCTAAGATTTTTGTTTTTTTTTCCTTGGGTTCTCATAATAAGTTTTGCTAAATCTCATCATGAAGGAATAGAAGGAGAAAGGAAGAGACTTTGGTACTTACATAGGATATAATCACACGAAAGAAGAACCATTGCAATGGTCGATGATCTGTTGTTGTTGGTCCATCACCAAAAGTGGTCGTCGCCGGCTAGAGGGGATAAGAGGCTCACAAATCGCCACTTGAAGGTAAGAAAAACACAAATCATTACAAATCATTGGTCACACCCATCAGTACCTCCATTGACGCCACTTGCGAAACCACCATCAATCACCATGACAAACCTAGAAACGCGAGAATCAGAAACCCAAATCCCCAATCTGAAATCCTAACCCCCAAAACGCACCAACGATATACAGATGAGCATTAAGAATACATTAAATTCCCCAAATTAAAACCCCCAATCCAAAATCATAACTTCAAAAGTCATTCCTTCAACACCAGTACACGAAAGTTGGTTGGCACTGTTCCGTCTATGCGTTGCTGCTGGTGAGCCGCCGGAGGTCATCGTTGCCAGCTAGATGAGAGATTGGGAAGCAAATCATTGGTGCGGAGATGGGGAGGGAGAGAAACCACTTGGGAGATGGGGAGGGAGAGAAATAGGAGGGTTGGCACTATGAAACCTAAAAGAAATTAAAAAGATAAGTTTAATTTTCTGTTTTTTTTTAGAATTAGCATTAATTTAAGTTTGTTAGAAATTTGAACAAATGCAAAATTTAACTCTGGTTCTCTTTAAACAGACCTAAAACATAAATTTAAATTTGTTATCAGATTGACAGACTTAAAGTAGAGCCTTTTATTTACAAAATTGTCAGCGCATATTTTTAAAGTTTTGTTTTAAAAGACTTAAAAGCCAATATTTTCGCTACTGCTTCAATAGTCTTAGTTCAACCTAACATTGTCCCAACAACAACATTAAGACCCTGAAGAAGAAGAAGAAGAAGAAGAAAATTCTGAAGAATATGTAAATTATTAGGACTTTGTTACTTATAGACATACTTTTAAAAATTTTATGTTTGTCTGGATTGCCTTATAAACATGTTTGTGATATTTGTCTGATATTGTATTAATGTTTGTTTGGATTTCATTGTCTGGCTCTGCCAATTTGTATTGCCTTTATTTATGTCAAAGATGTTTATGTTGTAAACAAGAAATATAATCCAATGCATTAGAAACTTCCAAGCCATTTATTGACAAAATTTATTGACAAATAAATTCGTCGGTAATTTTCATGTAATTATCGATAGATTCATCTTTCGGTAAGATACATCCGTCAATAATTATTGAAGGATATATGCATCAATAATTATCTAGGAACAATATCTATTAATAAATCTTACCTATAATACTTTTACCAATGAATTTTAATCTATCGGTAATTTTTCGAAAAATAAAACATTTGCAATTTTTGATAGATAATTTCAGTTTCTTTTATAATAGTTGTAGAAATGTTATTTATGATAATATATATATATATATATATATATATATATTATTTCTTTTGTTTTCATTTCCAAAATAAATGTTGTTTTTTCTTTTAATCCTATAAATATGTTACTTTTTTATTTTATTTTCAATAAATATATAACTTTATTTTAATCTCTGATTACATTATATTTTGTATGATGTTTGCATCATTCATTTGACAATTTTATTGACATGACACAACATTACAAAGATACAACAAATTATAACTTTGACGTTAAATTAATAAGAAGGATGATTTAAAAAAGTTGTGAAGTACTAAAATAACAACAAAAGTTTAACCAGCAAAACTAAAATAATGTTAAACTTTAGGTACAAAAGCTTAATTAAACCAAAATATAATAATTATTGTTAAGTAAATATATCTAAAAGGACTGTCCACAAATCTAGCTAGCATACATAACCCATTTGAAATGCAAATTAAATAGGCCATGTCAAAAGCAATCAAATTTAATTGAGCTAGCAATATGAGTCCAATTTAACACTTATAATATTAAAATTTTTAGTATAGTATAACCATAAACCATACATATTTTTAATGAGTTAAAATTATTTAAAAATAGATAGAAAAGATATGTAGGATACTATAATAATAACCCTAGTGAGACCTACTCATTGATAACATAAATTGCGAGTCGCACGCATGAAGCAGTACGGGACAAGAAGATGTTGGGGACCCAACGAAACATCGATGGAAATGTGAAGAACAACCAAAGGTGATTAATTTAATTTTATGTGTTAATTAATTGGACCCACATGAATTCTACATAGAGTAATGCACAACTCTACTGTTTTTTTTTTCTTAATTATTATATAATGCAGGCCTCCTCCATTCCCTAACCCCACCACACCATTCTCTCTCTCACACACACACACACGCCCTCTGTCTTTTCTTCCTTTCACTTTTCTTTACCTTATTTTCAGCTATAAATCCTTGTTTTGTTGCTCTACCATTCTCATGTCCTGTTAGAACTTTGAGAAGAAGGGAAACATGAAAGATGGTGGTAGGAAGCAGGGTGCACCCTCACCCTGTGCTGCATGCAAGCTCCTTAGGAGAAGGTGTGCTCAGGATTGTGTTTTTGCTCCTTATTTTCCTGCTGATGAACCCCACAAGTTTGCAAATGTTCACAGAGTCTTTGGTGCCAGCAATGTCAATAAGATGCTTCAGGTTCTTTCCTCTCTTATATTATATGCTCTTTAGCCCCTTATAAGATAACATTCATTCCTTCAGAATTCTCTCTATTAAGTTACATGCATCTCAACATTATAGTTTTCAGAAACTAAGATATGCTTCAGAATTCCTCAGATTTATGCCAGTATGTTACTGTGACAGTTAAACTACAAACATCCGGAGAAAGATATTGATGTTTCTTCCTAGGTGGCTTTATAGTTTTTTCTTTCAAATCTTTAAATGAATAAAATGTAACTAAGAAATATTGAAATTGATAAGTCAAGTTTCTGAGCAAAATTAGTATTCAATAAAATGAAAAAATAATAACGTAAATAACTCAAAAAACAGTTTTTTTTTCTCCAACCACCTTTCAAGCATATGAACTCTATTAGGTTCAAAGACTGCAGACTTTCTTAACAAATTTATGATGTCTGTTTTTGGTATAAAGATCAACAACCTTGCAGACTAGTGCGACGCTTTCCTTGACCATTGCTGAATCTTTCACATTATTTTCTTGTAAGCTTTAACATTTGTTTATGACATGTTTCTATCTTCAACCATGGTTGTGGAACTATAGCATATAGAAATTTCGTAATACGATATATGAAAATGATTTGGTGTGAAAAAGTTTGAAAACAATACTAGCTTAATTTATTTGTATGCATTAGACAAAGTTGTATGTATCGGTGTGTGGAAAATATAATATAGAATTATTGGTACGTTGAATTAAGCTTTTGAGAGAAGTGATTGTGAAAAACCAGGAATTGATACTTTTTTTTTTTCTAAGTAGCCCTTGAAAATATAGAAAAGGTGGAGAAGATTAGGCATTCGGCGCCTTCAAACCTCACATCTCACGTCCTAATCCCTTTGTCTGCTTTTCCATTCATTCATATTTCAATATTACGTCAGTCTCATCTTTTGGTCTGCCATGTGTTCGTTAAAAATAAAAAAGAATAAGACAAATGAAAATTAAAAAAAAAACTTATTTGAAAAAGTTTATGTGTAGCCTTATATTTATTTAGATTTTTGAGAAACTAAAATATTGTATCTCTTTCTTCATGGATCGTATCTTGGAGCACCAATAGGAGCTTCAAAACGTGATTTTGTCACCAAAAGTCAGGGTCAAGCACAACACAAAGCGAAACTTAACAAGCAACGTACGTGGGTGATTGTGTGAAACCACGTTTAAGAATCCAAACTCCACTTCAACTTCTATTGTCACAAACCAAAAACAAAAAGAAATTATTGAAGTAACATCCTGCTTCTGCACCACGTGAACCTGTTTTTGACATTAATTTTTTAATCAATTCCATTGAATACAATTACTCATTTCGTTGTCAAACATCAAATATTTTAACTTATCGGATTCTTTAAAATACTTTTATTGCTAAAAAAATTCATTAACTAGTTCAAAAATAAAATTAAAATAATAATAATATACCCTCTTTCTTCTCTAGTCCTATAGTGAGAGGGTCCTTTTAAGTACTCAATAAAACTTGAGAAAAACGAGAAAATTTTAAAAGTATATATAGATATTTAAAATTTGAAGAACCTTTTTCTCTTAATCTTCTTTATATCCCTTCTCTTCAGCAACGACTTTTTATATTATATACGAATAAATGAAACCTAGTGAAAGGATGGTTACTGACTAGAAAAAATTGTTAAAGTAATTAACGATTTGTTAAAAAGTTTAAACCAGAAGATAAATTGAACATCTTAAAAAGTATCAAGAAAAACTCCAAAAAAGGACAGAGATTAATATAATACAGGTGATGTAATATGTACAAAAGAAAATGAGATAAAAAAAAAAAGTTAAAGTACTGTTCAAGCATATGATCAAACTGTTACAAAAAGTAAACAGTGAAAGTGACATTAATGTTATATCAGAAACTTTTTCTTCATCAGTTATTGGAGGGTAACAAAATGAAAAAATTATGGTGATTAATTTTTCTTGTTAGTTCATTAGTAGGGTGTTAATGGAAGAGTTTAGCTGAGAATCTGATCTCTTTATTAAATTAATCTTATAACTTTAAAATGTTATTGGAAATTTATGATGAAGTGATAAGGAATTTGATGGTGTGTGTTACAGGAGTTACCAGAGCATCAGAGAGGAGATGCAGTGAGCAGCATGGTGTATGAGGCAAATGCAAGAGTGAGGGACCCTGTGTATGGGTGTGTAGGAGCAATTTCATCTCTTCAGCAACAGATTGATGTGTTGCAGACCCAATTGGCAGTGGCTCAAGCCGAAGCAGTGCATCTCAGAGTGCGTCAGAGTGCATCTCTCTACAGCCCCACTAGCCCTACCAACAGTGCTTCTCAATCTTCCAAGATCATTCACTCACAAGCCAAACCTATTTTTGACATCGACATGGACATGGTGGTGGACCACACCACCTACACTGATTCAATATGGTGATGCATGCTACCACCTCTTTTTATATTCTTACTATTATATTATATAATACTTAGACACAAAACCAAAAACAGACTAAGGAGGCATTCTTTTCTCAAGTAATGCATTCTGTATACTTTTACTTTGATCAATAGGGTTCGAACTGCTAAAACAATGCCTTCTTTATTATCGTTATAAAGTTTGTTGGAAACCGCAAAAATCATGTGTGAGACTCCTTTCACAAGTTTTTGTGATTTCTAATGGATTTTAAGCAATAATAAGAAATGTGTTAATGTTGCAAAGTGATTTCTCATTGTAGAATGAAAGTAGGGTTCTAGAAATAGTGGTGATTGCGGCGGTGGCGGTCAGAGCTGTGGCGGACACTGTTCGCCCGCTTAATTAGTTTGGTTTGGAAAATAGATTTCTTGATTACCTGTTGACAATATATGTGCTGTGTATATATATATATATATTATGGTTATGTGGTAAGGGTTGGATTGTGGACTTTTTCTGTGGAGATAGGTTTCGTGGACTTTTATGTTGTTTTTCTGTGGTGCCCTATAGACATATTGATTTTCATTTGTACTACGTTGGGGCCTTCACTATGTAGAAGATATCATTTTGATGTTTTAGTACCAATGTCGATCACTTTTTTCTCCCTTGCTCTCTCTGTTGTTTTCTTGTCTTTAGTTTCCTCTAATTTTTTGTTAGAGATCACTTTTAGCATTAAAAAGCAAAAGTACTGCATAATGGGCTACCCATGATTAGCAAAAGGTGAAAAATGGATTTTCTTTTTCTTTTCAAAACAAAATGCTGTGGCCGAAGATGAGAAGTTATTCACCCTAAGTAACGATAATTTGTGTCTTCTCATTAAATATAATACTCTTATTGAATTTAATTAATTAATTAAAATTATTCTATATTTTAGTAAATATATATAGATTATATTCCATTGGTCTATTTGTTCTGGATAAGTCTAAATTTTGACAATTTTTTAACTCCGTTCACGTGCCAGTCTGGGATTGGTTCAGATGACTAACTTAAAAAAAAATGACGCAAAAAGAGATGAATTAGGGGTTGGAGGAGTTTTCTTATTTGTGGGTTTTATAATTTTGGATTCAAAAATTTCATTTCTCAGCAAGAGAGTGCTTTGGGATACTGTTACCCAAATTAGAAACTATCGTTCATCGAACTTCCAATCGTCATCGTTCACCGGTCATCGTTAGTTTCCCTACAATCGTCGTTTCGAAGCACAGGCCAAAACCACCATTGACATGGGTTTTGCAGCTTCCTGCCATTTGTTTCGGTTATCCTTTGTTTTTGTTAAGTTATTTTGACTTGTTTTAAATTTTTTCAATTTTTTTATTATTTTGGGGCTGTTCTGTTTTTTGGGCATTATGCTGATTTTGGAGTCCTTATTTCGTGTACTATATGTATTGTTGCAATAGAGGAAGTTGGTGAAGAGTGTGAAAACTCTTGCTGCAGAATTGGATTGGGAGCAAGGGTCAAATAACTGGGGACCTAAGGCTAAAGTTTTACACAACGAGATCAACAAGTTCATGACACAAAGTTTTAACTGAAAATAATATTGTTAGACAAATTAATGCACAACCAACTCATCTTCGCCAATGATGACCACATATTTAACCATCTCCATCACCAAGCAACCAAAACAGTGTAAAATTCTTGTTCCAGAATTGGGTGGAGACCAAGGGTCAAATAACTAACGACCTATGCTAAAGTTTTGCACAGCGAAGTCAACACCATTCATGACATGAATTTTTAAGTGGAAATAATATTGTTTGACAAATTAATACACAACCAACTCATTTTCAGCCAATGATGACCACCCTTTTAACCATCTCCATCACCAAGCAACCAAAAAGTGTAAAACTCTTATTGCATAATAAGGTAGGGACCGAGGGTCAAATAACTGAGGACTTAAGACTAAATTTTTGCATACCAAGATCAATAGAGTTCATGTCATAAATTTTTAAGTGAAAATAATATTGTTTAACAAATTAATGCACAACCAACTCATCTTCAGCCAATGATAAATACATTTTTAACTATCTCCATCATCAACCAACCAACCAAAAAGTGTAAAACTCTTTGTAGAACTTTTATTGGTATTAAAATTGATATTTAAAGCATTAACTTTTTTCAATAAATCATAATTTTGTTTATGAAAAAAAAAATTGATTGAACTTTTTTCAATAAATCATAATTTTGTTTAAGAAAAAGATATTAGTTAATTATCTCTATTCTCATACTAATAATTACGAATTCTATATTTAATTGACTCTCTGCTTGTGTTGGTGAAGATTATTTCAGTAGTTTTATTTGACATTATGTATGTTTCTCAATATAAAAATAAGAGCAATGGTACTTTAACACAAGAAAACAATAAATACATTCATATGACACAGTTAAATACTAATATTTTTTAAATAATAATATTTTGATTATAATTATATTATTTTTTTAATTTAAAATCATAATTATATTATCATATTATTAAAAATCGTATCAAATGAATATTTGTTAAGCCGTGTGAACTAGCTTTTTTTTCCTAAAAATGATAATTTTTTTCAAACTCATAATTTATAGAATAATATTAATAATTCTAGTATCAGTTGTTTTAGTCAAAAAAAGTTTATAAAAGTTAAAAATAATAAGAAGTTATTTAAGATCAATATCTCAACAAAAAATTAAATGGATTGAGCTAATTATCCATTCTTAAGTTTGTTTTAAGATTCTCAAACTCCTTAACTGTCCCTACTCCACAGTAATAAGTTTCTAAAGAGTTCTGTCCAAAATAATTATGATATCTGTCTTAAATTTTTTTTAATCGAATCCAATTAATCTGAATCAAACAAACCACATCTAAATCATAATAGTTAATTTGGATTTTGAAATTTTATTTTTAATATCAGAGTAAATGGAAACCAATAAAATAAATTAAAATAAATCAGGATTTATAGATTTTATTCTCCCATATTCTAAGTAGAGTTGTCAAAACGAATAACTCTGCTTGACCCGGTCCGGGGATTTTATTCTCACTAAGTGATTAACCCAACCCGACCACCACAGGTTGATGGATAAACAGATTGGCTCACTAGCTCATTTAATTATAATTTTTTTAAAATAAAAAAAATTACAAACTTTCTATATTCAAATTTAAACAAATTTTATTTTCAAAAAATGATGTTAAACTGAAGACAATTCAAAATAATAATAAAAAGTACAATTTAGTATACACAATGAGTAAAGAGAATATTTTATTTTTGAGGGTTTCATAAATAAAATAATAAATTAAAAAAAATTAGATAGATAGGTTCGCAGACCAATCCAGTCCATCATAGGTTCAACCCACATGAACCGAATTTAAATAAACCGGATTAAAATCTGACCCGCATAAAAAAAAATTCAATTTTTTCAAACTCAATCCAACTAAAACTCGTGGTAGACCAGATTAACTCACAGGTTGTGACCTATTTTGACGGTTCTAATTCCAGGTGAGGTTCCTAGAAGATTTCGGATATCTCGAACACCCGTAAATCAACAATGACACCATCTTTATTTTTTATTTTTACTTTTTGTAGAGTTTTTCAAGTTCCTTTGGTGATAAAATTGTCATTTTGAGATGATTGCAGAAATATTTAGCAACGCAACTCAGGTAAATATATTGAGATGTATTAAATTAAATAAATAGCATAAGGTTCTCATACAACCCCCTGACCTCCCCCGCAAAAAATAATAATAATAATATAATAATAATAAGCCTTTAATGGCACTACCAAAACTGAGGCATCCCGTTCCTTAAATAATAAATGTATAAGGCAAACAAGAGCGTTCAGAATCAATAATTCTTTAGCAACCGATTAGCCAAATCACAATAGGCAAGCAAATAAAGGACAGCAGAATATTCACCTCAACAATGAGTTTGCTCCTCATTCCTTGTGTTTTCCCTGTCTTACAAAACCAACCATCCCCATACCAGTTCCTTTATTCAGCAGGATCATTGTGATAACTGGAATCTGGCCGCTTTTTCATCTCTGGTTGCTTCCCTGGAGGGCTTCCCAATTTTCTCTTTCTATTGTTCAACGAGGATGAAGCATCATCAATCATCTCCCCTTCCTCTGCATTGTCTTCATCCATGTCTTTCTGAAACTGCCCCTTCATGCTCGTGTGTCTGCCATCTCTAGTTTCCTCATGATTCTTCCCATGATGATCTTCACCATCATGCTTAGACCAGTTCTGTCTTCTCTCTCTCTTATTTTTCTCATCCTCAACTGCCAATTCAACTCCATCTTCTAGTTCCCTCTCAATCAGATCATCCTCATCCATTACATCTTTCTTTACTGTCATTTCCCCTCGTTCCTTTCTCCTCTTCTCCATCGCAGCCTTTACCTTATCTTTGTCAATCATCTTGATTGCTTCTTTCGGTGAATGACTTATAGGGCCTTCGCGACGCTCCATATTTCTCCCACCATTGCTGCCAGAATTGTATAATGCTGATTCATCTCTCCTTCCAACTTCTGCACCCTCCTTAGTCCCAACCATTCTGTCTTGGTCTCCTGCGACTATTCGTTCAGAGCCAGATTTAGATCTATTTGACATTTCTCTCTTGTTATCTTTCTGAGTCAACTGTTCCGAATTCTGAGACTCCCTATTATCCAAGTCCATCTTGTGATCAGTAATATCACTGCCCATTTCTGCACTTCCATCGTTGCTTTGGTTCTCAGTTCCTCTTTGCGGTACCACAGTTCTTTCCACAGATGAGTGCTGGGGTGCTTGAGATGATATTTGCTTTGACGCCTGGTCCTCATTTACCGCAGGAGCCTTTGTAGCAGATCTTGTTCCTCCAGCACTTCCTTCTACTTCACTTCCCTGTGCTGGTGGAATTCTGTTCTGCTCATAGAGTTCCAGCATTTGATTGCTAACTTCTGCAAGAGATAATAGCAACAAGGATTGAGAAGAATATACAGAAGCATACAGACACACAAAAGAACAACCCATTGTTAAACCACTCATGGCATTAAGTTCTCTAGTGAAAATTCCAAATTTGATTAGTAAACAGGGACAAAACCATCCAGATAACTGATAATGGCATAAATCATATAATGCATTAAAACCAAGGGAATACAAAAGGCCATCCAATCAGATCAATTTTGTTGCATTCAAATGAATTGAGGGGATGACACCAACCCTCTAATTGACGCGGGGTGACATCAAACTCTTGCCACCAAACCTTCTCACCATCTGATGGAAGCTTCACTTTCAAGAACTTGGCAGCAAGGAAAATGGCACCTGCCGCAATATGATGTGGCTTAAATTGCAGGCAGAGCGATGTCCTCAGCCTGAAAGCCACTTTCCAGTGTGTGAACAAATATACTTAAATAAATTTAACAAAGTTAAATCAAACAAATGGCAACTTAATCATACCCATCATTAACAAAGTTCCACGCAACTTGAGCAAGGGCATTCTTTGCAACATTGAACTTCTTTATGGCCTCCACAAGAGGTTTATAAGGATGTTGAACATTCAGATCAAAAGCTAAGGTGGCAAGCACAACCCTCTCACCAAGTAAAATTAATTCTTTTTGCTGCTCATACACTTCCTGCATCGTTTAAGATTTCCATTGAACAAATATAAAGATATCAAGGGTAAAGGAAAAAGAACCATAATAAAAGAGATGTAAAATGAGAAGTCGAAAAGGGACCATGTAGATACTTTACCAATATACAGAAGTTGGAGATGGAAACAGATCAACAAAAAAAGGGGAGAGATCATTTTTCCTTAATGACAAAATTTAGAAAATTTCCAGGCAACCAGTTCTTACTAATTATTAAGCACACAACTTAAAAAAATAAACTTTGATACTATACATAATTTACAAGGCAGATAAACAATTTAGGGGATTTCAATATTCAGGACACATCGACCATGTTTGATATTATAACCTAGACAGATGGTGTTTTTGGCTAGAAACTGACAAAGTTGGGGGGAGACACAGTCTTGAAGCAAATAGGAAAAAACCTAGTCCATTAGACAAGTGGTGAAAGATGACAGACTGCGATAGATTTCAACTAAATCCTAAGTCAAAATGTTGACGTGTAGGAGTGAACTGATCAAAACACCATCAGTAATAAAACACCTTCTGTTTAATCCTCTGTGCAGCTGCAGGATCCTTCTTATGAATGATCTCATAAGAAACAAGAATAACGTCCTTCAGTGGCCGAGGAGTCTCTTCAACCTTCCCAGCAAGGAACATGCAAACCGTTGCAATGGTCTGCAAAAAAGTTCATAAAGTGAATTATGAGATGCTGATTAAGTAATCTTTAAAAATATACGGCTTTCACATCTACCATTCTCGTAATATAAATTTCGAACATAGCTACATTCCCCTTACATCAAATAATTATAGAACTAAAATAATAAAGCACAGATGTTTCAAAAGATTTGACAGTTCAGTAAATACAAAAGTTTAGGTAACAGTTGGAATTCAAAATAAAATGTAAGATACGACAGTTAAATGGAATAGTAAATTGAGATATACGATCAAATTTTCACAGAAATGTCAACTTCCAAGGTTGCAAATTTAGAATATTCATTCACCTTCAACTACAAAATGGAAATATTGCCTGTCCAATCCAGATTGCATACAAAGTAGAAAACCCACCTAAAATAATAATATTTTGCAAAAAATGACAATATAAATTAACCTTCAAATCCCTATTGAGAAACAATAAATCCTACACTCAGGTATACAGACATCTTCCAAACCATATATAAGTCCTTTCAACTTATGACCAATTCTATTCAGTATCAATACTCATTCTTCTATGTCCATCTCTCTATCATTTCATTCTTTCTGTTACTCTGGTCACCAGCTCCCCCATGTAAACTTTCAACTTCCCAGAATTTTGGAAAATTTTCTAGGCTGAATATGCACCCAAACCATTTTAAATATTGAGTAGTATATTATAGTTAGACATACATAAATCATAACAGCAGGACCTGTCCAGGAATAGTTATCACAATGCTTTAAAATAACCAAAAACACAGCTGACATATGAATAAACTCCAATTTCGTAAAGCCTGGGCTCTTCTTCTATGCTATTAATTACAAGTTTCATCTAGAAAAATTTGGCAACGCCACAATTTCTAGGTGTTCATATCATGTCAGTTAGCTTTAATTCACTTAAAAAAATCGAAAGTCAAGCATATGCTTTTAAACAATATAAACCAATATTATAGACAATAAACATCTACAGATTATCTGCCAGCCAATTAAGGAAAAGAATTCCGCACAACACAAACTATCTTCTAAATGGTCATATGATATTTCTATTAGTCTATGACACTTACGATGGTTATCCACAATGGCAAGAACACAAACATAGCAAACTAAGTTAAGTTGCAACTTAAACTCTGGAGAAGTAAAATGCCTACTACATAATATCCATTTGGAAGAGAAATAACCCACCCTTCGGTCGTTCTTTGCATGAGATTGTCGAAGAAAGAATCGATGACAAAATATTATGGCAGTTGCTATAGTTACCTGAGGCCTGCACAGACCAACATTACATTAATATGCGAACCTTCAACAGAATTTTGAAAATAGGATATAAATATTTACAACCTGGTGAAAATAAAAGCAACTGCATTCAAAATGTAATTAATATGTCTATCTTGTAAATACTCCAAATATATGATTATAAGAGATATCAAAGAACCAAGTAAAGCAGAAAAGGATAACTAAATTGCAGAAAAAATTAAGCATATGTTCATAATGCTTTCATTATCTAGCATTGGTGGGGTATATCGTTCAGATCAACAGCAGTAGGAATGGTTTCACAAAAGAACATCACTGTTAAGAAATTGGAAAGAAAATAAGGTTGTGGAAGTGAAAAGTAAATATAGATAAAGTAAAACAACAGAATGAAGCATACATCCATTGGAGGAACCCACACACAAAGCAAGAAAGTGAATCAAGAAAGAAATAATTATTTATAATATCAGTAGCAGCAAACTCACACTTTAAGTCTCATGCCTAAATCCTGCAAGAATGTGCAGTATGACTTGCGCAGATATGTCTCTTTCTTCAAGTCAATCCCATCTTTTCTTGATGGGGAATGTTCCTCTATTTCTTTTCTAGACATATACCAGCGACCTAACGATTCCTCCTGCTTGTCTTTAGAACTTTTACCTGAGTTGCCGTCAGATGGTCCATGATTTGGCAACTCTCCAGGCATAAGTCCTGCCATATATACCAGTTTTTCTGTGCACAGAATAAATTCTGTATCATTTGTTCAACATCATGTAGCAGAAAGATTCTGGAAGACATAAAAATAAAAGAATTTCATGTAACTGGAATCATGAATTCTATAAAAAGAAATGCATAAATTGAAATCCATGGTAAAACTTGTGAGGGAAGAAAAAAACAAGAAAAATGTAGGGCACCAAAGGATAATAAAGAGGATCTAAATTGGGTATTCAGATGTTCTCAAATTCTTTGCATCATGTTCAGCCTGTCACCAAGGTTGAATCGCCAAAACTAAAAGGAAAGCTATCTAGCAATATAGTAATGAACAAGGAGCTTGCAAAAGAAAGAGGATAAAACTAGAGCCAGTAGCTCCTCCGAGAGAACTCTATAAACTTTCTTCCTCTAAAAGAACTACCCAACATTACTAAACCTCCTCCTGATGTACATGCAGCCTTTCCCCTACATGACAAGTATGGCACATCAGCTAGCTAATTAATTTCTTCTTACTCATTGTGCTTCCTTTCGTTATAAACCTTCAAGATCCTAAATTCCTTTTGGTCTTAGATCCCGCAATTAATCCTTGCCCCTGTTCAGTCCCAATGCTAGGGCTTAGGTCCAAAATCCAGGTTATCATCATCACAGTTTATAATTGAGTGCTAGCAGCGTGGACCAGTTATAACTTAAAGCTCTGACTCTGGCACAAGAATGAC
Organism: Vigna reflexopilosa; assembly: GCA_027742785.1. Lineage (NCBI taxonomy): Eukaryota > Viridiplantae > Streptophyta > Magnoliopsida > Fabales > Fabaceae > Vigna > Vigna reflexopilosa. The sequence goes on along the minus strand of CM050911.1, from coordinate 44,639,631 downwards.
GCCTAGGACACGGCCAACATCCAAAATATAGAACATGGGGACACTCATATCTTATGTATACAAATATATAACACAAAAAAAATCTAAATTGAGAATTAAAATTTGTATAAATCACATTCTAAAATCAAGTTATCCATTTTCATATAATAGTGACATGGAAACACTCACCACTTAGATATACAAATATAATCGAGATGAAAGAAGTGTAAATTGAGAAATAAAATTTATATAAATCAAATTCAAAAATCAAACTTGACCAATTTCCATAGAATAGTGACCCTCACAAATACAATATTAAGAAATATATCTCTTATAACTTAAAACAACTAGTCAAGTCCTATGGAAACAAGCCTCAAAAGAACTTTATGAGCCTTAACTTTATTTCCTTTTATTTCTTTTAACTTTAACGATATAAGTTTCTAAGAAGCATGTAGCCAATAATAGATGTCACCTCACTCTCTTTACTTGTGTTCAACTGGGTTGGAGAGGAGGCCAAACTGTGTCAAAAAGGTGTCTGAGCTGGAAAAAGATTAATAGCAGCACAGATGAGGAGCGTCAAAGTCTGTCTAACAGGTATAGTGTCTGAAAAGTACGACAAGTTCCACAGGGGTATTAGTGCTTCCTAGATTTTAATTGTCACAGACAACACCAATTGATTATTTTCTGTAACATCCTAACTTACGGCCAAGACACGGGCACATTAAGCATGTGCAGTGATAATAACTACAGTATGCTCTCTCAGATAGCAAATGCTTCTTTTTTTTTATGCTTAATATGTTCTCAGTTACAAATGCCAGATTCTATTCGTTTATGTTCCAGTCAGCAGGAGTAAAAAATGACTGAAAGTTAAATAGGAACTAATTTGGAAAAATGACATGTTTAGAGACAAAATATATTCAAGGAAAAATATTAAAAATTCAAAAGGTATTCAGTACTATGACTTGTGGCATTTTAAACTTTATCCTTTCTTAATTAAGCCTGAGGCTATGCAAGGAAAAATGTTAAGAATGTAAAAGGTATTCAGTACTTCTGACTTGTGGCATTTTAAACTCTATCCTTTTGTAATTAAGTCTGGGGCAATATGTGCAAAGACAAGTAATTTATAATAAATATCCATATTTCACATATGAACTTTCTTCTCTTGCAGGATTCCTTATCCAAGTGCACGCCCATATTTTCTCTCTAATACAACTTCCTTTTGAAAAAATGAAGCTACAATTCGTTCCATTTTGAGAAAATCATTACATCAATATTGTAAAGATAAAAGTACAACATCGTATTCCTATCCAACAAAACAGGAAAAACAGAAAACTTTATAACACCCATTAATCAAATTAAGTTGTTCTGTCAAAGTTCCAAGTTGAAATGTCTCTTCATCCAAATAATAAAGACGATGGTATGTGAAGTGTCAACTAGATTTGATGGAGGGAATAATATATGGAGATTTGAAACATGAAGGATCAAATTAATTTCACATGGAGCTGAATTAACTAGCATATCTTTCAGAGACTAATACAGCACAAAAGATCCCTAGATGTTAATAGAGGAAATTGAACTGGGTATACTGGTTGGCTACATCTCCAAGCCAAACAGTATAACTGTATTTTTAATGAGGTCAGGGCACCTAAATCCATTATCCATTTAAAGCAAGTAATAAAATTTTTAGAAGTTGGCTTAAGGCCTAACTCAGCTAATGTTATGAATAGTTGATAATAGCGTGAGCTAGCCAAAATTCTGGCGTATAAATATTATGGATGCCACAGCTGCCTATGGCGGAAATTCATGGCAGACAAAAATACACAAAGTGATTCCATAGTTTCCACAATCTTTGACAACAATTTCTCCTTGGCACAATCTTGCATGGGCTTTAAATTGGACGTGGGGAGCATAATTTTGAAATCGTGCAATTTCACATTTTTTATCATGATTTTGACTACCTTGTCTAATTCCATCAAAGTGTTACACTTAAAGTTGAACTTATCCTGACAAAATGGACTTGCTAGAGGAGGATTTCCCGAGCTTTACAAGCTCTATTTGAGCCATGTCTCTAGTTGATGAGAGACTAAATACCACCATAAAGTTTCAATTTAGGGCAGTCTCAAAAGAGGCTGCAATTACAGCGAGCTAGGAATAACAACAATTAAGAAGGCTTTCCAACAAAAACCTAATTCTTTTTAACCAAGGGGCAGCCCATAACCAGGTGTTTAAGGGGGGAGCAAAACAGTTCTATAATCCACATCTACTTTTAGTGTCAAGCCATGCAACCCATTCACATGGCAAAAAGCATGCCAAAATCTAGAGAATGCAATCTCACCATGCCATGATGAGATGGTTTAAATGGTTGGCCTCCTTCTACACATAATGCGCACTATTAGGACCTCAGCCAACAAACATCCCACAATGCCATAATCTCATACTCCCACAGAAGCCTCGTCCAACACTATAAAAATGCAACCTCATATATGACTCCCAAAAACCACTCAAGTAAAACCTTCCAGTTCTCTCCTCTGTCTAGTCTAACATTAGCTTTTCTGGACGGGTAAACATTCACGATTCACTCTAGCCATCACAACCAGAAAGGAGGAGTTTTGGTCACAAGGCAACTTACCCAACAAACCCAAAACCTAGTCCAGGCATAGGTTAAGGGCAAGAAGCTACTAACAGCCCAAACGTACATAATACAATTAGGTTACATGATGGTTTTGACTCCATTAAGAAATGATAAAAAGAACCTCATCTTGTATCCTCACATTCACACATAGAAAACAGCGAAATCATTCAAAAGAGGAGAGGACAACAAAAAGCTTTAATTTCCCGTTCCTTACTGTTCATTTTTCACGAGTGAACCCTAATATGCTTTTCAAATCCAAAGAAACTGCAACATAACGAAAAAGACCCACAAAACATGTACAATACCAATTCAAAATGACCAAGATAAGTCAAGAAAACTAAAATTCTCCGTTTAATTTGTACAAAATGAGAGAAACAGTTTAGTTTGAAAACGAGCAAAAACAGAAACATATGAGCGACAACCAAATTGGATGGCATTCCAAAAGGGTTTGAATAAACCAATTGATAAAAGTGAAATTAGGAGGGAAATAATGACGAAAAATGAAGTGAATTGAAAAGAAAATAGGGAAAGTGATAGATCGATCAAACGCGACAAACAAGAAAAGGGAAATGGAAAAAGAAAGAAAGAAAATCACAGCGACTTACAGATTGTAGAGCGAACAGGTGGAGAACCCTCGTCTTCCCAGAATCAGATGCAAGCTTTGTCACCTTCGATTCTCTCTCGCGCACTCGCAGGTTGCAAGAACCCCAAGCTCGACGGTTCTTTGTTTCCCCCCACACTTCTTTTTCCTTCGTGTTTATTTTTTTGGCTCTCTCACCCTCAGAGCATAATAATATGGATTATCTTACACAAATTGTCCAATAATCATCAAAGGCATTAATTGGAATATAGTTACTTTTTAAACTATTCAATTACAATGTAATTAATGTTTTGGAAAAACATTAATTGTTATAATAATTATTTTTTGTCACTGGTTGGTTCAGGATTTCAATATATAAATTATAAAATATAATAAATTTCCTAAAATTAATAAAACATAATAATCATGATAACAATTTTATATTTTAAATCAATAAAAAAATTTAAAATAATTATTATAACCTCTATAAAGTGCTGTGTTTCAGACTTTTATCATAATACCTGAGATATATATATATATATATATATATATAATAATTTTTATTTTCATTTTCTTTTATAATATAATTATTAACTATTTTTTTAAAAATATAATTGTTTGCTGATTTTGTAAAAATAATTGTTATTATGAAATATTTTATATAAAATTTTATAAGTTTTTTCCTTTTTCTTTTTTTTCTTAATTATATTTGTAGTTTATACTTTGAATAGGTATTTTTATTATTCTTATTATTTTTCTCTTATATATTAATTTAATTAATTTTTATATATTATTAACTTATAATTGTGTTAAATTATGTAGAAAAATATACATGGTTATTATTATTTAAAGTATCATATTAAAATAATATAATTTTAAAAATATATAATTACGTTAAATTATTTAGACAAATGTGTAAAACCCAAAAAAATGGTATTTTTAGAAGTGGTAGTAGTTTAAAAATAGTGAGACTCGGTTATTTTAATATTAAACGGGTTATTTATAAATATTTTTGTTATAAACGAGTTTCATTATTTTAAAACATATCATCCCTCTATAATCTAGAGTTCTTTACCTTCTCTCTAAGAGTTTTAATTCTTGAGTAATCTCTTTGACGATCAGGAGGTGTTTAATCGATCACGGCAAGGTCTACATTTCTAGTCAATCAATTTCTGTTTTAAAGCAAGTAAGTCTCTCATTCCTAATCTATTTTTAGAAGAAATAAGGGTTTCCTACTCATTCTTGGTTAATCTAGAGTTCTAAGGACTCTGTTCGCTTCCAATTTGGTGTTTTGCAAGTTCGTCTAGAGATTCCTTGCATTTCAAGCAATCGGCAGAACGTTCTTTGAGTTGAGCATTTTTCTTGTGAGGTAAGGGAAGTTAGACTTTTTATTATAATTATGTTTGTAGCTTAAGTTAGTATTTCTATGAATGATAAGATGAATTGTATGGAATTGTGTTATTGTTTGAGAATTATGTGGTTTTGAATAAGGATAAATGATAATCTAATGTGTGTATATTGGGATGGTGTGACTTTGATGAATAATACTATTATGATTGAGTGTGATTAAGTTGTTTTGGTATTTGAAACTGAATTCAAAGTGTTTGGGTGAGAAATGGTCATATTATTGAGTTTTAAGGCTAAAAAGGGAGGTTTTGATGGGTGAGTTTGAGAAAGAGAGGTTGAGGTGAGGAAACATCTATTTAGGAGTTGTAATGAGGTAATTTTAGACTAATTAGGAGTGTAGTTGTGAGTGAAATTTGTCATGTAGCAAAAGGAGGATTTATAGTTGATGTTTTCAAGTGTTTTTGGTATAAAACGGAGGTTTTGAATAGTGAGATTTTGAAGTAGTGAGTATAAACTATTTTGGGAGGTTAGAGGTATGTTATTATACCTATAAGGACTTATCTAGGTACTAAAATCAGTAAAATCTGTCATGGAAGTGATAATTGTTTCATAAGTTGAGTTTTTAGTCCATTTTAGAGGTTTTAAGGGTTGGAAATGGAAAGTAGGAGAGTTGGGATGAAACTGAGGTATTGGAGTGTGCTAGCAAGTGTATTTAGACTTGTTTATGTAGGTTGTAAACTGGTATGGAGGTTATAAAGTGTAGATTTGAGTTTGGGTAGCTTATAGGAGTGAATTTGGGTTTTCATAGGTCAATTTGGGTTTTGAGTGGTCAATTTAAGTTAGATGTATGTTTTTAGATGTTTCTCAGTGCCTAAGAGTGTTTAAGAATCATTTAAACTTGTGTAGAGAGTTATCAAATTCAAAATAAGTGAATTTTAGAACATGGTGCAACGTTGAACGCCCTTCAAAGATCCTTGGGCGTCACTTTTGCGAGAAGAACTCGCCTAAGCACCCCTTGAGCACCCCTGTTCCACGAGTCTGGTGCCTAGGATCCCTTTTGGGGCGCTGAGCGCCATTTAAAAACTTTTGTTTTTTTTTTCAGTTTTCGAGATTTCAAATTCAGGGTTCCGGTTATCAGATTTTGACGTTCTTTAGGTCATTTTGGGGGTTTTAGACCCTTCCAGAGTTGTTGGTGAGGGTTTCAAAGTTGTTTTCCGTGTATGGGTCAGCTGTTTCACCAAAACAAGTGCACGAACTGTCATAGCTCGATATTCATACCAATCCGAATAGTCAAGTCAAAGGATTGTCATGCATAAAGTGTTTGGTTGATTTGGTGTGAGATATGTATCATAAAGTAAAATGTTTAATATGTTTTTAATGTATTATGAAAATGTTTTGTATCACTAGCTTACCCTTACTTTTGTCTTTTGCTTGTTCGTTTGTGTTTTTTCTTTTGCGATGATCACTTTAAATGGTGTGAGCTTAGGTAGGACGTCTTTTTAGTCATTCAGTGTGAGGTTGAGAATGAAGCAACAACATAGATAAAATTTTGTTCTCCAAATATAGGATCTTATTCAGTAGTTTATGATAAATTAACATTTATGTAATGTTTTATTTTAGTAGTTTTATTCTATTAATATGATGTTACAAAATGTACATGATTATTATTATTTAAAATATTATTTAATTAGTTTTGATAAAAAAATAAATAAATAAACAATCGCATTAATAACGTATTTAGCTATACATTAATTAATGGAAACTGGGTATATATTTTTTATTATAGCAACGAATTTTATTTCTTAATTATTAAAATGAAAATATTATTTAATTCAAAATTATTTTTTAGTTCATCAATAAAAAATTTATTTTATTATCTATGTTTATTATGTTAACGTGTCCTAAAATTTGATTGGTTAATTATTTTATATTGTTAACTTATGTTATTATTTCTATTTATATTACTGACAAATTTTTAGAAAATTAATTTATTATTTTATTTATATTTATTCAAAACTTATTTATAAATTTAAAAATATTTATTATTTTTTCTTTAATCTTTAAATTTCTTTCAATATAACATGTATTTACTAATATAAGAAAAACACACGATCACGTACAAATTTAAAACTAACTTTTATTATACATAATTATTTTAATATGTAAATGATTTTTTTATTATGAATAATTATTTGGATTTAAAAAAAACAAAATTGAGAAAAAAAATATTAAACAAAAGATCTCCTTTATTAATGATATAAAACTATAAAAACAAATGTTACGAATAAGAGATTATAAAAATAATAATCATAAAAGCAAATCATTTTTATAATTTTACTAGTAAAAACACTTATGCACATTTGTGTTTATTTTTTTAATGATAATAAAAAATAATAAAGTCATAATTCTAAAAGTAAATATAAATATTTTTTATAATTTTATTGTAGATTGTAACATCTCAAAAATATAGTATTAAATTATAAAGGAGCTATCACATGTTTAATAAAATAGAACAGTTAATAAGTCAGAGAGTGAAAGTTTTCATTATAGTTATACAAAACATAACTACAAATTTGACTTTATACAGACCAATTAAAACAAAACTATATGCATATAGTTAATTTATTGAAAACTAGGCATATGTCGTCCCTCCGTCTAAAGCTTGCTCTATGGTCACTTCATAACCTTCTGCTCACACTCATTAAATGATCATAGCCAAGAAAGAAACACAAGAACATACAAACAATGCACAAACAAAAAATGTAAGCTAGAGATACAAAAACAATTCATATAATACATTAACATTTAACTCATAAAAAATAATTCACATATTAGAATCCAAATGTCCTAAACATGTTAAGACCTAGACTGAATTATTCAGATTTAGTATGAATATCGAGTTATGGTAGATTATGTACTTGTGGTAGCCTTTATTGTTTTTCAAAGTTATTACCAATGGATTTCACCCTACCACACTCACAAGGTTAATCTATATCATATGTGCTAATTTTGAAGGCTGGAATGACGACGATGCCTCTTATTTGGAGTGACACGGGTTAGGCCTAGAGGGAGCCCATGGGAGCTATTCCAGCACGTGAAGCTTGGGAGGTGCACACAGCAGCCCATATGATCCAGCAACCTCCAACAAGGACCGCACACAGCAGCAGCTGCTGCCACCCGAGAAGGAAGCATCACGCCCATGTGCAACTGCTTACGGGCTTCAACAATCAACATCCAGTTTTCACAGGTCCAGCTGCAGCCCGAGAATGAAGGGAGGTGTGTGCTTGGAGAGAAATGGAATAGCAGCAGGCCCATGAGCGAATTGGAGTGTCCAGCACGTAGGGCAGCAGCAGGGGAATGAGGAAGAATTCAATTCCTTGATTTAAGAAGCCACCACACACACACACACAAGCAGAAGAAGCACGGTGCATTTTCTTTGCTGACATAGGAAACGCAGCTGAAAGCGGTGATTTATCCATGAGATGTTTCATTTTTTTTCCTATTTCACGCTTCGACTGAGAAGCTTTAATCGCTATACATTGGAATGCATTAGCAGCTTACTCATTTAGTTTATTTTACTGTTCACTCATATATTTTTTTTTGTAAGTGTTGTTTCCGTGAATTAGATGCTTTGATTGATGAGTAAGCGTTGCATATTCTGCTCTTTTGCATGATAACAAAGAGAATTATTTTTTATCATATTTGTTAAAAAAATATAAATAAAATAAGTAACTAATGTGTTAACTATTTAACAATTTGATTAATTTTATTGTAGATAGTTTTTTATTATATACTAGTAAAGGTGTGTTATATTCATGTGTCTCCACTATGAATTTTATAAATTATTATAAAATTTTTAAAAATGGTTATTTAAAGGATAAAAGTAGGAAAAAAAATATATACCAAAAAAAGAGAATTTTCATCCTTTAAAATAGTCCAAATTCATGTGTTATATATACGCACATGTCTTGACTTCTTTTATATAATAATAAATAATAAAATTATAATACCTAAATTAATAGATATTTTCTACTTATTTAAAATATTTAATTTTTTATTTATTAAACATAATTCACACAAGCAATGTTATATTAGTGCATTCTTCAGCTAAAATATTTAGACAAACTAATTACATTGTTCAACAATATGTGGAGGAATATGGAGTAATATAACTCAAATATATACAACAATCATATAAAGGTGTTATCCCTCATTTACTTGAGTCCTCACTATTATTAGTAGGAATGGCAAAAAAGTTTGCACGTGTGGGTATCCGCGAATAAAATTTGTTGCGAATATTTAGTATTTGCGGGCAAGAGGTATTCGTGGGTAATGGGTAACGGGTAATTCAATACTCACTCGTTAACGGGTTAGGTTCAAATATTATACTATCTGACTCGTGGATATCTGCTATCCGTTTAAAAAATAAAATTACAATTTTACCTTTTTATGAAATTAGAAAATAAGTTAAAAAAGTTGTTTTTAATTTTGCCCCTCTGTTATGGTGCAGAGGAAGTAAAGGGAAGAAATCAAATCAAATCAAAAGAGATTTTCCTTTGGGCTCGCTTCTTCTTCTTTCATCTTCTTCTTTCATATTCTTTTTTCATCTTCTTCTTTCTTCTTCTTCTTTCTTCTTCTTCTCTCTCAAACAATAAGGATCATCGTCCTCCACTTTTTCGCCTACCAACAACAAGGATCACCGTCCCTAGCGACGCTGCAAGGACTTCACATTGCTGTTGTCGTAGCGTTACACTAATTTGGCGGTGCCACTTCCTCTTCCCCCATCCAAGGCGTCGCCAGCGGCCAATGACGGAGCCAACCAGCAGCAGTAGGTGATCCCGTTCGCGGAGCTTGAGAGACTGAATCGCATCGGGAGTGGTCAACGACGTGAGGAGACGGTGACGAGAGACAAATCTGAGATGTTTGGTGCAAATTTGAGATGCTTTGTTGCAAATCTGAGATATTTTGTTGCGGATATGAGATGCTTTGGTGCAGATATGAGATTTGGTGCAAATTTGAGTTTGGACAAAATGAACTCAACAATTTTTGAAGTTCCGGTTTCTGAAGTGAAGATTTAAGGTTTATGAATTTTGAAAAAGAAAGGAGAATGGAGTTTGGACCAAAATTTGGGCTTGGAAAAAACGAGTATCCAACGGGTATCTGCGGGTTGGAAAAAATCCGCAGATTTTTTTTATGTGGATACCTGACGAGTAACGGGAGGGGGGAAGGGTGGGAGGTACAATATTTTACATCGGGTCGGGTTCGAGTATCACACTATCCGTACCCGACCCGACCCGTTGCCATCCCTAATTATTAGGTACCTCTAGGTACCCATTTGTAGTATCTATTTATGTAAAATTCATGATCATAGTAGAGCAAACAAACATGCACAACAAAAGTAAGTTAATATACAAAAAAAATAAAGGAATGAAAAATAGTTTATATATATGCTTGGGTGGAAGATTTGGAACATGTAGCAAGTTTAATTGATTTGCAAGATGTAAATTTCATATGTATGGATGAATGTAAGTAAGGGCTGACTTTTTCTGTTTTATCTATGATATCTATATGATTGAATGTTGATTTTGAGTATGAATGAGATGAGTAAAGGGAACTACTATCTCTGATTGTTTTCTGTGTTGGGGATAACATAAAGATAATGAGTTGCAATAATTATATGTTTGGATTAATGATACCTAGCATGTGGAAAACTTGATATTAATGGTATGGAAATGATAACTTGAAATCATTTTATGAATGGTTTGGGGATTTAATATATTTGATGGTTGGGAGTAAGTAGGGGTTGATTTTCCTTATTACAATTGTGGTATCTATATGATTGATTTGAGTAGGAGGTGTGTTGTATGTGGTTAGTAAAGGGAATTGACCTTCTATCTACTTTCTGTATTGTGATGGTATGAACATGATGTATCCATGATGAATATGTGACTATGCTTGGTTAAAATGGTCAATTATGAATGTGGGAAGAGTTGGGAATAGGATTAGTAAGATGATTGACCTTGGTTTTTGTCTATATCGTGTATGATGGATGCTAAATATGATAGATTGTGAGTATGTTGGATTATGAACATGGTGAACTTAAGTATGTTGATATTGGGTTGGAGAAGAAGTTGGGTATAATGTTGAAAAGGATGTTAATCTTAGGTGTTTTTGTTTAAGTTTTGATTATATAACTATAAAGAGTCTTTGGAGAAATTAATTGATGAAAAGGAGATCTTTGAGATGGTTTGTATGTTGTTATGAGGAAACACCTTTAATTAACATGTGGTTACTTGAAAGGTGTTTTTAGAAGTAAATGAATATGAGATTTATGATGTTGGATCATGTTTTTGTTAAAAGTTGTTGGAATAGTCGATTCATAGAAATGATAATCGATTATTTGAGTAATATTAGATTACCATGAAAGGATAATTGATTATCATGCAATGATAATCAATTATCATGTATAATAACCTATTATCATTGGTTGTTTGATGAATTTGATGGTTGAAAATGATAGAATGAAGTTTCGTAGGGTATGAAATGCATGTGGATTATGTATAGAGGATGGTTAGTAATGGTTAATGGATTGTTAACTTATGGATGCATAATGTTGACTAAGATGAGATGTGTACATAGAGAATTAAGTATATTAATACATTTGATTTATATTGTTGTGGCTAACAACTGGTTGATGTAATGTGTTTCTCCAATTGTTATTGGGAGATGAACTTAAGTGACTTTTAATTACATGTTTGGGTTATTGGATTATGATTGAACCTGATTAAGTTATGATTGAGTTATGATTGGGTTGCCTAATGAGATGTATCTTGCCAGTTATTGTTGGGAGATGATTATATGAGGGATCTAATTTTGTGTTGATTGCTAGATCATGATTAAGTATGACTGAGTTGTGATTGTTGATTGAGATAATTGATGAGACAAGTCTCAGTTGATACTAAGAGTTGGTTATGGATGTTTAATATCCAGTGTGTGACTCACCGAAGTTTTTACTTGTAAGCCCTTGAGGAGCAGGGATAACAAGTCCTATGTTGTGAGAGTAGAATGACTCAAACCACTTTGTTTTGATAAGCAAATTGTGTGACGGTAGGATATGCGAGAAGGACATACTTGTTGAGTATTATTAAAGTGACAGTATTACGATATGCTGATTTCATGGAGAAAGTTGAGATGCGTGAATTGTAATGATTGATTGAGTGATGTGGGTGAGTATGATTAGGGCATATATTCATCTAGTGTTTTTTTATTAACTTACCCTTACTTGTTTGTGTTTGTGTTAAAATTGTTTGGAGCGAGGAGTCGTGTTAGGAAAACTTATTGGGGATTTTGAAATGTTTTAGGAAATAAGGTTATTTTCGAATTGTATTTCGAATAAGTTTTTTGTATTGATTTTTTGAATAAAATCTTATTTTTTATAAAGATTTTGAATTCACTGATTAGTGATGGTATCATATGTTCCCATTATTGTCGTAGAAATGGGATCGACCATTGTGGTTATCACCACCCAAAAGAATCTCTTTTTAAAGTTTTTAAAGGACTCTTAATACAGTGGATCCTTTTGCTTCCTTATTAATGAAACCTATGCAGTTGGTTCCTATGGACGCATGTAGTAAAAAAAAAAACATTCAGGAGAAGAGGATAAATACAAGGCTTTGAACAACAATTTAAAAGCTTGGATGTGCATTTGTGTTGGGGCCAGATTGAGAAACCGAAGAACACCCATTGTGAACTCGTTAAACGAGAGTGAGACATGAAGTTGGGTGAAGAGGGCCATGTATACATAGAAAAAGTCATCCTAGTAGCTTTCCTTGCCATGACAAACATAGTCGATGACACATGCTCTTCTTAGGGAGACAATATCTTTTGATGCCTTATGCTCGAATAAGTAGATTCTTTGCAACCATGAGTTGAGTATCTGGACCCACTTGAAATAAAAAAATTGTGTTTGGACCATGGCATCCACCCAATCATACCACTCTCTCCACTTCCATTCAGATTCGGCATGCTACTCTAGAGGATCCACTCTATTCTCTTTGATTATCTCCATACTTACCCCTATACCTAAGGGGGATGCGACATCTTTCACAACGCTTCCCAACACCTGTCACTTTGATTCTCGTACCACACCTAACCCCATTTATCACATCTCCTCATATTTAACAATCCATCACTCAAACCTCTTCGTCACTTTGGGAGGCTATTATACCTATAGGGTTATGACCAAAGATACCAAAGATAACAAATTTTCCTTGCAAAACCACACACTATGATTATCGAATGCCGACACCTTAGCTCAACTGCTAACCAGATACTACACTTTTTGCATGTCTTCAAGACATGAAAAGACTAGAGGACTGGTGTACTGTATGTGGTCGAAGACCCCTCAATCTTATCAACTACAGTCTGTAAAATAAGTTACCTAAGACACTAACAGGATACCGTTTATCGGGTACCTAATACCATATGACTTATAGCTAATAGAACTTACAAGATGACTACCCGATACTTTACGAGGGATGGACTATCTACTGGATACCGAGGATTGTATTCCTGAAGGGATAAGTACAATGTTCACTAGTGGGGGCTGAATATCTGGTACCAAATACTAGTGGGCTACATCCTTTAGGTGAGGATACCGCTTATTAGTACCTACTTCTACTTGCCGAAGACATTCTCACGAGATAACTTAGTAAAAAACAGATGCATTTTTCCACAGGTAAGTTGGCCATTGGACCTTTGGGCCAATGGGCCTAATGAGGACCAATGGTCAGCAAAACATCATTATAAATATTATTTTAATCCTACTTTGACTTCATTTTTGCATTAATCTAGATTTACTAGAATCTTAGACTATAGTATTAACTTGAGCGTTGAAGAATCTTCTGTAAACACCCCCACCATTCAGATGCTTAGAGAATGAGTACAAGATGATGAATTTACAAGGTATGTTCGGTCTTGAGTAGTGCCATCAAAATGGGTTGAAACCCGTGAGCCAACCCGGCTCACCATGGGTTTGAGTCTAGTTAGGTTGGAAAAAATGCGAAAATTTTGATGCGAGCCAATTTTGACCCGACTCACTAAGAACCCGGCTCACACGGGTTGAACCCATGGTGGGTCGGGTTGGCTCACCAACCCACCTATTTTTTTTTTGAAATCAAATTAATTAAATTAATTATTCAAATCCTATTTTTTTTATTGAAATCAAATTAATTAAATTAAGGTTTAATAGATTCGATGGTCCTTATTTGTGCAGTTTTTCGTCAAGTACCCTCTATTTCCATGTTGATCAATCTGGTCCCTATTTTTGAAAAATTCGAACAATTGAGTCCATGCCGTTAACTTCTCTAGACGGAGTCAAAAATTTTGCTTGCTGGCAAGATGAGGTGGCATTTGAAAAGACATGGCACATAAACTAAAAATTAAATAAGAGGTAAAAAATAAACATTTTCTTTTGAAATCTGAAACCCTAGAGTTCCTTCTCCATTACTAAGATTGCAACCTGTTTTGGAGCCACACTGTCACACCCTGCCACAGTATCACGTCCAAAGCCCTAAGGTCGCTCCTTCTTCACCTCTCTCCTCGTTTCAGCTACGTAAAATGAGCTCCTCCGCACGTCACCATTGGCACCATCCTCCACCAGACTTGTATGAAACATTACAGAGCCAAAACCATTACCCCACGATGCAATCCATGATGAAACCGAAAATCGTGATTCACACCAAACTAGCAAACCACTCAAACTCAAATCGATCTCGGGGCGCTTTCAACTCTAATATAGAGAGTTCAATCAAATTTATTTGCGCTAATTCCTATTAACCCTTTTATTCTGAAAACCCCCTCTGTTTTTCTCTTAAAATATTTTAGAGTTAATTGCTTAGTACTATGATGATCAAAATTGTGTATGAATTGGATTTTAACCGTAGTGAATCCTATCCCCACCACCTGCTCTACTAACAAACAACCTATCCCCACCAACTTCAATCTTCTTAATAATCCCTCTATCTGAATCCTCTCTTTTATCCACAAAATTTCTCCTATAAAACCCTTCAGCATCACTCTCATTCTGACTTCTTACGATAATATTTTTCCTTTGTTCGACCTTTGACCAAACCTCCAACCCACCTTCTCTGGACACAAACACCTGCCTCCTGTAACAATGTACCACATTATTCCTCACTTCACCACAACTCACCAAACTAGCATTCTTCTTCTTTAGATAAATCCAAGGATCATCCTTCAAAAACCGCATATCCGCCATAGCTAAATCCCTCGACTTAGAACACAACTTGAACAACAACAATCCCTCAACGTCAACCTCCACGTCAGCAAACGAATCCCTGAATCGGGTCCCACAATCGAACATAGTCGGAAAAACCAAAAGCACCACCGGTCACCGCGCTACCGACAAGAACTCCTATCGCGGGAATCCACGTCACCTTCACGGGAACCATATTCTTCGCCTAGTTCCCAGACTGCCGAGCAAACTGATTCATAGTCTGGGGTCAAACATGGACCTGATAGTGGCAATCTCGGGCCAGACACAACAGATGGAGTCGGTTTCTTCGAGGTGAGTGTAGACAGTGCCGAAGTGAGTGAGGGTTGAGTCGTAGCCGGAGATCTGGCCACCATGGGCAATCCAGACAGCGGCGAAGGAGGAGGGGAGGCCCTCTGAGGCTGGGCAGATTGAGGCAGCGAGGGCCACGAGCTTCTGAAACTAAAAAAATAATTTAAGTCCACGTATTGAAGTGGTTATGTGCCACGTCTTTCGACTTGACACCTCATCTTGCCAGCAAGCAAAATTTTTAATGCCATCCAGAGAAGTTAATGGCATAGACTCAATTGTTCGAATTATTCAAAAACAGGGACCAAATTGATCAATTTGAAAATAGAAGGACCTACTTGACGAAAAAAATGCACAAATAGGGACCACCAAATCTATTAAACCTTAAATTAATTATCCATTCAGGACTCCAATTTAATAGATGAATAATATTATAGATTGGATAATTCAGGAATATAAAATTTGTTTTATCTTGTTTTTAAACCTATCTACAAGCATGACAATTTTATCTTGTGCTATATATTTTTTTTAACGACTATATGTAGTTTCTTGGTCAAACGGTTGTGTATGTCTCATTAAACTAAATTGGCAAAATTTTATGCTTGATAGCTTAGAATATATAACAATATAATTCTTTTGTTTCATTTTCTTTTATATCAATTAGTCCAATTATCATTGTTTCAAATTGATCGATCAAAGTAACATGTTATAAGAATCTCAGAAGAAGAGGGTGAAAAAAGGTTAAATGAGCCAACCTGTTTAACCCATCAACCCGTGGTGGTCGGGTTCAAATTTTTTCGACTCACTAATAAATGAACCGAATTGGATTGACTCACTAAGTGGTCAACCTGTGATGGGTTAGATCGGGTCGGGTCCGGTTACCCGTTTTGACAGTTCTAGTATTGAGAAAACAAAATTTAAATTGTTTCAACCAATCCATAAATTTGTTTTTTCTCCATTCAAACAATCTGTAAATTTCATCCCCTCTCTTCTCTCCACGACAAACTTCTAAAAAAATTAACAATAAGGGTCACCTTTGAAAATAATAATAAAAAAATTACGGTTTGTTCGTAATGGGTACATACGACCATTTGAAGAAATGGTCAAGCATGCGAATGGTAAAGCTCCAAACACAATACTGTGATGCCATTTGTATATGGTACCATCCATTATCCATGGAATTCAGTTATCACGGGTTTTGCAATACATGGTAAGGTTGAAACTGTGTTGGACTAATACATTAGAATCGTACAGATAAAAAACAATTTGGATACAAATGTGAAAAATAGTTAATTATGCATTAGTATATCCAGAAGTGAAAAAAATAATTTTGGATTGTATAAAAAAATAAATCAGAATGTATGCTCCATAATATATGTATTTCAAATTGTATAATATGAAAATATAAATGTATAATAGAATGCATAATTTGAAAATTTTCAATTTATTTTGGATTGATCATATGTTATAGGTGACATTAACTGTCCAATTTATATCATTACATTCTTAGTAAAAAAATAAATTGCATCTTAAATATTAATTCTAACTTTTAACTTTGTAAAAAAAAAAACACGTGACATTGCTTACCCCGTGATGAAGATTTGACGAGCCAAATTACAATCGTGAATTATATTTTGACCTAACGATTGATCTAATAGTTCAGTATGATATACATTTCTTTCACACTCGAAAGAAATGAGCAAAAACTATAAAGTTATAGTGATGGTATGATTGAAAAAAATATAACGAATAAGGAGAAAATAAATTTCAGGAATAAAGAAAATAAGAATGACAAAGAAAAAAAAAATAAAACAAAAAGATTTCTAGAAAAATTCACAAGAGGTTAAAATAAGTAAAACGTACGAAGAAACCCTCCATGTTTGTAAACTTCGGCCATAAAATATTTTTTAATTCTCCTGAAATATTCTACGATCCAAGAATTACGTTAATTTTTTTTTTTTGTTAGAAAGTCATATGAAGAGTTACAAAGGAGCATATGTTACTTTCAAGATTGTGTCGATAATTGTAATTAGTTCACATAAATGACTTTCAATTAACTCATGTCATATGTATTTCTTAAAAGTGTAAAGATGAATTTTCCCTTAATTTTAGGAGTTACCATTTGTCTTTCTCTAATTTTAAAGAACCACCGATGTACTAAGAGATTAACTAGAATTATATAAGTGTTATACATAAATTTGTTGAATTAACATTAACTTAGTAGTTTAATGTTTGCAATTGAATATCCTTATGTTTTGAACACTTGAAAAGTATTTCTTCCTCTTCATAACTGTGACATGCTACTTATAAAAGAGGGTTTAGCCCTCTCGGTTTCGAAGATTGAATTAAATTCTTCTTGAAAAAGTGTTTAAAGTTTTTCTATTCTTGATTGTTATGAATCTTCATGCACTTAGGAATAAGAGACCCAGCACCCCACACAGGCAAACACGCCTGCTTAGCTCGCAAAAGATGTACCAACACTTCTAAGGGACAATCCTCCTTCACAGGATGTATGCTCCTGTCTTACAAAGAATACAACCAAAACTTTCCTCTCTAAGACCCCTCTCCCCTCTTATATACACAACATCCTACCCCAACAACAACCCATTGTCTAACAACTAACTCTGACACCTATTGTTCTGTTTTTTCTGTTTCTCCTAACATAAACTCTTAGGTCCTATCATCCTCCTTAGCTCTAAAGTGTAGGAAGTAATTACAGGTCCAATATAAGTGCGTGGCATGATGCGAATTAACCAGATATCCTGGCTACGCTACTGCCACCCTGCATTTACCATTCAATTTTTTTTCCAATAAAAATATCCATCAGTAGAAGATTTTTCCGTGTATAACAATAAATAGTGTAATACATGATAAAAATAAAAAATCATTTTCGCTACATATCTTGACAATCTTTTTGAGACTACAACAAAAATACATTTCTATTGTGTAATTTGTCATAATTTATCGATATATACACAGTGACGGAGGGTCATTTAAGGGCTTCAATTGCTGCCTGCAATTTCACAAACCAAATATAAAATTTGAGAAAAAAATAATTACTGAAAACATTTTCCTTTCATATTTTATTTGTAATATGGCTAGGAGATTTTACATTATCAAATACAACAAATGATGAATTGAACTATACAAATTTACTATTAAAGATGTGGACATGAAAAGAGAAGACATCTTCGTGAGAAATTAATACCAAAGAACATCTTCCACCACATGAATCTTTGACTGTCAAGCTAAAGTTGCCTTCTTTCCTTTCGAATCTCTTGACTGCAGAAATTATTTGTTAACCAATTATAACAAGGAATAATTATAACAATGATGGTGCTAAGTTTTTATTTTGCATTAGTGACAAGGTTAAAGAGAAAAACATAGATAGCATAATATGATTATTTACCGAATAAAATCGTGGAAATAAGACATTTGCACTTACATATTCGAAAGAAATGAATTACGCCTAGCCATCTAAACCACTTGTGGTTAAGAGTTTACATAGCTTACATGTATAGAATTGTAATTTGGGAAATCAAACAAAAACAACTCCATTAACAGAATTCAGGTCAATATCACACTACGGCTTATCATCTACTTTCACATTTAAACGTTACATCATCATTTTCAGTCACTCAAGATAATTCATGACAGATTTAGTGATTTTAAAATTAATGATGGTTTAGACAAGTATGAAATATTAGAGCCTTTAGGATTAGATTAAATGTTTGTCCCTAAAAAATCTGAGAAGTTCTTGTCATTTTAAAAATCTTGGTTTTAGTTCCTGTCATTAGTATCCAATATTACAAAAATATTGAAGTTATTAACGGTGATGACATCACGCTGACATAATTGAGACTAAAACGAAAACTGACATATACATGGATTAAAAACAAAATAATAAATTTAATGGACTAAATAATAAAATAAAACATGAACTAAAGGAAAAATGTTTAAATATTAATATACTTATCATCTCCACCTATACACCTATCTCTTTTTTCCTTAGATAAACTTCATTCCTTCTATCTGGTCCTAATTGAGGCAGAAAATTATCTAGATTCTAACAGTCTGAACATAATAACTCTAAACTTCATTACTGACAATGAGGTATCTATAAAGACAAAATTGAGTCACATAGATAACAAGTCACTAACCATTTGGAATAGCAAGAGCATAAAGAAGCAATAATATCCTAGATTCCTGTAGTTGGACTGAAAAGTTATATACAATCTAATTGAACAGGAAAGTATTTGAATAAGTGACTATTATAAGTCTAACATGAGTTTGAGGTTCACCTATTTGACATGTAGATTATGAATATAGACACCCGGGATTAAAATTATCACATGGTACTCCAACATTAGCTCATTATGACAAAACTCTGATCCAATACCTAGATACTGGTTGTACTCTTCTCCAATAAGGATTGGAGTTCACTCCGACAAAATACATAGACATTTGATGAAATTAATTATCATGCAAATCCAACTCCAATATGATTGTAGAACAACAAAACAATATTTATGGTATTGTATCTAAGTTTTATGTTGTAATTAGAGAAAATATCTTTAGAATCTTCCTAATTAGAGAAAATAGATCTATAATCTTCTATTTTATTTTGTTTCCCTATTTCCCTTTTTAGGAGAATTAGATTGTTACAAATATAGGATATGAGAATGTATTTTTTATGATTTAGAATAATAAAATCAGTCTTATTTTCTACTTAGTGTGAAAGCTCCTGATCTTGGGGCTCAGTTCCGCTGCATAGTCGCACCACCGCCGTTGTACGACCATTGCCACTGCCGTCGCCGGCGGTTGGGGTCGTTGATAAGGAAGAAAAGTGCGCCCAACACTGGCGACCACAACGCTGAAAGTCGCTTCGGGAGAGAAGCCACCACGCCCCACCACCGTCGTTGGCGCGTGTAGCCCATGTGCCCACCTCCGACGAGACCCACTCGCTACCGCCGCCACAGACAGAGTCGTCAGAGCCTCCCGAGTTTGTTCCTAGGGTCAGTGACGACCTGTTTGGCCTATATTTGAGTAGATATGAGTTTTAAGTTCTGCTCCTTTTCTCGGTGTGACCCACACGCCGTCGTCGTCTTGGAAAAGGTCACCGGAGACTCCTAGGTTCATTCTATGGGATGATTTACAAAGTACTTTTTCATTAAAAAAGGATCTCGAGCGCTTGAAAGCAATGGTTGAATCAATGAGTAAGCCCTCTGAATCATGTACTCTGTCCATAAAAGGTAAGATTTGTCTCAATACTATTGGTCATGTGTCTCAAGGTATTTGGATCCTTGATTTGGGTGCAACTGATCATATGACACCTTTTAGTGTGTCCTTCGACTCATATGGTAAAATAAATAAAGAACTTCTTATTACAGTTGCGAATGGTCAGGGTATACCTATATGCGGCTTTGGAATATAATTTTGGACTCATCTATTGTATTGAAGGATGTTTTACATGTTCCTCAATTAGCCAATAGTCTTATCTCTGTGCAAAAACTCACAAAGGATTTAAATTGTTCAGTTTCATTTTTTCCAACTTATTGTGTTTTTCAGGACTTTGCCATAGGGAAGACAATTTTAACTGCTAAGGAGCAGAGTGGGTTGTATTTTTTAGAGTTTGATGACCAAAGCAACCCAAAAATCATGAGTCAACAAGCTACATCTGAGACGTGGGCAAAATCCCAACTATGGTTACATCATCAAAGGCTTGGGCATCCTTCATTTAGTCTTATCAAGTCCTTGTTTCCCCACTTGTTTACCAAAGAGTCTGTTAGGTCTTTTAATTGTGATATTTGTCAATTGTCAAAACACCATCGTGCATCTTATCCTATTAGTCATAAAAAGAGTATTTCTCCATTTGATTTAATTCACTCTGATGTTTGGGGTCCTGTCATAGATTCTATTTCTGGAGCCAAATGGTTCGTTACCTTTATTAACGACTGTACCTCTGTTACGTGGACATACCTTATGAAAAATAAATCCGAAGTTTTTCAAATTTTTGTTAATTTTTTCTATCGTGTCCAAAATCAATTTGGAAAAAATATCAAAAGAAATAGGTCTGATAATGGTACTGAATATGTGAATCATGAATTTCTCAATTTTTTGTCTCATAATGGTATTGTTCATGAACTAACCTATGTTAATACCCCTCAACAAAATGGGGTTGCAGCAAGAAAGAATCGTCATCTTCTTGAAGTAACTAGAGCTCTTCTTTTTCAAATGTCTATTCCAAAAAATTATTAGGGAGAAGTTGTGTTAACTGCCACATATCTCATCAATAGGTTACCCACTCATATCTTAAATGGCATTAGTCCTATATAGTCTCTATTGTCTTTTGTTCCTTCTTTCCTACTAACAGGTCTACCTAGTCGAGTCTTTGGATGTGTTGTTTTTGTTCACTCTCATCATCCTAACCGTGGTAAATTAGATCCTAGAGCTCTTAAATGCGTCTTTATTAGGTATCCTTCTAATAAAAAAGGGTACAAATGTTATCATCCTCAAAGTCGTCGCGTCTTAATCACCATGGATGTCACCTTTCATGAAACACAATCTTTTTATGTCAGTCCAGCACTTCAGGGAGAGAAAGCACTTGAAGTGGATGAACTCTCCTTCTTGTCATTACCATGTTTGTCTTTACAGGATGCTCAAGACCTGAGCAATGAAGCTACCATAGTCCACAGTGAGGAAGAAGAGGAAGAAGACAATTTTTTTGGCAAAAAATATGAAAGAGAACAACCCACTTCGACTCTCGAGCAAGAAAAATTGTCTAATCCAGAGGTGAGGATCCATGAAGATATCAATGAAGAGGAGGTAAGTATTACTGAGGATTTACCCATTGCATTGAGAAAGGAAAGAAGATCATGTGCTAAATATCCTATTTCTCAGTATGTTTGCACTAACAATCTCTCTGATAAGCACAAAAGTTTTATTGTTGCCATTAATGCCACAAAAATTCCTACCTCAATCCAAGAGGCCATGAAACTTGAACATTGGAATCAAGCCATGAAAGAAGAGATGAATGCATTAGAAAGAAATTCAACTTGGGAGATTTTTGATAAGCCAAGAGACAAGAAGGCAGTAGAGTGTAGATGGATATTCATAGTGAAACATAAGGCAGATGGGACAATAGAAAGATATAAAGCTAGAATGGTAGCAAAAGGATATACCCAAACATATGGGATTGACTATGAGGAGACATTTGCCCCAGTGGCAAAGATGAATACAGTTCGAGTTATTCTCTCTTTAGCTGCTCATTTTGGATGGGACTTACACCAGCGGGATGTGAAGAATGTCTTTCTTCATGGAAATCTAGAAGAGGAAGTGTACATGGAGATTCCCCCAGGCTTTGAAGTGAAAAATGAAAGAAACAAGGTATGCCTCCTGAAGAAAGCATTGTATGGGCTTAAGCAATCCCCTAGAGCATGGTTTGGAAGATTTACAAAAACAATGGTTTCCTTGGGATACAAACAAAGCCAAGGAGATCACACTCTATTCATAAAGCACTCTTCTATAGGTAAAACCAAAGACTAAAACCAACATTCTAAAACTTCAAAAGCAAACTTAAGAAACATTAGGAACTAAATAAAAAATGCTAATACTATTGAGATCAAAAATATATTTAATCATATATTTTTTTTTTCAATTTACATGAAGTTCTTTTTTCCTTTTTCTTCACAAATGAAAAAGCTACAATTGCTATGCAAGCCCTTCGAAATTATAACTGAAGATGGGCAATTACTTTTCACACCTCAATTTTTTTTGAAACACCCACTATGTCCCGTGTAATTTATATTTTGTGCTTCTTTTAGCGGGGTAATCTTGTGAAGTGCTGGTACAGTAGTAATGGTAGAAGTACCAAATGGTTTCAATAGATGCAGGAAACAGTTTGACTCTTCCAGATTAATCAAAGATTCAGCATAATTTGGATTGAAACCATTTGGGCTTTAATCCGGATTAATCAAAGATTGAAATCAATTTCCGGATTCAACAATCCAAAAGTGAGAAAAAAGAGTTAATTCCAGAATAATCAATTCAGAAGAAAAACATTATTCCAGATTATGCAATCCATAATGTATTTCTTGTTTGCACAATCCAAAAATGAAAATTCAATTTCAAATTGTGTAATCCATAATGTATTTATAGATTACACAACCTGAAAGTGAAACAAATTAACTCTAGATTGTGCAATTTAAAATATATTTCTGGATTACACAATTCAAAAGTGAAAAAATTGATTTATTATACAATCCATAATACATTTCTAAATTGCACAATTCAAAATTTTTTACTTCTGCATTGCGCATGAATACTTTTGACATTTATCACAATGTATGGAGGGGCAGGAAGAAAACATGAAGGTGCAGGAAGCAATTGCCCCAAAGACGATATAGTTGTCAATTACCAGAGCTAACTTTTTTACTCAACATCAACCAAAGGTCATGGATATCAATATACCTAACAATCTACAACCAACTACTCATCCACAAAACACAGCGAACACAATTTTGTTAAACTGAATAAATTATAAAAGCAAAACTAATACTAGTTCACGGGAGAGGGGAAAAACCTGGGCAGCAACAGATCTCTTTGAATCCAGGAACTGGTGATATATATTGTAGAGTCTTCTCTTTTCTTCTTCTGAAACAGATGGTCTAGCCTTGGATGTTGTGAACTTTAGAAGAGCATCAGTAATAATGGGTGTTTTTTCCGTCCTTAAACCATCCTCATTGTCCAGAACATCATGAACTGCTGTAAGCTGCGCATCTGAGAGGAGAGCTTGGAGATCAGCTCCACTGAATCCCTCAGTCATATTAGCTATTGTAGTCAAATCAATATCCTTGTCCATTGCCAACTGCAATGATTAGAAAGATTCAGTTTAATTAAATCGAAAAAGGATTTTGTTTGATAAATTATTGATGTTAATTATATGAGGTGAAAGTGTAACTTCCCACTACTAATAGAAGGCATAAGACTAACAATAATCCTCCCTTGTCATAAATATTAAAATTCAAAATTAAGGTAGGTTAATGACTGTTAGAATTATTGGTTAGTGTGTGAGTTGTGTGTGAGCTTAATGGTAGAATAATTACTAAGTCTACCTATGTTAGTGTAGTCAGTAGGACTAAAGTAGGGAGTAGTGTGTTGGATTATCTATAATTATTGTACCTAGCAGTCTAGGACAGTCCCTTGACCTTCCATCTCCCTATTGTATCAACTCTTTATCAATATAAATAGTAGAACATGAGAAGGGTCCATTAAGCCCTTCAGAAATATATTTTCTCTGTTTTTATCTCAAGATGATATCAGAGCAGGTTCTCTGATCCTCTACAAACTGCCTTTACTGTTTGCCGGCGGCCGACCGTTATGGCCGTCAGCGGCCTCCTAAAAGTTTAGTCTTTCAGCCTTTGTGTTTCAGTGGGCAGTCCTGCAATACTTTGCTTTTCTGATAACAGCCACAGAAAGCTGTACTTCCAGACTGGGATTCGAACCCATGCACTTTCATACCACTATCAGAAACTGGTACCTTAAATCAACTGATGCCAAACCATTTGGCACTTTTATTTGGCATTTTCATTGCTTTCAATTCATCTGCATCCAGAATCGGAGACCGATAGTCTCTTCTTCAAACAGGGTACCCTAGAGAGGCCACTGCCTTCACTGTTTTCCACTGTGCACCGCCGCCGGCCACCGTCGCAGTTCCGACTGGTGACCAGCGGATCTTGACCGCCTCCTCGAGCGACGGCCAACCACGTCGGAGTCAGGACCAAACTCCGCTCAACGCGCCTCCACGCGCCGCCTTTCTGCAGCTGAGCTCGGACGCGTGTTTGTCATGCGCCGCCTTCCTGGCGTCGGAATCACACCGCGATGTTGTTGGTCGTGTCGCCGGACCTTCCTCTCTCTGTTCTGACCCTCCATAGCAACCATTGCTGCCATCTTCGTTGTCTTCACAACATCTTCGTCTTCTCACTTCCGCATCGCCGAATCTCGCTCTAGTTTCTTCGTTCTGGTTTAGTCCTTCTGGTTTCTACATTCTGATGTCTGATTTCATCCGTTCCAGAGCAGAATCTGCATTCTGGTTTCTGTCACCACCAATGGGTTCTTCTTCCTTTTCTTGTGTGGCACTGATTGGTCCTTCTTTCATCCGCCGCTTGTGCCACCGTTGCAGTCAGTCACTACCTCCACAGTCAGTTGCCAGTTCTACCTCTTTCGCCTCCAGTTTTTTTCTTCTCCAGAACAGTCAGTTGCCAGATCTTGACGCACACAGTTCATCACTCTGCGGAACAGTTATTTCCTGCAGATTTTTGTTGCTGATCAGGACAGTTAAGTCCTTGCAGATTTGTTGTTAGCCATTGAAGGCTCCCCATCTATTAGTGATGGAAATCCAGTTTCTGCAGTTTGTTGCGGTTTGCCACTGCAGGCCTTAATTTGTTCTTGTAGTTTGATATTGTTTGGTGCTGCAGGACGTCATCCACTTTTAGTGGAAATCTCTTTGGTCGAAGTCATTTATGCGTGTTTATCTTTAGCAACTGTGATGCTTCCAATCCCAATCAACAATTTCACTGTTTCCATCGTTCACAGTGAGGGGGATATGTTTCGAAGACACTGCAAGCCAAGTATGGCAGTTCAAGCCACATAAGTATGGTAGTCCCTGTAGTTTGTAACTTTCAGCCACTACAGGCCCCATCACCCATCAGTCTCAGAGATGGCAGTCCCTGCAGTTTTGTCGCATTTAGCCACTGCAGGCCCCATCCTTACTTGATTTGGGATTTTGTCCTTGCAGATTGTCATTGTCCACCACTGCTCTCCATCATCCACTTTTGAAGTTGAAGTTTCACAAGCTGCTATTAGTTGTTCGTTGACATGTGATAACACACTGCCTCACACTCTTGAAGACAAATCATCTGTTTCAAAATCGAGTTTATTTATTCCAAGCTTGGTTCATACAATTTGTATGATCTAGCTTGAGGGGGAGTGTTAGAATTATTGGTTAGTGTGTGAGTTGTGTGTGAGCTGTGTGTATGAGCTTAATGGTAGAATAATTACTAAGTCTACCTATGTTAATGTAGTCAGTAGGACTAAAGTAGGGAGTAGTGTGTTGGGTTATCTATAATCATTGTACCTAGCAGTCTAGGACAGTCCCTTGACCTTCCATCTCCCTATTGTATCAACTCTTTATTAATATAAATAGTAGAACATGAGAAGGGTCCATTAAGCCCTTCATAAATATTAAAATTCAAAATTAAGGTAGGTTAATGACCAACTTCACATTTTGCGATGTGCACATATCTTATGTGGAATTCAATCTCATCTCATCTGGAGAAGTGAAAGCCAATGAAATTTCCACACAGGAACCTCAATAGGGTTTAACTCTCCATGGCGACTATAGAATTGATTAAAGGATTTAGACCACACATCATTAACGATACAAGTAGGGAAAGAAAGAAACATATAACATAATCCCTAAATTACAGCTACACACTATTTCCCTATTTCCATATATAGGTATTCATATCTTTGACACTCCTCAAGCCTGTGTATTATATGCACCACACTTATTACCAATACATGAGACCCCTTGAGAAATTTAGTGGAGAAATCAGTAAGTTGGTTGTTGGAGCTAACAATGTTGGTGGTGACAGCCACAAGAATGGAGGTCACAAAGTATTTTTCAAGTGAAGTGATTAAAACAAGAGGGAATAAATAAATTTGGTACGAGGGATATACAGTTTGGATATACAGTTTGGATTCAGCAACAAATGAAATATGAATTGTGAAAAAGTTAAGATTCAACCACAAAGGCCTCAGAGAACTAGAATGTATATTTACTTTTTCTTGGTATAGATGCTTGAAGCCAGAATGGAGATTGAGGATTTGATGCTACCAACTTGTACATTGATGATGATGCAAGTGTTGGAGATGTTGATCTTGTGTTTGATGTAGGCTTTGGGTTGTAATATATCGTTTAGATGCCTTCTAAGTAATTACTTATCATTGATCTTGATTTGACTAAGTGGATATTTAGTAAGTGTTTGAACATTGGTTGGAATGTTTAGATTTGTTTTAATGGATTATAGTACTTTTTAATATGTTAAAATGTTTTTAAGTTTTTTAGGTTTGTAAGGAAGAGCATTTTACTCAATTAAAACTTTGTTTTCATATATTAATTTGACTTAAACATTTGCGTGGTTGAATCTGTTTTAACCAATTAAATCGAGCTTTCAATTGATTATAATCACTAAAGCATTTAAATGATTTTAGTGTATTGAAAACATGTTTTAATAAATTAAAATGAACAAACAAGGCTAAGTTCTGTTTTAATGGATTAAAACAGTTTTTAACCCATTTAAACTATTAGCTTTGTAAACAAGTAATCTCTAGCTATCTTCATGCAATCAAATTATGAAAGTTCAAAAACCTTTCTTAAACATAGAGATTAGTCCTGCTACTTGAAAAACAATTCTTGGAGTTTTTTTATCTGGTTCAATGTAATAGATTGAGAAGATCACCATTTCTTTTCTTTACAATATTTTGATTTGAAATTTGTTCAAATGACCTTGTTCCTTAACTCTGTAATTCTGTAGGTGTTTAGTTTTTTTACTAGGGTTGTCAAGGGTGTTATCTTTTGATAGGATTCAGAAGTAGTTTAAGAGATCGTGTAGGACTGAAGATCTTATGGTGTATTAATTGAACTATGTAAGGAAAGAAAGATTTATTTTATTGATAACTATCATACTAATTAGATTCTCACCATCTCTATTTGTAATAATCAACTATTTTTTTTAAATAAGGCAATAAGAATGTGTTGAAATGAATAAGAAAATTCCAAAGATATTTTTTCTAATTACTATAGAGATACTAAAAGTATTTTTATTCTAATTGTTGTAAATAGCAAATTATTAGGAGAAAAATATTCTCTATAGTAACTAGGAAAAAATATCTTCAAAATCTTTCTATTCATTTCAACATATTTTTATTTCCTTATTTTGAAATATTTGAGTATCACAAATAAAGATGATGAAAATGTAATCGATGTGATTGTTATGAATAAAATAATTATTTATTTCCTTACATAGTTCAAGTTCGATCTTGAGAGTCCTATTACCACTGCTTTGCTATCGTAACTCTTGATCTTGAGGGTCCTATTTCCACTACCTTGCTAACCACCACATGCACAGACAAGATCATTGAAACATACTAAGCCCATTCCAAGGGATGGTGACGTCTCATTTGGCTCTAATTTGAATATATCTAAATCTTTTGGTTCTTTTGCCAAATTGGTTCTATTCATTTCATGTCTTTGTTTTGTGATTTTTTTCAATATTTGGTATGAAAACTTATAAAGAGGAACTTGATTGTTTGAGAAGAATGATTGAATCAATAACTACCTCTTCTGGAACATATAATTTGTCCATGAAAGGTAAGAGTATATTTAATATTATTGGCCATTTGTCTCAAGGTCTTTGGATTCTTAATGCAGGAGCAATTGATCACATGCCTCCATTTCCTAAGCTCTTCAATTTGTTTGTCAAAATAACCACAAAACAACTCATTGTATTTGCAAATGGTGATAGTGTACCAACATGTGGGTCTGGGGAATATAACTTCAAAATCATTTATTGTATTAAGCGATGTTTTATTTTCTAGAAATGACTGGCTACAAAAGATTTTATTTGTTCAGTAGCTTTTTTATTATTGGGATTTTCAGGACCTTCCTACAGGAAAAATGATTTCAATTGCTAAGGTGCAGAGTGGGTTGTACCTATTGGAATCCAAGGACCAAAAGAAACTGAAGGTCATAAGCGAGTAAGCAACATTAGAAAGATGGACAAGTTCCCAAATATGGTTTCATCATAGAAGGCTTGTACCTCCCTCATTCAATCTTATCAAGTCCTTGTTCCCTTGTTAGTTTACCAAAGAGTATGTTCAGTTTTCAAATGTGATGTTTTGCTTAACTATTAAAGTATCACCGTGCATCCTATTTCATCTTTAATAAAAAGAGTAATTTTCCATTGAGCTAATTCCCAACAATGTTTGGGGACATGTTTTAGAATCTATTTCGAGAGTAAAACGGTTTGTTACTTTTATTGATGATTGTACTAGTGTTACAAGGACATACATTAGGAAAAGTAATTCTGAAGTCTTCCAAATCTGTTAATTTTTCTCATATTGTCTAGAGTCAATTTGGAAAAAATACATCAAAATAATCAGATGTAGTAGTGGTACTGAATATGTGAATTATGAACTTTCCATATTTTTGTCTCATTGTAGAATTGTTCATGAAGTAATGCGCTTAAAATATTGTCCATAATTCATTACAACTTGATAAGACAAAACATTGAAATTGACAAACACTTTATCAAAGATAATCTTGACAGAGGTTTTGTGGTTACAACCCATGTGCCTACAAGACTTCAAATAGGGGACATTTTCACTAAAGGACTTCCTTAGGGCAAACTCTAGGATTTTGTAGGCAAGTTGGAAATGATTGATATTCATTTACCAACTTGAGGAGTATTGTAAATAATAAATTATTAATAGAATAAAAATATCATCCATATCTCCATAGTGATTAGGAGAAAATATCTTTATAATCTTCATATTCATTTCAAAGTAATTATTTTACTTTAAAGGGTTTGAATGTGAGGACATTTTCACTAAAGGACTTCCTTAGGGCAAACTCTAAGATCTTGTAGGCAAGTTGGAAATGATTGATATCTTTTTACCAACTTGAGGAGTATTGTAAATAATGGATTATTAATAGAATAAAAATATCATCCATATCTCCATAGTGATTAGGAGAAAATATCTTTATAATCTTCATATTCATTTCAAGTAATTATTTTATTTTAAAGGGTTTGAATATTACCAATAGAGGTAATGAGAATGTAATCCGTATGATCGTTATTTATTGAAGATTCCACATCGATTAAAGAAATTGCCAAACTATAGTATATGATAGAAACTGGATTAGAAACTCAAACAGAGAAAACTGAGAATTTCGGATAGAAGTTTCAGAATTATTACACAAACACTTGGGGTGGCCCTTTGAGGGTCCAAAAACCTCCTATTATTCACTCATTTTCCTGTCCTTCCCCCCAAAACACACCTATATATACAAGCTTCCCAAAAACATAACTACTAACAGATTTTAAATCTGTTTTAATTAAAACAAACAACTGTATTTTCCTTTACCCTTATTTCTTCTTTAATAGACCGTTGTAAAAGGAGGTTATGTCCTAACAGTATATAAATGAGCGCAAACCTCACCTTATCAAGACAGTTTTATGAGATTGAGTTAAGTTTAAACTCTCCTTCCTTAACTAAAATAATTCTTTATTTCCTTACATAGTTCAAGTCCCTTTCTCTCTTTAACTGACCAACAATTACTATTATTGACACTAGGAGGATGTAGCAAACCGGTAGGCATCAGATACATGTGATATTTTCTCATGCTTTTGCTAACATTATAACGCTGATTCCATTGCACAATATGAACAGGTAAAACATTCAATCGAAAACATTTATATAAGAACCCCAACAAGATATCATGAGCAATTTGCAAACAAGAAATAAAACATTGACAATACTCATAGGAGTCATGCTAACACATACCTTTCTAGAAAGTACAGCAAGAATTTCCAATCTCTCGTGCCAAGATGGAAAGTCACAGAATAGAAGACGATCTAACCTACCAGGTCTCAACAGTGCAGCATCCAGTAAATCTGGTCTACTGCTTTCCAGGAAAAACAGATATTATAATAGCCAATGATTAATATCCATTTTCCATATGTATCACAAGAAATAGTCAGAACAAACAAGGATCAATAGTAAACTAATCGTAGCCAAATCATTATTACAGCTTAGAAGAGATGCTCGATACATGAAAAATATCTCATATATCAAAATTTATTAGGAGTTAGAATAAGATGCAACAGTTGACATAATTACTGAGCTCAATAAGTAGGAGGATGTAAAAGGGAAAAATTTATTTTGTTGGTAATATTTGATAATTAAGCTTTGCTTTTTGTAAAAGGAAGAATCCTTTGTGAAAGGGAAACTACTGGAGAAGTGTTCTTCCTCCGTTTCTCTTTTCTATCAATAAAATCTTTATTTGATTCATAACATATTGCGGTTGTAGGACTACAAAGTTTAATTCATTCAGCATCCTATTTTATTCTATAAATGCTTGCTGAAAAGTTTATCCAAACTAATCCTAAAGCCTGTACCGGAAATTGTCTACGTAACTAATCTAAACCAAGTATAAGCCAAAAAGCAAATAAACTTTGAATTACAGTCTTCGTTACACTTTACATCCTTTCAGCAAGTCTTTCATCCATGGACACTTTATCACAGTTTTGTTTTACTTTTGACAAATGAAAACATGATTGAGAAACTAACCTTGTTGCAGCAAACACAAATACACCAGTTAAAATCTCAACACCATCTAACTCGGTCAAAAACTGAAAATTGAAACAACTGAAGTCAGATTTTATTCAGTAAAGTAAAAGTTCAAAAGCAACAAATATTTACTGACTTGATTCACAACTCGATCAGTTACTCCAGTATTGTCATGCCCTCTCTTGGGGGCAATAGAATCAAATTCATCAAAAAAAAGTAGACATGGTGCTGCAGCTGCTGCTTTAGAGAAAATATCCCTAACCTGAAACCAGCATTCAACACCCAGACCTAGTATGCAAAATCAATAATTTTAATTTGAAAGATTACAATATACTATAGACAACCAAAAAAACATCCTACGTCACCTAATAA
Organism: Vigna reflexopilosa; assembly: GCA_027742785.1. Lineage (NCBI taxonomy): Eukaryota > Viridiplantae > Streptophyta > Magnoliopsida > Fabales > Fabaceae > Vigna > Vigna reflexopilosa. Next base: position 44,607,726 of record CM050911.1, on the reverse strand, counting down.
GAGACATCCATCATCAAATGGCTCACAGTGACAGTATAAAAAGCTAGTTAGCCAATTGAGATGTAATAACCTTCAGAAAAACCTTTCATTTTATGCAGAGAAATTGAGAAAATATAAGGATTAAAAAGCATATAAATAAATTCAAAAATAGCATACACCAATAATAACCCAGAGAAGTTCTTATTGGTCTCTTACAGCTTGTTCAGAAGCACCAATGTATTTGTTTAACAGCTCTGGCCCTTTTACTGATATGAATCGAAGTGAAGAAGCAGCAGCAGCAGCACCAACTATGTGAGTTTTGCCACAACCAGGAGGACCATATAAAAGCACGTTTGACCGCAACCTCAAAGGTGCTTGTGCAAAAATTTTTGGAAACTTTGATGGCAGCTCTATCATCTGAAATAATTTAACCAACAATGTAAGATCATTCAAATGTCTGAGTATAGAGTAAACATACAACAGATGAGAAAAATATTTGTTATTAGGCTGCCTTAATTGTTACTCTATCAACTAGAGATATGACTTACATTAGTTTTATAAGCTTAGGAAGGCCTCACCTTAATAACTAGTTTTGTGGGATTAAATATGTCCTCCAATTGGCTTACGCAAGTATTTTACAAATATAATAATACTACCTGTGGACTTAAATATGAACAAAACTAGCTAATTTTACACTGATTAAGAATATCAGCTATGTTCATTTAATGTTCTTAATTTCAACAAAATAAAGTACATTTTCAACATTATCCTTAGTCATATTTATTGAGATGATGCCCCGATTTAAACATAAGGGTATTTTTGAGATAATATGTTAGGTCCCAGGATGATAAGATAGTTTGGGTTTAGGACCGAACAGTCATGGGTGTAGAGGGTTTCTGTTGTAGAGAGGAATGGGTCAGAGCTGCTATAAATAGAGCTCTTGTAACGCTGAAACGGGCATCGAATATACTTTGTGTACAGTCCGGCTTTTAGCTTGTAGAGAGGGGTTATGCCCTCAGCCAGGGAGGTTATGCTCCCAGCCTATTCTTTGTAAAAATAGTCTCTTTTACTGTGAATAATACAGAAACATCCATTCTTTCATCACTATTTTTATCTTCTGAGAGTGTTCTTGTTAGGTTCCAAACCCAGGAACCTAACATAATAACATTAAATAAGGGAGGAACTGAAAAAATACATTGGAATTTTCTTATATCTAAGTCCCATAAACATAAACTTCTGAGAGAGTTCATTGGAATTTTCTTATATCTAAGTCCCATAAACATGACCTTATTTTTATTTATATTTGAATCCAAAGGGAGGAACTGAAAAATACATGACACATAAAATCTACAGAGAGAACAAGATTCTAATATTTCATTAGGTCAGACCTCCTTAATAGCATTTCGAATGTCAACAAGACCACCCACATCATTCCATCCAGAACGGCCATCATCAGAAGCTGATTTTGTGATATCACGCATTGCAACTGGAAGAAAATCAAGCATTGCCTGAGAGAAATCTTCCCTTAGTATAGCTGGACTCTCACGTACATCAATGGAAGCATTAGATGGCAGAAAACGGCGAACAGCAGAATGAACAGTTCTGTCAACTAATATTTCCTGGAAGGAATGAAATATTAAATATTTGCATACTTGCAGCTCAGACATAGTAATCAACAGTTCATGCATTAATATTATTCAAATTGACAACCAAAGTTCTACATAAGCAAGTGTTGTTCATCAAATGTAAATGATGCTACTAAGATGATAATAATAATAATAATAATAAAATAATAATAATGATTAAGTTTTGTAGGAACACAAGCATCTTTTTATGTTATTCAAGCTATGGTAATGTAATTTTAATTTTCCTTAACTCTAATCTAGATCATATGCTAATGAAATTTGTGGATGAATATTTCAATGAATGTTTCGAGAACAAATGCACCAACACCCCCTTTCTTCCTCTACCACTGATAATAGGGCTTACACCATGACAATGTAATTACAAGAAAATATAACAACCCTAACTCGTAAAAGGGCTTCCGTTAATCCCACAAACTATGCCTTTTTTCTATTCTTGTTTGTCTTAAAAAAACTAACTCGTTAATGATATAAAGAAAGAAATCTGCAGCTGAATGTTTATATCATAAATGCATAGACTTCCTGGTTTTTTTTTCTCTAAATTTCTCTACTCATGCACACTTAAAAAACAGAACCACATGCTATAACATTCACAAAACTGACATATAGTAATTTTTAGACCAGTGAAGCGAAATAAATAACAACTTTCTACACGATAAATCTAAAAGGTAGAATACCAGATCATAACCATCATAACCATCACATTTTACAGCCACGTCAAGCAGGATGTCATCATTGCACTGTAAGTGACGCCTCTGTATTTCATTCTTCAACATAGCCCTGCGCTCAGAGGCTGCAGGAGCATGCAGCTTTATGTGAAAGTCAAATCTTCCTAATAAAAAGTGAATCAAGAAATCAGCTGCCTGAAGATGAGAAATAAAATGGATATAAAAAATGAAAGATAATGGTCAATATTCTGTTCAGATTTACTATAATGTGACAAACATATTACATATAAAATATCAAACCTGAAGAGCTTAAAGATTGTGGTATCTTCTCTAGTGATTGTACGGAAGCTATGAAGGCTATTGGTCCAAATCCACATGACTTTTGCCTCTTCTCCTGTTCAGTGTGCAACAGGAAATAGATTCAAAATGGTATTCAGGAAAGAAAAGTGTGTACTAAATTGATTTAGCAACAAAGAGAAGACAATCTTTTGCGATTAGTATGTGCTTCAGAAAGACTGTTTATTTCTACTAGGTGTAGAATAACTCTAACTTTTATCTAGAGTGTCTTGATGAGGAAAGTAATTGTATTTAGTAAAGTAAGTCCACTTTTAGAAACAATTTTGTAGGAAGTACTGAAAAAAATAAGAGGGCAGTACAAAAAGAAATAGCAAGGCATTCCGGTTGTAAATAATAAATATCTTCAAATATTCAGAAGATCCAAAATTGATTGCTTTCCTTCTTTAGGGACTATTGTTCATGTTAGAAAAGACAATTTCAGTTCAGGAGAAGGTTTGGCAACTTTATTATAGAAGGAAGTTTAAAAATAGAATGTTTATAAATAGACTTTTTGTTTCTTTTGGTGGGATAATCTTGGACTAACAGTTTGTAGTGACTGGGTTATCCAGTAGGAAAGGGGACAACTCCTTTGAGTAATCTGTTTTGCTTCATTTAGTCCAGAAATAAATTCAGGGTTGAACCTTTTTCTAAGTTTTTCTTTTCTTCCTGAAAATCCAACAGTTAGTCTATAATACAAAATAGAATCATGTGAATTGTGTGGCAAAGATTAAAAAGTCACCATTCCCCTTCAACTTCTACTCCCAAAGGTAACAAGTAATGGCAGAGAAGACAGAAAAATGCATCCACAAAGCAAAGCTAGGAAATCTTGTTACTCATTCCAAAGATAGCCCCATGCAAAAGCAATTAGCTAAACATGACAGTGATACCAAAAAAACATAATCATTTCCCTGCCTTGTAGATAGTCCCTTGCCTCATGCATGCAACAGAACAGGAAAATAGGTCTAAATATCAAAGGGTTGTTGGTTTGAAAGATATTGAGAAAAGAGAAACCGAGAAGGCATACAATGAATTTTGTGTTTAGACCACAATGTAACTACTAAATTCATAGGAGAGAACGTAATTACAGAATACTCAATTATCCTTTTATAAATTATTGAGATATTTTAGGAAGTTTTAAATTTTATTCAAGTTTCAGATTTTTATTCCTAATTTTGTATGTTGGTTGTATCTTGGCTTCATTACTAGCATATCAATCCCACAATATCAAGGATTTTTTCCTAGAATAGGTTACTTGTTTCCTAAATTATCCAATCAATATATATATATATATATATATATATATATATATATCAGATATGTACGTAATTAGACTAAATAAGAGATTATTTTCTTCTATTTTTTATATAAACTAGTAACATTAGTATATTGTTGGAGATCTCACACCAAGTATAGTTAAGGCCAAAACATAGTACATTAGTAGATACAAACCTCACCTTCCAAATCAATTATGCAAGGTCAAGCTAGGTTAAAGTCTACTTTGTAAGATAGTATCAAAGTCTATCGGAGTGAAGTCTGTTGGATGTATCAAAGTCTATCTGAGAGATGTCCAATCCTCAATGTCAGGGGGTGTGTGGAAATCCAACATCAACTAATTGCCCTTTTAATTTACTATTTGTTGCCCAATTGACCCAATCTCGTGATATTATTCTCACATTCACTAAAAATAAGGTTAGCTTGCCAGATATCAAGTTAGACAATTGGTCTCGAATGTGACTTACATGGCCTTTACTATCTATATCCATCATCATCAGTATGTGCATCAACGGTTTCTCCAATAATGATTCATGCTCAATTAAGACATCAAGTTAACAAAACTACAAAAGATGGTACCAAGTTTAAAATATTTCTCTACTTTGGATTGTGAGAACATTAATTAGGAAAACAGTCACAACAACGTTACTAAGAGTTTGAGAACCATTGACAATAGTTATGAAAGGCAAGCACAAGAGTGAAAGTACTCAAAGAGTTGGGAGAGATACTGAAATTTTATTATTATTGTTTTTTAAACCCTAATACACCATACTACCTTATTACTCAATAAATCCATTCTTGTGTTGACCATAACCTTCAATGTGCCCCCACTACATCAGGAATAAGGCTCTGGATACCAATTGATACGTATTCAAACCTATAACGAAATAAGCTTTAGAAACCATAGATCTTTATTCCAACAACACACCAGGTTTCCTCCAATGTGGAGAAACCAAACATATACAACTTCTGGTTATTCGAGAAAACCAGGCTCTCCAAATTGATAGGTACTCAAACCTATAACAAAATAAGCTTTAGAAACTGAGATCTTTATTCCAACAACACACCAGGTTTCCTCCAATATGGAGAAACCAAACACATAAAACTTTTGGTTATTTGAGAGAACCAGACTCTCCATTCCTCCTATTCTTTTCAGAATTTACAAAAACAATGAAAAAACTGCTAAAACAACTGTCTACCCAGACTTTATAAAAGTCTGAGACAACAAAACCTACCCACAGACAATTATAACTGTCTGTCCCTTTTATTTCTCCTAATATAAACATTTCCTTTTAACCTATCATCCTAATATCATTAGTCACTACACTTATAGCATCTTAACATATTTACAAAATTGAGAGGGAGGATGCATGTCAAGAAATTGCTCAATTTTTCTACAACAATGCTATTCCATTTAATGTAGCAAAGAGTAAAGAGTTTAGGAGGATGCTTGAGTTGGTTGCCAAACATGGTGCTAGATTTAAGCCACCATCATACCATGAGATTAGGGTGAAATATTTGAAGCAACAGGTTGAAAAGGGCAATCTGATCTTGGAAGAACATAAACTATGTTGGAAGAATAAATGTATGCACAGTAATGACAAATGGATGGACTGATAGAAGGAGAAGAACTATACTTAATTTTTTGTTAAATAGTCCAAAGAGGATTGTCTTTCTGAGGACTATTGATGCTTCTGACATATGCAAGACAACTAAAAAAATTTATAGGATGATGATGATGTTGAGGAGGTTGGGCAAGAGAATGAGATCCAAATTATAACCAATAATACAGCAAATTACAAGACAGTGGGATAATTGTTAATGCAAAAGAGACAAAAGTTATATTGAACACCTTATGCAACACATTGCATTGTGTTGATATTGTTAAGATATAGTTAGTTACAATATCTTATGTTAGTTGCAATATTATGTGTATTTGGGCTTAGCCATTACTTTCGAGGATTATTCTTTATTATAAATATATTATCCTATGTGTATTTTCTACATGAAGGGAATTACCGCTACACCTTGTTTTCACCATTTTAAAACATTGATTTAATGTTGGAATATTGAGAAGAAAATACCACTCCGTCATGAGACAATAGCCAATGGTAAGAAAATCACAATCTAGATCAATTCAAGAATTAGTCTTATTTCCTTGTTGCACAAATTTACTAAAGGGACAAATTTGATAAGACCGACCAATAATCGTTTTGCCACTTCTTATTTTACTTTGGGATTCTTGAATGAAAATAAAGGATCACTTACTAGGATGTTTATATTAAAGGAGTGGTAATCTAGTCAATTTGTAAAGTCTAGAGATGAAGGGTTTGTGGGAAAAATTATATTGGATAAGGGATTTTGGAAAAATATTTTAAATTGCATGAGTCTCTTCCCCAGATTATGGTGTTGCACATGGTGGACTTAGATGACAAACCAATCATGGGATTTATTTATGAAGAAATGGATATTGCTAAAGAGAAGATGCAAAGTCATTCTAAAGATAATAACTAATTACCTTACACTTGTAGTTAATTATCTAATTTAGTTTTTTAGAATCATAGACTTTGTTTTTGGAGATTGATTTATTTATTTTTATCATACTTAGCTATACTCCCCTTTGGGAAATAATCTATCAAAGATGGGACAACCAATTGCACAGGCCATTGCATGCTGCATGCTATTACCTTAATCCCATGTTGCACTGAGTTTAAAGTTGATTATGAGGTGTGTTAGCTTTGTTGCTCAGGGGGAGTCATCTGGATTGGTATGTCGTCTTCGCAAATCCTTATATGGCCTAAAACAGTCTCCTCGGGCCTGGTTTGGTAAATTCAGCTGTGTTGTTCAACAATTTGGTATGTCTCGCAGTGAAGCGGATCATTCAGTGTTCTATCGCCACTCAAGTGCTGGATGTATCTACTTAATAGTGTATGTCGTGACATTGTTCTCACAGGAAGCGACTATCTTGGCATCTCTCAGATGAAACAACACCTTTGTCACCATTTTCAAACCAAAGATCTTGGCAAGCTCCGGTACTTTTTGGGTATTGAAGTAGCACAATCCAATGATGGTATTGTCATATCTCAGAGAAAGTATGCGTTAGACATCTTGGAGGAAACAGGGTTAATGAACTGTAAATCTGTTGAGACACCTATGGATCCTAACATCAAACTCCTACCAAATCAGGGGGAGCCTTTCTCAGATCCTGAACGGTACAGAAGATTAGTTGGTAAATTAAACTATCTTACTGTTACGCGTCCTGACATTTCCTTCCCAGTTAGTGTGGTGAGTCAATTTCTAAACTCCCCATGTGAAGACCATTGGGATGCAGTTGTTCGCATACTGAAGTATATTAAAGGATCACCTGGAAAAGGTTTGCTATATGGTCGTAACAACGATACAAAAATCGTTTGCTATTCAGATGCTGATTGGGCTGGTTCCCCTTCTGATAGGAGGTCTATTTCTGGATATTGTGTCTCTATTGGTGGCAACCTGATATCTTGGAAAAGTAAGAAGCAAAGTGTTGTGGCAAGGTCCAGCGCAGAAGCAGAATATAGAGCTATGGCATCTGCTACTTGCGAGCTTGTGTGGCTTAAACAATTACTTAGTGAATTGAAATTTGGAGATGTCACTCACATGACACTTATATGTGATAATCAAGCTGCTCTTCATATTAGCTCTAACCCTGTCTTCCATGAGAGAACCAAGCACATTGAAGTTGATTGTTATTTTATTAGAGAAAAAATTATATCCGGAGATATCAAGACTGAGTTCGTTAACTCAAGCAACCAATTGGCAGACATATTTACTAAGTCCTTGCGAGGACCTAGAATTGACTATCTTTGTAACAAGCTTGGAACATATGATTTATATGCTCCAGCTTGAGGGGGAGTGTTAGATATTAGGTTTTGTGTTTATGTTAATTAGGGAAACATAGTCCCTATGCTTATTATGTTATTCTTACATATTCATTTGTATTTGGGCTTAGCCCACATTCTTATTATTATAAATACATTACCCTATGTGTATGCAAAGACACAAGGGAGATTAATCCCAAATATAGTTTTTCACTATATTCAACAAGGTGAAACGTGGAATGTATGATGTTTCGATAGGTTGGTCAGAGACATTGATGAGACATTGGATAGGTTCAAAAGCAAATATAGATTTTTTGGCAAGTCCAGTAGCTCAACGTACAATCAAAACTAAATCCCCATCACAGTGATGGGAATCATATGGTGATGAACATTCAGAATTACAAAGACTTGCTATTTGAGTATGAGTTTGACTTGAAGTTCATCCACTTTTTGAGCATAATTGGAATTGATTTTATAGTTATCTTTTAGGGGCTGTGATAGGTTATAGGGTGATAGGGCATAACAAGTAATGGGTTTAGGTTAGAAGGCAGAGGAATGATATAAATAGGACTGTTATATTGTCAGGAGGGAGTTTGAGTATTCTTTTGTATAGACAGGTCTTGGACCTTGTGAGGGGGATTAGGCCTCCGTTAGTGCTATCAATGTACATTCTTTCAATATCAATACATAAACCATTCCTTTTACAATGTTAATTCTCGATTGTGAGTGTGTGAGTGAATGTTTAGTTAGGTTTCAATCCCTGGAACCTAACAAATTGGTTTGACCTGCCGGATCGAAGTGGGCTGCCAAATCAAGAAGCTGCAGGATCTAGACACTGCCGGAATCGAGTGGGGCTGAAGGAAAATGCGATTGATAAAATGAAGGAGCAGACAAGGGCGCTGCGACCAGATTATGCAGCAATATGCCAAGATTACACAGCAATACGCCAAGATTTGCAAGAAATTATAAGGATGTTGGGTGGTCAAGGCCACAACCAGGACGGCCAACATTGGGACTGGCGAGAGGAAGAGGAAGGGGAGAGAGGGGATGGACGCCATGAAGTGCAATCCAACGGGAAGAAGAGAGTAGATTTACCCGTTTTCGAAGGGTTTGATCCTATGGGGTGGATTGCTAGGGCGGAGACAGTTTTTGAGACCCAGGGGGTGATAGAGGAAGAAAAAGTGCGCCGGGCATAGAGTAGCATGGAGGGAAGTGCTGGGTATTGGGTCCAGGCCTGGAAGGCTAAAGCCAAGAATCGTTCTTGGGACGAACTGAAGGGGGCAATGGTGTGGCGATTTGGAGAACGGAACAGGGGCACAACCGTTGAAGAGGTGGCGCGCCAGGTAGGGGGACTGCCTAAACCATTTGGAGGGCAAAAAGAAATGAAGATTTACGACGATGACGTCCTCGATGCTTCAAGTTCGGCTGGTGCGTTTCGTTGCACGCGCTCCCTAGAGGCTCCAGATTGGAGCATCATCGAATCACTCATTCTGGTGAACAAAATCGCAGCGGTGGAAGCCGACTGCTCCGTCGCACTCTCCTCCTACCAGCAGTGGAACATCATCGCCCAGAACTGCGTGGCCTTGGACGTGCAGCGCAACCTTATGCAGTGTCGTCGCAAGTGGCATGCGTTGCTCTCTGACTACGACTGCTTCAAGAGAACAGCCACCACTGGAGGCAAGTTGTCACCGAATTTCGATTACCAATTGTTTGAGACAGTCAAACGCGTGGTGAGGGCACGTGAGGAGTGGGGCATGGCTGATACCGAGAGCGACACCGAAGCGGGGAACGATGCGCATAACGCCACCGTGGAAATTGGGTACAAAAGAAACGGGCAACGAAGTAAGTTCAGACACCGCATTCAAAAGCCCAAACTTGAACAAAGGCACGAGGACAACCATAAAGAAGAGCATGAGGAAAGACCATTTTTATCATGGGTGAAAAGAGAAGAGGTTGAGCACAAAGTGGAGAGTGTTGAAGAGAATACTAATAAGAGTAGCAATGAAGGGGTTGCGGAGCAAGCGATTAGTGGTGTTGAAACAATGAAAGTGGTGGATGTGGCCACCGAGAACCAAGAGGAGCAAAGGGGCCTTACAGATTATGATACACCTGCCAAGGGGAGAGAGCTGCTTGAAGCTTTGAAAGACATTAAAGACCATTTTCTCAAGGCTTATGATGCTGGAAAAAAGATGACCAGAATGCTGAAAGTTAATAGAATCCAAAAAGAATGGAAGATAGTGGAGGAGGATTTGCCACCACCCAAGCCTCTAGACCTGAAGTTACAGGTAGTAGCCAGCAGGTTCTCTTCTTATGATCATAATGCAATGGGCTCAAGCTTCATTGTTCTAACCTTGAGGACAAGGTTGTTTTGAAGTGGGGTGTAATGATAGGTTATAGGGTGATAGGGCATAATGGGTAATGGGTTTAGGTTAGAAGGCAGAGGAATGATACAAATAAGACTCTGTTATATTGTCAGGAGGGAGTTTGAGTATTCTTTTGTATAGACAGGTCTTGGACCTTGTGAGGGGGATTAGGCCTCCGTTAGTGCTATCAGTGTACATTCTTTCAATATCAATACATAAATCATTCTTTTTACAGTGTTAATTCTCGATTGTGAGTGTGTGAGGGATTGTTTAGTTAGGTTTCAATCCCAGGAACCTAACAAGCTATTATGATGTTTAAATAATTTTATAATTATTTAAGTCCATACCAAGAAAAGAAATCAAATTACATTATAAGACCATGAATGATGTGGTCTTTGTGATGGGAAATTCAAGATTGAAGAAGGATGTTAGAAAAACAAAGGACTATAACATTAATGATCTTGCTTCTGATGAAGACAACTTAGTTGAAGTTGGAGAAGATGAAGATGCTAGTAGAGGTGGTGTTGCTACATCTATGGATAATCTAGAGGTTCCTCCAATTCTTTATAATGATGAAGGTCGTGGAGGAGAGGACATTAATGGAAATGAAGATCATGTGGAGGATGACATTGATTATCTCGTATTTGATATTGTTAGATATACTTGAGATTGAAACTGTAAAATAATTTTCGAGGGCTTAAAAAATCCCTCTCACTGTCATTCTATATATAATAAAGTTCTGATACAAAAGTACATGGAAGATTACAAGTTTTCCCCTAGACACCTAGGTACTACTACTATAGATACTAGACACACTACCCTTAAGTAGGCTTAATGATGATACATAGGGTAATTATTCTAACACTCCCCCTCAAGTTGGAGCATAAAAATTGTATGTACCAAGCTTGGAACAAATAAACTCAATCCGAGGACCCCTTAATGACTTGGTCAATACATCTATGAGTTGGTCGTTTGACCCGACAAACTTAGTACATATTTCTTTAGTCAACAACTTTTCGCGAACAAAATGACAATCAATTTCTATATGTTTAATCCTCTCGTGAAACACTGGATTTGATGCAATGTGGAGAGCAGCTTGATTATCGCAATACATCTTCATAGTATGGATGTCACAGAAGTTAAGCTCTTGAAGGAATTGTTTCACCCATATAAGTTCACATGTCAGTGATGTCGTTGCCCTATACTCGGCTTCAGCTCTTGATCGAGCTACTACATTTTGTTTCTTAATTTTCCATGAAATAATGTTTCCTCCCAGAAAAACCCAATATTTGGTAGTAGACCGTCTATCAATAGGCGAACCTGCCCAATCTGCATCACAGTACCAAGAGACCTGAATGCTTCCTTTATCTTCATATAACAATCCTTGCCTGAGAGCCTTTTTGACATACCTTAGAATGCGAATGATAGCATTCCAATGGTCAACACATAGAGCATGCATGAACTAACTAACCACTCCAACTGCAAAAGATAGATCTGGCCTTGTAATAGTGAGATAAATCAGTTTTTCAACTAGCCTCTTATACCTCTCTATATTGGAGAATAATTCACCTTCTTTTGTCCTTAATTTATGGTTTGGGTCCATGGGACTGTCTACCGGTCTGCAATCAATCATGTTTGTTTCTTGTAATATATCAAGAGCATACTTCCTTTGGGAGATTACAACTCCATCTTTTGATTGTGCTACTTCAATGCCTAAGAAGTATTTGAGACTTCCAAGATCCTTAGTTTGAAAATATCTACACAAGTACTCTTTCAGTTAAGATATTTCAACAACATCATTTCCTATAATGACAATATCATCAACATATATTATTAAGTAAACGCATTTCCCAAGAGAAGAATGAAAATAAAATCCAAATGGTCTACTTCACTGCGTTTTAGCCCAAATTTTTGAACAATGGAGCAAAACTTTCCAAACCAAGCACGTGGTGATTGTTTGAGGCCATATATAGATCGATGCAATTTGCATACCATACCAGACTCCCCCTGAGCAACAAACCCAGGAGATTGCTCCATATAAACTTCTTCCTCAAGATCACCATGGAGGAAGGCATTCTTGATATCCAATTGATGAAATGGACAGTGACGAATTGTTGTCATGGCAAAGAAGAGGCGAATAGTAGTTATCTTGGCTACAGGAGAGAAAGTGTCACAATAATGAAAATCATAAACCTAAGTGTAACCTTTTGCAACAAGTCGGGCTTTGAGCCAGTCAATTTCACTGTTAAGGACAACTTTAACTGCATACACTCATCGGCAACCAACTGCCTTTTTGTCGGGGGAAGGGGCATCAGCTCCCAAGTATTAATGTGGTCAAGAGCATGCATTTCTGCAATCATAGTTTGTCGCCAACTAAGATGATCAAGTGATTCTTTCACATTCTTAGGTATAACAACAGAAGACACTGAGGATAAAAGAAAAAAATAGAAGGGCGACGATTGATGATAACTAAGAAAATTATAAATGGGATGAGGGTTTCAAGTGGAACGAGTACCTTTTCTGAGGGCAATGAATCATTTTCTTGGGGAGGTGGACTATCCATTGGGGCCTGTGCGGGAAGATATCAGTATGCGGAGAGACGAGTGCAGGAGGATTTTGATCGAGAATTGGATTAACAAAGAATGTGACATTGCCAGATATGTAATACTTCTTAGTTAAAGGACAGTAACACCGATATCCTTTTTGGAGTCGAGAATAGCCTAAGAACACACATTTGAGAGTGCGAGAGAGTTTGTCTAGTCTTAGAGACATGTCATGAACAAAACATACATAGCCAAACACTCGGGAAGAAGTGTGAAAGAGAGGATCATTGGGAAGCAGAATGGAGAAAGGGACTTTATGATCAAGAGGGGAGGAGGGCATCCTATTAATAAGATAACAAGCAGTTAAGATGCCATCCCCCAATGATAGGCAGGAATATGGGCACCAAGCAAAAGGGTATGGACAGTTTCAACCAAGTGTCTATTTTTCCGTTCTGCTATACCATTTTGTTACGGTATATGAGGACAAGTAGACTGATGTAATATACCATGGGAGCTCAAGATTGCAAAAAAGAAGGATGAGAAATACTCTTTGCCATTATCACTTCTTAAGATTTTGATTACTTTACCAAATTGATTCTTGATTTCATTCAAAAAAGAGTAAAGATGGCTAAAAATTCAGAACGATATTTCATAAGATAAATCCAAGTACATCTTGAATATTCATCAATGAAGGTAACAAAATATCTAAAACAAAAAGAGGAGATACAACTAGATCCCCATATATCAGAATGGATGATTGTAAAACTAGAATTAGATATTGATTGAGACCTTTTAGCAAAAGGTAGATCTAACATGTTTTCCTAATTGACATGACTCACATTCTAAGGTCTGGAGGCCACTAAGTTCATAACACATTTTTTTTAATTTTGTTAGATATTAAATTGTGTTTATGTTAATTAGGGAAACATAGACCCTATGCTTATTATGTTATTTTTACATATTCATTTGTATTTGGGCTTAGCCCACATTCTTATTATTATAAATACATTACCCTATGTGTATGCAAAGACACACAAGGGAGATTTCTCCTCATCTCTTCACTATTTAATATGGTATTTAGAGCTTAAGTTCTGTTCCAGCCTCTTCCACGGTCTCCGGTACTCACTACCGCCGCAGCAGCCGCCATCACCGCCGCCGGAGTTCCAGAATTGACCGGCGACCACTCCATCCGAATCGTCTCTGCCGGGCGACCACCGTGGTCCAAAGATCGCGGTGATCGCAGCACCCACGCGCCGCCGCCAAAGTCGCAGATCCGCCGCTTCCCACAACGCGTGCCGGAGCGTTCCGCCGCCGACCAGCACCGTCGTGATCGCCTCCTCGCCCTCTTTCCGGATCTGTGGTCGTTGTGTCAATCGGAGCACATTGAATTTTTAGGGTTTCTCCCTCTCCATGGCTGCCCAACGTGATGATCGGAGTCTGTCTCGCCAGCCAGGTAAAGGACATCCAAAATGTGACCATTGTGGCAAACTAGGCCACGAAATTGATAGATGTTATGCGCTTCATGGACCTCCTCCTCGACCTATAGCAATGGCTAATTTTGATCCACCTCCCCGATCACCGTCTACAGACCATCCTACTTCATCAAATAGCATAGACAACCCTGCTCTTTCAGGAATTTCTCAGATGGTATGAGGACCGTCAGCACTCTAGTTCCACTACATCTGCTTCTGTTACACTCACAGGTACTCCTTTTGTTGGTCTGACTCACTCTCTCGGATCTTGGGTCCTTGACTCAGGCGCCACCGATCATATCACTGGTAACAAGTCCTTGTTTTCCTCCTTGTCATGTCCGGATAATTTACCTTCGGTAACAATGGTTGATGGGTCTAGAGTCTCTTCTCATGGTATTGGTACTGTTCATATTTTTTCGTCCATATCCATTGATCATGTACTTTATGTCCCTGGGTCTCCTTTTAACTTATTGTCCGTAAGTCGTCTAACTCGTTCCTTTAATTGTGTTATTTCATTTACCAAAGATTTTGTTTGGTTGCAGGACCGGAGTTAAAAAAACATGATTGGCACAGGATGTGAGTCTCATGGCCTATATCATCTCCGCCCTTCTCCACATGCTGGCATAATCATGGAGTCACCATCCCTTCTTCATGCTCAATTAGGTCATCCCAGTCTTGCCAAACTGCAGCAACTTGTTCCTAGTTTGTCAAAATTATCAAGTTTGCCATGTGAGTCTTGTCAGTTAGGTAAACATACTCGTAGTTCCTTTCCTCGTAGTGTTTCACAACGAGCGTCATCCCCCTTTTCATTGGATCATTCTGATATTTGGGGGCCTAGTCGTGTTAAGTCAACTTCAGGATTTCAGTATTTTGTTACCTTTATTGATGACTATTACAGGTGTACTTGGTTGTTTTTAATGAAGAATCGTTCTGAGTTGTTTTCTATTTTCCAAACTTTTTTCAATGAAATAAAAACTCAGTTTGGGGTTTTTATTCGCACTTTACGCAGTGATAATGGCCGTGAATACCTTTCTCAACCATTTAAACATTTTATGGCTTCTCATGGCATTCTCCACAAAACCTCATGTGCCTATACCCCTCAACAAAATGGGGTGGCAGAGAGCAAGAATAGACACCTTATTGAAACAAATCGTACACTTCTAATCCATGGTCAAGTACCCTCGTGTTTTTCGGGTGATGCAGTTCTCACTGCATGTTATCTCATAAACCGCATGCCGTCTTCTGTCCTAGATAACAAAATCCCTCATTCTATCTTATTTCCTCAAGACCCTTTACATCCATTACCTCTTAGAGTTTTTGGGTCTACATGTTTTGTTCATGATTTTAGTCCTAGTCTTGATAAGTTATCTCCTAGATCTCACAAATGTGTCTTCTTAGGATTTCCACGCTCACAAAAGGGCTATAAGTGTTTTTCCCCTTCCCTAAATCGTCATTTCATCTCGGCTGATGTCACTTTTGATGAATCTTCGTTTTACTTTTCACATTTTTCTTCTCGATCTGTACCTCCACCTGCTACTGTTGATATTCCTTTTTTCTGTGATCCTTCTCCTTCTTTAGACTCTCATTCCCCACAGGATCGTCCTTCAACTCCACCCCTTCAGGTTTATAGTCGCCGCAATCATCTCCCTCATGACTCACTTCCAGTGCCGCCTACTGTGTCTCCTCCGGCTCTAGCAAATGAGTATGACCTGCCCATTGCACTCCGTAAAGGTATACGCTCCACTTGTAACCCTTCCCCCATTATACTGTTCTTAGTTACCACAGATTATCTCCATCTTTTTACACATGTCTCTCATCCATTTCTTCTGTGTCAATTCCCAAATCTGAGGGTGATGCCTTAACTCATCCTGGCTGGCGTCAAGCCATGCTGATGA
The DNA here is from genome assembly GCA_027742785.1 of Vigna reflexopilosa. Classification (NCBI taxonomy): domain Eukaryota; kingdom Viridiplantae; phylum Streptophyta; class Magnoliopsida; order Fabales; family Fabaceae; genus Vigna; species Vigna reflexopilosa. The sequence continues at coordinate 44,591,698 of CM050911.1, read as the reverse complement.
ATTAAGTGCTTTACAGAAAAGTGGAACTTGGGAGCTTGTCCAATTACCATCTGGAAAGTCTGTTGTTGGTTGCAGGTGGGTGTATGCTATCAAAGTTGGCCCTGATGGTCCAATTGATCGTTTGAAGGCTCGACTTGTTGTCAAAAGCTACACACAGATTTTTGGTTTGGATTATGGTGATACTTTTTCTACAATGGCAAAAATGACCTCTGTTCGTCTATTCATTGCCATGGCCGCTCTTCGACAATGGCCTCTTTACCAACTTGATGTCAAAAATGCTTTCCTTAATGGTGATTTGCATGAAGAAATTTATATGGAGAAAACCGCCCGGCTTTGCTGCTCAGGGGGAGTCATCTGGATTGGTATGTCGTCTTCGCAAATCCCTATATGGCCTAAACCAGTCTCCTCGGGCCTGGTTTGGTAAATTCAGCTGTGTTGTTCAACAATTTGGTATGTCTCGCAATGAAGCAGATCATTCAGTGTTCTATCACAACTCAAGTGCTGGATGTATCTACTTAATAGTGTATGTCGATGACATTGTTCTCACAGGAAGCGACTACCTTGGCATCTCTCAGATGAAACAACACCTTTGTCACCATTTTCAAACCAAAGATCTTGGCAAACTCCGGTATTTTTTGGGTATTGAAGTAGCACAATCCAATGATGGTATTGTCATATCACAGAGGAAGTATGCGTTAGACATCTTGGAGGAAACAGGGTTAATGAACTGTAAGTCTGTTGAGAGACCTATGGATCCTAATATCAAACTCCTACCAAATCAGGGGGAGCCTTTCTCAGATCATGAACGTTACAAAAGATTAGTTGGTAAATTAAACTATCTTACTGTTACGCATCCTGACATTTTCTTCGCAGTTAGTGTGGTGAGTCAATTTCTAAACTCCTCATGTGAAGACCATTGGGATGCAGTTGTTCGCATACTGAAGTATATTAAAGGATCACCTGGAAAGGTTTGCTATATGGTCCTAACAACGATACAAAAATCGTTTGCTATTCAGATGCTGATTGGGCTGGTTCCCCTTCTGATAGGAGGTCTACTTCTGGATATTGTGTCTCTATTGGTGGCAACCTGATATCTTGGAAAAGTAAGCAAAGTGTTGTGGCAAGGTCTAGCGCAGAAGCAGAATATAGAGCTATGGCATCTGCTACTTGCGAGCTTGTGTGGCTTAAACAATTACTTAGTGAATTGAAATTTGGAGATGTCACTCACATTACACTTATATGTGATAATCAAGCTGCTCTTCATATTAGCTCTAACCCTGTCTTCCATGAGAGAACCAAGCACATTGAAGTTGATTGTCATCTTATTAGAGAAAAAATCATATCCGGAGATATCAAGACTGAGTTCGTTAACTCAAGCAACCAATTGGCAGACATATTTATTAAGTCCTTGCGAGGACCTAGAATTGACTTTCTTTGTAACAAGCTTGGAACATATGATTTATATGCTCCAGCTTGAGGGGGAGTGTTAGATATTAAGTTGTGTTTATGTTAATTAGGGAAACATAAACCCTATGCTTATTATGTTATTTTTACATATTCATTTGTATTTGGGCTTAGCCCACATTCTTATTATTATAAATACATTACCCTATGTGTATGCAAAGACACACAAGGGAGATTTCTCCTCATCTCTTCACTATTTAATAAATTTAAACAAATGAGGATGGCCAAGTTGATTATTTAGCACTTTAGGATTAGGTGCAGCAACACAGGTATAATCCGCCAGCTTCAAAATGGTATAATCCACCAGCTTCATATCCTTCTTCAATCTGTCTCCCCTAACCACGCTCCTGTATAACAAAAGATTTGTGATCAAAGGTTATTGAACAATTTAACACTTTGGTCAACTACCTTAGGGAAATTAAATTAAAAGGACAATTAGGGACAAAAAGGACAAAATTTAGATTTAGGGAGGGAGTTTTAGATTCCTTTTGCAAGGGCTATGAAATGAGGTGTTTCTCGAAAGGAAATGGATGAGAACAAAGAGATATTACCAAAAATGTGATCAGAAGCACCTGAGTCAATTACCCATGAATTTTGACCTTCCATGTTGAGAAATGCATGTTGTTGATGTACTGGGAGATAGAGATGTTTGTGCCAAGCTGTTAGACTTTAACCTTAAATTCTCTTGGTATTCATCCTCGGTGAACTTAGAAGTGGAAGTTTCAGTCTTCTAAATATTGGCGGTTTTGGAAGGGAAACCATGTAAGGAGTAACAATTCTCTTGAGTGTGACACATCCTTTTACAGTATGTGCATTGAGGACGTCCCCGACCTCCTCGTCCTCCTCCTCTAGTGCCACGTCCTCCTCTTCCTCGTGTGGCAACCATGACGGATGGTTCCACTAGTTCATGCGCTTCCTGAGTTTGAGGTATCGGGACACGCAGAAGGTAAGTGATCAATATTTCCATGGAGGGGCCCTCATGGCTGGTCAGAAGTTGATCTCTGGTATGATCAAAATCTGGATGTATGCATGAAGGATCAACACCATGTAATATTTGTCTAGTTTCTTCTTGATATCCTTTAATGAGTCCGCTTCCAAAACCATCGTTAGTTCTTTGACGGCAGATTGGGCTTTAGCCATGAAGGACACCGTATCATGGTCTACCATTTTAAGAGATGTAAGCTTGTTTGCCTTGCCATAGAGACGTTGAATATTGTTGGCATAGATGCTTTGAGCTTTCTTCCGAAAGGAGTGACAAATTTTGAAAGCTCTCATAGATATACAAAGTTTGGGTTCCACTGATTGCCATAATAGAGCATACAACTGGAAATCTACTTGTTTCCACTAATCAGCTTTGTCAGCAGGTACATGGCTGCCATCTTGCTCAAGGTGATCATAATGACCCTAACCAATAAACCACATCTCAACGGCAGCAAACCAAGTTAGGTACCTTTTGCCATTTAACTTTTCAGAAGTGATTGAGGGACTTCGAGAAAATGAAATGGCACTTCCTGACGCCATTTCTGATCTAAGAGATAAAAAAAAAAAACAAAAGAACTCGAAAACCCCTAGGTGACTTTTGAAAGGGTTGCTTCTCGACATTAACGGAACAAGGTTCTAAGGGGTAGAACGGAGAGAGGAGAGACTGGCAATAGCTATGGAGGTGGTGTTGTGGGGTTCTGACAAGCAGACAGTGGTGTATGAGCAACACACGCTTGTTCGCGGTACACAGTGATGCTGCACGTGGTGGCGCGTTGAGGAGAACTAAACTCCGGCACCGGCGGGGTTGGCTGTCGCGCGGAGAGGCGAACCAAATCTGGTGGTCACAGAATGAAACTGTCACGGCGGACGGCGGCAAAGGATGGCGAATAGTGTCAGATGACGTCAAAACGGTAGAGAACAGAGGTTGATGGTGACAAAATGCAGTGGATAGCTACAAACAGTGGCAAAACAATGCTAGACGATGGCGGACAACGGCAAACGGCGTCGGACAGTTGCAGACAGCAACTATAGGTAGGAGACTAGACAGAAACCAGAGCGGGATGTTCTGATACCAACTTGAGATTGAAACTGTAAAATAATTCTCGAGGGCTTGAAAGATACTCTCACTCTCATTCTATATATAAGAAAGTTCTGATAGAAAAGTACATGGAAGATTACGGGTCTGCCCCTAGACACCTAGGTGTAGACCTAGGAACTACTACTATAAATACTAGATACACTACCCTTAAGTAGGCTTAATGATGATACATAGGGTACTGATTATTCTAACAGATATATATTTTTATCTTTATCTTTTATCTTCAATTAGTTTATTATTATTCTTTATTTGTATTTTGGGCTTAGCCCATTTTCCTTCTTTTATAAATACAATATCCTATGTGTATATTCAACACAAGAAAGATTAATCTCATACAAAGTTTTTCCTATATTTAACAGATATGAAAGATTTCCTTGAATAGTTTGTTTGTATTAAACATTTATGAATTGATTAGTTGTTTTATGCATGACAATTTTATGAATTATGAACCTATTTTTAGTTGTGTTATTAACCATTTTATGAATTATGTATGAGATATTTTTATCATTTATATTATTTTTAATTATGCACCTATTTATGATAATAACTGTTCATCTAATCGTAACTCTTACAAGTTGATTTACCATATTTTATCCCCTTTCTGATCCCCTTACAATTCTCAAGTTTAACAACATTGGTGACAAGGAACGATAATATGCATAACATTTCAGAGAAACCGCATTAAGTAACAATTGAGGCATATTTCTTACCCCATATTCATCCATGATGTCAACCAGAAAATCTGTAAGTCCAGCAACAGATATTGGCTGCTGAGATCCTTCAGAGTCAGGGGAAGAAATTATGCTATCAAGATCATCAAAGATAACCACAGAAGGGGCATGATTTACAGCTTCAGTTACATGGTTTGCAAGTTCTTGGCGAATAACTGGGACCTTCTCAAGGGCAAGTTTTGAGCAGGAAATAAAAATTCTGCATAACATTGAAAGCTGAAATTATTAAATCCAAACAGGAGCAATTGAAAATTACAATAATTGGGAAAGTCATAAAGGAACAACTAAATTAGAATTAATATCAATACATGTGTGCAAAGATGTCCTCACGGTTCTCAAGAGATTTTGCCACAGTTCTTGCTAATATAGTTTTTCCAGAGCCCTGGGGAAAATATTTAAATGTCAAATGCATTGATATTTCACTCGTCAGATTGGTAACCTTTTTTTGTGGCCAGATCAACAATATGAAGTAGATATGAAAGATTCACTAAGCATAATGTGAAATCTCAATATGAAGAGCTAGATTCTCAACTTAAAGACAAGCAAAGCAGGCAGTATTTTCGTGCTGTGATATGAAGCAACTCTAAAACAAACTTCAGCCAATTTGAGGGAGTTGAGTAGGACTCACTTCATGAAGAAACTAAAACCAAGCCAAAAGAGAAAGGTTTACACAAATTGAAAATGAATTTGCATTACTCGTTGAAGTACAAGAACAGGTATTTATACAAACTCAGTAACTTACAAAAGAAAAAAGATTTCTTGGTACGTTTTGCAATTTAGTTTTTATTGGTATCAGGTAATTACTCCTTAGCGCTTTTACAGCTACCACATCTTTAATCAGTCAAGTTATCAATATATCCTAAATTGAAAATACACTTTAGCCAAAATTGATAGCAAGCAATGAAATTGAAAAATGGAGTCACAGGATATGATAAAATTATAATATATAAATGAATACAAATCTGACTTTAAAAAATGTTTTATAAGATTAAATTCAACTAAAAATCCACTTTCTAAAGCCATATATGTTTTATATTGAACTTCCGAAGGTTTATGTTGTACTCACAGGTGGTCCATATATGAGAACATGTCCAGGGAGTGGTAAGTTGTGTGTGTCAAACCACAAACCAGATGCAGAACCTAACAATATCAACATTCCTGCAGTCAGCAAAAGCAGCAAATTAAGCCAAAGGGCATCTCAGTGCCAAAGAATGCATGATATTTAAGTGAATAAAATTCAAATTAATGAGCAGCAGCATCAAGGAGGAAAACAGATGAATACCAGCATACCTCAAACCAAATTCTAACAAACCATCCATATTAACAGTCCAAAGTAACTAGGAAAAAATAGGGAATCTTACGCAACAAATAAGTTCAACAGATAAAACAGGTAGAACAGGATTAAGAACCATCGAGCTCAATTAAAAATCAAATTCTCACGGATATTATTGACATGAAATCTCTCTAAATAACTTCCTCCAGTATCCTTCCCAACCAATCATAACAACATATGCAAAGGTTATGGTCATGTTTAATTTTTATATACAAACATTTTTTGTATCCTTTATTGCCAAGGTTATATCTTTTGTACATATCATTTGGACATTTTCCTACTTGGCTTGGTACATCTATTAACAACAATGATCATGAAGGATCATTTAAAATTTTATTGGGAAAAAAATGCCATGAGAACAATCAATTGAAAAAGTAACAGACACTTAACCCCTCCACCTCCCCTTCCCAAAATAGACCTACTGTTGATAACATCATCCGCAGTTTTCTCCATCCAGCCAAGCGGAGATAGATTTGAACTAATGTGGTCTTCAGGGGTTCTCTCTTCTATAGAAACAATAGACACAGGATCACACAATTTCATCCTTTCGAAAACCTTCAGGTCCACAATACTAATGTTATCAAGTTCTCCACCAAGAGCAACTTCATACGCACTAAGTTTCCCATTATGCAGATATTCTTCACCAAATGTCAATAAAAACAACATTTCAGCTTCATTGCCACTGTTCTCTGAAGGACTATAGGCAAACTGAGCCTTCTCATTACTCCCAAGCTTGTAACAACTTACTTCAAAATGAAGCAAGGTTTTATCACCCATAATCAAGGAACTAACCTCCATACCTGAAATGGAAGTAATTGCCTTAATTTGTGTAATATACCATAGTCTTACAAGATTCTGTAATTCCCTTGGATTCTGAGATTGATTTGTAGTCTCTTCCTCTGCTTTGTGATTGGATTCTTCAGAGACAGCTTCTAGAAGTTTATTTTGGATTGACCAATCTATAGTATCCACAAAGAAACCTGATGTAGCTTTCGCTTGGACTTTTTTATCAATGTGATGATTGTGGCCATGAGAAACTTCTAGACCATCTTTCTCAACAGGATTCTCCTGCCCTAGTAGTTTGAATTTACACGGAAAAAGAGAGGTTGAAGGAATATTTTTTTCCAAAATAGTATTGCATGCCTTCAAATAAACCCCTATTCAATCACAAAGGCAATATTCTTGTTAAAATCAGATATAAAAAATAAAGGTAAATTTTCAACTGATATCTACATTGAACACGACAGTAAAAATTCTCAGAGATAGTAAGCTTAATATCGTTGGAAAATCTATAATTATACTCTTGCTAAAACCAACAAATCCACAAAAAAGGAGCAAACCTCCATAGATCCTTCCACTGTAATTTTCTTCAAATGCCACATTTTAAGTTTATGTACCTGGGCTAACCCACGGTTTTTCAAAATAAAAAACAGCTTATTCCTTAATCAATGCGTGACAGCTTGATGCACAGTCAAAATGCAATTAGAGACTGCTTGTCTCCTAACTATAGAAATAGATAACCTAACACCAAACATGAAATACATTTTATAATAATTCTAGGTGCAATATTCCACACAATTAAATTCATGAGAAAATAACCTGCAATTGATTGCTAAATACAAAGGATCAGGTAAGATGGATATTAGGATAAATTGACATACATGAACGTAGGCTAGCTCTCAAATAAAGGCGAAGAGACTTAGCTACCATCACATGTCCTTCACCCACAGATTCTGAAATCATCAACTGAACAATTGCTTGTCGATATTCTGTCTTGTCAATATTTACATTTTCAACTTCATTAGTAGTTGAACCACCTCTGTTTTTCATAATATTAGTTCTTGAAATATTAACATTCTCCTTGGAAACTCTGGGTACTATCAAAACCAACTGAAGCATGTTGAATGAGTATCTTTTGGCTGTTTCTGGGTGAACAAAAGCAACGGTAGTAAGCCCTACATTGAGATCAACTCCTTTGACATGAGTACTGGTACTACATAATCCTTTTGGATCTTGTAAACGAAGCAGCATCTTAGAAGTGTGTTCTTTATTAAAGGAGTCTTGGCGTGAATCTCCTGCTGAATCCAAACTTTTTTTGCGACTTTTTGGAGCAACAGCAACTTTAGTTCCTCCCATTAATTGCACTGACAAAGTCTCAGGAGTTAGATTGATGATAATCAAAAGAAACTTGTTTACATTAGAACAGTAAGAATCCACTGAATAAGAGAATAATAAATAATTAGGTATATTACCACCTATTGAATTTTTAGGAACAAAGGCAGTTCTTAACAGAGATAAAAACAGAGATACAAAACTAATAAAATACTGAGAATGCAACTTAATCTAAATACACTAAGAAAATAACAAACTAAGATATCAGCTTTTGTGATTCTAGCCACTAGCTTAGCAAAAAATTGGGGAATACTTAATCCACTAACAACAAATTGAAATGGAATAAATTTGGCATACTTAAAACTGAAACAAATCTGGAAAGTTCCTAAAAATACACAACATCTAAAGGTGCGTTCTCAACATATAACACTATAGACAAACAGATAGCACTAATAATACATTCGATGAAGCACACACTTGGCCATCTCCATGATTGATCTATTTATCCTTTCATTCACTCCATTTTGTTGAGGAGTGTATGGAGCCAACAACTTATGCTTAATCCCAACTTCATCACAAAATTGTTGAAATTGATTAGCTATATACTCCTTTCCATTGTCTAACCTTTAGAATTTGAATACAGCAATTGCTTTGATTTTCTACATGTGCTTTGAATTTCCAGAATACTGCAGCTACTTCTGATTTGAATTTAAGAAAATAAATCCAGCACATTCTTGTTATTGTGTACACTGCAGCTACTTCCTTTTAGTGATGGAGTTCTTTGTGGTTCACCAGTAGTGTAAACAAGATGCAGTTTCTGACTTGCCCTCCAGCTACTTTCAGGAAATGGTTTCCTTGTTTGCTTCCCAAATTTACAAGCTTTATAGTCAGCTGGCTTTTCTGTAATGGAAGGAATTCCATGGACTAGTTGATTTTTCAGCAAGTAGTTTGTTAATAAGTGGACTTTAAACCTAACTCAACTCCACAAAACCAGCTTGTAAGGTGAGGTTTGCACTCACTTATATATTATAAATTAGTCTTATCTCTAGTCGATGTGGGACTTCTAACACACCCTCCTCACGCCGAGGTATATACATCTCGAGCGAGAGACTAGACATTAATGGGTGGTCCAATAGCGGCCTGATAGGTTTCTGAATGGGAAACCTATCTAAATCTCACTAAACACACACCAATATCTCAAGGTTGATGTCTGGGAATTGTTCTTGGATGGTCAGCACATCCTCCCAGGTTGCTCCTTCCTTCCCCCCTTCCTGCCATTCAACCAAAATCTGTATCATCTAATGATCTCAGTGTTTCTGCCTTCTGTCAAGAATCTTGAGTGGACAGAACATTGGACCATCTGCTTGCAGTTCATCTGGAAAACTCCTCTCAACCTGTTTGGTACCCACTGCTACCTTCAATTGAGACACGTGGAATACAGGATGTCTTCTTGTTGTGTCGGGTAACTGCAGTTTCAAAACAACCTTACCAATCTGCTATATCACCTTAAAAGGCCCAAAGTATATAATTTGGGATGCAACCTTGTTGGCATGGAAGCTTGTCTATGGGGCCTAATTTTTAGATATACCCAGTCATCTACCTTCACCTCTGCTGGTTTCTTCTTCCTATTAGCATATTTGGCCATCAAATCATGTGCCCGTGTGAAATCGAAGTTGCATGAGCGCCTCATCTCTTGTCTGGAGCTCTTGAGCCACGAATTCTACTGCAGTTTCCCCAGGTATGAAACGAGTATGGGCAGGAGGGGCCTTTCCATAAACGGTCTCAAATGGGCTACACTTAGCCGTACCCTGGTAACTAGTACGATCCTAGATTTCCAAAAAGGGATGAAGAAGACTTTATGATTATGGCATGACTATGGAACTCCATGATCCCAGAAATCACTGATACTTGCATGTTTCTTAATTCTGCAAAGGAGATTTGGAATGCAATGGAGCAGACATACTCAAAAGCTAAAGATGTTGCCCAAATATATGATGTAAAGGTGAAGACTGTCGCTACCAAACAAGGAACCAAGACTGTTACAAAGTATGCCAATCAAATCAAATCACTATGGATGGAATTAGACAATTACAGGGTCATCAAAGCCAAGTGCTCAGATGATTCTGCCATGCTCACAGAGTATATTGAGCAAGATAGAGTCTATGATTTCTTGGTGGGACTTAACTCTGATTTTGATAACATGAGAGTCCAGAGTCTTGGAAAAGACAAAGTTCCAGGAATTAATGAAGTGGTAGCTATTGTAAGAAGTGAAGAACGTAGAAGGGGAATAATGCTAGCAACCCCAACCTTGGAAAACTCAACCATGGTAGCAATCGGATTGGCCAAGATGGTTGATCCCCAAATGGGGAGACTCACAAATATTGAAAACAAAAATGAAGGAGTGTTGTGTATCATCTGTAGCAAACCTCGCCACACTCGTGATAAATGTTGGAAGCTACATGGAAAGCCTCCTAGTCGAGATTGGGGATCCCAAAATCGTGAAAAGGAAGATTTCCATAAACGGTCTCAAATGGGCTACACTTGGCCGCACCCTGGTAACTAGTACGATCCCAGATTTCCAAAAAGGGATGAAGAAGACTCTATGTTCATGGCATGCCTATGAAACTCCATGATCCCAGAAATCACTAATACTTGCATGTTTCTTAATTCTGCAAAGGAGATTTGGAATGCAATGAAGCATACATACTCAAAAACTAAAGATGTTGCCCAAATATATGATGTGAAGGTGAAGACTGTCGCTACCAAACAAGGAACCAAGACTGTTACAGAGTATGCCAATCAACTCAAATCACTATGGATGGAATTAGACAATTACAGGGTCATCAAAGCCAAGTGCTCAGATGATTCTGCCATGCTCAAAGAGTATATTGAGTAAGATAGAGTCTATGATTTCTTGGTGGGGCTTAACTCTGATTTTGATAAAGTAAGAGTCCAAATTCTTGGAAAAGACAAAGTTCCAGGAATTAATGAAGTGGTAGCTATGGTAAGAAGTGAAGAACATAGAAGGGGAATAATGCTAGAAACCCCAACCATGGAAAACTCAGCCATGGTAGCAATCGAATCGGCCAAGATGGTTGATCCCCAAATGGGGGGACTAACAAATATGGAAAAGAAAAATGAAGGAGTGTGATGTACCTTCTGTAACAAACCTCGCCACACTCATGATAAATGTTGGAAGCTACATAAAATCGTGAAAAGGAAGATTTCCATTAATGGTCTCAAATGGGCTACACTTGGCCGCACCCTGGTAACTAGTACGATCCAAGATTTCCAAAAAGGGATGAAGAAAACTCTATGATCATGGCATGGCTATGGAACTCCATGATCCCAGAAATAACTAATACTTGCATGTTTCTTAATTCTACAAAGGAGATTTGGAATGCAATGGAGCATACATACTCAAAAACTAAAGATGTTGCCCAAATATATGATGTGAAGGTGAAGATTGTCGCTACCAAACAAGGAACCAAGACTGTTACAGAGTATGCCAATCAACTCAAATCACTATGGATGGAATTAGACAATTACGGGGTCATCAAAGCCAAGTGCTCAGATGATTCTGCCATGCTCAAAGAGTATATTGAGCAAGATAGAGTCTATGATTTCTTGGTGGGGCTTAACTCTGATTTTGATAAAGTAAGAGTCCAGATTCTTGGAAAAGAAAAAAGTTCCAGGAATTAATGAAGTGGTAGCTATGGTAAGAAGTGAAGAACGTAGAAGGGGAATAATGCTAGAAACCCCAACCATGGAAAACTCAGCCATGGTAGCAATCGGATTGGCCAAGATGGTTGATCCCCAAATGGGGGGACTCACAAATATGGAAAAGAAAAATGAAGGAGTGTGGTGTACCTTCTGTGACAAACCTCGCCACACTCGTGATAAATGTTTGAAGCTACATGGAAAGACTCCTAGTCAAGATTGGGGATCCTATAATCGTGAAAAGGAATGGGGAAAAAGAAGCGACAACAGTAGAAAGGGTAGACAAGCACACCTAGGTGCTGCAAAACATGAAGAAAACAGGAGCGGACCAATTCCACTTAACTAGGATGAGGTTTAGCAGATGCGCTCCTTCCTTAACAAGTTGGATAAATCACCAGGTAGTTGTTCTCTAGCACTTTCAGGTACGTTTGGTGAGTTTCCTTCTTTTGGACTTAATGCCTCAGGTAAACACCCTAACCCATATTGGATACTAGATTTTGGGGCTACCAACCATATGACACCCTTATCTAACACTTTCTCCTCTTACACCCCTTGCCCTTGCAACAAGAAAATATCCATAGGTGATGGCTCTCTGATGATTGCAGCAGGTCAAGGAGATGTTCAAATAAGCTCATCTATCACCCTTAAAAATGTCCTTCATATTCCTAAATAATGTTAGTTTAGTCTCCATTAAAAAACTCATACACGATCTCTCATGCAATGTTATTTTTTCTAACAATGATTGTATCATACAGAACCAACAATCGGGGACGACGATTGGACATGCTAGAGACTTGAATGGCTTGTATTACTTGGACAATCCAAATTTGCCATCAGCCCTAGGAAATAGCAACTCTTTTTACTTTGATTCAATAAAATTATTATTCCCTTCCCTTTTTAGCAAATTGGATGTGGCAAGTCTCAATTGTGAAGTGTGAACTTGGTAAGCACAAATGTGTTTCTTTACCAGTTAGTAATAATAACCAGTTAGTAATAATAAGAGCATTTTTCCATTCTATTTAATTCATACTAATGTATGGGGTCCCTCAAATGTCACAAATGTTTTTGGTGCTCGTTGGTTCCTTACCTTTATAGATGACTGTACTCGTGTCACATGGGTTTTCTTACTAAAACAAAAATCTGAAGTAAGCTGTGTGGTTCAAAGTTTTTTTTCAATGGTAAAAAATCAATTTAGTGTTAGCATTAAGAGGATTAGATCTGATTTTCAATCATGGGCATATTTCTTTCTGTCAAAAGGATGGTATCATTCATGAGTCCTCCTGTATCAAAACTCCTGAACAAAATGGGATTGTAGAGAGGAAAAATGGACACCTTATAGACCAAACTAGAGCTCTCCTTTTTCAACATAAGGTTCCTAAAAGTTTTTGGGGAGAGACAGTTCTCACTGCCTATTATCTAATTAATAGACTACCTTCTAGTATTCTTGCTTCGAAAAGCCCTATGGAGGTTCTGTCATCCTTTTATCCTAATGTGTCCACATCTAACCACCTTGTTCCACGTATCTTTGGTTGTCTCTTTTGTCCATGTCCACAATAGTGATAGAGGTAAACTTCATCTGAGAGCCTTAAAATGTGTTTTCATAGGTTACTCATCCACACAAAAGGGATATAAATGCTATCACCAACCATCCAAAAAGTTCTTTGTCTCGAGATGTCACCTTTTTTGAGCACAAAAGTTACTTCTATAAAGATCATCTTCAGGGGGAGACTGCAACAAAGGAAGATGATATCCTTATGCTTCCTGACTTAAGCTTAGGACCAGAAATAGGGACTAAAAGTGTAACAATTGAGAAGAAACTCACTAAATTCACTCAAGATGGGGCTGATGTAAGATTTGGTAAAAATCTGGTTTATACAAGGAAGACAAAGACCATTCCAGAGTCTGTCCATGTTCAACCATCCAACCCAACATTACATGAGGTAACCATCCCTAATCCTTTAATCTCCAAGGCATCGAACTCTGATTTTCCAAATATACAAGAATCTGAATCCAGTTCAGCATCCCTTTATGAGGACCTAGATATTCCAATTGCCCTTAGGAAAAAGACTAGGAAATGCACTACCAAGCCATTGTACCCTCTAGCTAATTACTTATCCTTTAAAAACTTCTCCCCTACTCATAAAGCCTTCCTCACAAACCTAAACACCACAACCACACCTACCTCTTTATATGAGGCATTAGGTGATAAAAAATGGAAACAAGCTATGAACATGGAAATGGAAGCACTATAAAAGAATACTACTTGGTATTTGGTGGATCTCCCGAATGGAAAAATACCAATAGGGTGCAAGTGGGTATATACTATAAAATACAAGGCTAATGGGTCTATTGAGAGGTACAAAGCAAGGTTAGTGGCTAAGGGATTCACTCAAGCCTATGGAGTGGATTATATGGAAACTTTTGCTCCAGTGGCAAAAATGAATACAGTTAGGGTGATATTATCCCTAGCAGCTAATTATGGTTGGAACTTGCAACAATTTGATGTTAAAAAAGCCTTCCTTCATGGAGAAATTGAAGAGGAAATTTACATGGAATTGCCCCCTGGATATGAGGGAAAAACAGCTACCAATATTGTTTGCAAGCTAAAAAAGGCATTGTATGGGTTGAAACAATCACCACGAGCGTGGTTTGGAAGGTTTACTAAAGTTATGATAGGTCTGGGCTTTAAACAAAGTCAAGGAGACCACACTTTGTTCATTAAACACTCTAAATCAGGGAGAGTTACAGTGCTATTGGTTTATGTTGATGATATTATAGTAACAGGTGATGATGAGGAAGAGCAACAGCTGTTAGGCCAACATCTAGCCAAGGAAATTGAAATTAAGACCTTGCGAAAATTGAAATATTTCTTAGGGATTGAAGTGACCCATTCTAAAAAGCGAATATTTATATCTCAACAAAAATACATCACAAATTTGTTGAAAGAAATTGGGAAGACAGCATGCAAGCCTGCGAGTACACCATTGATCCAAACATGAAATTGGGGAATGTAGAAGAAGGTACTGCAGTTGACAAGGAAATGTATCAGAGGTTAGTTGGTAGACTAATTTATTCATCTCACACTAGGCCTGATGTTGCATTTGCTGTAAACCTTGTTAGCCAGTTCATGCACCAAGCTAAGGAGGTTCACTTACAAGTTGCACTAAGAATTGTGCAATATTTGAAGGGAACCCCAGGCAGGAGAATTTTGTTTGAACGAAATGGGAATGTAAGTGTGGAATCATATACAGATGCAGACTATGCAGGCTCAATTGTGGACAGGAGGTCAACTACGGGGTATTGCACTTTCCTTGCTGGAAATCTTGTGACTTGGAAGAGTAAAAAAAAAATGTGGTAGCCAGGTCCAGTGCTGAAGCAGAATTCAGGCCAATGGCACAAGGAATATGCGAACTACTATGGTTAAAGATCATCTTGGAGGACTAAAGAATAAAGTCAGATGAATCAATGAGACTTTATTGTGATAACAAATCTGTCATTAGCATAGCTCATAATCCAGTGCAGTATGATAGAACCAAACATATCGAGATCAATAGGCATTTTATCAAAGAAAAATTAGATAGTGGTCTAATCTGTACTCCATATGTCTTAACAGTAACAACTTCGAAAGTATTGTTTCCAAGCTGGGAATGGAAAATACCTTGATGGGAGTGCTAGAATCTTTTTAGCTGTATTATTTCTATTAAAGTCTTTGCTTTTATTAATTATATTTCTTCCTTATTTAGGAGATTATAATTACCAGGTATGATTAAGATATCCCTGAAATATAGGGATTCTTTCTTAGGAGCTATTATTATACTTCTTAAAATAGCTTTCTAGCATTGTATATATTGATTTGTAATCTCAGAATAATAATATATACGTTTTACCCTAAATTATGAGATAAATCATCCCATATTTCTTTAGCAAAAGAATGAAACATATAAATTCTACATATCTCAGGAATCATGGATTGCCACATCCAAGTCATAATTAGTGAATCTTCATTGTCCCAAATTGGAAAATGAGTGTCGTTAGGTCCTGGTCCCCCTCCATCTATGTGATTAAGTCTTGAATGACCTTTGAGAATCCTTCGAATAAACTGGCTCCATGGTAAGAAATTCCGACCATCTAACCGACAGGTATCCCCTATATTTGGTAGGTCATTAAGACCCAAAGGAATCATTTTTATTTCAGACATCACGTAGAACACAATAAGGTGTCTCCAGTGACCTTTTATGAGACGACGACGGCATGAGGGTTACACCGACAAAAGGAGAACTTAAAACTCAGATCTATTCAAATATTGGCCAAATGGGACGTCACCGACCCTTGGAACGGACCCAGGAGGCTCCGACAAACCTGTCTGTGGCAGCAGCGGCGAGTCAGTCTCGCTGGAACTAGGCGCATGGGCTGCACACACCGACGACAGTGGATGTTTGGAGGCTTCTTTCCCGGAGCGACTTCTGGTGTTGGGTGCACCGGAATTGGGCGCACCTTTCTGCCCTATCAACAACCCCAGTCGACGACGGCCGCAGATGCGGTGGTCGGACAGCAACGGCGGCGACTACTGTTGCAGCAGAAACGAAGCCCCCAAGATCAGGAGCTCTGACACCAAGTTGAAAAATAAGAATGATTTTATTATTTTCAATCATGTCAATTACATTCTCCTTTGCTCTATTTGTAACAATCTAATCTTCTAAAATAGGGAAATAGGGAAACAAAATAATCTAGAAGATTACATATCTATTTTCTCTAATTAGGAAGATTCTATAGATATCTTTTTTAATTAAGAAGATATTTCCTCTAATTACAACAAGGTATTTCCAGCTTACGGATGAAAAGAAAGCAAAAACTACATTGTCGTTAATGACATTTGCAGCATAGACCAAGCATGTGATGATACCAAAGAACTATATAGACAGAAATAGGTATCATCTTACCCACCACATTCTTCGGATCTACAGACGTCACTTGAAATGTGATGACAGTATGACCATGCAACCACAAAGGAAATCTCATCCCTTCATAGACAATCCTAACCTGCATCAAGCTACCCACATCATTATATAAATGTAATCTCATCCCTTCATAGACAATCCTAACCTGCATCAAGCTACCCACATCATTATATAAATGTAACAGAGAGATCAAATAGATTCATTTCTTCTCAAACTGGTTGATTTCCTTTTCATATAGCCGGTAGAAAAGTGAAGGCAAAAGAATATAGTTTAAATAATAGAAAATATAGGATTTAGATCCATAAAGAAGTTCACCGAAAGAAAATAAAGAAAAGTGGTGGTACACAAAAACCTCTATATATCATACCGCCTTCAGCACCAATTACTTCTCTCTATCTCTCATTTTATCACATGATATCACCTATTATGTCTACTTTCTCTCTCTTTCTAGATGTTAAAGTAGCATTTGGTCTCCAGTAATCTTTCAAAGAAGAAAGGGAGTGTCTATTCCACCCCCATGTCTGTACTGTCACTCCCATTTATCTTTTTTTATGTAAAATATTTTTTTTCTTCTTTATTAATCAAACTAATGCCTAAGACAATTCATAGAAAATTTAACTAAATAGGAATGGCAATGGACACATTAGAGCAGCAACAAACACTCACAATGAGAAAATATATGTCGCGATTATTACAGTGAAGATGGAGACATACCTGACAAAATTCTCAATAGCAACATTCCAATCCATAATTAGGATTTGATAGAATAAATTTATCCATAAAATCTCACAAGAAAATAAAGAAAAATGAAGAAACTTTTCCATTAGATAAAATTAGTTTATGCATAAGTTAACTTGTAAAACTTCTCTCCTATCAGCTTCCCCAAAAATTTATTTATGCATAAAATAATTTTAAATTGTGAGTTTGTTCTACTTCAAAAAAAAATATTTGGATAAACTTCTACTTAGACACTTGTAACAGATAAAATAAGAAAATAAAATGAATTTTCTCAGAAGCTAAATTTAGTTTTAATCATAAGTTAAAACTAAGTTTTCCAGAAGCTTAAATTCGGGAAATTAACTACTGCATAATATAGTTTTAGTTTTAGGAGTTTTAGGTTTAACAAAAACTTATTTCATTTCTCCTTCTCGTATTTGAACTTAAGGATAAATTTATCAAACAGACCCTTAGTTTCTTCTTTTTCTATAAATGTTTATAGATAAGTTTATTCAAACAGACATTTTAGCGTGTTGTGACCTTTTAGTCTTCAAACAAGTACATACAACAGAATTTCAATGTCTACTTTTAAGTTACTTTCGATCGAATTGTACTACGTTGGGGTTAAGCGAGTGTCCAATTGCATTGCGTACCTGGTTGAGGATTATACCCTGGGCTAGGTCGGCGTTGAGCTCCAAGATTTCCCAGTCGTCCTCCGTGTTCGGTTCTATGGTGACGAGAGAAGCGTGCGGCACATTAGGAGCAGCTCTCACTTGAACAATAGCGTGATTCGGCAAGGAAATGCACTCCGCAAATTGAGAAGAAACCTGCACAAGTTATTTTGGATGCTTTATATAGCATTTAAACGGAAAGCGAGTGAGTGAGAAGGTGCAAAAGGGGAAGTTTCGCACCTCTATGGCGGAAGAAGCAGAAGTGGCGCCGGACCAAGAGACGAACCAGGTGTGAGGAGGAGAGCGAAGCTCGAGAGCGAGGATTTGAGGAAGAGGTGTGGAGCGCGTAGACTGAAGAGTTTGGATGAGTGAGAGGGGAAGGGATACGAAACAGAAGTCTATACCTCCCACCACCTTCACCTCGAACTCCATCGGACCGAATGAAATTAGGTAGCCTAAGCACACATATTATTCACTTTCTCATTCTCATACGAACCAGGTTTCATTTTTACTCTACATCTATACAACAATCAGTAAAATTATATTTTTATTTTAAAATATAAAATAATTTATAAAGAATTAAATAAAAAAAACCATAAATATTATGTTTTATTATGTGTATTATAGGTATTGAAAAACATTTTAGTGTTGATGTAAAATTTTCCATCAGTTTAAGCTAAATTATTATATTATTCCTTTACACAATTTTTAAATCATTTATAAATTTATATATATTTCTTTAGTGTCTAAAACTTTTATAAATTTTCAATTTTAATGGAATATATATGGTTTGATTTTATCATTAATTGATTAAGATGATATATATCGTCATGTATTTCTGCATGAAAAAGATAAAACTAAATAATGTAATTAAATTTTAAGATTTTGATTTGAGATTTAAAATCTTTATATTTTATAAGTATTTTTGTATTTTGTCATTATGAGACAGTAAATTTATTAGTGTGATTCCTTAAAATTAGACGTAGATATTAATAATTTAAGGGTTAAATATATTTTTCGTCCTTAAATATTATTGATTTTTAGTTTTAGTCTCTATTCAAAATTTTGATGACTTTTAATTCTCGAAATATCGAAACATGTAATAATAGTTCTAAAAATGGACACTGTCACATTTCATGTTTAATTTGTAGAATGAAATTAAGTGATTGACACGTGTGAATGATTGAAATCACGTTACAAATTAGGATTCGAAACCTTCCCATCGGAGAAAAGTAGTTGCTGGAAACATTGTAATAATATTCTAAAAATCTTTATAATATACATCACAAGAGTTTCTGTTTTTCTCTATAGTTTGTACAAAAATGGATGAAATAGTTTGAAGCGGCACTCTTCAAGAAAGATGAGCAGTACTTAAAATCCATGGATGTCCTGCAACCAAATAAATGGCACATTAATTAATAAAGTAACACAAGAAACATAACTGTTTTTTAAGAACAATTTGAAAGGAATAAACATACTTGATGCTTGATGTGCATATATACGTCTAGAGGGATCTCTACATATCATCTTCCTAAGAAGATCCTTAGCCTGAACAGAAACAGACCTAAAAATTGTGGAAGGAAATCTAAGATTAGCCCTTAAAACAGCTTCAAAAATTTCTGCAGTAGAATCTTCATAGAAGGGTAGAAGGGTGGAATGCCACTCAACATTGTGTAAAGAATAACCCCACAGCTCCAAACATCGACTTAGTCTCTCCCCATGATCACTTTAGGAGCCACGTAATAAGGGGTGCCCACCACGCCGCCCATGGTCACACTTTGAATGAATGACATAGAATTTAACAACGTAAAAAAATTTAAGATTGAAAAATATGATAAAAGATCATTGGAATTGGTTTCTGAGTATCATTTCAGTAACATCATGTACAAAATACATTCTCTGTCAAGCATTCACATAATGATATCTTGTTTTAATTCCTTAAAACAAATTCTAAAATTATCCATTAAATTATTAATTCCTTAATTAATTTAACAGATAATTTTACATTAAGTTCATATGTTTAGAATGACCAAAAGCACAGAAGCTATTCCTAGCGTAGTTACTTTTAGTTTCTTTTCTTACGTTTCTGGTTCTAAAAATACTTTCCAGTACCAAAAGAACTTTTAACAAGATTTATACTTCCGTATAATCAAAAGCAAGTCAAGAAAAGAATAAGAACAGAAACATATATTGAATAGGAAAGTTACATTAATGTATCGTCATACAACCAATTCCAATGAACAAAAAATTTAGCCTATCCTAGACATCACAAACGTACTCATTTCAGCAATTCCTTGCATAATGTGCAGTCTTGATGTCTTGAGAAGTCTCTTGATGGTCTCCTGAACTTCTCCAGAGCGTTCTTCTATTTTTCGTGTGTCAGAAGATAGTTTCTGCCTCTCTGTCACGTCTTTTAAGAGTCACTTAACTTAATTAATTTGCTCAGCGCACAGGTGTGTGTGCACTGTGCGAATTAATTTTAATTCATGCACTCAACTGCTATAATTCGTTAAGCGCACAGTATCTGGTGTGCTATGCGAATTTTCAAATTGTTGTCGTCTTTTAACTGGTGTTATTCGCTCAGCGCACAAGTACTGGTGCGCTGTGCGAATTTCTTGTTGTTGGCTCTGCAAATTTTTCTTTGGTTGTGCGAGAATTGGCTGACATATTCCAAATTATACATCCTTTCCTGAACAATAATTTACGTAACAATCTTCTTCCTATTACAACTTTTCACTGAGTAATAACATGAATAATTACAAGATTAAGATCATTTATAAATGTAAAAATAACTATTTTTCACACTTATCAACTCCCCCAAACTTGATAGAATAACTATTTTTCACAAAAATCACAGAAGAAAATAAACAACACAACAGACATTTGACATTTTGATAGAATGACTTTGCACATTAGAAAAAAATCGCATGCATTCCCAAAGATTCAAACAAATATGACATGGTGTAATACTGACAAAATCACAATTGCATAGAATATGAACAACCAGATCAGAATTTATCATTCCTCGTCACTCAAGTGTTTGTCCTCGCATGATAGTAGAATTGTCATAGAACTTCATCAGCTTTTGCATTTCATTTGATTCACACACTACTGGTTAAGTCAAAAGGTCTTTTCAGGTTATGGCTTGGCTAAGCTAGAAAAAGAATCATGGTTTTTCTTGGATTCAAAGTCACCTGTTAAGAAGAGAACGACTCCAATTCTCAATCCAGTACTAAAATCCCAAAATATATCATCCAACACATACAATTTTCTTTCACTGCTCAACCTTATATTTCAATTTGAGCAACTTTTTTATCATTTTTTTTACTGATCTTTTCTTCTCCCAAATTTGAATTCAACCTTAACCTCACAATTTTATAGTACATGTTCTCTTCTAAGATGTAAAGTAGGATAACATATTAGGTTCAGGGTGAAAGAAAGAAATCAAGGCTCAAACTATTCATTTTTAAAGCTTGGAACCACACTATATCAAAAAAATTTTAAAAAAATCAAATTTCATATTAAAATTTAGAAATTAAAAATATATTTACCTTGATAAACAAACTAATAGATAGGCCAAGTAATAGCTAGCTACATTATGCACCTGTAAACCGTTGTCATCATGTGCCTTTCACCTACTTGAAATAAAGCATCTCTAGAAGGAATGTGGGAATATGATATTTTGACACTTTTCAAAATTTGTATTGCCAACCATTTTCATTAATTTTTATTTAATCATTTAATTTATATTTTAATTAAATATTTTATTATTATATAGAGTTATTAAATCAATATAAGAGAAAATGCGGATTGTGAAAGTAATTTTTTTCCTTTGTAGACTTTAACTTTTTAAGAGCTTTTGAACCAATAACAAAAAAGCCATTACAAACAAAGTTAACTTTTTTACCGCACAAATATTTAAAATTTGACTAAACCTTTTAATTAATATTCTAAAATTTAAATTGTTCACATTTTACATGTAATAATTACATAACATGATTATTCAGTTTTATGTAATATATCAATTCAAAATTAAATTGATAAAAAAATTTGAAAACAAATCACCACTAGGATACGCTATAACTTAGGGTGTGTTTAGTTGGAGGTAATTGAGAGAGAGTGATTGGAGGAGAGTGATTGAGTGGATTTGAGGGTGATTTTTTTTTGTGTTTATTTGAGTGGATTTGAAGGTATTTGAGAGTAAATTTGGGAGTGAAGTTTGTGAGAATTACTGTAGGATTTGATTGATGTGACAGTTTTAAAAAATTTGTTTAATAGGTATAAATTGAAGATGACCAAAATGTCCCTGAGTATAAAGTAATATAAATTGATATTTGTTAATGTTATATTTAATTAAAATAATGTTTATTAAGAGTTAAAATTTTGGAAAAATTATTAAAAATAAATATAATAATTTTATTAAATTATACTTTAGTGAAAAGAATTTTTTTTAATTTAGTACTTGTTTGTGATATAATTTTTTGTAATTAGTATAAATTGATTTGTTATGGAAATGAGATTTATTAAATTTGTAGACTGCCGATATTGAACCAAAGTTATAATTATCCATTACATGAAATAAAAGGTGCAAACATAATCCCCGAGTAAATATAATTGTAATACATCATCATGCAATATAGTGAAGTCAAAGTCAGCAACTTAATCATCTAAATGGTGAAGAATTAAGTTAACATTTTGATTGAGTTGAGCAAATTGTCGGTTCATGTTAAGAGAAAGGTTTGCCAAGTTATCTTCAATACGTTCAACCCGCCCCTGCATTTGTTCCATACCCTGCATTCTGTGTTGCAAGTCTTGTACCCCCTCCCATATTTGAGTCATCATAGTAGGATTTGAAAGATCTGGAGGAGGTTGCACAGGGTTGTCATCATGCTGTGGTTGTTCTTCATCTTCATTATCGCCAACATCATGTTGTCAAACACCGTTGACAGTAACTATATTCAACCTCTTCAAAGAATTAATTGAAAAATGATGTTTGGTCCCAATATGAGTGCTGGCATCGTCATCTACATGCACTCCACAATATTGCATGATTTGGGTGATCAATACACCATATGGTAGGGGTGCGTCACTGTCCTTGCATTTGAGCATATGCTGCATGATGTGATGAGGCCAATTGATAGGTATATTATTTTTAAGCACCCATATCATAAATATATCCTCCTGCAATACCCTTGCAAAATTTGTCTGGGAGATAACATGTGGACAATAACATAATGCAGAAGTCTATCATTAATATTTAAAGAACCAACTGTTCTAACACGTTGACCCTGCATTTCTGGTCTGACCATAGTAGCTAATGCCATCTCCCGATCATAAGGAAAGTCGTCTGGGATAGTCGAATAACACAGCTTTTTACCTTCGTACTTCATATTAACAATATTCAACCAATCGGCAGGTTTCAATTTGATTATTCTCTTGTGGACCTCAGTAATCAAATATCCATTCCCAGAAATCTTGAGATTTGAATAAAAAACTTTGATTAAATCCGGATAAAACGGTGCCTGCAGTGTGAGAAATTCGACAACCCCTTGAAATATAAGATGATGTTGGAAAAATAACCCTGAACCGGCAATTGATTCGAAATTCATTATTTTAGGCACGACAATATTTCTCGTATAAAAATCAGCTGCATAGTTTTCCATCTGCTCGCTATGAGTGAAGAAACGACGCTGATCTAATTGTTCTGCAAGAGATTGTCTGACATGTGCTGCATCTTCTGACTCAGTTTGGGTTTGTTTTCCCTTACACTTTTTCGGGACCTTTTACTTGATGATGACGCCATCTTAGAATTTCTTCAACAAAGCAATAAATGAAAACATATTATTCAATATTATAAACAATAACAACCAATGACAATTAATTACAGCATAAGCATAAACATTCCATATAAAGTTAGGATGGATGGAAATCATAAGTCATCATACATGAAACAACATACATGCAAATCATAAGTCATCATACATGAAACAACATTCATGAAAAACATAAGTCATAATACAAATAGAGAGGTAGATCTCATAACATAATACTAATACAAGTAGTCATATAAGACATCCTAACAATCTCCTCCCGATATCATTTTACACAATTTATTCCACCGCTTATGCGGTGGAAGCCCCATCAGCCTCTTCACACATGTCGGGTTTGCACACAAGAAGTCATAGCATTGCTCCAGCAAAGACTCATCAGGTATGTGCATCCCACCCAACATGTCATAAATGTCAGATTCTGTATATGTGTAGTTCTGCGTCCGACGAAGAACCTCAGTTTGTGAACGTAATATTTCATTCCTCTCTTTCATCATCGAGACTTGATCTACGGCTGCATTAGAAATGACCCCAAAATGCACATTTGAAGAGGTAAGTGCAGTTGTGAAACCCTCCAGACTGGTCGACATCCTTTCAAAATGGGAATCAATTACATCGACTAGGGGTGCCTTTCTCTTGGAGCCTCTAGAGGATGACGTTCCAGCAGATGGAACAGAAGGCACAGACTGAGTGTTCCCGGGACTATATTCATCTACCGAAGGAGGAGGCGATGACGGAGTTGGGTCTCTATACCCCGTCCAGTCAGGCTGCTCAGGAATGTAATCTATGTTCTGATTTAAATCAACACTGACACGAGGGCCAACCCGCTGACGACGTTGACGTGCGGTGCGGACACCACTCCCAGTAGCTCTATCAGCAGCCCATAACTCCATCATCAAATCATAATGTCTTATGCTGGTAACTCTCCACTTTGACGCAGCGGGCCTCGACTGAAACAACATACATGAAATAGTTAGAGGTTATAGTTATGTATTTTAATAATCTACCAAACCTGAATGTTTAAGAAATACCTGAATGAGGTCAGTCCAGACTTCGTCTTCAGCCTCAAACCTCATAGTGATGGCGTTCCATGCAAAACCACTCAATGATCCAAAGAGGTCATGAACCTCACGCCATCTGTCTTTCAATACCTTTTGACGATTTTTTACATTAGTTTTACTGACATGAACATAACCTGAGTTATGAAGGTATTGAACCATATTATTATACGCTTGCGTCATCCAGCTGCCATCTACTCTGTTACCCAAACGATTCTCTTCAATCATTGAATGCAATAGCCTTGCATCCATGTCCTCAGTCCATTTGCAAAACTCTCTCATACCACTGGAAGACTCAGTCGGAGCACCCTTACCCCTGTCCATGATAAACCTATTTGATAAAATCAATTGTAAGAACTGAAGTTCATTTATTCATAAAACCTTGAACATGTCATTTTCAAATAAGAGAGTCATGACAAAATATGAATTACAATAACTATGAATTTTGATAATGTCGCCACATTTCATCCGCTATGGCATCCCTAATAGTACTATCAACCATATTATCATCTTCACGAACTTGAGAGGATGACACATTCTGCTCTTCCCTTTCATTAAACTCATTATCAACCTCATTAAGCAATGGGTCATCCCTATCAACTCCACGGATGAAGTTGTGTAGGATACAACAAGCTAAAATAATATCTGTCATCGTTTCCAATCCATAATGTGGTTCAGTGCCACTTGCAATGATAGGGAACCGTTTCTTCAATACACCAAATGTTCTTTCAATAACATTTCTCAGTGATGAATGTCGATGGTTAAACAGCTCTCTTGCATTTTGTGGTCCTCTGCGTGTAAATTCTTTAAGGTGATATCTGACGCCTCTATATGGTGTCATGATCGTACTTTTCAGCATAAACCCAGCGTCGCCGAGATAGTATTTTCCTACATGATTTTAGACATCAGTATTGATTACGTAATAAAGAACCAATAATTATATCCCAATGAAGACAGTTACCTTGGGGGATGACCAACGGATCATCTCGATCAAGAGCATTTTTTAAGATTCTAGAATCAGATGTTGTGCCCTCCCATCCAGCTAGAACGTATGTAAATTTCATATCAAAGTCACATGCGGCAAACACATTTTGAGTTGGCCAATCTTTTCTACCACGAAATCTCGGGGCATCTTCTCTTGGCACCCTAACACGAACGTGAGTACCATCTATAGCCCCTAAGCAATCCTAAACAATAAATTAAGAAGTCATGATACAACTGCATAACATTAACATCGTTTCATAAAATAACAGTCTGATTGACACATTTAAAGCATTACCTTGAAGTAAGGGTAAAACCGACTGTTGTTCAAGACATATGGATGAACCTCATCTCCTGATGGCTGAGTTAAAAATTCTGATTCTAGAGTTATAATAGCATCTAACACATTGTGAAAGTGTTTGCTTACCGTCGCCCCAGATCGATGAAAGAAAAATGCGACACTCCGATTCTTAACATTATGTCCAATTATATGAAGAAATTGAGCTACTTGTTCCTCGACTGTGGAGCGAATTGCGTCTTTAACTAACCCAGTTGCTCTTAATCTCTCACAAAGATTAATAAATGCCTCGGGACCCATCCGAATAATGTCACGACATCGAGTAGTATGCACCAGGTACGACATTAACTGTTGTCTGCGACGGTCTTTGTCGGGAACGAAATTGCTAACACTACTTGCATCACTCGAGAACATATTCAATATGTTCAAGGCATACGAAACAATGCATAACATTGTTAGTGCAGCCATGGAGGTGGTTATTTGTAAGTGTTGATGTAGCATTGCGACTATATTAAAGTCAACACCCACCACATCATCATCTATATCTTGACCGTCCAAGTACAACAAGTTTAATCCTTCTTCCATCTATTTTAACTTAAACAATTAATCATACTATAATTAACATCATGCATTCATACATTGATTAAACATAATTCATTCCTATATTCATACATTCATATATCATATATTCATACATAAAAAAAAATACATGAATACATTCATATATCATATGTTCATACATAAAAAAAAAAATACATTCATATATTTCAAAAAATATACATAAAAAAAATGCATTCATACATTCATATATCATATATTCATACATAAACAAAATACATTAATACATTCATATATCAAAAAATATACATAAAATAGATACATTGATACATTCATATATTAAAAAAAAACCAACAATATTTAAATAATATTATTAAAACCAATAGTATATGTTAAGTTCAAATAAAGAAAATTAAAC
Organism: Vigna reflexopilosa; assembly: GCA_027742785.1. Taxonomy (NCBI): domain Eukaryota; kingdom Viridiplantae; phylum Streptophyta; class Magnoliopsida; order Fabales; family Fabaceae; genus Vigna; species Vigna reflexopilosa. The sequence goes on along the minus strand of CM050911.1, from coordinate 44,564,771 downwards.
AACCAACAAAACTTACCTCTTGAAGATCCGTTTATGTGGAAATTGAACGAAGAAATAGGCAAAATATTGCACTGAAGCTCCAACCAAAGATTATTATTCAATCTGTCCCACACTCAAACGGTATTACTACTTATAACATTTTCAAATACGTTTTAACACAATATAGCATTATGAAAATATATTATAGATAATGAACTACATTTAGAACAATAAATAATAAAAACAATTCCAGAACTTATATCACAAATTATTTGCATCCAAGTAATTTATGTGACACTCAGAATCTCTAGCCAAGGATCAAAACGAATAACACATAAGCAAAGATTACAGAAACATACCTTCACGGAGATATTGGGCTTAAACCAAAAGTGGAGGCGGAACCGGAACTGTTCGACGATGAAGCTAGACTTCGAGGTCTTAGCGGAGGACCGTGCAGATTTCACGTACGTCGACGATGCTTCACCACCAAAGTCCTTCAGCTGGACCTTCACCAAAGTCGACCAAGTTCCACAACGTTCACATGAAACACAAACATAACAAAGGGTTAGGCTGCTGCATGCTGGTGCATCCTGACCTTCGTCACGCGTGCTGCATGGTTCACCCTGCATGCATCCAGTATGCATCCTCCACCATCCTTCACCTTCATCCGACTACACCTTCACACGTTCTGGCAGCAAAGCCACCACCTACAGTACCTTCATCGGAGTCCACCTTCTGACCTTCTGGCAGAGGTAGCACCTACACCTCATGCGCAGCTGCTCATGCGAGAGGGAACAACCTCATCAGCTCATGCGAGGGAACACGAAGAAGAAGAAGAAGAAGAAGAAGAAGAAATGATGATGATGATGGCGTAACCGGATACAAGTTTGTGTGGAGAAGAATGTGTATCCGGATACAAGTGAAGAACCGTATCCGGATACAACTGTATGGTAACCGGATAACTTGATGCCTTTGCATGAAGAAGAAGCCGTATCCGGATACAACTGTGTGGTAACCGGATACAACTTGGTGGCTTTCAGTGCTTCATGCTCGTTGTTTCGTCCACCTTCAGTTTGTCCACCGCTGCAACTCCACCGTCGTCGATTTGGCGCCCTAACGACAAACCCTGCAACCATGCCAACGTCCACAACCATGCTAACGTCCAACTGCATCACCGCCGACTTCACGTAACCGAATACACAGCCCTGCGTTCTTCAGCTGTAACCGGATACAACGCCATCTTCTTCTTCTTCAGCGTAACCTTTCTTCATCATCCACCAACCTCAACTTCTTCCTTTACCACTCCCCCTGCAAATATCACAGAAACATACCATACAAAGAACAAAATAGTGGTATGGAACCTCACCTCAGCTGACCTTTCTCTTCTTCACACCTATTCCAGCGAGCTTTCTCTTCCTTCTTCTCTTCCGCACTCAACGCACTCACACAAGACAATGTTCTTCTTCTTCTCGATGAACCAACACAACAACCAAATACCAACCACAAACCATATTAATACATCTTTGGTCAAAAAGCTTGGCTATGTCTCAGTGAATTGTATTGTCAATGCTGCAGAAACGAATCTTTTCTGTGTGCAACACTGACTGTGAATGAAGGAATCTACATTTTGGCATGGCTCAATGTTCAGGAATCTTCACTGTTCAGGAATCTTCACTGTTCATCGTCACAGTACAACTCCTGAATGCAGGAGCTCGTGAGTGCACAGTGAAAGTAAGTCTGCAGTGCAACCCAAACTTATATTTCTTATATTTTATGATTTATGGTAGAAGGGTATTATTTGAAATGGAAAAGGGCATTTTTGAGAAATCATCGTTGATGCCTCCAAATCTTCGCTGATATGCAAGTGATGCTACAGTAGATGAATCTCGCAAATACCTTCAATTCATCGCTCGCTGTTACCTTCAAATAAACACAATTTTATCTCTCTTTCTTCGCTCCCTAATACTCAGCTACAGGAAAATACCCTCAAGTAAACACACCCTTAAAGGTCTCCTACTATTACTGCTCTGTAAATAGATATTTTTATGTACCTATACAACAATAATAAAATATAAATGTCCAAGTAGTATATTCAAAGCGACAAAAGAAATAGGCAACTGAGGTTGTAGATTGGTTTGGCAAAAGTAAAAAAGGTGATGGACAACGGTGCTACTGGTGGCTAAACCACATTACCAGAAGTGATTAAACATTTACTACCCTTTTTGTAAGTTATGCTTGTGCTGCATATATTTTAATGTTTGAAGCAGAACAGCAGAAATAAATCAGTAATATCCCTGCCTTTTATCATCTCTCGTTGATCTTATAGGTCACCATTTTATCTTTCCATTGCTTCGGGTCCTGGTTCAGGTCCAGATAATTTTCATAGAAGGTGACTTCTTGGTTTGATTTCACCAACAAGGCAGAAGAGCTTCTAGTTCCATAATGTCCCTAACCATAAAACGAGTTTTTAGTTTAAGCATGTAAAAGCAGGGTTAAACAGATAAATAGACAAGTGGAATGAATGTGTTGGTTACCGATGGCAATTCTGTTTCAACAAATATAGCACTCAAAGGATGTTCTCGTTCACGAGGCTGAACCCCAGGTAGCATCCACTCTTCATCTTTCACTCTGTTTGTCATTAGTTTCTCAACCATTTCTTTGATGGGAAAATCACTTTCACCATATTCCTCAATAAATTCTTCGAAACTTTGGCGCATCCGTTCAGCCTGAAAAGGTTGTGTCAAAGTTGCTGTTATTGCTTGCATACATGTTGTCTCTTTCAGAAGAAATGTAAAATTTAATAATTAAACTACAGCAATCCCTTTTCAATTTTGTCAAATTAGCATTTTTTTTCCCTTTTACATTAAAAGAACAATTGTGTACGCTTAATACAATATATATATATATATATATATATATATATATAAACCATCTTTATTTTGCAAAAAGAAGGCCTAAAATATCCTTTGAAAACCATTTTTTATATAGAGATATTACACGAATTATTGTATTTTCTACGTAAGACCTTTTTTCTTTTAATTTACTTATCAGGGTGAGTTAAGTCGAAAAATAATGGTTGCTATAAATTGCTGCATATGTAATCATCATTATATCATTCTCAGTATGAAATAAATCATACTGACAGGAATAGCTACAAGGGCAATAAAATAACAGGACTAAGTCGATATCAAATGAACCAACCAGAATAGAAACTAAAAATAATCCGGAAACAATAACAGGGTTGTTCTGTTACCTTTGCCCAAGGAGCATCTAGAGATGCATTAGCCAACACGTGAATTCCCGGGGTCACTAGAGAAAAAGAAGGGTTATCTCGGTCTGGTCTATTGAACACATAAACCATGGTGGAGGTGCAAATATCGGCCACCACAAGGTTAAACCCATTGTACTGATGTGCCTCTCTCACAACTTGCTCTGCAAACTCCTGGGGACTCTTATTGCTCTGTTGCATTTTATTCACACGTTATGATTAAACCAGTGCAACATCACCCTGCATAGTAACAAAAGAGAAACGAAAAAGAAGCATGACAAATAACAATAGTAGATAAGCTAGTTTAATTTTCTGTTCAGTTAGCTATTCTACATTTCTATTCAACAAATCATTTTTTTCAACGACTTTAAGACTAACTTGTTGGGTTTTCTGGGGAAACGTCAGAGAGATTCAGCACCAATTAACCATTGACATTTCATAAAAGAAAGCTTAGGCACTACTTGCAATCTAAAACCTTAAGACAAAAAGTGTGTAGGTCTCCAAAACCTTAAGGCAAAAAGTGTATGGATCTTCTTTTTTATATATTGCTCTTCTTTTTTATATATTGCTCTTGATGCTCTTTTCTACTTTGTCAGGAAGACTTGTAATACAAGATTCAACCACTCACGTCTTCAATCCAGCAACATTCACCTTATCAGTTTGTTGTGATTTCACTAGAGGAAAAACCAAAAATATTCGACACCAATAAGCTATAAACATTCTATATAAGAAAGCCTAGAGACATTTTCAACCAAAAACCTTAAAGACAATAAGTGTGTGGAATTTCTATACTATACGTCAAGCCCATTTATCATCAATGTGGGACCAAATTGGAATCCTAAACAACTCACCCTCACATAACAGTATTGTAAAGTGACAGCTTAAGATTATATATTTATGGAAGGTCCCCGTAGGCTCTGGTTTCAAGAATTTAATCCTAACACTACCTCACATCCTACTTCTAAAGTGACAACTGCCCCCACTATAAACTATTTGGCCTTATCTTTCAGAACATCGTTTGCCTTTATTCAATGAAGATACTGTTTGAGTGAAAGCTAGTTAAAGGGAGAAACAGACGGTGTGAGATGCGAGCGTTTACCTGAAGGAAACGAAGGGGCAATTCCCCTCTAGTTTTGGGGTGTGGAAGGGTCCCAACTTCCCTAAAATTACTGAGAAACGCGATCCTGCCATTTCTCGTCGAACCCAACCACGTTCCACCGCCGAGCCCATCCTTACCACCCAAAATCGTTTCCTCCCCCCACCACCATGCCAAGGGGTATGTCGGGCTATCAGGTTTCAGCACTCAGACCAATAAATAAAAAAATCTACTTTTGTCTGAAACTCAAAGAATCACATCCGAAAACGATAGCAAGAAGTAGCTTAGGTTACTCACCGAGAATAAATCTGGTCCCTGTTGAATAAGATTAAGAAGGGGTACTTGGGATGAGCCTGCCACATGAACACTGAGATACACATCTTTGCTGGTATGCTCCCCTTCGCGTTGGGTAACTAACCAATTTCCTTTTGAAAGAAATAAATCGCTAAAAATTTATTTATTTTTAATCTGATTAAATTACAAAATATATTAAATTGCAATAATTACATGGTGCTCCATGAAAAATAGTCATATAAAAAAATAATTCAAATTAAAAAAATTTAAGGATGTGCATTGGAATTTTCAAAATCCAGTAGATCCAATCTATATCCAATAAAATAAATTTGATTTATAATTTATATTCATTTTAATAAGATAAACTAAATTTAGATTTTTATTTTTCAATCTAATTTAAATTAGGCTAAATATAAATTGAATTTAGTTTGTTAATTAAAATAAATAGAATGAGATGAATATAATATATCTAACTATTATATATATATATATATATATATATATATATATATATATATATATATTAAATTTGACTTATTTAAGTTGATTTTTTTGGGTTGAAGTTAATTTGGGTTGATTTTTAGTTAAGATTAACTCAGGTTAACCTTTGACTAAGGTTGACTTGATCGATTTTTGGTTTTCCTTACTTTTGGTTGATGCAACTTGACCCAACCTTTGATTAGATGAGTCAAGTAACCTTAGAACGTGGTTAACTTGGTTTACATTCATACATGACCTTTAATTAGTGTTGATTCAACTAGACCTCTTGTTGAGTCGACTCGGGTCGAATTTCGACCTAGGTCTCCTTGTATCGATGTTTAGACCGAAATGATTTGACTTAATTCTTTGGCTCGGACATTCGTTTCAATCAACTCGACTTAATACTTCGATTCTGAATCAACTTGGCTTGAATTTCAGCCTAGACACACTTAACTTTACTTAGGCTGATTGGGTGCAACATTATTTTGTGACAACTCGGTTCAATATTCGTTTAGACCGACTCTATTTATTCTTGGAGTTAGATCGACTTAATTCAACCAGATCCTCAATTACCTCGTCTTGACTTAAACTCACCTCTATTTTAAATTTTCAAAATTTTAAAAATATTCAATCTAAATTCAATTAAGTAAATTAAATTTAAAATTCAAAAATATAAATTTAAATTTGAAATAAATCTATTTAAATAGACTTAAAATAGTATAAATTAAAAATAGTATGAATTAAAATTGGGTTTTTCTTTTCACCATTATAAAAACTATAATTAAATCTTACTTTGAAAAATACCACTTTTTTTAATGTATAACTTTTTTTCTAAATAATTTAGTTATCAAAATAGAACCTCGAAAGTTGGACCTCCTTTATTGGTACCTTTATGTAGTTAGTCTTAAACCTCTTTTATGAAGTATTGAAGAAGTTAAACAGATTCTTCTTGGAGACCAGGGAAACCCATGACTTGTTGGGGGTACAGTCGAGTATGAAGAAGTAAAGGATCGTGTGGGAATTAGGTCCAAAGCCTTGCAAACAACGACGAACGCCTGATGAAGGCCCACCTGTTCAGATGCAGTTGGATAGAAGCCTTCAACTCCCAAATAACACCCATCTAAAACTCAGAAAAGGGAAACCGAACGGACATGTCACGAAATATGTAGTATATGCGTAGAAGAAGTCTAGCGCGTACCCTTCCTTACTATGGCATGCCCGTTCTTCCTCTTGCAAACGACAAGCTTAAAATACTCGATGTTTGCAACCTCCCCATCAAGTTAACGACACCCCTAAACTCCTCGAAGGATCGACCGATACTGAAGAAGGAAACGTAGTTTTTGACCTCGTAGGGAACCCAACCATACCCTAAAACAAGTGGCATCGATGCCAAAGACCCTGTCCATTCCCAGCAGCATCCACTCTCACGGTAGACACCAAAATGTCTCAGTTTAAGAAATCGAGATTAAGTCTACTTCTCAGAATGGTGTCTAAATTCCAAGCTCGGGTCAAAGTTCTTCTTTCACTTCATGTTAGATGTACAAGGGCTAGCTAATGCTACAGTGAGTGAATGGATAATGTTAAGAAAAAAATGTGCAATGTAATCAATTATCTACATGCCATAAATTTGTATTTATAGACTTTGAGATGAACTTTTAATTAGTATTCATCTAATTATAATCCAAATAATAATTGTTTAGCTTAAGATTAATACATCTATTCTTAATATTAACTCTATCTTAAGTTTAATGGTTCAATTTTTCGACCGAGGATCTTCCCTTGATCTACTGTCTCGTTTTTGGATTGGTCGACATTTTTGGATTGGCCTATCCGATTTGTAAATTGGTCGACAGTTCGATTTTTGGATTGGCCGAAGGATGATACTATACAACTTCTATGTATTTTCTTTTCATGTTCGTTCTACTTAAAAAACAAAAAAATAGACCTTAATTATTCCTAAATATTTGGCTTATTTTTCAACACTGACTAGATTAATAGAGGTAAAAATTCCGTTCCAAAAATCAAATTTTGTACAGGATGAGAATAAGGTAGGCAAATAAAGTTGACATATATTTATTTTTTCAATTTTAAAAAAAGAGAGAGTATATTTCTTAATAAAATTAAAAAATGAAAAAGCATATTACTTCATAGTAGACAGAAGTTTCTCACGTCACTTCAGGCAGAGGCTTCTACTGGTACTCAGGTAGTTTTTACCCAACAATGTTCGCTTTTACTTCGTTCATTTTGACACCATTTACGCTTTCATTTCTTTAAAATTTCCAGGTCGTAGTAGCTGCCACAATGTCTTCTCGCAGATCAAACGGAAGAGGTAATCTTGGTACCGTTTTTGTTTTTTTTTTATAAATTTCTGCTTTCATACCTAATCTTCTTTATCTCAAAACAATATGCATGCAAAGCACTTTTTGCCCTGTATTTGTTTTGTTAAGAAAATTACTTTGATAATCGAACAAAACAAAGTGCACGGCCAACAAAAGTGTTTCGATTATTTCAACTGTAAATAGTGTATCTGCATGAGTTGTTATTCATTACTGTGTAAATCTGAAACCCAAAGATGAAACTCTGTTTATTGGGGATGCTAATGAGAAATCGCGTTCAAGTTTAATTTTGTATAGGAAAAGTTACTCAATTTTACTAAATTATTTCAGAATTTTTTTGATATCTTTATATTTAATTACTCAATAAATGGTTACAAAAAAATTGATTTATTGTGAAAAAAACTAATTAGGTTTCTGAACTAAAAAGTAGGTTCATACAGTAAATTTGCAACCCTTTGAATTAGCTAAAAAATTAACAATGGTTTTAAAAAGGTTATTTTACTCAATAAGTCCATGAACTATTTTTTTTTCACATATGTATTTAAATTGATTTTTTTTTTTAATTAGGTTCCTGATAAATAAAAATTTAGTTGAGTTCCTCAAATTTCTAAAGCCGCCATAAATTATCATTTTTTTTTGCAATTTTAAGACAAAAAAGTAATGCAAGAACCTATTTTTTAGGGTTATAGTTCAAACATAAATCATTTGAGTTTATTTATAAATTCATAAATAGTTCATGAACTTGCATATTAATTTAACCTTTTAACGGTTTTAGCAATTTAATTTAAAAAATGATATGATTAATAGCGCAATTAAGAAAATAGTTTAGACTTTGGAGACTTATTTATAAATTCTCAAATAGCTACGAATCCACTTAATAAGTTCACATTTTAAATATAGAATATGTCAATGTGTAAAATATACAGGCATTCCTAGAAAGGTTTTTGGGTTTATGCTGTGGGTTCCTAATGTAATAGTATTATAATGCTTTAACATAAGGTCATAAACTTCCTTCGTAAAGCAAAATTTGATCTATGAGCCTTGCACTCAATGAGAGGCTCTCCGGAGTTAATCTTTTTATAAGAAAACTAGAAGGCAAATGAAATTAATGTCTCAAACTAAAATTATAATTTATACATGAGCTAAAAATGAGATTTGTGGAGAAATTAGTAAAAAATAATTTGTAGCAATAATTTAGTTGCATAAATAAACACTTGGTCAGATATTGTATTCATGGAGAATAATTCTTCGATCCCTTTCCAAAGTGGCTTGAGTTTTGATGTAGAAGAAAGCATGCTCTTGGATTAGGTATTTGATGTTACAATGGTATTGTTACTTGTTGCTATAAATTAGGAGGACAAGGTCTTATTTGAACATTTTTTAAATCCTTTCTTCATGAAGTAGGACTCCAATGACTGAATCATACTCTTGATACTCTTGATGTTTGTTTTAGGTCTTAAAAAACTTTATGTAGCTAGTATACTTAATAGCTACTTCAATTAACTGGTTAAGCAAAACATGTCAAAACGCCAAATCCCTTGCCGTGCTGAATAATGTATTTTCTTGACTTGGCCTATTAATTCAAGTCGTTTTCCTTTTATGATTGCAGATCATACTGTTTCATATCAAATTTGCAAACTTGAGTTGAGTTCATCCTTTTTTTTATTAGTCAACAAAATTTTGAAAAATAACCTGGAAGCCATTTATATTACCTGCATCAGTCTTATTTGTCTAGATATGAAAGCTTTATCACTAATCTTTTTTTGATGCAGTAGCTAGTGGTAGAGATGCATTAGAAAATGAAGTCCCCTTGCAGCCGCTGCCTGATCGTACAGCAAATTTGCAATGGGGTGAGGTTAAACCACTTTCAGGAAAACCATACTTTCATAGTATTCTTGCAAGTTCAAATCTCTATCCCCGTTATTATATGGTAATTTCGCACTTGGTTTTATAGAGCCCATATCCCATTTGGTTTCTCTTTAGTATTAAAGACAAAAGAGATAGAAGTCAATGGACTATAATTTGGTCTAATAGCACTCTTCCTTACAACTTTTAGCAGTGGGGTTGAATTTAATCATGCATTAGAGATCATCAGAGTTGTATGTTTGTGTACATCAACATAAAGGAAAAATAGAATAAACAAATGAAAAAGGGAACAGGCATGACTATTCAATTCTAATGTTTTTTGTTGATGCATCATTACGAAACGTTGGAGTTGGATTACTTCATTTTTTGTTTCATAAAGGTTCTCATACAGAAAATTGATTAATTTACTATGCCTTGAGAAGTCATGCACACATTGAAACACTAGACTATCAGTATTTTATATTCTTTCTTTCATACATTTTACATGGGAGAATCGTTTGAAATATTTTATTTATTGGTATACAGTGGCCTGCGATCAGCGTACGGTTAGAACTTCCTTTTTGTGAGGTCCCCACCATTCTCACCTATATGGGCAAGAGCTGGGACATGGTGTATTGTGGACAAAACAAACTGCAGGTGTTTAGACCCGCAGGATGGAAAAAGTTTGCTGTTGAAAATTGTTTGAGGGTTGGAGATGCATGCGTTTTTGAGCTGATGGAAAGCAATGACAAGAAAGTCATCTTTGAAGTTCAAATTCTTAGAGGTGACATCCCATCTGAAATTCTTAAAAATGAAATGATCATGGGTCAGAATCGGGAAATGCCAATTGTCCTTAACTAGTATTTTAACCATCTGATGCATTTTATTTTGTTTTTCATTCTGAGATGGATAAGGATTTGAGGGTTATTGGATATCTTTTCTTCTGAGTAGGTGAGTGAATGGATTCAGTCACTGCCGCAACTTGTTAGGAGTAGTAATTTTATTTTCCGTTTCTAAATACTACTAGAATTTTATTATTGTCAGAGTGACACATTATAGTTTGTACTTTCAAGGCTAACACTGAATGCTATTTTGTTAATTTACTCTGGGTTGTGTTACTACGTCATTGTTGAGGGGTAGAGTAGTGATGGTGAGTCTTGAATGGTTTCAAAGGACAAATCGTTTCTTCGGTTTAAATAAACCTAAAATGTTTTTATTGTAAGCTGATTTGAACTCAATACACTATATTTGGCCTAGACATTTTGTGCCCCCTAGACGCATATTTTAGGCACACTAAAGTTGTTTTTGTGATAATTAGAACAACAACAATATTAGCTTGTCTCAAATCAAGTTATTTGTTTTTATAGGCATGTTAAACGAAGAAGAAACTTTAGTTATTTATAGCTCATAATCAAGATCAGTAATAGTTAATTAAAACATTGTACCTCGACTAAAGGTGGTGAATGCTCGTTCAATGCTCTTAATTTCCAAATAATCAAATGTTAAAGAACTTCGAATTTGCAGCGATAACATTAGCACCAGTAAGGAACCTGAGCACAACCCTTTGTCACTATTACAAACACATGGACTAAGACTAAGCTTAAGATAATGCTCAACTATCATGTAATTATGGTAAACCTCGATTTCAAGTCTTCAGTGCATTCACCAAGGACCTTACAAAAATAATAGAGGCACTGTTAGTTCAGGTGAAGCCAGGAATTTCTCCAGGCATTGGAGCTAACTCATTTTTGCCAAACTTCTCTTCATCATAAAATGAGGCACGCACCACTCTACCCCCAAAATATCGACCATCGAGGTCAATAAGCGCTTTAGTTGTTTCTTCGGATCTCTCAAATTGCACAAATATTCTTACAGCTTCATCAGTGGGGAAGTTTGGTTCTGTTATCTCGAATATCAGAACTCGTGTTACAGTTCCATACTTGGCACATTCTGATCCCACTTCATCTTCCAGCTCGTCGTCTACCTCGCCAGGACCCACCTTCAACAAGAAAACATATACAGTGAGTCATCTATGATCGATTAAACTACAAATCCCACATCCATTTTAGGATGACTTATGCAATCACTACTAAGATTTTCATGGCATAGATTAACTGGTAAGGCATGAAAGTCATGCATAATTTAAAAGGAATTATTCGGATAATTTTCTTCGTAGGTATTTCTAAGAGAAGAAAATAAATATGTAAATGAATTAAATTATATTAACAATTAATATCACCTTATGTACTTAATTTATACAAACTCAACTAACTTCTCTATAAGACATGGTGCTTAAATACATTTAAAAAACTTATGGGTAGAAACTCAATTTATTGTACTTATTTTCTTCTCTTGATGATAAAAATTTGCGGAAAATTTCATCCAAATAAAACCCAAGTATAATTTCAGGTTACAAACGCATCATCTAGGGTCTCTTGTGTACATAGCGATCTCGTGAAGGAAATCATAACTATTGCATCAACTACAATTAAATGTAAAAATCTGCAACCATTTCAACTTTTGAAATTGGAAAGCCCTTCAGTACAGATGTTTGCATCACCGTTTTTTAGTTTAGGCTTTTATAATTATTATTAATTTCCTTCTCAGGGTAGACTTCCAAGAAGGCATCTGTTGATCAATGTCAACAAAAACATGATCAAATAAACACATCAATCTGATTTGTTACCTTTAGTGATCACAACCTAGGACTTTGTAATGTGCAAAGGAGGAAACAAATAATGTACACCAATATGTTTTAAAATCCAGCGTCTAGACAAGTCAACAACAGTTACAAACTGTGTGTGAAACAAGTCAAGAAATATTTTATCATGCAAAAGTAACATGACTTGGTTGAAAATCAAGGTCATAACCTAAACTTTCCAAAAGAAACCAAAAATGACAACTGTAAACAGATACTGAGAAATATCAATCCCTTCAGAATATTATAAGAACCTCCTCACCTAAGTCTCATCTCAAAAACCATGTTTTAGAAAAAAAATTGGCTTATAACCAACAGACAGTAGCATCATCACAATGAGAGTAAGTTCAAAGAAACAAACATCCCTGCAATAATACACTTAGACTAAAGCCAATTCAAAGGAGTGTAAATCCCAACTGACAGTTACCCACACTAGACTGAAAATAAAAATAGTCCTAATAAAAATAGGAAATAGAGGCATAACCTATCCAACAAATGTTTAAAGGAAAGAACGTCAATGGTGTAACAGGATTTTTTTCAATAGTTTCTATCCATTGCATGAGTCAAGATATAATACACACAAATTCTTGAGAACAAAGTAGCATGAGTTTCTTTTATATTCATGATCACAAAGACTTAAAAACTATAACAATTTCTCGTTCAAGGAATGCACACTGCACAGCATATTCTCATTCTTGTAATTGCTTTGGCAGTACAAAAGACCAATAGACAATAAAGAAGCATAAAGGCATGATTCCTATTCCATTCTTCTAAATATCTTTTGGTAAACAAACTTCAAAATTCAAATAACATTTATCCTCAACCGATGCTGCCTCAACTTTCTCTTCCCTACATTCATTCCTCATTCTTTTTCTTGTATTCATATTCATCCACCTACCTCACCTAGTGGTATAAGGCTATTATTACATTCTCATCTCTTCTACACTTATTTAGTTATTATTTACTTCTGTTTGACACTTCTTGACATGCACCACCATAAAACAGTTCTGACCCTACAGCAGTCAGGATAACTTTACTGAGTTTGAAAGTCACTTCACGATCCCAAATGACAAAACGGATATTCATCCACCCAACTAGAGCCTAAATGTGAAAGATGGATCGAAGATACATAAACCATACAACTTGTTTATAATGTGATCCCCTATTTACACCTTTAAAATGTGCACTTTCATGAACTTCTGTTCCATGCACATTTTCTTTTTTGTACTTAACTAAAATCCTACACTCTACATTGCTAGGCTTTACTCCACCACTCAAATTTAGAGTGTACCCCTTCTCTAGTCTTATTGACTAAAAACATATCATGCACAAGAAGCATGCGAAACACCATAGGACAGGCTATTTCAAACTTGTCCTCTATTTGTATTCCTAAAACCTCAAGTGAAGCCTTATATCATCATAATTGGCACCAAGCAATTATAGATGAAATCTCTTCCCTACGTTGTAAAGCACATTGGATCTAGTATCTAAAGTAACCAGTAACAGATAATTGTCAATGGGCGTTGTAGTTAACGTAGCTATGTTGGCCCCCATAGGCTGTATTGACCATTTGAAGGCTCATTTAGCAGCCAAGTATACTACACAAAAGAAGCATATCTTCTATACCTTCAAGTTTAACAATTGTTGGAATCGCATTTGCATGCCGAATTTCAAAAACATCACCACCAAAACAAAGGTAAGACGATTAATGGGAACATGGTTATCAAACTAGAATGCTAACTCAGACTTGGACGAGTTTACATGCCCATGATGACACAAATCTTTAACTCAGTTGCAGAATCCTATTTGAACAAGCTTGAGTGCACTCACAAACTCGTTTGAACTCCGTCAATCTCATTGGTCCAGGAACAAGCTCAAAAGCTCATTAGGGTAAAATAAATTTACTCAAAAGAACAGTTATTAATGTCATTTGAGTCTCAAAACACAAAAAAAGAACATCGAGGCTCGCTCACAGTCTAATTGCATGCAAGTTTATTTTTTATCTGGTCAGTTGATTTCCTCTCCATATGGCTGTCTCTCTGCTCAAACAGAACTGCAAGTTACAGCCCTGTATTTTGTTTCTCCGTTTTGTCTATATTTTATACGTTTGTGAAATGCTGAAATTTTGAGAGTATTAATTTAAAGTTTCGGCATTTCAAATCTCAGGAATTGGCAGTATATTTTGGATTTATCTTGCAATATTTATGGTATAATAATTTTAATAATTTTGGGAATTGGGAGTATATTTCAGAATAATTTACTTATTTTATATTGAGTAAGCTCTTTCTAATATACAGTCAAGGCCTCTATGAATTTATATAAACTCTCGACTTGGACAACCTAGAATATGTATACAAGTTAAACACAATTTCTACATGACAAAGCAGACTGATCAGCGGAATGAAAACCTAATAAGAAGCTTGACGCATTCATTTTGACAAGTTAAATAATATAAGACTGTAAACCATAGCTCATAGCATCAAATTCGTCACTCGTCACGATTATTAAAACCACATCCTTCACTGACCAAGCCAAAACTTTACAAGGGCTCATCAGGCAGACCAAAATCTACAACATCACAAGCAACAAAATGCGAAAATTACATCCTATCTAAAGTTAATACAAGACGGTTCATCTAAGGCAACAACATTCAAAGGAATTGATAAAAATCAAGAAGAGAATCAGCCATAACACAAGCACACTAGTTACCTCATAAAACACAAACCTGACTGATAAACTTTCAACATCACTAAAGACCAATATCCAAAAGCACTTGAATGAAATCAACACAATTACACAAACAAGCACTTATCATGTCGAAACACACCCAATAAACAGATGTAACATACCATATTCCTAAGCAGCAGCACCTTGGTAGGCACTCCATTCAAGTTAACACTCTTCACTTTCTTGCTGTTATCACTAGCATTCACAATAACCCCAGCTCTTCTATCCGTTTTCTTTGCCATCAAAGGAGTGGTAATCCCCTGCTCCTGCTTCCCAAGTCCCTGCCCCTCCTTCCATCCCATCTTTGCCATCATCCTCTGCGCCGCCGTCATCTGTCCACCCGCCCCCACTCCCAACCCTCCTGTCTCAGACTTCCCAATGCTAAACCCGTCCGAATTCCCCGTCGGAGGCGGCGACGGTGATCTCGGCACGGCCCCACTCATCGCCGCGCGCCTCCTCCAAGCCTCTTCACCGGAAACATTCAACCTCGATTCACTGTAATCCCTTTCTCGCTCTCGTTCCTTCTCGCGCTCCCTCTCTTCGTCTTCCTCCTCCTGGCGGCGGCGCTCGAGTTCCCGCAGCATCTCGGCCTCACGGGCCTTGCGCTTGCGGTCGCGGCGGTACTCCTCGTAGTCGTTGGGCCGGGCCGGGTCGTACTCCTCGAGAACGGTGGACTGGACGCCGACAAGAGCGGGCTGCAAGGCGTCGTCAGGAGGCGGGGCGGGCGTGGGGGAGAGAAGGGCCTTAGTGTTGGCGACAACGGGCTTGGGCTTGGGCTGGGTTCGGAGGAGGGTTTGGGGAGGCGCGAAGAGCGAGGCGGGCTTGCGGAGCGTGGCGGGGGCCATCTTGGTGCTGGAAGACCACACATTGGGAGTGGGTTTGTTGTCTTCCTCCGCCGACGAAGGTGGAGGAAGGTCTCCGTATAATCCACCCAACATTTGAATATTGAAAATTGAAAGCAAACGAAAACGGATTCGTCGATTCTACTGCCACTTCAGAAGGGGAATCGAGAATAGATAGATAAACGGGATAATGAATAGTGCTTTGGGATTAGATTAGGGATTTGTTGATGACACCAACACAGAACGAAGCACAACACGCGCGGCCGAATACTGTTAGCCGTTGAGTGATCTCGATGTCCTCTCGATTGCGTCGCGGCAGAGTGATTTATTCACTTTATTAGTTTTTTTTTTTAACATTAACTTTAGTAGTTAAATAGTGTTTCGCATAATCGATTAAAGTTTAAGAGAGGTTAATTGTTATAAAAATGGTGAGATTGAAGATGTCCATGCACATAATGTTTTAGAAAAAGGGTTAAATATGTTTTTAGTCCCTGAAGTTTCCCTGATTTTTTGTTTTAGTCCCTTCATAGAACATTGATGATATTTCGTCCTTTTAGTATGGAAACATGTATGTTTAGTCTCTAAAAATGGATGACGTCAATTTTTTGGTGAGGTGGCTAATGGTCCTGCCACGTCTTCTCTGTACACTACCTGCCACGTAGCATTTTTTTAATGTGGTAAACCCTAGCCGTCGCTACCTCCTCCATGGCAGTCACCCAGCGACTCTCACCGGCCACCATGAGCTCGCCGAAGGCCGCCGTCTCACAGCAACCACCGCCATCATCATCGCACCACCACAAAGTCACACCACCACAACATTCTCCTTCCTCTCGTGAGTTCGTCTGTTCGCATCGCCACCATGCCACCGTTCAACCTCCATGGTCAGCCATCTTCAAACCTGGACTCAGAAAAAAACCAACCCAGCAACAGAAAGCGCCCACAGTGCTCCACCAGCACTGCAAAGCCGTCGCAAGACGCCTCGGCCACCACCTGCACAAGCCCAATCTCCACCGCAACCAACCTCCGAGAAGCCCAGATGCGAGTGACGCAGTTTCTCCACCACCTGCAACCACAACCAGACCTGCAAGACAAAACCCAATCGTGAAATCCATCATCGAGATTGTTTCCCTGCGAGAATCACTAGCTGCCACCATAAGAGAGAAGGGAAAAATCTGAATTCGAGGGTTTCTCCATGTTTCTCCTCTATGTTCGAGTGTGAGCGGCACAGGTGCAGGAGAAGGAATTTTTCCCCTTTCCCCCAATCTGAAACCCTAATTTTGGGTGGGGAAGACGTGACAGGCAGTGTACAGTGAAGACGTGGCAGAGTCGTTAGCCACCTCACCAAAAAATTGACGCCGTCCATTTTTAGGGACTAAATATACATGTTTCCATACTAAAAGGACGAAATGCCATCAATGTTCTATGCAAGGACTAAAACCAAAAATCAGTAAAACTTTAGGAACTAAAAACATATTTAACCTTTATAAAAATGGTATAAGTGAATAAAACGGATATATAACTAATTAGAAATTGTATATTTTTCTTTTGTTGGATAATGAAAAGAGTTAGAAGTCTTTATCTTCTTAGACGATGGAAGGGGAGAGAGAAAATAATATAACTAATGCCGATTGAGAAAGGATAATGAGAATAAAAATCAAAGCAAATAAAAAAGAAGAACAAAGCAATAATCGCAACAAAAGTATGTAAAATAGATCTCAACTGCTCAAAGACATATGACATGTAATTGGTAGCCACCTAAGAAAGTTTTTTTAAGGACAATTATAAGATAGGTTATCATGTAACTTAAATTTTGAATTTACTTTGTGTGAGTGTTAAAGAGAGTTAAAAAATATAAATAGGTTGAATTTACATTTTGCAAAGAGTGACAAATTATGAAACAATACATATATATTCTCATAAACGTCGTGAAAAGGAAAAATGACTAATGAAACAATACATATATTCTTAGAAACGTCGTGAAAAGGAAAAATGACTAATGAAGTGTTGGTTGTTATGATTTACGTCACCACTCATTGATCTAATTTATTAGTTTTTTTTTATTTTTCTTGATAATTTAATTTCAAGTTATGTTGTTTTTTTCACAATGTAATTCATATAATTTGTTTTTTTGTTGTCATCATACCTATCATTTTTAGATTCACCATTTTAAATGTACATTTCATCTATTGTAATTTTATTATCATTTCCAATGTTACTAAATAAATCAAAAAAGAAACAAGGGTGGATTGAATTCATTGAGTGTTTAGGTGAAATTAATTCACAAAGTAAGTGATTTCTATATCAAATATATCTTCGTAAAGACTTAAAACAAAACACCCTAGTTAGATTGGAAAATAAGTGTTTATTAGTCCTATGGAAAAAGAAATCGAATCGAGTCGATTTAGTTTTTAAGTAATAATAAGAAAACTGTCAAAACTAAATTCTTAAGAAACAAATTGGTACGTCCAATGGGACCCTTGTCTGTCACAAAAGGGTTAATTAAGTGGTGTATGAAATTAAGGAATGGACGAGTAACAATGTCTCAAAATACACGGAGTTTGAATCTATCAACTACTGTAGGATTCATGTGTCCCTTGGCTAGCGTGAATTTATGCACTGAAGCACAAGCTATAGGGATTATGGTAAATCAAATAGTTAGCCAAAATGTATCTTCAATGCAAACTAGAAGTAGTCATGTTACTACTTATGCAAGGACATATGTAAGTCCATGCGTATTCCTAATGAAAGGTATCCTTGGGGCATGCCAACATCATCATTGATGTTGGGCTCCAGTAGCATGAATAATATGGGTAGAAACATTGACTTTGATAGTGTAAAGACTATAGAATATCCAAAGCTTCATTAGAATTGTTGAGAAAACAAATAGATTATAGTAATAAAGAAATGGTGAATGTATTATTCATTTAAATGACCACCTTTTTAAATCCTTTGGTTCAAACAACGGTTGATAGTTTTTAGAGGTTGACAGAACAAGTGGTCGAATAAGAGATGCTTTGGAAATTCCCTAAGAAAATAATGTTGAGAATCATAATGTTAATCAAAACTACATAAATCGACAAAAAGTAAACCAAAGGATACAATAGCCAGACAATGCTGGTAATTTTAACCAAGATCCAGGTAGAAATTTTCATATGCTTAAGTGAGGTCAAAATGTTGATCATCTGCTAAAAAATTTAAGAATTAATCGGAGAAGGAATATTGATTATATGAGGGATGACTTTGGTTATAATTACAATCAAAATAACATGGAAAATCATTATGAGCATCCAAAGTTCAATCAAAGAATAGATCTTAGACCTTATAACCAACCTTATTTCATACTTCATTCCTAGATTTTATCCTCAAAACCGAGTTACCCTCAAGTATAAAATACCCAAATTCTCTAAATTCGCTATGAAAATAAGCGAATCGACTATAGAACTTGTTACTAGGTATCAAATTGAATGTGGCGATTTAGCCACAAGTGAAAATTTAAAAATGAAATATTTCCTTAATTCTTTGACAAAAGATCAATTATAGAACTTGTTGCTAGGTATCAAATTGAATGTGGTGACTTAGCCACAAGTGAAAATTTAAAAATGAAATATTTCCCTAGTTCTTTGACAAAAGATGCTTTCACCTGGTTTACAACTCTACCCCCAAATTCGATTCATAATTGGTATCAATTAGAAAGAAATTTTCTTAAACAGTTTTTTAGAGGGGAAACTCAGATAAGCTTAATTGATCTAATGAATGTGAAAAGTTATAATAATGAAGTCATAGACGATTATTTGACTTGGTTCCAACAAATGAAGTCAAGGTATATTACTCAAATACCAGAACATGAGTTGGTAAGGATGGCTTTATCATGTCTGAAGTTTCCTATACATAAAAAATTATTAAATATACCTTTGAGAGGCATGGCTCAATTAGTAGATAGGGTAAGGAGAATTGAGAAAATTAATATGAAAAAGAGAGGCATCAAAAGTTTGAGAAAGCAACTAGGAAAGAGTGAAAGACTTTGCACGAAAACTCAAATGAGGAGAGTATGAGTGATAGCAGAGAGGTTAATTTAGTCAAATTAAAAGTTGGACCACCTTATATTTATAAGTTACTACAAAATGGTGAGGTAGATAATAAAATGGCAAAGAGAGTTTATACATTCGATGTATCAAAATCATATCAGATATTCAATATTTTGTTAAAAGATAAGTAGATAAAATTGAGCAATGATCATAGATTGTCTTCTTTCGAACAAAGAAGAGGGAAACAATATTGTAAGTTTCATAAAAAATTGTATACTTTTCAAGAATACTATACAAGATGAAAACGAGCAAGGTCGATTGAAGTTTGAGGAGAAATAAATGAAAGTAGATCCATCTTCCACAAATGACTTCAACCCTCCTTGAAAGAAAGTGTTTGGTCATGGTTAGGAGTATGTTATCAATTAAGGTTAAGACTTTATCTTGAGTTGCACCCTAGATCTATTCCTAACATCAAGAAGCCCACATAATAATTGATTGTACTACAACTTAAGACCAATTTCCACTCAATCTTAAGCCAATTAGATAGGACAAGTGATAAACTCATCCAACATTGAATATAAATCAATTAACAAACTTTAGATCAAAAGAAATCATACATAAATGAAAAATATTACCGAATACAAGAGAGTTAAATCTTTTTACTTCTTGCTCCAACACTTGAAGATTTGGCTCTTCCTAGATGATAGAAAAAAGTACAAACAATGAAGAGAATTCATCTCCTAATCCTCTAAAGATTGTTTAATAATTACATAGGATATGAATGAGAAGACTCTCTAGAATCTCTCTATAAAGTGCTCTCAAAAGTATATAAAACTGAAGTTCTTGAGCTCTCTTTCAAGTCTTTCTAAAGTGTTGTATATATAAAATCTAACAGTGCAGCTCAAGCGGCATTCATAGCTTCAACCGTGAGGTTTCCCTCCCATGTGAGTTTTCTCCACCGTTCAAGCAATGCGTTCCTATGACTTTAGCCTCCCAATATTACTTCATGATGAAAGATTCTCCATAGAGCCTTGGGTCAAGGCTTTAGAAAACCTTTTTTGTTGGGTTTTTTTCATTACTCAAACCTTAGCTAACATTGCAATCCTACCCTACAAAATTCTTTAGAAAGTGTTTAATTTCTTTATATTTTTTCCAAAATGCAGTTTTGACTCTTTAAAATGTTCTAATCCTACAAAACAAGTAGAAGTAGGATAGTTATCATAAATTTTATAGAGTCAAAGCAAGATAAGTGTTATTTTAACATTCAAATCAACTAATACCAAATACTTATCAAAGAGGTCCACAAAACTCCCATTTTGGGAGACTTCAACAGGATCGCAGGGGCATTTACGGGGGGAGTTGTAACGAAATATGGGCGGAAACGCCATTGCCAGAGTGTAATGTCGACCCAACTGGCTGAGAGGCGAAGGCTAACCACTAGTTTAGTGTTCTCGGAGGTGGACTGCGCAGATGTCCTCCCACGCGAAGATGACCCAGTTGTATTGTCTGCCATCATGAAAGGTGTTTTTACTTGAAAAGCATTTAGTGAAATTCTTGCTTTATTTCTTGATCTTGTCGTTTTTGGAATATTTATCACATCAGTCGATATTTTCTTATGTGAAGTTTATTTCTGAATTTATATTTCTATACACGTAGAATTGGTGTCTCATATATTATATTTTTCAAAGAAATGATTCATTTTAAGTGACTATATACATTTCAAAATAGTGAAACAGTCCTATTAAAATTGTGGTGATTAAAACTTGATATATTTCAAAAAAAAATTGAAAAGGTATAATACAGCAAAGCAAAAATAAGGAACGAAAATAACATTTTAGTCAAAAATTTATTACAAATCCCACGTGCTAACATAAAAAAAAAATAGCATATACATTATAACTATTTCAATGTCATAATAACAGTAATTTTCAAACAAGGCTCCTATTTCAGACATTGAGTAGAGTTCTATATGCAAGCTACGAAACCTGATATTCCTGAAATGCACGTAAACCTTTTCCATAAGCCAAAGACAACTAAACTCGGTTATTTGATTCCTGAAGCTCAAGTTCTCGGAAAAATGTGCGGAGACAGCCATTAATGATACGAGGGGCTGCTCCATCACAAAACCGTTTAGCAAGATCTACAGCCTTCAAAACAAATATATAAATTATGAGTTAAACTTTTTTTATGTGCAAAATAATAAGACACGATATGAGGTTAAGTAATGTTTGGTGTCTCATCACATGAACTTAATATATACCTCATTAATGACGATTTGGTGTCTTGTTTCTAGCACTGCCATTTCGGACATGGCCAAGTGAAGAATACAAAGCTCTAAAATTTTTCCTGCTGGTTCATTCTGAAATGCATCAACAGAAAGGTGCAAACTACCATGAACATTAGCAAACAAAAAGGATCTTTAAAATTTAGCATAATATGCGTGCAAGGAATAAAACTGGAATAAGTAGCTAAAAGCATACCACAAAAGGGATACAAATTGACAGAAGCTAAGTTGGATTAATGCATGACTTTAAGTAGATACAATACATACAATTCATCAAAACATTATCAAACCAATAAAAATACGAAGTCATCTATGCTAACATTAAACATGACAGTGGCAGACAGATATTTTAGGCAGGAGAAACTTTGTAATAGTAGTATAACTGGTGATGTGGGATTGCAAGGCTTTCTAAATTCACAGTAAATAGCACAACAAATATGTTGTACCAGTGAGAAGCATTTTGCAGTTATGAGCAAATAAACTAAGTGATCAAATTGAAATGATGATAGTCTAGGGTCCAAGAAAAATAAGCATACTTGCTTTTCAATAGTAGATGTTTCATGTTTTGTATATTAAACGAAGAAGGGGAATGATGGGTATGAATGGGAAAATATGCCATCTACCATAAATATGTCAACAGAATGAATGGCAAAGATATGCAATTATACATTTATCTGTAACTGTTATTCTCTTAATTAGGATAATTAGCTGTAGTAAATGTATATATGACAGTTTAGCTTATTTAGTGGGCTGAAAATCAGCTTGACAGATTGTAATTTTTGTATATATATGAAAGTTCTCCAGCAAGAGGAGACATAGTTTTCTGGCTCAATCTTCTCTAAATTTAACATGGTATCAGACTAGGTTACGATTCCCAAACCTAGTTTGCGTTTTTTTAGTCTCGTTCTCGATTCTCGACTCTCGACTCTCGACTTTCGAACTTTCGATTCTCGATTCTTCTCGTCTCTGTTTGTCCTAGCTCCATGGCTTCCGAAAAATATGATGTCTTGTTCGTTCGCCTTAACGAAAAAAACTACTCAGCTTGGGCATTCCAATTCCAGATTTTTGTCACCGGAAAAGATTTGTGGGGTCATGTTGATGGCAACACTCCTGCTCCTGACAAAAACGAAAATATGGTCGCTCATGCTCAATGGGCAGTCAAAGATGCTCAAGTCATGGCCTGGATCCTTGGTTCCGTGGATTCGAACATTGTCCTGAATCTTCGCCCTTACAAGACTGCAAGCACAATGTGGTCTTACCTGAAGAAAATTTATAGTCAAAATAATGCAGCTCGTCGATTCCAGCTTGAGCACAACATTGCTAATTTTAAACAGGATAGTCTCTCCATATCTGATTTTTACTCTCAATTCATGAATCTTTGGGCTGAATACACTGATATAGTTTATGCAAATTTGCCTTCCGAAGGTCTCATTTCCGTACAAACAATTCACGATATTACTAAACGCGACCAATTTCTTATGAAATTGCGATCTGACTTTGAAGGTATCCGATCAAATCTCATGCATAGAGATCTTGTCCCATCATTGGATGCATGTCTCAATGAGTTGTTACGTGAAGAACAACGTCTTCTTACACAGTCTATCATTGAAGAACAAAGATTGTCTACTGTTCCAATAGCATACGTGGCACAAGGGAAGTCACGACGCCATGACATGAGTACTGTTCAATGTTTTAGTTGCAAGCGATTTGGCCACTATGCTTCAACCTGTCCGAAAAAATTCTGCAACTACTGTAAAAAGGATGGTCATATTATTAAGGAATGCCCAATAAGGCCACCACGACGACCTGCAACAGCTTTTACAACCACAACTGTTTCTTCTACTCCCAACAGTTCTGCCAATCCAGCACCTGTCCATCCAAAGGCTACTACTGATGTTCCAACTTTGACCCCTGAAATGGTTCAACAAATGATAATTTCAGCTTTTTCTGCTTTGGGATTATCAGGTAACTCCTCTTCCACATGGTACTTTGATTCTGGGGCTTCCAACCACATGACCAACAATACCCGATTCCTTACTAATATAAAAAACTATTCGGGGAATCTCACAATACATACTGCTGGTGGAAATCAATTGCCTATAACAGAAACTGGTGACATTTCTTCATTTCTAACAAATGTCTTTGTTGCTCCTGGTCTAACCAGTAATCTCATTTCTGTTGGTCAATTAGTTGACAATGATTGCTGAGTTCAATTCTCACAGTCTGGTTGTCTTGTGCAGGATCAACACTCGGGGAAGATAATCGCGAAGGGGCCTAAAGTTGGACGTCTTTTTCCCATCCATTTCTCGCTGTCTCCAAGTCTTTCTTTGTCTTTAGTCTCTTGTAATTCTGCTGTTGTTGATCACCAAGTGTGGCATAAGCGCCTTGGGCATCCCAACTCAAATGTTCTCCATGACATGTTCAAATCTGGTTTTCTTGGAAATAAACACACCCCATCTCTTAATAATATTCATTTTGATTGCATTCCTTGTAAGCTTGGCAAAAGTAAAATTCTACCTTTTCCAACACATCAGTCGATTGAAACACAACCATTTGATATCATTCATAGTGATGTTTGGGGCGTGGCACCAATTACGTCTCATGCTAATTACAAATATTTTGTAACTTTTATTGATGATTATAGTCGTTTCACTTGGGTCTATTTTTTGCACTCAAAAGATGAGGTCTTTTCCACTTTCAAATTCTTTAATGCTTATGTCCAGGCTCAATTTTCCTCTAAAATCAAGATTCTTCGCTCTGATAATGAGGTGAATACACATCACACTTGGTTCAGGAATTCTTGCAAGCCAATGGCATTTTATCTCAAAGATCATGCCCATCAACCCCCCAACAAAACGGGGTGGCTGAACGAAAAAATCGCCATTTGCTAGATGTTGTCCGCACTCTTTTCCTGGAGTCACATGTGCCATCACGATTTTGGTGTGAAGCCCTTTCCACTGCTGTTCATCTTATAAACAGATTGCCATCTCCTTCCATAGGTAATGAATCTCCTTTCACTCGTTTATTCGGTCATCCACCCGATTACTCCACTCTTCGTATCTTCGGTTGTGCATGTTATGTCCATCTTCCTCCACACGAACGCACCAAACTCACTGCACAATCTATTAAATGTGCTTTTCTTGGCTATTCTCCTCATCAAAAGGGCTTTCTATGTTATGATCCTAACCTTCATCGGATTCGGGTCTCTCGAAATGTCATTTTTCTAGAAAATGTATATTTCTTTGCAAACCATCCTGACTCGTTCTCTTCTCCAATTTCTGTTTTGCCATTGTTTTCTAATTCTTCTGCAGGTCACTCATCATCTAGACCTCTATTGACTTATCAAAGGCGAAATCCTACCACTCAACATCACCTAGCACAAGTCCATGGGCCCTTTCAAGATAATTCCTTGGATGTTGATCCAGTACAAGCTCCAGAACCAGAACCAGCTCCTTTACGACGCAGTTCACGCATTGGTAAGCCCCCAGAAAGGTATATATGTTCCATGACAGCAACATTATCATCTATTCCTATTCCTTCTTCTTATAAACAGGCAATGAAGAATGAATGTTGGCAAAAAGCTATTGAAAGTGAACTTCTCGCCTTGGAGGAAAATCAGACATGGGATATAGTGCCATGTCCTCCATCTGTTAAACCTTTAGGCAGTAAGTTTGTGTTCTCTATAAAGCTGCGTTCAGATGGCTCCATAGACCGGTACAAGGCGCGACTGGTTGTGCTTGGAAATTAGCAAGAGTATGGCCTCGACTATGACGAGACTTTTGCTCCAGTTACCAAGATGACCACTGTGCGCACTATCCTTGCTCTTGCTGCATCCAAATCTTGGCCAGTACATCAAATGGATGCAAAAATGCATTCCTCCACGGTGACCTTAAGGAGGAAGTTTACATCACACTTCCTGGTGGTATGTCGACTCTCTCCCCGAATACTGTTTGCAAATTGAAACGCTCTTTATATGGATTGAAGCAGGCCCCAAGAGTATGGTTTGAAAAGTTTCGCTCCATTCTTCTTGGTTTTTCTTTTAATCAAAGTCAGTATGATCCATCACTCTTCCTTCAACGGACTCCTAAAGGCATCGTCGTACTTCTTGTTTATGTGGATGATATTGTGGTCATTGGTTCTGATCAAGATGCTATTTCTAGAATCAAACAAATGCTGCACTCAAA
This sequence comes from Vigna reflexopilosa, assembly GCA_027742785.1. Taxonomy (NCBI): domain Eukaryota; kingdom Viridiplantae; phylum Streptophyta; class Magnoliopsida; order Fabales; family Fabaceae; genus Vigna; species Vigna reflexopilosa. Next base: position 44,538,713 of record CM050911.1, on the reverse strand, counting down.
TTTTCACATGAAAGAGTTAGGCCATCTCAATTATTTCTTGGGTTTAGAGGTGCATTACCATCTTGAAGGCATTTTTGTAAATCAGCATAAATATATTCAAGATTTGGTCCAGCTAGCGGGACTCACCAATGCTACCCCTGTTGACACTCCAATGGAAGTGAATGTTAAATATAGACAACATGAAGGAGAGCTTCTTGACGGTCCCACCCAATATCGGAAACTAGTTGGTAGTCTCATCTATGTGACTATCACTCGCCCTGATATTTCTTTTGTTGTTCACACTGTTAGTAAGTTCATGCAATCTCCAAGACACTTCCATTTTTCAGCAGTGCAGCGTATCATTAAATATCTCCTTGGTACCTCAAGTCGTGGCTTATTCTTTCCTGGTAATTCATCTCTTCAACTCCAAGCTTATAGTGACGCTGATTGGGCTGGTTGTCCAGATACTAGGAGATCAACTACTGGCTGGTGTATGTTCCTAGGGAATGCTCCTATTTCATGGAAATGTAAGAAACAAGATTTAGTCTCCAAGTCTTCCACTGAAGCAGAATATCGCGCAATGTCTGTTGCTTGTTCTGAAATAATATGGCTTCGTGGTCTTCTTACAGAGCTTGGATTGTCTCAAGCACAACCCACTCCACTGCGTGTTGATAACACCAATGCCATACAGATTGCCGCAAATCCAGTTTACCATGAACGGACGAAACACATCGAGGTCGATTGTCACTCTATCCGAGAAGCGTATGATCGTAGAGTCATCAATCTACCACATGTCTCCACATCTGTTCAAATAGCTGACATTTTCACTAAATCATTGCCACGCCAGCGTCACAATTTTCTACTTGGCAAATTGATGCTTGTAGATTCACCAACATCAATTTGAGGGGGATGTCAACAGAATGAATGACAAAGATATGCAATTATACATTTATCTGTAACTGTTATTCTCTTAATTAGGATAATTAGCTGTAGTAAATGTATATATGACAGTTTAGCTTATTTAATGGGCTGAAAATCAGCTTGACAGATTGTAACTTTTGTATATATATGAAAGTTCTCCAGCAAGAGGAGACACAGTTTTCTGGCTCAATCTTCTCTAAATTTAACAAAATAAACTCCAGGTGTTGAATCAGTAACTTCCCCTATCAAGATCAAACTATAACAAAAGATCAAGCTATTAGGCAACGTCCCAATAATGTCTTCATATCTAACATGTCCCCCACCCATTCCCCCTTCCCCCAGGAGTTCTTCACTTCTTTGGGCTTGAAGCGTGGACAAACATACTAGTATACCCTAACTTGTTATAAAATTGTTTATTTTATCTACAAAATGGGAACGAGTATCAAACTCTCGACAACTTGGTCATGGAAACTCTGATAACATGTCAACAACCAATTTTCTAAAAAGAGTAAGCTATTAACAGAAAAATAATAGAGAAGAATCGAGTGAATTGCTTACGTGGTTTTCACTCAGCAGTCTGAATTCATATAATATGTACATCATATATTTACAAGAATAAGAAAAAGGAATATGCATTATGTGCAATAATTGGTGACAGGAGAGATATATGAAACGGAGCATGACTCAACCCATGCCTCTCTGAATTAATAAGCTTAGCTATGACCATTTTTGCAGGAGACTTTTTTCTTGTCGTTCTGCCTATTAATTTGAAATTGTAAATTATTGCATTGTTCCTATGGATGACAAATATAGCTAGGGCAAGAAAACCAACCATTTTTGCATGAGATTTTTTTTCTTCTCATTCTGTCTTTATATAAAATTCAAAATTGTAAATTATTGCATTGTTTCACCATTGACCTTATCTATTTCCCACTTTTTTCAGGGTGGTTCAACTTCGTGTAACAAATAATAGATCAGGATTGGCAGAGTTGAATATAATGAAAACTCCCTTGTGTTGAATATACACATAGGGTCCTCTATTTATAATAGAAGAAATATGGGCTAAGCCCAAAATATAAATAAGAAATATAAACAAACTAACTAAAGATAAGAGATAAATATAAACTAAATATAATATCTCTAACACTCCCCCTCAAGCTGGAGCATACAAATTGTATGAACCAAGCTTGGAATAAATAAACTCAATTTGAAATATATGATCTGTCTTCAAGAGTGTGCGACAAACAGATGCGCAATCACATGTCGACGAACAACTAACAGCAATTTATGAACAGTAGTGGACAACTGCGAAACTTCAAATAGCACCATGAAACTTCAAGTAGGATGACTTTGACAAAGGAGGACAATGACAGCCTCCAAGGACTGGATTGCCATCAAGTAAGGATGAAGCTTGCATCAAAACTACAGGGACTGCCATCACTGACTGATGGGGCCTGTAGTGGCTAGAAGCGACAAAACTACAGGGACTGCCATCACTGACTGATGGGGCCTGTAGTGGCTAGAAGCGACAAAACTACAGGGACTGCCATCACTAACTGATGGGGCCTGTAGTGGCTAGAAGCGACAAAACTGCAAGGACTGCCATCATTGACTAGTGGAGTCTGAAAGCCTGAAACCTGGAAACTGAAACCTGGCTGGAAACATACTCCCCCTCACGACGAACGACGGAAATGACGGTGCGCCGATTACAGACCGTGAAAGTGGAAGATCATAATGAGCTCTTATTCATCAAAGCATCCAAAAAACAAATATGACAAATTTGACAAAGGGCTGGTGAAATTGTTTTAACCCATAACTTTGGTGTTGAAATTCCTTAGTGTTAACCACCGACTGTCCTTGGAAACCTTTCAGAATAGAGAAGAAGATAGAGGAAGCAATAGAGGTAGGACTAGGTGTTGGTGCATCGGTGGCACAAGTGGCGGAGACGATGGCCGCGAAAGTGGTCGGCGACGGTGGCCGGAGACGGTGGCCGGAGACGGTGGCCGACGACGGTGGCTGGAGACGGTGGCGGCGGCGGACGGCCGGTGACGGTGGCCGGCAGGTGGCGAGCGGCAACGGGCAGTGGTGGACAGCAACACCGGACAAATGCGAGACAGAAACCAGAGATTGCCCATTAAAGTATAAAGACACAGGTTGAAAAAGAGACTTTTTAGGGGACGGCCGCCACCGGCGACAACAAAGACAAAGTAGAAAAGGATCAGAAAATCTGCTCTGATACCAAGTTGAATATAGTCAAAACTCTCTTGTGTTGAATATACACATAGGGTCCTCTATTTATAATAGAAGAAATATGAGTTAAGCCCAAAATACAAATAAGAAATATAAACAAACTAACTAAAAATAAGAGATAAATATAAATTAAATATAATATCTCTAACAGGCAGCATTAGTAACATAGAAGTCATTCAATAATAAGAAGAAATTATGCCCACGATCAGTGAATTTGCAGTGGCAAGATAATAAATTGAGTAAAAAAGCTACAATATTTATCAACTATCATACCTTCCAATTTTCAGGGACGATCTTGTTAATAACCAGGACATGATTGTCCCACTTATCCCTGACTGCAACCAATAGTTTCCTAGTGAATCTGCAGATAGGGAGTTGTAACATTATTACCATTGCTAACAAACCTTAACGCACATAAAAGACCCAGTTTTGCAGTGCTCGTGTTTGGAGGGGTCGGAGGATGAAATGACAAGCTTATATTTAAAGTATGCTTTGGAGGAGCTGTAAAGGGTCTACGTTTACCTCAAAATCAGGTTGTTATATACCAACCTTGGTGGAGCTGTAAGGACTTCTGCCTCTGCCATGCACAACATAACACATCAGTACAATTTAGAGATGAAAGCAACAACAGAAAATTGTACATATAATAATAAATACTTTACAGCCCATAAAACATTTCTCTGGGCATATGTGCGACATTGCGTTGTCACTGACAACACACAGACTTCTGTCATACGAAAGAATATAACACAATAAGGAAGGTTGTACCAAATTTAAAATGCTTAAGATATAATACCAGAACATAGACTTCTGTCCATAATGTGACTTGTAAAATTGCTTTACAATATAACCACAACATAAACTCTTGTCTAACACACTGTTAGAATAAAGAAGTAGCCCTTCAGAGCTAACTTACAATACCAGGACGCAAAACCTTGCTGCAGTGACAACCAAAGTAAAACTTATTATACATTTCCAGCCTAATCACTACTAAACTAAAATGTTCAATGAGTATTCCTAAGTTTCACTCATATGCAAATGCTACAACTCCTAAGCTTAAAATATCATGAAAAGTCAACAAGGTTTTCTAGATAAGCTTACTTTCAATCCTGGCAGCAAGAAAAACACAAAATAAATAAATGGTTGACTTTCATCTCCAACAACTGTTAAATTGACCAATCATATGTGTAAGTCACACAGGTGTGCAGAGGAGACAACAAATAAAAAATGTGAAAAGAGAGTACTCGGCTTTCAAAACTCGTAAGTTATAACGTATGAAAGACATGTACATACAACAACATCCTGAAGCAGTGGCAAATCTGGTTGGTTTTATTTTTTATTTTTTAAATGTTGTAACTTGCAAACGTCAAGTAAAAGAAAGCAAGAAAAATATATACATTGAACATTATATTCAAGCTTTTTCACCAACTTATTTTATATAAAAGAAAAAGAGAGATTCTCGATCTATGGTTTTTTATTACCAATGGCAGACTCTTCTTCAATGTGTCGCAGAAGCTCATTTGCCTCTTCATCCGACTCAACAGTAGCAGGTGGCCCTCCAAAACTCATATGATTATACTCCAACAACTTTTTCTTGTCAAATTCATATCCGGCCTCTGAAACAACAAACCAAATGCACCAATTCAAAACAAACGACAACAAAAACCTTAACTAACCACGTTATAGAACATGTTTGGATAAACATTTCTATTAAGCACTTCCAGAAAAAAGGAAAACCAAAGAATATATAAATTTCTTCAGAAGTTAAAATTAGTTAATTAATTAACTTATTTATAACCAGAAGTTAAAATTAGTTTATTTATAAACTACTTCTCACGTTAACTTCACCAAATTTTGTTTTTTAACTCATACACGGAGAAACATGAATATAATGTACCTTTATTTGTGTTTCCATTTACTTATTTCACTTTTTAGTTATAAAATTGACACCTTGTTTTTCCACTAAAGGCTATAAGCCAGATTCACACAGACATTATCACAGTAATAAAAAAATATGTTTTTTCGAAGATTTCTACGGAAAAGAAAACAAAAAGAATGTTGAGTGTTTTCTATACAAAATTCTGAAAACATCAAATAGATTTCAAATAAAATTGCAACTTTATGATTAAAAAATAATAAACAGTAAACACAGATCCAATTTAACACCCTCTTATCTCAATTTTATTTCTTATGTCATATCATAAAAGTATTTATTGATAAGTTTATTATCCCAGCAGATCCTATCATCAAAGATAAACCGCTACCTCGCCGCGTATTCATCCGTTTCTCGAAAAGCCGAACAGGGTCCATTCCCTCCAAACATGCGGCATAAATAATGGAGCTGCACGAAAGATTCTCATCAGAAAACAAAGTGTACAGAGAAAAGGTAACAAACAAATTAGTAAGTTGAACGGAAGGAAGTAAGGAAGGGATTCAGTTCAGGTTTTACAGTGCGAGTTCTCTGGCCGCTCTGGGGCTGCAGAAGCGCCCAGTCTTGTCGATTTTGGGCAGAGCAGGTACGGAGTTGTTGTCGGGTTTTCCCAGAACCGGAGCTTCGTGCTGGGCGAGTGCGGAGGTGGAACTTCGGAGAGTGTTACGAAGGGAAAACGCTACGTTTTGGGGGAAGGAACAGTGGGTTGGTAGTGACGAAATAACGGAAGAGCGTTGGGGAATGGAGATTTTGGGTTTAAGAGTTGCAGAGGATGAAGGGGAAGAACACACAGGAAGCAACACTCCCTCCATTGCACCACAAGATAAATGCAAATATCTTAATCTTACACATTCTTACGTGTGTATATATATATATATATATATATATATATATATATAATATATTGGATAAAAGATGAATGTTCAAAAGAGAGAGTGAGTTAAGATATATGGTAAATATTATAAACATGGTTTTGGTAAACATAACTCACGTAACATAGATAATTTTAGAATAATTATTATAAATTATTTATTTTTCTTTTATTTTATTTTGGCTTAATTACAAAAGGAGATAGAAAAATATAAACAGGTTGTTTATATTAAAAAGAAGAGTGAGAAATTATATTTATAATACAAATATTTTGAGAACACATGTTGTAATTTGGTCATTATTCTCATAAATTTTTTTTACAAGTTTTTGTTCTGGTAATTTAATTTTTTCTATTTATATTTCTTACACTCTAACTTTCTTTCTAAACTATTTTTATTTTAATCAAATTCCATCTTTACTATTATTGTTCATTTTCTTCTTCTTTGTTCATAACATGTTATCAATTCATTTAATTAAACGTATTTTTTAAATTGGTCCATAATATAAATGGTTTGCTCATTATTTTTGTATTAACTGTGAAATCTTGAATTAAAAATATTATAATTTAAATTGGGAAACAATAGTTTGCTAGTCCTATTTACAAAGAAGTGTTTTGGTCCACTAACAATGTATTGAACAAGTATCAAACAACATTTTTGTGAATCTACATCAAAATAATAATGCTTTCAGGATAAAGATAGAGAAACCTAAAATAGAGCAACAATGTGGAACTGATTTTTCTAACCACAAACCTTCAATAGATGATCCTAATAGTCAAAATGACAAGCCATATGCTATGAACCTTTTGTCAAAGTTTCAACTCGATCCAACGATGAATGAAGCTTAAATTAGCATTTTACTAAGGCACCTATGTGAATATCCAACAAATTTTCTCGCTTCTTTATCTCTCCAAATGTTGTAGAAATAACACTTTCTCTTGACTTAAAAGATCCCTTTTCCACTTAATTTAAGTGAGACAAAATGGGCTTGACTAGGTTGAACTTTTTAGACACATAACTTGGAGCCCAACCCAACACATCTACCCCTCACAACAATATCGAGGTAATCGTCAAGCTAGTGATCTCACAACAAGCTTCAAACTTCTATCTTGTTAGTGTCTTAGTCATCGTATTAGCACCATTGTCATTTTTATGAACTTTATCCAACTCCAACAACTTAGCATTGAAATCATCATGTATTTAATGATACTTCGCATCAATATGTTTAGACCTAGAATGAAAAGTTGAATTCTTATCAAGATGGATAACACTTTGACTATCCATAAATAATAAATAGTTATTTTGTACAAACCAAGTTCCTAAAAGAATTTCTTCAACCATAACAACTTTGTGCATGCTTTTGTAATGACAATCAACTTTGTCTCTATAGAAGAGAATGTTACAGACATTTACAATCTTGATTTCCAAGCCACAACTCCCCCTACAAAGTTAATCAAATAACCCAAAATGTACTTTATGGAATCAATATCTCTAGTCATATCTAAATCTAAGTAACCTATCAAAGAAGGTTTATCACTCATCAAATAATTAGTACCACGAAGATACCTCAAAATCCATTTCACATCATTACAATGTTAATTATATGGATTTGACAAAAATTGACTGATCATACCAACATGTACAATATGTGGTCTTGTACATACCATCGCATAAGGAATTATGTTCATATATGTCTTCTCAACTTCATTTAAAAGACTTTGTTCAACACTCAATTTAAAGTGATCAACTAGAGGAGTGCTCATAGCTTTAGAATTTTCCATCTGGAATCTTTGCAACACCTTTTTGATGTAATACACCCAATCTTTTTTTCTCTTTTATCACATGAGAGACTTATGCCAAGAAACTTTTTTGCAACTCCTAAGTCTTTCAAATCTCCAAGTGTCTTCTTTAACTTATCAATTCTAGAAATATTTTTTGCCATAAACATATAACAAGATAATAAAGTCATAATTAGAGAACTTTCTAACATAAACATAATGATTAAAAGTAGTCTTTTGTAATCTTGATCACACATCATTGCTTAGCAAGTAAAAAAAATTCGTGTAAAAGATTATAGTATGTCAGTATGGGGTATCACATACTATTATAACTAACAACGGAAGATAATTCATAGGTAAAGGCTTGGTCGAGTTTCGTACCAACCTCGACATTAAACACATTACAAGTTTTGTGGAGCATCCTCATTCAAATGGGAAGTTTGAAGTCGTGAATATATAAAGTCATTTTGTTAGAGTTGAAGAAAAGGTTGGATTCGCCCAAGGGGAGATGGCCAGAAGATTCATTAGAAGTGTTGTGGACATATAATTACATTTCTCAATCCTGTACTAAAGAAATACCATTTAACTTAGTATATGGTATTAATGCCATGATCTAGTAAAAATAGGGGAGCCATCTTCTCGGCAACAACAATATGATAAAAGCAGCAATGGGGATTGTCTTTACATTACTGAAAAGCTAGAGAAAACCCAAATCCAAGAAGCGACTACAAAGCAAATAACGACTAGAAGGTATAACTCGAATTTGAAGTTGAGAACATTCTAGAAGGGTGATATGGTATGGTGCATGGCCAACAGTGTCAGAAAAAGTGAAGGCAAGTTCTCAGCTAATTGGAAGGACTATTTCAAATAATGGAAAATGTCGGCAAAGGCGCTTACAAGCCGAAATACTTGTTAGGTCATCCTATACCTAATACTTGAAATGCAACTCATTTGAAGTTTTACATCAGTTAATCTTGTCCTATGGTTTATTATTTCTTTCCTCGGTCTTTTTTTAGCTAAGGAGGGTTTTGCTCGAGAAGGTTTTAACGAGACACTTCATCAATAAAATAAGAGAGTTTCTTATATATACATGTATTATTTATGCTTTCTCTTCAAATTACAATTGTTTAAAGCACGATTTTCGTAGTTCCCCATCAATTATCTTGTCGGTCATGGTTGAACATCTTTGTAGTTTCTTGTCAACTACTTTGTCAGTCCTGGTTGAACATCTCTATAGTTCCTTATCGATTCTAGTTGAACATTTTTGTAGTTTCTTGTTGGCTACCTTGTCGGTCTTGGTTAAATATTTTCGTAGTTCTTGCTTACTACCTTGTCGATCTTGGTTGAACATCTTTATAGTTTCCTTTTGACTACCTTGTCGATCCTAGTTGAACATCTCCGGACTTCCCTTTCGGCTACCTGGTTGGTCTTGATTGCACATTTTTTCAATTTATTGTCGAGAACCACCTCGGTCCTTGTTAAACATGGAAAATAATTTTTGATGATTATGATTACTTTGACCTTTAATTAAGCATTACACCTAAAGGATTTAAAGGTATTAACAACCTTATGTTATATTGGCCTATACATTCCCAAAACGACAATAAATTCTTAAGTTATAAGGAACAGAAAGAGAAAGAAAACAAATATGAAGAGAAGATGATTTTCATTCATAATCCCCGAGTGGAATATTCATTACAAAGTTGAGCTTCATACATCTCTGCCAATATAGCAAAACAACTTTAAAAAAAAACAACAACATTGTCATCAAGTCAAATTACACTATTATATGATTTCAGGGTTAGCGTATCCGACATTTTGGATTGCCATGACAACTTCGGTTTCCTCGACAAAGGGACTAGCAACAATGGTGGGAGAAGGTTGTGCAGTGGTATCTCAAGAAAAATCCTCGACATTCTCGTGGACAATAATGTTGTTAGCATCAACACACATACAATTTCTATCTCATCGATGTCCATGAGAACACCATTGAAGATGTCCTTATTCATGTTAAAGAACTTGTCTTTAGCCAATATTTGGATGATAAGATCAACTTGCCTTAATGCCCACCCATTGCTATAATCAATAAGCACGAGCTTCTGATACTTAAAGGACTTATACTTTGCATGTTCTCGTGCCTTCTTCTTAGAAGCTAAAGCACTTGTCATATCTGTCTCTTTTTTCTTTCCTTTACTCTGAGTCTAGACAACGAGCCCTCCAAAACAGGAAATTTTTATCTACTAATCCTTTTCCTCCTTGAGTTTATCTCGTTCATTCTCTTTAGCACCCTTATCTAAGACGTACTATTTTTTCTAGGTCGCCAGCTCATTGGTCATCTTCAACTTTCCCTCATCCTTAAGTGGAGGAATCACGGGGGAGTCGTTAATTTTAAGTCCTTACAAATCAATATGAAGGCCTAAAGATATCCCCAACTGTTTGGATGGAGTTGGGTAGGGTCAACATTCAAAAGACGGGGTACACCATGGTAAACTCATTAAAGGGAAGGTAGATATGAAGTTGGGTGCAAAAGGCCATGTACATATAGAAAAATTCTTGTTCATAACCTTCTCGATCATGACATACATTATTTATGGCGCATACTCTCCGAAAAGACAGTGTACTCTCTACCTCAACCTTGTCATACATATATATGTTATTTTCCTACCACATAAGACTTAACAATCACTTAAACTTAGAAATACTCTTTCAAATTTGGGATTTACCCATTCATAACCCTTTTTCTCGTAAGTTAAACTCCATTAACTCGGTCTCGGGTTCCTCACAAGTTTCTATAATCACATCTTGGGCTCTAAAGGACAAAACACTCGAAGATGACATAGACCTAGAGTTATTACTATCCAACCCTTTACCAGCAGAAGACATATTCAAACTCAAGAAGACGTACCTAATTTCACTCGGTAGAAGAAACTGAGAACTCTTTGACAAGAAGTCAACAGTAGAAGGAGGAATGCTAGAGTAGGGTGTTTAAATGAGACAAATATGTTTCCTATTTATAGTTCATTCTTAGTAACCCTTTGTCTCCCACGTCTTCAATCTTAAACGTTAAATCTCCTTAAATCTAATGGTCAAGGGAAAAACTGTTGAACTTCCTAATGTCACATTGAATGCCGCAGGTTTGACACCTATCAATCAAACCTCTCCGTTGGTGCGTTCATCGAGGCTAGTGAACTATACCTATGTGGTGAGATAACTAAAGAAATACAAATTTTCTTTACACATATCGACCAAACTAAGACCAACATCATGACAATAGTATAAAGACTCGAACATATATATCATGTCAAGTCTTAGAGGCTACTGTACTATTAATGTCTGGGAACATCTAGACCACCTGGATTGATACTTAGTCGACCTAAGCATATCCAACCAGGACAATATCCTATCGACCATGTCTTTAACATGGATAAAAGAAATTAAATTAAGGCAAGTGATAAAACATATTAACATAATATTAAGCCAAGTAAATCAAAGATAATTAGTTATGTGGATCAAACTCATCCATGTAAAAGTCCATGAACATTGTATAAATAATACAATACACGAGATAAATTAATTACGTTCAATTATTATCACATTCAATACTAATGCATTTGACTTAACTTGAATGTTGAAGTGTCTTTTGTAAATACACTTTTCCTTTTAACTTTGAAGAGATGAAAACTTATAACATCTTGTCTTGAAGGTGCAAAGTTAGAATTTAAAATACATGTGAAGAATGAATGAGAAGATCTTTACAATATATATTTGTTCTTGTAAAAACATAAAAAAAGTTATATTGTCTTTTATATTTATTAAAGTTATGAATACATTGATCAATTATATTATAATGACACCACAATAATTAGTTATTTATATTTTTATGATTTATTTGTGAAGTTTACATGTATTTTAACTTGTAAGAAATTAAAAAGTTAGTTATATCATGGGACTTAACTTATTTTCTTACATAACCATATTATTTGTCTTTAAGACACCAATGAACTTTTTTTAATTAAGTCACGTGATGTTAGAAAATTTTCCCTAAATTAACAAAAGTAGTTCGGGTTTGGCATGACCCGGCTTGAAAAAAAAAAAAATATCAGTAGCTTCTCGAATCTCATTTCACTTGTCACTCGTAGTAGCAGTCGCTAGTCGGAACCGGTAAGGTCTCATTCCGATCACACTTCACCACTCCACACAACTCAACGCAACTTTTAATTACACCTCCATTTATCACTTCACAAACTCACCTTGATCTAATTCATTATTGTTATTATTATTATTATCATTATTCTGGTTCCTATTCGCATTTTCAGTCCTCAATTCTCCTTCTAACTGGCGCAGAACATGAAGCTGCGACTGCGAATCCTCCTCATTGCTCTGGTGTTGTGCGTCCCATTTTCCTCCTCTTCCAAGCCCAAGGACCCGTTCCTTGGAATCGCTCCCGAAGGTCCCTTCCCCTTGCTCAGCGCAATACTCATCGCTATTGTTTTCAATTTTATTTGCATTTTGACACTTCTGCGGGTGTTTATGTTTCTACTGAACAGATGACAAGTATTATAGAGCTTCCGATGTTATAAGATGTAAAGATGGATCCGGAAAATTCACAAAGGCCCAGCTCAATGATGATTTTTGCGATTGCGCTGATGGCACCGATGAACCAGGTCCTTATTATTTTTTTAGCGATTTGATTTATTTATTTCGTATAGGATCATATGGTGTTCTCAATTTTCGTTGTTTTATTTATTTTTTCTTTCCATTTTTTGGGGGCAGGTACATCGGCATGTCCGGCTGGAAGATTTTTTTGTCGGAATGTAGGACATTCTCCTGTTGACTTGTTTTCATCTAGAGTGAATGATGGAATTTGCGGTGAGCATGATTCGTGTATCTTTCAAATTTTATAGTTGTATTGTGTAACTCATGCGGTGTACATATAATGAGTGCTTAAGCTGAAAAATTGAAACACGGTTAAAAAAGGGGGAGATTGATACAAGAAAAATTTCCGAACTGGGTAGATGTGCATGAGCAAGGTCCTATTAGTACAGATTTAGAAGTCGTCTTTACGTTGTTGATTATGCATTTATGGTTTTCTCTTCAACATGCATTTTGATATATAAGCTAATAATTTTCTGTGCATATAATTTGAATTTATAGGGATGGTTTTTTATCTTGTTATTGTTACTGGTATTATTCTGTACCCTTCAACGTACATGATGAGTACGGAGAGCACATCCAATGTTTTCATTCTTTACTAACATTGTGCATTTGTAGATAATGGATTCGTAATTATTTTTGTCTAGAAAGTTAAAAATGCTGTTGTCCAATATCTTACTAATCTGTAGTTTGGATTATTAGACTTGTGTGTTTTGTTAATCTGAAGTAATTGGTTTTACTCTTCTGTCTTAATCTGTAGATTGCTGTGATGGAACTGACGAATATGATGGTAAAGTAAAGTGTCCAAATACCTGCTGGGAGGCTGGGAAAGTGGCTCGAAATAGACTGGAAAAAAAGATTGCAACTTATGAAGAGGGTGTCAAATTGCGAAAGCAAGGAATTGAACAAGCTAAAGTGGCTATCAAGAAGGATGAGGCAGAACTTTCACAATTAAAAAAGGAAGAAAGTATACTTAAAGTGCTTGTAAAACAGTTAAAGGGTATCTCTTCTTGGTTCTATCCTGTTATTCTGAATTTTTTCTAAATATATATGAAGTACATGGAACTTTGGTTGAAGAATTTTGATCTGAAAAATAATGATCATTGAAAAAAATAAAGGAAATGTGTCTAATTTTCTTGTGGCTAATTGTTTTCAAATACATGATGGAAAATATTGCAATGAGATAAAGAAGGTATTAATCAAATTCAAAAGAGATCCTATGATTCTAATTAAGAATTCGTTTGGTCCTTTTGGAAATAGCCCCTTAAATTTTACAAATTTTCACTTTTACTATTTCATTACTCTTAATCAGGTCTCAATAATTAAAAATTTGCAACTTGACAAATTAGAAGAAACTTTTCAAGTATTTAACTATTATTTAATGGACGAAAACTGGAAAATTTATCAAACTGGTCTATCTAGTAGCATCATTTTACTAATAGGTTTATTTCTCATTGGTAGGAGACACAAGTGGTTGTGGAAAAATCTACTTAGGGATGCAAGCATATAGTGCTATGTTCAGTTTGAAGTGTTAGATGCCTTTATTGGTTCTGCAAATAACCTTTTTATGTATAAATTAGGGCTGTAGAAATGCATGTGATTTTACATTCTGTTTGAAGTGTTATATGTTTTTATTGACTGTAAAAAACCTATTGAATGTATAATTTGAGTACAATTAGCAAATGTGTAAGATACTCTGTACCAACTGTCTGTTTAATTACACAGATGATCACAAGCAAGCACTTGTATATGAAATGAGATCATCATTATCAGTTTGTTTAACATATAGGAAGTTGAAGGGGAGGCATTTCTCGAATTGTATTGTTAAGGAGGGGATGGCATTTTATGTGTTCTGAAAAGTAATCATGATAATGCATATTTAACTGCTAAGTTTACAGATTTCATGCTATGTTTATAGAGCATATGGAATTTTGATCAGGGAGAAAAGGAATATACAATTTATTTTTGGGAAATTTTTTGTTGTGTAGCAATTTTCTATCCTATCAATGAAATACTTTCTGACAACTATCTTTTACTTCCATTGCAGATCATAAAGAACAAATAGAGAAGGCAGAGGAGAAAGAACGTTTACAGAAAGAAAAGGAAGAGATGCAGAAAAAGGAGTCTGAGAAGAAGGCGGATGAAACAATAGATAAAACTGATGAAGATATGGAGAATAGAAATGAAGCTGGAAAGCATTCGGAGTTAGAAGATAATGATGTAGAAAATAATCATGAGAAAATAGCAAATCTAGAGGGTTCTCATGCAGATCAGGTTTAATTGCATTTTCCTTGAAGTTTGCAGAACTTGACTGTACAATTAGATACACCATGCTGAGGAGTTTTAATTTGACTTTTGAATTCATTGATCTGGTACATATGCGTGCTAGAGTGATTTTCCTGATCTCTTATTAACCCTGTATTATCCTTAGGTTAGTTATGCTATTGGTATTATAAAAAGAGTAAACCTTGTCAGGCTTCTTTATGCAGTGAACTACCCTACCTCTAAATAACATGCAAATATGTTGTTATAGGAAGAAAAAACAATTTTATTGCTATTCATCTGTTTACTTGTACTACACTTACAACCAATGGTGGAAAAACAACTAATAATTATTTCTTCCCACTGTGAAGCAGATTACTTCATCTTTCTTATCCATTATCCTTTCACTTGTTGTGTGTTTGTATGTGAACCACATTTACATGTGTGTGATCTTGAACTATCCTATCATGTGGTGGTGGTTTAATTCTTCTATTTATTATTCCATGCTTTCTTACAGGATGAAGCAGGGCAGAAATTAGCAGATGTACTTGATAATGATGATCGAGACAGAGATGCTCCTGGAAGTGAAGGATCTTCGCATAATATAGTGGAAGAGGTGAGTATAAATTTTGCATCTTTTTTTTCTTTGGAGTTTTTGTTATTGTAACATATTCTGACAAACGCATTAGATTTTTAAGGCCTTTTAGCATTTTAATTTGATTTTTCCCTTAATGTAGAATGCAAAAAAATCCAATGAAGAACCTATTGTTAAATCTGAGGTCAATGATAAGGCTGGAAACGAAGTGTCCTCTGATGAAAACGTCAATAAGGTATGTTTCTAGTCCATGCTCTCTATCTCATGGTATGATTGGAGTTTACTCTTATGTTACATTCATCTCATAGTTACACATTTCAATTGATGTGTACTGTTTGGTTCTTGATATGATTAGCTCATAAACAAGTATATGTGTGTTCTTTCATTCTTATCAGTTATTGTCTTGTTACTTTGCCAAAGAAATCATTATTCTGAGACAAAATATAGCACCTATAAATCTCATGAGAAACGGTTGAAGTGAGACACAGGGAATTGTCTCACAACAAAGTGATTTTATTTCCAGAACAGTAACTTGGTTATTTTTGTAGTAATTGATTTACCAATAATTACAATACTTGAGATTAAAACAGAGAAATATATTTCTAAAGGGCTTAATGGACCCTTCTTATGTTCTACTATTTATACTGATAAAAAGTTGATACAATAGGGAGATGGAAGGTCA
This sequence comes from Vigna reflexopilosa, assembly GCA_027742785.1. Lineage (NCBI taxonomy): Eukaryota > Viridiplantae > Streptophyta > Magnoliopsida > Fabales > Fabaceae > Vigna > Vigna reflexopilosa. The sequence goes on along the minus strand of CM050911.1, from coordinate 44,522,794 downwards.
AGGAACTGTCCTAGACTGCTAGGTACAATCATTAGAGATAACCTAACATACTACTCCCTACTTTAGTCCTTCTGACTACCTAACATAAGTAGACTTAGTAATTATTCTAACACTCCCCCTCAAGCTGGAGCATACAGATTGTATGTACCAAGCTTGGAACAAATAAACTCAATCCGAGGTCCCCTTAATGACTTAGTCAACACATCTGCGAGTTGGTCATTTGATCCAACAAACTCAGTCCATATTTCTTTTGACAATAACTTTTCCCGAATAAAATGCAATCAATTTCTATATGTTTAGTTCTCTTGTGAAACACTGGATTTGATGCAATGTGAAGAGCAACTTGGTTATCACAATACATCTTCATACTCTGGATGTCACAGAAGCTAGGTTCTTGAAGAAACTGTTTCACCCATATAAGTTCACATGTTAGTGACGCCATTGCCCTATATTCAGCTTCAGCTGTTGATCGAGCCACTACATTTTGTTTCTTACTTTTCCATGAGATAATGTTTCCTCCAAGGAAAACACAATATCCAGTAGTACACCGTCTATCAATAGGAGAACCTGCCCAATTGGCATCACAGTATCCAGATACCTGAAGGCTTCCTTTTTTTCATATAACAGCCTTTGCTCGGGAGCCTTCTTTACATACCTTAGAATGCGAATGATAGCATTCCAATGGCCAATACATGGAGCTTGCATGAACTGACTCACCACTCCAACTACAAAAGATAGATCTGGCCTTGTAATAGTGAGATAGATTAATTTTCCAACAAGCCTCCTATATCTCTCTGGGTCTGAGAATAACTCACCTTCTGTTGTTAATTTTTGATTTGGGTCCATAGGTCTGTCAACCGGTCTACAATTAATCATGCCTGTTTCTTGCAAAATATCCAGAGCATACTTCCTTTGGGAGATTACAACTCCATCTTTTGACTGAGCTACTTCAATGCCTAAGAAGTATTTGAGGCTTCCAAGATCCTTGGTTTGGAAATGTCTACACAAGTACTCCTTCAATCAAGATATTCCAGCAGTATCATTTCCTGTAATAACTATATCATCAACATATATTATTAAGTAAACACATTTCCCGAGAGACGAATGATAATAAAAGACTGAATGATCTGCTTCACTGCGTTTTAGCCCAAATTTTTTAACAATGGAGCTGAATTTTCCAAACCAAGCACGTGGTGATTGCTTGAGCCCATATAGAGATCAGTGCAATTTGCAAACCATCCCAAACTCCCCCTGAGCAACAAACCCAGGAGGTTGCTCCATATAAACTTCTTCCTCAAGATCACCATGGAGAAATGCATTTTTGATATCCAATTGATGAACTGGCCAATGACGAATGGTTGCCATTGCGAAGAACAGGCGAATGGTAGTCATCTTGGCCACAGGAGAAAAGGTGTCACAATAATCAAGGCCATAAACCTGAGTGTACCCTTTTGCAACTAGCCTGGCTCTTAGCCTATCAATGTCACCATGAGGGCCCACTTTAATTGCATATACCCATCGACAACCAACAACCTTTTTGCCCGACGGAAGTGACACAAGCTCTCAAGTATTACTGTGGTCAAGAGCCTGCATTTCTGCAATCATGGCTTGTCGCCATCCAGGATGATCAAGTGCTTCTTTCACATTTTTGGGTATAACCACAAAAGACATTGAGGATAAGAGGGAATAAAAGGAGGGCGACAATCTGTGATAACTAAGAAAATTATAAATGGGATGAGGGTTTCGAGTGGAACGAGTACCTTTTCTGAGAGCAATGGGCCAACCAAAATAATCTTCACCAAGAGGTGTGGCAGGAGGCGGTGAGGGAGAAAATTCTGAAGGAGGAGATCCACCATTTTCTGGAATAGGACTACCCATCGGGGTACTGTGTCGGACGACATCAATATGTGGAGAGGAAGGTTCGGGAGGACCTGGTGGAGGATATGAACATCTTGACCAGACAGAGAGAAGAAAGGTGTCTGTTTAAAGAATGTAACATTGGCAGACATGTAGTACTTCTTGGTTTCAGGAGAGTAACACCGGTACCCTTTTTGAAGTCAAGAATAGCCCAAAAAGACACATTTGATCACACAAGCGTAGAGCTTGTCTAGCCCCGGAGACATGTCGTGAACAAAACATACACAACCAAAGACTCGAGGAGGGGTGTGAAAGAGAGGATCATTGGGAAAAAGAATGGAGAAAGGGACTTTATTATTGAGAGAGGAGGAGGGCATCCTATTAATAAGAAAACAGGTAGTTAAGATGGCATCCCCCCAGTGATGAACAGGAATATGGGCACCAAGCAAAAGGATACAAGCAGTTTCAACCAAGTGTGTTAGGTTTCTAATCAAGAAACCTAAAGAATTCTCACAATCACACACCAAAATCAACACCCAAGAATCTGTATAACCTCCTCTGATATTATTTACTGCAAGAATACAATGAATAGGGTAGTCTGGAGCCTAACCTCCCCCGCAGGAATAACGAATTCTTGTTCAAAGAATACAACAGTCAATAATTCCCCCCCCCCCCCCCCCCCCCGCCCCCTTCTACTAACTCTTCCTATTTATACAAATCCGTTCCCCTTTATTCCTAACTGATAAAAACAGTTAGGCTAACAGTTAAGTTGCTGACGTTTCTTTTTCCTCTCATACACTAACAATCTTCTATCATTACTCCCCCCTCCTCCGACAACCTTGTCCCCAAGGTTGAACTCAGGATATTGATCCTGAATGGTAGCTTCGTCCTCCCAAGTAGCACCCTCCTTACCCCCTTCTTGCCATTCCACCAGGACTTGGTTCAATAACTCCTCTCCCTGCCGAACTTGCCTCCTGTCCAAGACTTTTATTGGCCAAAAACTGGGCCCCTTTGCCTATAGCTCCTCTGGCAGTCCTTTTTCCACTATCTTCTCCCCCACCGCCTTTTTCAACTGGGACATGTGAAATACCGCATGAATTCTTGCTGTCTCTGGTAGCTTCAGCCTAAAAGCCACATTTCCTATCTGCTGTAGCACTTGGAAAGGACCAAAATAGCGGGCCGAAAGCTTTGGATGCAGCCTCACTGGCATCGAAGATTGTCGGTGAGGTCTGATCTTCAAGTAGACCCAATCATTTACCTTGATATCCGCCTCTCTTCTCTTCTTGTTAGCCTGCTGGACCATAAGATCTTGGGCCCTATTCAAGTGAAATTCCAGCTGTCTAAGGGCCTCATCACGTGTCATCAAGTCCTAGGCCACGGCCTCCACCGGTGTTTCTCCAGGTACGAATTTGCTAAAGGATGGAGGGGCTCTGCCATACACGGTTTCAAATGGGGTACAGCTAGCGGAGCCCTGGTAACTCGTGTTATACCAGTATTCCGCCCAGGGCAATACTGTATACCAATTCTTGGGTTGTTCTGAACAAAAGCAGCGTAAATACCCTTCAACTATCCTGTTAACCACCTCTGTTTGCCCATTTGTTTCAGGGTGATAGGCAGTGCTCATCTTGAGCTGGGTTCCATGTGCTTTGAACAACTCTCTCCAAAAAATGTTCAAAAACAATGGATCTCTATCACTTACAATTGAGACTGGAATTCCGTGCAGTTTGATAATCTCCCTGGTAAATATCTCTGCAACTGTTTTCGCCGAAAAAGGGTGTTTCAATGCCACGAAATGGGCATACTTGCTTAACCTGTCCACCACCACCAGAATGGCATCATGCCCCTGCGACCTCGGTAATTTCACAATAAAGTCTAGACTTATCTCCTCCCACACCACCTGAGGTATGGGTAATGGCTGTAGTAGCCCCTGGGGGGGATGCTGCCATATACTTATGCTGTTGGTAGACGACACAACTAGCAACAAACTCAGTAATCGTCTTCTTCATACCTACCTAATACAAAGATTGGGCTATCCTCCTATATGTACGATACACCCCCGAGTGTCCTCCTGTTTTGGTCACGTGAAACTCTGCTAGTAATTTAGGAATCCACACCGAATCAGCTGATAACACCATTCTCCCCTTATAATGCAGTCTATCATTTTCCAGAGTGTATGTCGCATGGGAATTGGGATCCCTTCGAATGTCAGCAATCACTTTTTTTAATGCTTCGTCCTCCTCTACTTCTCTTACGAGCTCTTGAAAGTCTAACCAGAAGGGTCTGGATATCACCTGGAGTTCTCGTCCCTCTATCACTCCTTCATCTCTTCGTGACAGTGCATCTGCCGCCTTGTTTGTACTCCCCTTTTTGTATATTATTTCAAAATCATACCCCATAAGCTTCGCCAACCAATTCTGCTGACTCTGTGTGGTTATCCTTTGCCCCATCAAGTATTTTAAACTACGTTGGTCAGTGTACACCGTAAACCTCCTTCCCACCAAGTAAGGCCTCCAATGTTGGATGGCTAACACCAATGCCATCAGCTCCTTCTCATTGATTGATTTACTCAAAGATCCCCCCGAAAGTGCCTTACTGAAAAAAGCAATGGGTTTCTTGTTTAGGGTCAACACAGCTCCCACCCCTCCTCCTGAAGCATCGCATTCAATCTGGAATTCTTGATTAAAGTCCGACAGCGTTAAGAGAGTCCCAGAAAACCTCTCAAAGCCTTCAAGTTTTTGGGTTCTCCCCATTCCACCACTGCCTTGATCTTTTCACTGTCCATTTCCACCCCTTGTTCAGAGATTTGATGCCCCAGGTAACGAATCCTTTTTTTTCCAAAGTCGCATTTTTTCCGGTTGGCCACCCACCCTTTCTGTTCTAATAGTTGCATCACCAAACTCAACTGCTTCAGGTGATCTTCCCAACTTGGGCCGAGAATATCGTCAAAGAACACCAACACCCACTTCCTAAGATATTGTTGCAATAGACTATTCATCGTGCTTTGGAAAGTTGCCGGCGCATTCGTGAGGCCAAACGGCATGACCAAGAACTCAAAATGACCCAAGTGCGTGCGAAATGCTGTTTTGGCCACGTCTTCTTCTTCCATCCTGATCTGGTGGTACCCAGATTTTAAATCGATTTTAGAAAAATACCTGGCACCTTCTAGTTCATCCAGCAACTCTTCTATCACCGGAATAGGAAATTTGTCCGGTACGGTCCTTGTTTAGTGCCCGGTAATCTACATAGAAGCGCCAACTCCCATCCTTCTTCTTTACGAGGATAACCGGGCTGGAAAACGGACTAGAACTAGGGCGTATGATTCCGGCCTTCAACATATCTTCTACTTGTTTTTCAATTTCACTTTTCAGTAGTGCGGATACCGATATGGCCTTACATTTATAGGGTCAATGCCTTCTTTCAGTTGTATTCGGTGCTGCTTATCACGTGAGGGAGGTAATCCTTGCAAGTCTCGGAACAAGCGATAGTGCGTCTGCAGCACGGATTCCAAGGCCACTTTCTGCTCTGCTGTCAAATTTGTCTCCCACTCACCATCCTGCTCTGTTTCCACTTTACTTAAATCCCACACCATCACCCATGATTCAGCATCCGCCATCTTCCTCAATGATCCAGATTTTACCAGCTATCGTGACAAGGCTGGTTCGCCCCTTATCCTGATCTTCTTAGCTCCCATATTATACTCCATCATCATGCTTCCCCAATTAGTCCTAACCTCTCCTAATTCGCCAGCCATGCAACACCGAGAATTACATCAACGCCACCCAACTCAAACACGTAAAACTCCTCATCTATATCAACCTCCTCCAACCTCACCGTCACCCTCTCGCATCGTCCTCGAGTCTCTCGTCTATGCCCATCCCCCAAACTCACCGGATATGCAGGGGTGTTGGTCACCGGTAATCCCAATTCCTCTGTTACCCTCCGGCTGATATAGTTGTGGCTTGTGCCACTGTCGATCAGCACCAGCACACTCCGTTCTCCAATTTTGCCCCTTAACTTCAAGGTTCGTGGAGTGGTCAGCCCTTCCGCCGAACATGCAGACAATTCCATGGGCTTTTCCTTCTGGTCTCCGACCACCTCCCCCTCTTCTCCCTCTTCATCCTCTGCCAGCAGCAGTACTCTCAAACTCCTTTCGTTTGAGAAATTCCGGGTAAGGCAAATTCCTCACCATTCGCCCTCTATTATCGCTCCCAACAGCGTTGTTCCCCCTCGCATTAGCATTCGTCACCGCTCCGTCCCTCATTGCCGATCCTCCATTCACGATTCTTCCCTGTGGTACGTCGTAGTCCGAGAAGGTTTCGATCGCGTCACCACCCCTTACGATCTCGAACCGAATAGGTTTATCTTGAACCCATTAGCATGGCCTCCTGGCGCTCTCATCAACGCGTCCTCCACATCACGCGCTATCCTCATCGCCTCCATTAACTTCGACGGGTTCTGAATCCGCACTTGACCCTTCACGTCCTCTCATAATCCAGCCAAGAAATAACCCAGGACCTGTTCCTCGGGTATCCCTCTCGTTTGCCCCATCAAAACTTCAAAATTACGAACAAATTCTTCTACCGTTCCCTCTTGGCGTAGAGTAGCCAGTGGCTCGAACACGGTTCCTCTAAATCCTCCACCGAAACGATTGATCATGGATGTTTTCAACCCGTCCCACGAGCGGTTTCTGGCCTTCTCCTTCCAAAAAGTGAACCAGTATGCCGCACTCCCTTCCATGCTCACGTAAGCGACCTCCACCCTTTCCTCATCGGTCGTCAACTTTTGTATATCGAAAAACCTTTCGGCTCTGTTGAGCCAACTTAGGGGCTCCTCGCCATCGAAGGTGGGTAACTCAACTCTCTTCCTCCACGGTTTTTGTTCCTCACTCCTTTCGCCGGTTCCACCGCCTCCGGTCTCCCCAATCCCTTTGTGTCTATTATCATTCACGGAGCTACCATCCGAACTGCTCTCCGTTTGGTTGCCCTGTTTTTCTAGAATTTTCATAATTTGTTGTAAATCCTGTCGTACTGCCGCCGATTCAGCCGTCATTCCCTCCACCGTTATCTCAATCGCTTCTAATCGTGCCTCCGTCGCATTCTCCATCCTCTCATCGTTTCCCAAATTTGGATCCGGTAGGTCGGACCAAATGTTAGGTTTCTAATCAAGAAACCTAAAGAATTATCACAATCACACACCAGAATCAACACCCAAGAATCTGTATAGGGTAGTCTGGGAGCCTAACCTTCCCCGCAGGAATAACGAATTCCTGTTCAAAGAATACAACAGTCAATAATTCCCCCCCCCCCCTCCCCCCCCCCCCCTCTCTCTCCCCACCCCCTTCTACTAACTCTTCCTATTTATACAAACCCGTTCCCCTTTATTCCTAACTGATAAAAACAGTTAAGCTGCTGACATTTCTTTTTCCTCATACACTAACAATCTCCTATCAAAGTGTCTATTTTTTCTTTCGGCTATACCATTTTGCTGGGGTGTATGAGGACAAGTGGACTGATGCAAAATACCATGGGAGCTAAGGAGTGCAGAAAAGGTGGATGAGAAATATTCTTTAGCATTATCACTTCTTAAGATTTTAATTACTTGACCAAATTGGTTCTTGATTTCATTCAAAAAGGATGTGAAAATGGGTAACAATTCAGAGCGATCTTTCATTAGATAAATCCAAGTACATCTAGAATACTCATCAATAAATGTAACAAAATACCTAAAACCAAAAGAAGAGACGCGACTAGGTCTCCAATCATCAGAATGAATAATAGAAAAACTAGAATTACACGTTGATTGAGACCTTTTAGGAAAGACAGATCTAACATGTTTTCCTAGTTGACAAGACTCACATTCTAAAGTCTGAAGATCATTAAGTTCAGGACACATTTTTTTTAACTTTGACAGGTGAGGATGGCCAAATCGGTCATGTAACACTTTAGGAGAAAGAGATGCAATACAGGATACCCGTGGACGAGATCCAAAATGGTATAAACCTCCAGTTTCATATCCTTCTCCAATCTGTCTCCCCGAGCCACGCTCCTGTATAACAAAAGATTTTAAATCAAAATTTATTGAACAATGTAACATTTTGGTTAATTGACTTAAGGAAATTAAATTGAATGGATAGTTAGGGACAAAGAGAACAAATTTCAGAGTTAGAGAGGGAGACATGGAGACTTGACCGAGTCCTTTGGAACAAGTTTTAGAGCCATTTGCAAGGGTAATGAAATGGGGTTTTTCTTGGAGGGAAAGGGTTGAGAACGAGGTATTACCAGAGATGTGATCAAAAGCACCCGAGTCAATTACCCATGAATTTTGACCTTCCATGGATTGAGAAATGCAAGTTGTGGATGTACTTGGGGATTGAGATGATTGTGCCAAGCTGTTAGACTTTAATCGCAAATACTCTTGATACTCTTCCTCAGTGAACTTGGAGTTGGAAGTGGGAGTTTCAGCGTTAGAGATATTGGCTGTTTTTGAAGGAAAATCATGCAGGGAGTAACAATTTTCTTGGGTGTGACCCACCCTCTTACAGTAAGTGCACTGTGGAAGTCCCCGACCTCCATGTCCTCCTCCTCTAGTGCCCCGTCCTCCTCTTCCTCGCGTGGCAACCATGACAGATGGTTCCATTGTTTCAGGAGCTTCCTGCGATTGAGGCACTGGAACACGAAGAAGACGTGTGGTCAAGGCTTCCAAGGAAGGGACCTCATGACTTGTCAGGAACTCTGATATGATTCAAATCAGGATGTAACACATGGAGGATCATCACCATATAATACTTGTCAAGCATCTTCTTGATATCTTCCGAAGATTCCACTTCCAAGAAGATTCTCAACTCTTCCACAGCTGCTTGGGCTTTAGTCATGAAGGAGACCATATCATGGTCAGTCATTTTGAGACATGCAAGCTTGTTTGCTGTATCATAGAGACATTGAATATCATTAGCATAAATGCCTTGAGCCTTCTTCCAAAAAGAGTGACATGTCTTGAAGACTCTAAGAGATATCAAAAGTCGGGGTTCCACAGATTGCCACAATAGGGCACACAATTGGAAATCTGCTTGTTTCCATTGTTCAGCTTTTTCAGAAGGTACTTGGCTTTCATCTTGCTTAAGGTGGTCATAATGTCCTTGACCGAGGAACCATATTTCCACGGCAGCAGACCAAGATAGATATTTTTCCGTTTAGTTTTTCGGAAGTAATTGAGAGACTTCCAGAGAAAGAAAGAACACTTCCAGATGCCATCTTGATAAAAATAGGAGAACCAAACTGAGACAGTAAGAAAACGTCTGGACAATGAAAAAACGTGACAGTTACTTGGGTCTTCTTCAAGGGGAGCTTTTAGACATCACCGAAGTGAGGTTTTGAGGGTCAGAACACAGAGAGGAGGCTCAGGCGACAACTATTGAGGTGTCGCGATGATTTTCCGACGGCCAAAGGGCGGCGCGTGAACAGTACGCGCCTGTTCGCAGCGCACAAAGAGGCGGAACAGATCCAGTGGTCACCGGGCGGAACAGTGACGACGGATGGCAGTGGGCGGCGGCGGAAGCCGGCGGACAGCAGCAAACAACGGTACACCAAGGAACAGATGCAGATAGTGACAAGACAACCTTGGACAGCGGCAAAGGGCACCAGACAGATGCGAACATCAATGACAATGCTGGTGGACAACCCAGGACGGAAACCAGAGCAGGATGAACCTGCTCTGATACCAACTTGAGATTAAAACAGAGAAATATATTTCTAAAGGGCTTAATGGATCCTTCTCATGTTCTACTATTTATACTGATAAAAAGTTGATATAATAGGGAGATGGAAGGTCAAGGAACTGTCCTAGACTGCTAGGTACAATTATTAGAGATAACCCAACACACTACTCCCTACTTTAGTCCTTCTGACTACCTAACATAAGTAGACTTAGTAATTATTCTAACAACAATATCTAGGGTACTACAACAAAGAGTGTAGAACATTTCTGGTGGTAAATAGTTTCACTGCCTTTGTTTTCACCATTAGGATGCAAAGCAACATTAGGGATGTTTTTTCAGACCTAAAAATATCGCTGATTGAAAGATTAAAATGGAAAAGTTGAGATACGAAACACCACTCCCTCTTGTGCTGATTCTAATCCTTATTTCATGCATGAATATTTCTGAAACTATGGGATTTTTGGTATTGAGGGTGGCATTCAGAGATGAGAGTCCTTAAATAATGTTACACTTGAATTTAGAGTATAGATGGCCAAAAGATCAGTGAGTTACCCTCAGCTGACATATTATATGTATATGAAACAAAAAAGTAAGAGTACAATACACTGAAAGTACTATTGTCTTTGACTTTTAACTCTAAAAAGAAACATCCAAACGACAAGCTTTATTAAGCCATACAAAAAATGTTTAATCATTTCGGAAGTCCTTATTTATGCAGATTAGTCTCGAATAGGTCCTCATATATTTTTTGGTCCCAATTAGGTCCCTTTTTATGTAAAATTGAGTCAATTATGACCTTGCCATTAATTGCTGTGGACGGTGTTAAATTTGTTGCTTGGTGGCATGCTGAGTTAGCATTTAATAAGCACATGGCACAGTAAGAAGTCTCATTATGTGTGTTTATTTGGAAAGTGTATGAGAGGAGAAGAAAGGCAGGGGGAAGTGAGTTAGAAGCCGAACTGTATTAATAGTTAAAGGCCAAACGATATTAACAGTTAAAGGCAGGGGGAGGGGGAAGTGAGTTAGAAGCCAAACAGTTAAATCCACGTAATGAGACCTCACTGTGCCACATGCTTATTAAATGCTAGCTCAACATACCACCAGGCAACAAATTTAATGCCGTCCACAACAATTAACGGCAAGGTTCATGTTGAATATGATGAAAAACTATATTTGGGATTAATTTCCCTTGTGTTAAATACACACATAGGGTTCTCTATTTATAATAGAAGAAATATGGGCTAAGCCCAAAATACAAATAAGAAATAATAACAAACAAACTAAAGATAAATATAAAATAAAGATAATATATCTAACACTCTCCCTCAAGCTGGTGCATACAAATTGTATGTACCAAGCTTGTTACTAATGTAATCCATAAAGACTTAAAATATCTGCTTCTACACTCGAGAGACACCAAATTGCTAATGATTTGCAAGACGACATAGAAGACAAAATACCAACCCAGAAGACTCCTCCTGAGCAACAAATCTGGGAGGTTGTTCCATGTAAATCTCTTCTTGTAAATCGCCCTTGAAGAATGCCACCAGTGGATAAAGAGGTAATTGTTGGAGAGCCACCACGGCTATAAATAAACTAACAACAAACCATCTTTTCCACGAAAAAAAAAGCATATATGGACGGGTCAAACGCAATGGTGAAAAGAGAGGTCAGAAGAGACAGCAGCGGAAGAAGCCATGGATAAACAGGAGAGAGAAACTATAAAAATAAAAATTCTCCAATCAAGGCACCTGAAAAAGGAAAAAGAGCAAAAAAAAAGAAGGAAGCAACATCGATGCTCTAAATAACTACCAAACATGCCACAATGCACGACGAAAAAGGGAGCAAATCCATAACTTTGAAAGGAACTCCGATGGATGAAGGCGTCATTAATGGCATGGTAGTCACCTGGCCGAGACGATAAAAAATGTGTGATCGTCAGTCGAAACTTAAACTCCGGTAATGGGAGCAATAGACAATAGCGGTAGACGACGGCGCCGCCGGCAGCGGTAGATGGCCCCGCCGCCGACAGCGGCGGATGTAGTGGTAGAGGCACCAGAAACTTTTACCTCAGAGGAACCTTAGGCTCTAGATACCATATTAGAAAGTTGTTTTTAATGCCTAACTCAACCCTACAAAACCGGCTTGTAAGGTGAGGTTTGCACCTCACTTATATATTATAATTTGGCCTTATCTCTAGTCGATGTGGGACTTCCAACACACCCCCTTCACACCGAGGTATAGACATCTCGTGCGTGAGTAGAAATTGGGTGGTTCAATAGCGGCCTGACAACGGGTGGAAACAGAAATGCCCACTTAGAACTCGCTAGGATAGGCTCTAACCTGGCTTTGATACCATGTTGAATATGATGAAAAACTATATTGGGGATTAATTTCCCTTCTGTTAAATACACATAGGGTTCTCTATTTATAATAGAAGAAATATGGGCTAAGTCCAAAATACAAATAAGAAATAATAACAAACTAACTAAAGATAAAAAATAAATATAAAATAAAGATAATATATCTAGCAATAATTGACTCAATTTTACATAAAAAGGGACATAAGTGGGACAAAAAGAAATACGAGGACTTATTTGAGACGAATTTGCACAACTGGGGACTTCCGAAATGATTAAACCCACAAAAAAATAATAAATAGCTATTTAACACTCCCCATCAAGCTGGGCCATATAAATTGTATGCAACAAACTCGGAACATCTATATTGAATTCTTGGCCCTCTTAAAAACTTAGTCAGAATGTTTGTAAGCTGATAACTAGAATTGATAGATTCAATACTAAGTTCCTTGGACCTTAGTCTCTTCCTAACAAAATGACAATCAATCTCTATGTGTTTAGTTTGCCCATGAAATATTAGATTGAAGGCAACATGAAGGGAGTTTTGATTGATGCAGTATAACATTATATGCTTAACTTCACAAAATTTCCAACTCTTGAAGGAGTTGTTTAACCCACACAAGTTCATATTAGCCTAGGCTATATATCTATATTCAACTTCAGTGTTTGATCATGCAACAATACTTTGTTTCTTGCTCTTCCAAGAGATAAGGTTTCATCCAATGAATATACGATATCTTGTGGTGGATCTCCTCTCAATGGGACAACCTGCTCAATATACCACAATACCTAAGATTTGAGTATTTATCTTGTCTTCTTCATACAACACTATCTGTCTTGGAGCCTTTTCCACATTTGAAAATGTGAATCACAACATTTCAGTGGTCAATGTAAAATTTTGTATGAATCGATGAGCAATCCTAATGGCATAAGTAATAGTAATGTAAGATGAACGAGTTTTTCTACTATTCTCATATACCTATCTAGATTTGAAATAGTTTCACCCTGGTCTACCGGGACTATTAATGGGTGTGTAATTCTGGACCTTGTCTCCTCCAATCAAGAGCATTTTTTTTTTTTGTGAAATAACAATATTTTCCTCTGATTGAACCACTTCAATACCAATAAAGTATTTTAGATAAGCCAAGGTCATAGGTCTGTCTAAAAGTGGCTAAATAAGTGCTTTTAGTTGAGAAATCCTAGTAGCATAATTCCCTGTAATAATTATATCACTTAACATAGATCATTAGATAAACACACTTCCTAGAGGAAACTGATTCAAAGAGTAGCAGTTCTAAGTATGATGGTAATCCATTGCAATTCTTGAAATCAGAAAGAAGTAAAGAAGATTCAGTAATCAATAATCATACCTCTGTGGTGGAGAAGAAACCAAAAATTAAGTGAGATTAGCAAGAGAAACAAAGATTTTGATGGAGGAAGAAGTGGATGCATCAATAATGAGAGTGAAGATTATGGGCTATGAAGATCAGTTTCTTGTAACCCTATTGTAGAGTTAATTGATAATAAAGTTGAAGGTGGACATGCAACCAAGCATAATATTTTTCCCAAACTCAGATTTCCATAATATGAATCAAAAATCATTGTTGGACCTAGATTTATAATGTAGGTGGTTGGAATATCAATGATTGGAATCTTGGAATTTCAACTTACTGGGTGAGCCTTTAACATTAAACTTCATTGAATCTATAGATGACAGCTTGACAATGAAGCCAATATAGAAGGTATGTTCAGAAGCTGTTGTACAAAATCCACCCTCATACCCATCACCATCACTGCCTCCAGACCTAAATTTACAATCAGTAGCCACTGAGTTTCCTTCCTAAGTATCACATTGCTTTCAGGAAGGGCAGATGAAGATCATGGTGAGGAGGAAGGCCATGGAATCAAGCTTCCACCATTCCCACCTTTACGACAAGGTTGATTTTAGGAGTGTGTTGCTAGGATATAAGGAGAAGAGAAATATAGTTGGAATATTGAGTTAGTTTCTTGAGGAGTTAGTTATATATAAATATGGGAAGGAGAGGAGATAAAAGATGTTAATTTTGGAAATTGAGCATTAGCTTTCTAATGGCCCTTGGTGGAGAGTGTTCTCCTATTTCTTGTTCTTTTCCTTCTATTTAATAAAACCTTTCTTTTCTTTCTTTCCTTTTTCAATTCTTGGTTCCTAACACAATGTGTTTATACGTTTAGAAGACCTTGAGCTCTAATCCTCATTTGTACAAATTATTATCCGAACAAAATAAGGAAATAAACGTGAGATATTAGGAAATATGGAAAAATAGAGAAACTAATCCTAAGAGTTAATCTCCGGGTTTCCTGAAAATATTCTGAGATACAATGTATGCATTATTGGATACTCTAGAATTCTTGGATACTTTAAGATATGATCAAGATATTAGTGGATATTATCATCTATTCTAACATATTATCTTATTTTTTGGGGGTTAAAAATTAATTTGGCTTTTGCTCATGTAATGTTTCTATTGCTGCCCTGAACTCTTTTTCTTCTGCCTTTGCTCAAACCATTTTAAATATATACTTTTAGCAAATGTTTTGGCGAAACAGTACTTCTCAGGGAATGTTATTAGGCAAATGTATATTTACTAGTCACAGGGGATGCTGGATCACACCTGCAAACATTATCACCTTGTTGAAGAAATGGTCTACATATGCCCCTTAGTTATGCTCTGGTCTATCTATAAAACTCATGCACTCGAAAACCCCTGCTGCTCTTACTTGAATTTACCCATCCCTTTGCCTGTCCATATAGAGAAGAGTTTCTACATTGATTCAGTTTATACCTCTCTCCAAATCATCAATTTGGAAGCTTTGAGATCCCTCTTTCATCAAATTTTGGACTTTGGCTGGCTACATTCTGAGGGAATAGTCATTTCAGGCTTTTTGTTAGATGCTGGGTGTGTCCTGTTTGAGCAGTTACTGATGGTTTATTTTAATGATTTTCTGAAATAAGGAGGCTGCTAAAATTTTGAGCAGAGTCAGTGTAGGTCTTTTGTGTATTTGGATGAAAGTGCTGACATCTTAAAGGTGTGTTTATTTGCCTTTAAACTTCTGAGTTGGAACCAATGTTGTTAAATGATCATTATAGTAGCTACGTATTGTTCAACACTCTACCATAGGCCACATTGGTATGTTTATATGGCAGATATTTGGCATTCTGCCCTCCACAATTGATAACCTTTGTTGGAGTTATGATTAATGCATCTATTGATGTTCTACTCAATCCAATTGCAAGGGAGTTTCCTGAGCGAGCCTACTTTAATACTAAATGAGGTCCATGTCTCCACTGCTGGGATCATCTTATGTCAAACATAAACCACTAACCACTAAAGTAAACAGGACGGCACATAAAGTGTTTTGTTGGCTGACACCCTACCGGCCTTTAAACCAAATACTTAGGCTTGCCTTTCACAATCTTAGACGAAGTAGTGGTTAGTTACAATTAACCAAAGATCCATCCATCGTCTCTTTAGAAATAATTTCCATCATTAGAAATCATAATATCATCTTTAATCTACTACATTCATTGAAATCCCTTTCAACTGGATATGAGATCTTTTGGAAGAAATAACAACCACTAAAATAAACATCAATGAGAATAAAGGATATCTTCCCGTTTCTCATGAAACTGATAGTTTAGCTTACAATCACATTAAAACTTGCAGTCAAGAGACAGTCAGCACCCCCACCTGTGTAGCACTCAATACCTTTCTGTTTTCTAGAAAACTTTATTTGATCCTCCATAACTCACCCAGTCATGAACAATCTCAAATCCCAACCTAATAACTGAACCCAATTTTTGTCTTGTTTGATGTTTGAACATCTTTCTCCACCTCATTCTCTATTTAAGCTCATGAGCCATGTTATAGGAGTCAGGAGTGTTTTTCCTTCCTGATAACTCTCTTGGTTATGTGCTCTCTGGGTATTTGGGAATCCTAGCTGTAGTACATTGCACTTATTTGTAGTCATTAGCTTTGAATACAGTCATTGTTACTCTTGAAAGTGACATTAATCTACTGTATGTAATGTGCCCCTTTGAATTCTTCAGACTTCAGCTCTTGCTCTAAATCCTACACTGATGAGATTCTTTTCTTTCTCAAAAAACTAATATATTTCACAGTGGTAGAGATGTATTAAATTTTGCAATTTTCTTTAGCATCTCTTTTCTGCTGGTTATTTTTCTTTGTTGGCATATCTGTAGGGGAATGACGTAACTGAAAACACTGAGGGATTATCGAGGGAAGAGTTGGGCCGGCTTGTTGCTTCACGTTGGACAGGAGAAAATACTGATGTCCAAAGTGCTGGAACGGATACTAAATTAGACAAAGAAGATCCTCCAAAGGAGACAAAAAAGGATGAATATGAAGGCTATGTTTCTGAAACTGATGATGAGAGCAACAGATATGATGATGATATCCACAAATATGATGATGAAGATGGCGTTGATGAGGAATATCAAGAGGACGAGCATGATGATGACCTTAGTTCCTCGTCTAGATCCGATTCTGATAATGAACCAGACTTGTCAGGTTTGTTATACATATTACATAATCTTTATCCAAGTTTGGTATTTAAATGGAGTTGTGATGAGATAGTTTAAATCATCTCATATGGTACCACAACAGATAATCCTTCTTGGTTAGAGAAAATACAGAAAACTGTACGAAATATTTTTCAGGCTGTCAACTTATTCCAGGCTCCAGTGAATCAGACAGGTAGGCACCTAGCACTTTATTGCCTGTATTATCCATGTAGATATAGCTTAAGAGTTAAGAATTTCTCTTTGGTTCCTTAGATGCTGCTCGTGTACGCAAGGAATATGATGAATCAAGTGCCAAGTTGTCTAAAATACAGTCTAGAATATCAAGTCTGACGCAAAAGCTAAAACATGATTTTGGTTAGTCTGTCACTAGTAACATGTCACTGTCATACATTTGAGTTGTAGAAATGAGTTACAAAATTGGCGTGAATAAACTGAAATAGAGCTTAAATATTACAGGCCCAGCAAAGGAGTTTTATACATTCTATGATCAGTGCTTTGAGGGCAAGGAGAACAAGTTACATTATATCTCCCTACCAGTTTATTTCTGCTTTTACTTTTTTTTTTTTTCTGAATGTACGGTTTAGATAGTCCTGTTCATCTCACTTTCTAGTGATGGAAATTTTGATTCAGGTACACTTACAAAGTCTGCCCTTATAAACAGGCTTCTCAAGAGGAGGGTTATTCCACCACCCGTTTGGGGTATGAATTTAGTAACTTGCTGATAATTTTTGTTAGGGTACTATTCTTCAGTTCAAAAAAGGGGCAAACATCAATGGATGCAAAGAAAGTTCTATTTCCTCCCTCTAAAAGTGACGAATAATTCAATTTTCTTGTTTTTTGCAGGCGCTGGGACAAATTTGAGGATTCATACAAAGTAATGGTGTTCTCTAATGGCGATAAATGCTGGAATGGTCCTGATAGGAGTTTGAAGGTTCTTTAAATGGATGTGTGATAATTTTTTACAGTTTTGGCAGCTTTTTTCTTTTGTAATCAGTCTATAATGATACAATCTGCTGTCTTTGGTTAGATGCAGAATGTACTTTCGCTAGGTGTGGAAGTATAATATATATATATATATATATATTCCTTAATAGCATTTTAATAGATAAACAGTGCCTTCTGGGTTTCGGACAGAGGAAACAGGTGCAGTCCAAATAAAAAAGCTGGGTTTTTCAAATTAAAATTTTTACTAAAAATTCTCTACAATTGTATTCAACTGCAGATGATAATGATCCCCATTTCCGTTTCCGTAAACCATTGTTTGTCATGATAGTAATTATAGTAGTTAGTGTAGTTGCACATGGAAACAGTTTCCAATTTGTTGACCCCTTATGATTTAATTGTTTTGTTTTTAACAGGTCAAGCTAAGATGTGGGTTGAAAAATGAGATCACTGATGTAGATGAACCAAGCCGTTGCGAGTAGGGATTTGTGTCTTGTCTTTCAATGCTACTACCACTATTCTCGTCTCCTTTTCGTCAAATTTTTCTCTGGTGCTCCCTTTTTCTCATTGTTGTCTCATTGGCCTCATGACAGATATGTAGCTTTATTATCTACCCCAGCCCTTTGTCAAGAGGAAAAGCTAAAGGTACTTTTCTATATATGACATGAGAACCGATGCGGTCCTTACCCCGCTATGGTATTAATATCAACTGTGGAACTTTGCAGGAGTTACAACACAAGCTAGAGTTATTGAATACGGAACAACCAGCAAACCATGATGAGTTGTGAACAACCGGGATGGATTTTAAAAGGTAACTTTACTAGGCTGACTCTTTTTCTTGAGACCTGAGTACTGAAGTTGATCAAATTTCATTTGAACAGGTAGTATGATGATGATCGTGTAACTGAAGTAGTGGTGCCCTTAAGTTTTGTATGCTAGAGCTTACCCAAATTTGATATTGGGTGGGGTTAGGGAGAGGCTAGGAACATCTTTGACTAGGGATTGGTAATCCTTATGGCTGTCCGAGTTGGCAACATTCTAATATGACTAATCCCATTGCACATTTTTCCATTGTTGAACTCAAATACAACATGGTCTCTGCCTCGGCTTGAAATTGTCCATTCCATTACCGGAGGGTGGATATTAATACTACTATATGCAATACTAGACGACGGTCAGAATTTCTTAATCCAAATTTTGTTATAATGAGTACTTTATTATCGATTTTAAGATTGATAAGTGGTTTCGACAATCATCATTATATCATTATACACTCACGTGATGCATAAATTTTGCATATTTTTTTGTGTGTTCTCTTTAGGAGATTTATATTGATCTACTATTATGATGTTTTTTCCTTTACTTTTTCTTCACCTCCATAAGATAAAAATGACTGATATGTCTAATATTTTGTTAGTTTAAGATTATGTAATTGAAATATAGTTATTATGACTGGAATTTTAAATATAGTTTTGAAATTTAGAATATGATTTTGGATTATATAATGTGAAATATAATTGCAAATTGTGAAATTTGGAGTGATTATGTAATTTGAAACTATATTTTAGGTGCATGTTAGGATTATGTAATCTGAAACTATATTTTAGCCTATGTAATCTAAAAGTATAATTTAGACTGTAATTTATACCTGTAGTTTGGATTCTGGAAATGGAAATTATGTTTTGGATTTTACAATGTATAATTTAAAGTAGTTTTAGTTCATGTAATTTATAATATATTTTAGAATTGCATAGTTAAGAGAAATCCGAAGTATTATGGATTTTTTAACCTAAAATATAGTTTTGCCAGTTTTTTTTCAAATTATTTAGTGTGTAAGTTGTTTTTATAATAATGACAATTTTTTTAAAAGTGGTAAATTTGGATGTCTGGTTGAATAGACTGTTCTTGAACTTGTCCAAGTATGTGTAATACAAAAGGATTTTAGTGTATTAGTGAGACCTTTTATTTAAATAATGAGTACTGATATTTTAGTAATGCATTATAGAGGTGTAATAAGAAAATATAACTGTAAAAATGGAAAATTGTTCAATCAATGAGTAGGAAAAATATAACAAAAAGGAGTGCTTCTTTTACACAAGTGCATATATATATATATATATATATATATATATATATATAGTTCAAATGGTTATTATGGTAGAATGTGGTAGTTAGATGTTAAATTAGAAATAAATAAAAAATTGCGTAAATGAATAAATAATTTTAAATTTGTATAAGAATACACTGAAAAAGTGAATAATTGATCAAATTAACTTAAATTAAACTTATATAACGTGTTCAAATTAAATAAAATACTTTGAGGAGTTAGCAGTACATTTATTTTGGTTAGAACTTAGAAATTATTAAGAACTATAAAATAAAATGAGGTTCGTAAAATAATGTATGACAAAAAAATGTGATAGTCATTAATTTTAACTAAACATAATAAGTGACATAAAAAAATGTAATAACAAGATATTAACTCATTAAATTA
This sequence comes from Vigna reflexopilosa, assembly GCA_027742785.1. NCBI lineage: Eukaryota > Viridiplantae > Streptophyta > Magnoliopsida > Fabales > Fabaceae > Vigna > Vigna reflexopilosa. The sequence continues at coordinate 44,502,845 of CM050911.1, read as the reverse complement.
TAAGCTTACTAAAATAGTTAATGAATGAAAATACACCGACGTTATTTTTTAATTTTAATTTATATTTATTTAAAAGTTATATTATGAACTATTTTTAATTTTAATTTTAACTATTTAATGTTTCTCCGATTTTTATTCATAAATAAATTATTTTAATAATTTTTTTACTATTAATTATTAAATTTTTAATATTATAGATTCCACTTTTCGTCTTTTTTATATCTTAAAGTATTTTAAAGCAATTTTAAAATAACATATATTTAAAACATTTAATTGTTAATATAAAGACAAGTTATACTTATTTCTTTTGAAATTATGCTAAATAATTCTCATGCCTCTCTTAATTTTAAAATAGACAAATATATTTATTATACTTTTAATAAAATAATATTGTTATTCTTTTAGTTTTTAAATAGATATTTTATCTCTTTTTCTCATCTCCCTTATTTTTTTTAAATATAACACATTTGCTTAAACTTAAACAGAACAAATTATGAAAATTAAAATTTTAAAGTATAAAATAAAGAAACTTTTAATAGCAAAAGATTTATTTAATTAATAAAAATTGTTCTCATATTTTAGATACTCTTCTTGAATGTTTACTGACAGCATATAGTGACAACACCCTTTTAATAGTCCAACTTTTATTTCTTGCACCCGCATGGATTATTCTTCCACTTTTTTCTTCAAACTCTATTATATATTTATTACTACCACTATACATGTATTTTATTGGTTTAATGGTTCAAGAAGTCCTTATTTTCGCAGAGAATTTCATGTTTCTTTTTTGTTTTCTCAATTGGGTCCTAAATTTATGAAAATTGTAACAATTAGACCCTTTCCATTAAATTGGATCTAACAGCGTTAGTGTGTGTTTGAGGTGGCAGAGCTGACAGGGGCACCTTAATTGACGTGGATAAACGACGGGAACCACCACCCAACAACACACATTTTCCTACCTCTCACATCATCCTCAAGGATCGATTCCTCTGTTTTCTTGACGGAAAGCGCTCCTCCATCACACACATAACAAAAAATCTATCTTCCAACCCCAAGCTTCATCGCCCATTCTTACAAGATTTCAATCATCAAGCCAAATTCTCCTAATGGAAACCAGAACATCTTCTTTTCACTTACCTCGGCAAACAGTCATCCTTTAGCTTCTGCAATCAAAATTCTTGAAGAGTCAAACATTCTCTTCTTTATCCTCACCATAGCCATATTCACACGAAGATCCCCTTTTGACTCAACACCAAGCCTCATTGCTTCAACATATCATCCACTACACGGATCATCTCCAAAAAGACAACATTCACCCCATTAACAGTTCGGAGCGACCACCTCCTCCATCACACAAAACACAAAACCAAAGCGAAACAGAGACGAACCCATCCACTCACTTACTATCCCCACTACTTTTCCCATCACCATCACACTAACCCATCTCGAAACCTAAAGCAGAAAACAAATATCAGAGGGTATAGAAACAATTGTCGAAAGCAAGTTCTCAGTTCAAGCGATGAGGGGCAACTGTCGGAGTTAGGTTGATGGCAGTGTCATGCGAAAATGAAGGGGAAAGGGTTTCACGCTGAGAAAGTCGAGGGTGACGCCGCCTTTGTCGCTCCTAATCACCTTTGGCAGTGGAGAAAATTTTGATAGCTATCGTGACCAATAAGGGTTGGCGGCGACGACTGACACCCTCGGAGACGCCTCTAGCGGGGCATAAACTGGTACGACGTTTGGTTCTGTTGAAGCAAGGTTCGCACAAGAGGAGGAATGATTGGTCGTTGAACGCCTTCAGAGTTGATCGGCGGCGACGCCACCGGGGGCATCGGGAGCGATGATGATGTCTCGCCATGGCGGCGTCTTTGTCCCACGCGTAAAAGAGAGCACGCGAAAAGGGAAAGGGCCCCGACAGGCAGCGGCGTAGGCGACGCCGCCGGCGATACCCATGGCCGACCAAATGGAGGTGTGTGGCAGCGAGAAAGCTTGGCACGACGACCAACAGGATCTGTGGCGGCGATCGGTGCGCTGGCGATGTCTTGGGCTGTAGCTAGCGGTGACTAATTTTGGCGGAGGCGGTGGCGGCTGGTAAAGCGGAGGCGGCAACGCCCTCGTGCAGGGGAGGCAAATCTTTCCCTAGTTGTTTCGTTCAAAGGAGGAGAAAATCCTAGGTCTTGGGAGGCTGATTGCACAAATTGGGGGATTCAATGGAACCCTAATCTCCTGTGCTGTGAAAAATGCAGGGCTCCACGTGCTCCTATTTCAGTCAACCACATCAGATAAAAAATTAAATCCAATGTGCCACGTCAAATATACACTAACACCGTTAGATCCAATTTAACAGAAAGGGTTTAATTGTTGCAATTTTCATAAAATTGGGATCTAATTGAGAAAACAAAAAAGAACGGGACGAAATTGAGATTCTCTGTCAAAATAGGGACTTCCTGAATGATTAAACCTATTTTATTTCTTCAACTAAACCCTTTTACTGTAGATGCAGTTTAATTATTATTTTTTATTTGAAAAAAATAAATTTCTATTTGGAAAAAATTCAAAATCAATTTATAGAAACATATAAATTTGGTCATTTTCTTTCTCGGCGTCTCAATTGAGTCCTGTTTTTGTAAAAATTGCAACAATTCGGCCTCTGTCGTTAAATTGAGCCCAACCATGTTAGTTTGTGGTTGATGTCCCCTAGGACCAACGAGCCCTCCAAGGGATCCGTCCCCTAAGGCTAATGAGCCCTTCAAGGGTTCCGTCCCTTAGGGTCAACACACCCTTCAGGGGATCCCTCCCCCAAGGCCAACAAGCCCACCAGAGGGTTCGTCCTCTAAAAGACAAAAAGTCCAAACGTTATATCTCGAACACGACTACTCGAAGGGGATGTTCCTTAAGCGACTTACTTATCGACCGAACGGTCACCGCGCAGAAAACAAACGACTTTATAAAAGTAACATATGTCCACATCATTCAACATCAAACGACTATGAGATCGCAAACAACGAGGCATCAAGCGCTAAACGAAAAAGCAGAAAACCAACACAGGGCATCAGATATCAAAGAATGCAAACCAATTCAAAGATAAAAGTGCCAACGGCTACAACGTCGAATACTACAAGTGAAATGACTAAATGTTCAAGGTTGAAGACCAACAAAAAGTAAACGTATCCTAATTAATATGTACAAGGGTTGCCTCTGGACCCTCACCAGAAACAATAGCATCTACTTTCTCTGCAGTTGTTTCAGTAGCAGCAGGTGCCACTTCAGGCTCTTCATCCGGAAACATACTAGGGGGAATGGTCCCTATGGGAACCAGCTTCCCCTGATAAACGTCCTTCTGGATGTCAAAGTTCACTCCTTCCGTGGACACGTTCATGAGGAAGGACACCTGCCTCAACGCCTTCTTGAAGCCTCTAGTGTGCTCCAGGATAATTGCATCGTTCGTCTCATCCTGTAAATCCTGGTCTTCAGCAACAATCTAGCGCAAGGTGTCCCTCTCAGCAGTCAAGGATGTCAGGGTCTTCTTCAAATCCTCGTTCTCCTTCTTCGAGGATTCTAGGTCAGCCGCAAGCTGATCCTTGGCCTTTTTCATCGCAGTGCTAGCCATCAACAAATTTTCCATTACTTCACGGCCCTTTGCTATCATCTCGTTGGCGTCCTTCTGCTTTTGCTCACACTGAGAGTGTTGAGTCCTCAAACGCTCGAGCTCAACGACCAAGTTACCTATGTTAGAGGCGTACGTCAAGTTCCTAGTAGATGCAGCCGCCCGACGACAAACTCTAAGCAATTATCGACCATCTTTTTCTCGGAAGTCTTCTCTATGACTTTCTGCGCAGCTATGTCAAAGTGGAAGTCGACCTTGTGGCCGAGGTTGAAGCCAGGATCCCACATGCCACCCAGAATAGAGCGATTGGCCTGGGGGTCAACCAGCTCCTCAACACCCTTCCCCTTCGCGAAAATTTTGGGTCCCTCACGGGTTGGGTGACCTTTCATTTTGTCGAGAGCGAAAGTTCAAGGGAGGGTGGTTGATCATCATTAACACAAATGGGAATCTTGACAACTGTTGGGATAAGGATAGGGGCACCGCTCAAGGTACCCCCTTGGTTTTTCTTGGCATCAGCGACGGAAAACCAATCACGAGGAGCTCTCTTGCCCATGATAGCTATGAACAACAAAGCACAACAAAAAACATAGGTCAATGGCGATAAAGTAAGAGTCAAAGCGATCAGTAAAAGAACATACCAAACACCCTCGAGTTCACATCGTCGTACTCAAGGTAGTTGATGATTTGTCTTGAAGAAAAGGGGCGAGGCAACGCAATTATAACATCTAGAGCCTCCAGCGCCCCATCGATCATCTCTTCTTTCGACCAAGAGGTAAGTCTCCTAGGGTTCTGAGTGCAATACAAAGGGAACTTGGAAGTACCATCTTCATTAAAGAAGAAAGAGCGACCCGACTCGGTGATAGACACCATAAAAAACTGGTTTTTAAACTCTTTAAAGGATTGGGCGTATAGCGCCAAAATTGTGTTCCAGACTTGGTACTTAGGGAAACCCAGCCCCTTTTAGCGATCGGACGAGTCCTAAAAAAGTAAAGGAATAGGGCAATCGTCGGCCTAATGGCCAAGGCTTGACACATAACGGCGAACGCCTGTATATACCCCCAGTTATTTGGATGTAGCTGAGTGGGGGTGACATTGAGGGTTTTTCAGAACCTCCATTTGAAAAGCACTGAAGGGAAGCCTAAGATACATATTGTAGAATAGACAAGAATAAATATAGAAGAAATCATTTTTGGAGTTTTCTCTACCATGAAAGACTCTCTCGTCTTCCCCACAAGCAATTAATTTTACACAAGAGCCATAACCTAGGGTTCTAAGAATGCAACTATCGTTTGCCAAATCCAACAAAATAGGTTTAATATTGAAAGCACTAGGGAATTCACTTACATCTCGAGAGGCCCATTTATAATTACTCCCACTAGGGGAAGGAAGATTTTCATGGTCCTCCACGACAACGCCACCATAGAAAAAAGCGTTTTTGCCATTAAGCATGGTGACAATCTCACACTGAACCCTGTTCAAGGAGCCTTTTGGTGCATCAGCTTGGTCGCCATGCCCCCCTTCTTCGACAAATGCTGAAGAACAATATGAATAAGGGGAAGGATCCATGAGTTACATGTTTACGAATGTGAAGAAGAAATGCTGGAGAAGGAGAAGTACGAAAGCTTGTAGAAGAGATGGAGTAGAAATGATGGTTAAGCAAACCAGGATTTTTCAAAAATCCTATCGCATTAATGAGGGGAAAACTAACATAACAGCCAACAATCTACACCGTAAGATCAAAAAGATCCGGCGGCCCTACTTTCGAGACTCTTCAACTACCCTAGAGGCGGGAAAAACTAAATGATTACATGGAAATGAAGCGGTATCTCAAAACGGTACGCAACAGGAAGCCCTCACAATGAAAACCATTTTAAAGTCCTACAGTTAACCTAATCGTACAAGCCGAAGGGTTAACTCAGACTTAGGGGGCATTTTGTACGGTATGATATTATAGCTGAGCGGTTATAGACTAGTACCGATCGGTCTGATCAGGGTCAGCACCTGTCAAAACAAGCTAAAAGAAGTTGGGCAGCAATTGGGCCACCGTTTGCATAATTGGGCTAATAGTCCAACAGAAAGCAAAGTGAATCAAGAATAACTGATTGAAGATATGAAGAATATATAATTAAATATATAGATGAGCAAATCATAATCAACCAACCAAATTTTTAGGTAAGATCGTTAATATGTTATTCTGTTTATATTTTAATGGGCTTATGTCAGTTTAAGGTCCATAACACAAATTATAGATAGAGATCCAAGGCCACAAGCCATGTATGTTCCACTGACACTCTAATCTCGCTTTAATCTACTCCTCATTAATACCCAGAAACAGTTAATTAAGAACTGAGGTTCTTCCATCACACGTCTAACTTGAGCGTCGGAGTGCCATTGCAAGTACCTCCTCCCGTCGGTCAAAGGTTGGACTCTGTCGAACGGTCAAGGTTGAAGTAGAGCAAGCGGTCAAGGTCTAGGAAAAGCAAGCGGTCCAGTCAATCCAGGCATCAGAAACATTTTGAGCCGCGTCTGACAGGTCAGTCTCTCGGTCCCACGAATTTTATACTGAAACATTTTGAATGTTGAATATAGTAAAAATTATATATGGGATTAATCTCCCTTGTGTTAAATACACACATATGGTTCTCTATTTATAATAGAAGAAATATGGGCTAAGCCTAAAATACAAATAAGAAATAATAACAAACTAACTAAAGATAAAAGATAAAGATAAAAGATAAATATAAAATAAAGATAATATATCTAACAACAATTACCTCTTTATCCACTGGTGGCATTCCTCAAGGGCGATTTGCAAAGAGAGATTTACATGGAGCAACCTCCCAAATTTGTTACTCAGGGGAGTCTTTTGGGTTGATATTTCGTCTTCTATGTCATCTTGCAAATTATTAGCAATTTGGTGTCACTCGAGTACAGAATCAGATATTTTCATTAAGTCTTGATGGATTATATTAGTAACAAGTTTGGTACATATGTATGTAGCAGCTTGAGGGGAGTGTTAGATATATTATCTTTATTTTATATTTATCTTTTATCTTTAGTTAGTTTGTTATTATTTCTTATTTGTATTTTGGGCTTAGTCCATATTTCTTCTATTATAAATACACGCTAGACTTTTATCACCCATGCCACACATCGTCTCCTTCAACCCTTCTCCAACGATTGACCTGGGAGAGATAGATTCTCCGTCGGAGGTTATTCGAGGGAAGTGTCGGGAGAAGCTGAAGAAAGCGGCGGAGCAATGGGGCGTGATGAACCTGGTGAACCATGGCATCCCGAAGGAGCTCTTGAATCGGCTACAAAAAGAAGGAGAAACCTTTTTCTCTCTTCCCATTAAGGAGAAGGAGAAGTACGCCAACGATCAAGCCTTTGGGAAGATTCAGGGGTATGGAAGCAAGCTTGCCAACAATGCCAATGGCCAATTGGAGTGGGGAGATTACTTCTTCCACCTTGTTTATCCGGAAGACAAACGCGACCTCTCCATCTAGCCAACCAAACCTTTTGATTACACGTGAGCACTCATCATCATCGTTTTTTCGTTCCTTCCACTTGATTATAGTTTCTTACATATTTATTGCTATGTTTTGTTTTTTATTAAAGTGAGGCTACAAGCTAGTATGCAAGGCAATTGAGGAGGCTTGCAACGAAGATACTAAAGGCACTTTCTATTGGATTGGGGTTGGAAGATGGAAGATTGGAGAAGGAAGTGGGTGGAATGGAAGAGCTTTTGCTTCAATTGAAGATCAACTACTACCTAATTTGTCCATATCTGGAATTGGCTCTAGGAGTTGAAGCCCACATCGATATAAGTTCACTACCTTCCTCCTTCATAACATGGTGTCGGGTCTGCAACTTTTCTACAAGGGGAAATGGGTGACGACGAAGTGTGTGCCTAATTCAATTTTCATGCACATCGGAGACACCATTGAGATCCTGAGTAATGGGAGGTACAAGAGTATTCTCCACAGGGGATTGGTGAACAAAGAAAAGGTTCGAATATCGTGGGCGGTGTTCAGTGAACCACCGAAGGAGAAGATTATCTTGCAGTCACGACGGCTTGCGGTTCGAGTGCGACAGCGCTGCAGTGGCGATGGTGATGGATGGTGGGGCTGCCATGGTTGCCGAATGAAGAAGCTTGTGTTTGACAAAGGACGAGAGTGACAAGGGCTTGCAGTAGCCATGGAGGTTCACGATGAAGGTTGAGGGGATGACTATCGGCGAGAATGGCGGTGGTGGCATATGGTAGCTAGGGTTTGGGAATTATGGTTTCTGTTTGAAGAAGGGTTGGAGGAGATGCTGACGTGGGTGATAAAAGTATAGCGTGCCACGTCAATCACAAACTAACTTGGTTGGACTTAATTTAACGGTAGGGGCTGAATTATTGCAATTTTCACAAAAATAGAACCCAATTGAGACGCAGAGAAAGAAAAGGACAAAATTGAGATTCTCCCCAAAAATAGAGACCTCCTAAATGATTAAACCATTTATTACTACCTCTATACATGTATTTTATTTTTTCAACTAAACCCTTTTATTGTAGACGCACTTTAATTATTATTTTTTATTTGAAAAAAATAAATTTCTATTTGGAAAAAATACAAAATCAATTTATAGAAACATAAAAGTTGTCTAGAAAAAAATTTTATTTAGAAAAAAAATAAAAGTGGAAAATAAAAATATAACAAAATATCAAATTTTTAATTAAAATTTGTAAAATAGAAAAAGTATTAAAATTTACTAAATATTTAGAAAAAAAATTATAAAAAGATAAATTGAAAAATATAGCAAAATATAGAATTTTTAATTGAAAAAATTTTGGAAATAGAAAAAGTATAGAAATTTATTTGAGAATATTTTAGAAGAAATATAAAAATAGAAATTTAAAAATATGATATGTGAAATAAATTTGATTATTTTTATTTTATTTAAATATGTAAATGTAAAGAAATATTTTTAAGAACTTGGTGTTTTATATTTAAGTATTTAAATGTGAATCTTTGAATTTTTTTCTGCACACTTTTTAATTTAAGTATTTCTCCTTTTTTTTTTTTCAAATAGCACATTGTACATAATATTTACAGAAATAATATGACTTTGTTTCAATGTCAGAATTCGATTATCGGAAGTCAAATTCTTATCATTCTATACTGAAAAACAGTTAAAATTTAGTTCTCAAGGAACCAAATTCTAAGTTGGATTATTAAATGTTTTTGTTGTTAAAATTATTAAAAAGAAAAACAAATTTTACACTACTCAAAACTTAAAATTTTAAAAAAATTGCATAGAAAAGCTCCAATTTCTTTTTTATGTATATTTGTTTTCTAAATAATTTTTTTAATAAATTTTAATACTTTTCTAATTTATAAATTTCAATTAAAAAATTCTATACTTGTTATATTTTTAAATTTCTATTTTTTATATTTCTTTTAGTTAACACTTTTTTCTAACTAAATATTCATTTATATATATATATATATATATATTTATTTATTTATTTATTTAAAATAAATATATATATTTTTTCAAATAAAAAAATAAAAAAATTGTGTCAATAGTAAAAAAGTATAATTGAGGAAATAAGGTAATTGTGGTGGTAATAAAGATGTGAAAGAGTTAAATTTAGTAAAAAAAAATTCTATTCTTGAATCTTAATAGGGTTATAAAAAAGTTCAAATTATTTGATAGGAAACTTTTTCACATTGTTTATCCATAAATATCTAGATTGTTCAATTCCAAATAATATTATGCATTTTCAAACTCTAGTAAAAAATACATTGGTAGACTTATATATGAATTTGGGATTACACAATTAAAAGTATATATAATTTTACATTTTATAATCCAAAAATGCATTTTAAAAAATAAGTTTTCGGATTTCATGAATGCAAACCCTCATCAATCATCTTTGGCATGTCTAGTGAGTAAGTGATCCATCAAAGCTAAGAAAATGTGACTCAAATGGAATAACCATTCTTCTTTTTTCCTCTTTTAATTGGACTCAACAACTTCCTCTGCCCTTACTAATGCATGAAATTGAAAGGCTTTTCAAAATTTGAAAGAATTTATATAAAGGAAAAAGCACAAGCATCTTTGTGCACATGCAGGATCATACACAAAATAAATCACTTGTCTCTATGTTGCTACTGGGACATTTTCTCTCTGTGCAGAATAAGGCAAAACAAATTGGAAAAGTGGGAGTGAGGTTGATAGCTGAGCATAGATCTTCAAACGCTTGCATAAAAGTTTAACCTTTCAAGTGCAACTGAATTGATGCTAGGTTAAACTCCCTCAACATGTCATTTTGAAAATTGTTGAAGGGAAGACGAACAAGCAGGTCTTTGAACAAACAAGCGTATATGAGAAAAAAGTCCCTAGGGAAATTCTTCTTCCCATGGAATACTCCTTTGTTTTCTTTACATACGATGAGATTGAAACACTTAGTGTCTTCAAGGAACTTCACAAATCAAGTCCATTTGGCTCACCATTATAGTTGTCGTTCCATAGAAAAGTAGGTGACATATTCCTCACCTCGCGGGACGCCCACTCATAAATCATAATGACTGGGAGTGACTGAACAGCCCCATCCCCCTCGTTGGCTGTGTTGATCTCCAATGTGATATCAATCTTAGTATCATTAGAAGGTGTGACCTTATTTGTATCCACACTAGCCACATTGCCGATTGAATCTTTGTCTCACTTGATTGGTCCCAAAATCGAAGACGAGACCGACAATGACTCCAACGAAGAAGAAGCGTTATCCGCATACGCTTGGTTGCCCCTCTCCATGGACTCCTTAGATGAAGACAAATCAACAGTCATATTATTACTTGGAAATATGAAGGACGTTCAGTTGGCAGAAGAAAGTCGAAAGCGAAAGTAAAAATGACAGGTGAGGTCCACTTGTATTTATAGTAAAAAAAGGCCTTCCAGTTAGTTACCTGAGTCGTTGGATTAAGCCAAATCCAACGACTCATCTAATTCTTCAAATTCCGGTGAGCATGAGATTCAAAGTGTCAAGCGCCTTTCCCCTAACCATATCAACTCTCACTAAGATATGCGAACAAGCCACCATCAAGACGAGACAGTCATGAGTCAATGGTACACCGATTAACGTTAATGCTAAACAACTTAAAAATAAAGTGTGATTACCAATAGTTGGATTGTTACTAATAAAAAACCACTCCAAAATCTATAAATATAGGTTTAAAGTAAGAAGATAGATGATCTGCATTTACTACACTATATTATTAATATCTAAACTGATAAACTCGAACTCACTTTAACATCATATGTTTTCTGCAAATACCATCTGAATGATTTGAACAAATGATTAAAAAAAAAAATTTAAGTTGACACTAGTACGAAATTCGGTTTATACAGCGCACATTAGGCCACGGTTAGGAGAAACCATTGCATAATGGTGCGCGGTGGCAGTTTTGTAAATAAATGTAACTTATATGCCGCGGTTCTCTGCAGAACCGCGGCCTATTCCTTGTGACAGGGGGTATATGTCGCGGTTCTCTGAGGTCCCATTATACCTTCATGCCTCAGATGTCAGAGAGCTTACTTCGGGAACACAAGAGTTGAATATTACAATTATTCAGCTATGGATGATGTAAGTCTATGAGCAATTATATATATATATATATAATTGATTTGTATATCAAGTATCCTTTTCTCAAAGTTAACTTTTGATTTCAGGTATTTGTGTGGGACTAGGAACAAGTTGGGGCACTCTGATGATTATGGATTTATTGATCCCCAATCCATTCACGAATCAAATGATTTTGATCATATCAACACAAATGTCATCAGAAATTTTGCAAGCGACAAGAAAATATATTTTTTGCCTTATATATCCAGGTAAGTGAACTTTGTTAACATAATAAAGTTCCATGTGTGATTTTAAAATATAATAGTTAAGTTATTATGAATTTCAGGCGCCATTGGCAGCTTCTTGTTATTTCTATGCACGAGAGCTATGCTTTATGGTTCTGCTCATTGCACAGGCCTCCTCCTACAAATCTCAGACAACTAGTTGATTTGTAAGAACCTCAATGTTTGGACTTTCTTTTTTATATAAATGAATGCTAAAACCCCTTTTTTTTTATATATAGTTCTATTCCAGCAAGTATGATGATGGTTGGGAGATCAATTACACACACTAGAAAGATTGCATGGATTTCTCTCAAGGTTTGACATATGGCAAAACCATACTTTCTTATAGTTGTTTTGTTTTAATGTTTTTCACTAACTATTTACAACTGTGTTGATATATTGTAGTGTAACAGACAGAGTGAGTCATATGAGTGCAGATACTACGTAATGTATTGGATGACCCAAATTATTCGTTCTCATATCACAAGAGGCTGGGAAACAGTAATATTTAACTTTAACAAATGTTGATTTTTTCCAAAATTTAGAATTCAAAACACTAATTAATATAAATTGTCTTGTGCAGAGGTTCAAGACTACTACACCAGTTCCTGAGAAGCCACTATCATTCATCAAAAAAGCTGCTGCAAAGTATATAGTTAGATTATATAATAGTTCTTAGTTACTAGATTTAAACATTGCATTTGATTAGATTGTATTTTATTAGACTTTGTACTTTATTTAATGTTAAAATACATTTCAACATGTGATTCATCTGTTGTAAATGAATTTGAATGTTTATTTGATATGCATGTCTGTTTGTGTGGTAGTGGATACCACAAAAACAGACCTGCTATTTTAAAAAATTGCAGGACAATATGCCGCGATTGTGGTAACAACCGCGACATATTGTGTCTCGTTTTTATTTTTTTATTTTAAATAGACTTTTGGTCGCGGTTGTGGTAAGAACCGCGGTATATTCCCTATATTTTTACCGCGGTTCCAACCGCGGCATATAATGCTACGATTTTTATTTTTTTAAAAAAAAGGGGTTTAGGCCGCGGGTGTGGTACGAACCACGATCTATTCCCCATCTTTTTTACCGCGGTTGCACCCGCGGCCTAAAGTCCTAGACTTTTTACCGCGGCTGAATATGCTGCGCTTCGGGAACTGCTACCAAAAAACAAAAACAACCGTTGTCGTTTTCCCTGACTGTACTAGTGTGAAGACAATCTTGAACTCTTAAATGACCTACTAAACATTGGATTGTTAACCTCAAAGTACACCCAAAACAATTCTTATTTATGGACCTGTTGTCGTGGCATAGCACACCTTGTGCCAATCTCATTCTTTGACAACAAAACAAACTGCTGATTAGGTAAGACATGTGAAAAAAATGGTTACAAGTGAGACAATTGCTTCTGTATTTACGTATTTTAAAACGACAACACTGCCCCTGGAGTTTTATTTGTCCATTGGTGATAGTGACGGTGCATAGAAATTTACAAGCGTGCACCTTCCTACACAGAAATCCCTCTTCCTATTCCATTGTTCTGTCCCATTCCCACTGTGGTTTTGGAATGAACCCCACATTCTCACTCTTCTTTCAAATTCCCATTGTCTAATTGTTCATTACGCGATCCATAAAAAATTTCAATGTGTGCAAAAGAAGCATAATCATAGAGTGATAAGAAAACCCATTCCAACACAAGATTCCCGTCGGCAGCGACATTCCAAGATACAGCTACAGTGAAATTCTTCATATTTATTTCGCATTATTTTTTTAACTTTTTTAATATATAAAAGTTTATTTTTTTATAATTATTTTATATATTTAAATAAATATAAATATGTATCATCTTATATTTATTTAATTAATAAGTTAGTGTTCCAAATTTATTAATTTAATATTCTATTCTAGATTACCTTTTGTCAATACATCTATTTAACACATTTGCAAGTAGCATTTTTTTTCTTATTATCCTTTTAGGGTAACTCAAGTACCTTACATAATAAACTTAGGTTATTCACCCTACTTGAATTATTATTTGTTTTGAATAATTATTTCATTATGGTTTTTCTACCATTTTGTTAATCTCTTTTCTGATGCTTTTTCTACTATATTTTAGTGTTTCATTTTTTTTTTGCATTTTTTTAATTAATACACTTCATTGTAAATTTTATATTACAACTTAGAAAATACCATGAGATGTAAAATAAGAAAATAATCTGCCTAAACCAAATAGAACAATTCCATAATATATTATTATAGATATATATTTATATTAAATTAAAATGATAGTATGTTAATAGATTAAATAATATACTTTGCAACTATTTTATATTTTATATAAGATAATGGTTTCTCAAACGTATATTATACATTAAAGTAATTTGTTAAACAAATGAAATAAATATAACTACTAATATAATAGTAAGACAAATAACAAAATATAAAATATCTGAAAACTAATAAAAAAAGTAAAGTAAATTTATTATATTATTATCAATAAAAATGATGTATTTGATGATTGTAATTGTATTAATGATCTAAGGATTAAGAGATGGAGATTTTGTTTGGAAAGTCTTTCATTTTATTGTTGTAATCTAATTATTTTTTGATTTTAATTTGATTAGGTTGAAAAGTGATTTAAAAATGTTGTAAAGTCATTAAGAGGTTTACGTTATCATTCAATTAATTAAAATATGTTTTAATATATTAATATAATTTATTGCGTTTGTAAGGAAGAACATTTATAAAGAAAATGAAATAATTAATTAAAATGAAAACCTTGAAAACTACTTTGTTTTTTTATCGATTTAAACAATATTTTAATTGTTCTAAAAATTGATAATTCTCACTATCACTCTAAACATTATACTATCCACTATACCATAAATCCATCAAAATCTTTAAACAAAGATTATATCAAAACAAAATAGAAATTAAATTTATAATATATATATATATATATATATATATAATATTTATAAAAAATAATTAAAAATAAAATAAATCATTATTCTTATTCAAATCTTAATCTTACTACCTATGACATAATAATCGCAAGTCACACAACACCAATAAACTAATGAAATTAAAATATATTACATATAATATCATCATCAACTCAAATCAACAAATTAATAATTCACATCAAAAATCAAATGTTTATCACACAATACAACCATTTTAATTTATCCTTCATAGTTCATTCATAACATAAACATCATACTTTATTTGTGGAAAACTAGTATATTAAATAGACTTAGGCATTGCACTTGGCATAACTCACTCTCGTCTATCAGAAACTTTATAGTTATATATATTTAGACTAAAGTCCATCTATGATAAACTTTATAATTATATATATTTGGACTAAAGTCCATCTCGAGTACGATGAAGGTTACTTTCATATATATATATATAGGAGATATGGTTCTTTTTCACACTATACACCACCTACAAAAATCTCTTTCTACTTTCACTACTAAATATTTTTCTCTATATAAATTTAGTGCTAGCAAAATCATGATAATCTCACAATAGAATCACTTTCCAATACACCATCTAATATTATTTCATAATAGTATTATCTCCTTAAGAGAGTTACTTCATTATTTCATTATACAAAAACATATATCATTCCAAAAACTTTAATACAATTAAAAGAAAACTATTTTCTTTATATGCATTGTATTCAGAAATTAGTTTATGATTTTAGTGTTTCTTGTTGTGTCTATCTAAGTCATCTTAGTCTTTCCTTCCTTACACCAAAATTAATTAAATGATCTAGTTAGACTCAACAATAACACATCAATGACTCATTGGAAAGACCTATTAAGAAATTAGATGACTTATTTCTTATTGAAAAAACAATTTTTATTAAGAAAGATCATTTTAAGATTTTGACCTTTTAAAATTTATTAACTTGATATCTTATAATTATACTCAACGATCTTATTTTTAATTTTTTTTGTACTTGTGCTTGATTGGAATTATCAAAATGATAGTATAATAAGGTTTCATAAAGTGTTTTAAAGTATCTTAGGTTCAAAATCTTTTACAAAAGTAAATTATCTTTATCTCTAACTTTTCCTTTCTTTCTCTTATTTTGTTACATTATTCATTATATTTTTTTCATATATCAAATTATCTAAAACATCTTGAAAGGGTATAAAACTTGTTTTTATAAGCTTAATTTAGTTAATAGTTAATTCGTTAAAAGATCATTGTTTAATTACATGTTATATTTCAATTCACTCTTCTCCTAACAAAGTTAAACAAGTTTTTCAATGGACAAAAACTTTGGATATAAAACATAATTAACACAAATATTTGCTATTCTCAAGTTCATATTTATTAATAGTACATTAAATATTTGAAAAATGAAGTTTTGTGATGCGTAACAGTTCATTTTCTGTTCAACTTGACTAGAATGGCTCCAAGATGCTATTGGTCTCTGAAAAAGAAAAGAACAAATGAGGTGAGAACTGAACTGAGGGTCATTTCCCCTTAAATTAATGCATTGTGAATTAAAAAAAGATGGTGGGAGTGGGAAGTGATGAGCATGCTTATTTTGCCACCGTCAAGTGGCAGCGCTGACCGTGCCACAGCCACCGCAACCGGAGTGTGATGCTCGTAAAACCCAACCGTTATCAAAATAGGTATTTTTTCAATTCACAGACCTATTCAGCTTCTCACAATGTTCACTGCGCACTCACTCTTAATATTTCTTCATGATTTTCAATTTCATTGCGCCTTGTTTAAGTTTCTCTATGTGATGTGTGCATGAGCGTTTCACACCCTCACTGCAAAATCACCGAGTGTGTTTTCCTCTAGTACTGTTTGATGTTATAATTGCCTTTGATTTTACAGGGGAAGTAGTTGTTGTTGTTGTTGTCGTCGTGCGTCTTCAAAGGTTTTTTCTCATTCACCACTAGATGCTCTCTATTTTTGTTTTTTATGATTGTACTACTTAACACAGGGAAAATTAGGTTCAAGGTGGCCTGATCAAACGGTTTAGACTTTATATTTTAATAAAACACAAGCGTAGGCACAATAAGCTAGCCACTTTAACTTTTTTACTCTAGAACTTCTAAATTTGAGGCTTTATGCACCAGATATACTAAACTTACTAACTGTGAGTGAGGCTCCTGGATTTGCAGAGGTGTGAGGGTTATTGTACACAACCTTCTTCCCCTTGCTTGTGCAAAAAATTTGTTTTCGAATTTAAAACCATGACAACCTGGTCACAAAGGTAACAGGGCTCGCCCTCACCCTAGATATGTTAAATAAGAGTCAAAGTTGTTGACTGTGTGTTTTTTAATCCTTAAAACAGTCATGGTGATGAGTTGTCAAAGCAAGTTCCCAACCAAATAACCTTCTCATATTACCTCTTCAGTGCAGAATTGCAAGTGAAATTGGTTGTGTTTGATACTTCAGTGGAAAATTGGCATTGAAATTGCTCGTGTGTTTTTTTTTTTTTTTCAATATAATTGCAATGGATGAGGTTCCCATCATTGTATAGTCGGAGAGATTTAGATGTATATAAATAACTTTACCCTGTCCCATATATTCTAAGCACCCAAATGTTTGTGTAGTTAACAAGTCTCCTTTATATTTAATGGGGGTATTGTTCTCTTTATTCCTTTTTCCAAAAACAAAACTTATCCTTTTTCTCCTGTATATTTTGTTGATTGTTGGGACTTGCAATGTTGACATTGATATGTCTCTGTCTTTGTGCTTTATAGATAACATCTTATATCCCTGATTGCTTGATGAGTTTTGATTGTACTATATCATGACGTGTCTAGCATATTTTCTTACTATTTTTATTATCTAGTTGAAATCTTAATGGCAAAATATGTCATTGCCAAAGCTTTGTATCTGCCTTCTAATCTTTGAGAAATTTTTAATTTGATGACTGTACTGTATTGGACTTTGTACTTAACCTTAAGCAGTAGAAGAGGACTTTTAGGTGTTTAGCCCTTCCACTTTCGGGAAACATTTATAGAAATATTTATGCGTGTTTTATGCAGATACTGGTGTGTTCTTACCTAATTCTTTCTTTTTAGTAATTAGATTGTAGAGTGTACTTTGAACGAATATTTAAGTCATGGTGCTGAACAGCAATTTATTTTTCATGAATTGGACTTTTCACATGCTTTGTATCCTCTTAAATCTTTATACTAAAATAGTCAAAAGTGTAACATAGATATGTTCGTACATCAATGTTGTCAATTGCAGAAGCTTGTCCACCATATGATATGGTGGATGACATTACAGACAAATAGAGGAAGCACCATAGCTGAATGAAAAGAAATATATAAAAGACACACAAATATCTGTTAAATAGTAAATGTAATAAACTATAGAAAATAATAACACATATCAAGATAAAAAAAGTTAGCAATATATTCTAAGAAATAGAATCATCTCAGTCTCAACAAAACTAACAAGGAAAGATAAACAGCACACAACTAAAGAAATCCTAGAAGAAATGGGAAGGAGATGAAGTTAAAAAAATGGATCAAGAAAATGAGAAAAAAAATGAAAAAAAACAAGATGTTGAAAAAACTGAAGAAAATGGATTTTGACAAACTGAATAAAAAAACTAAAGGAAAAGAAAAGAAACATAGAGAAGAGATTTAGAACAAAAAGGAGCAAATGGAGAATAGAGAGAAGAGAAACCAGATAAAAGGGAAAGAAGAGATTTAAAATTGACAGTGTTTGCAGCCACCAATTATTTGTATATATATACGTACGTGTGTGTATATGAAATGTAGCAAGACAAAAAGTGTTCATATCTGACTCTATGAGAGTGCATATTTGTGCAATAAGTCAATAACAAACTCACTCGTTCTTTTGACAAACCCATTGGAAAGTCCCAAAGCTTTCTTTAAGATCAAGTATTTTAGTTGTACAGTGACACTCAATAAGATTAACATATTCATAGGTCTCACACCCCCCTCTCTATAGGCATGTCTGTTGTGTGATTGGTTTAGTTCAGAAGCAATTCCCTTTATTCCTGTTTTGATATGTGCGTATTTTGCTCCAGAACAATCCTTCCAAGGTTTTGCACAGCATTGGTTGTGTGTGGGGGTCTCCTATCCTATCCTATCCAACTGTAGAGTAGTTTCTGTGGCTCACAGTTTTGGTAAATGATATTAAGCTAATATTTTGTGACAATATGTAGTTGACACCATTATTTTTTATTGCTGAATGATTTCACTTTCCTAATCTTTTTTCCCTTTGACATGTTTGGGATATGAGCTTTTGTTTCAGATAGACAAAATGGGCGACCTTGTTTTATTCAATTTTCTAGTGGCTTCCTATTTCACACATTTCCCTTTATGAGAGGATATATTAATTTCCACGTATCTGTACTTTTCATCTTTCTTTGTTTATTAATTTTTCTTTATCAATACAAAACATTTTTTATGCATTTATTCCCAAAGACTATACATGGTATGATTGTAGCCTTTATTGATGATCAGTTTTCTTAAATTCACTTTATTTTATTTTAGATGGAAGAAGTTTGTTTGAATAGTGAGCCATTTTTTGATGAAAGCGATGATGTTGATGTTGAAGGCTCTTCTGTAGTAGAACACGGGCTTGAATCTTTAAATTCAAAACCAAAAAACCCTCCAGTTCCAACAGTGGGTCTAGAGTTTGATTCCTTTGAGGAAGTTTACAACTTCTACAATATCCATGCAAAGGAACAAGGCTTTGGAATCAGAGTTAGCAATTCATGGTTTAGATCAAAGAAAAAAGAGCGCTATAGGGCAAAACTTAGCTGCAGTAGTGCTGGTTTTAAGAAAAAAAGTGAAGCCAATAATCCAAGACCAGAAACAAGAACTGGTTGTCCTGCAATGATAGTGATTAGAATGGTTGAGTCCAGGAGATGGAGAATAGTGGAAGTTGAGCTTCAACACAACCATAGTCCACAGAGCAAACAATTTTACAAGTCACACAAGAAGATGGTCCTTGAAGCCAGCAAATCACAACCACCTCCAGAGCCAGTAACAGAAGTACACACCATAAAGTTGTATCGAACAACTGTCATGGATGTTGATTACAATGGTTACTCAAATTCTGAAGAAAGCCATGACACCAATTTTGATAAATTTAAATATTTGGAACTTAGAGAAGGGGATGCCAGTGCTATATATAATTATTTTTGTCGAATGAAGTTGACTGATCCAAATTTCTTTTACTTGTTTGATATTGATAATGATGGGCACCTAAAAAATGTTTTCTGGGCTGATTCCAGGTCAAGGATTGCTTATAATTACTTTAATGACACAGTTACAATAGACACAACTTGTTTGGCAAACAAATATGAGATCCCTTTGATATCGTTTGTTGGTGTAAACCATCATGGACATTCTGTATTATTGGGCTGTGGCTTCCTTGGACACGAATCAGTGGATTATTTCGGATGGATATTCAAGGCATGGCTTAAGTGTATGCTTGGTTGTCCTCCACATGTTGTTATTACTGACCAGTGCAAGCCATTGCAAATCGCAGTTGCTCAGGTTTTCCCTCATGCTCGTCATTGTTATTCTTTGCAGTATATCATAGAAAGAGTTCCAGAAAAGTTGGGAGGGTTGCAAGGATACGAAGCAATCAGAAGACAGATGTATAATGCTATATACGAGTCATTAAAGATAGTTGAGTTTGAATCTTCTTGGGCTGATATGATTAAATGTCATGGACTGGGAGATAACAAGTGGCTTCAGACATTGTATAAGGATCGGCATCTATGGGTCCCTGTTTACCTAAAAGATGTTTCTTTGATAGGACTGATCTCAACTAAAGAAAATGAGGGCCTGACTGCATTTTTTGATCGTTATGTGCATAAACACACATCCTTTAAGGAATTCCTTGACAAATATGACTTAGCTCTGCACAGGAAGCACATGAAAGAAGCCATGGCAGATTTGGAGACTAGAAAAGCAAGCTTTGAATTCAAAACGAGATGTAATTATGAGGCCCAACTCTCAAAGGTGTACACAGAAGAAATCTTTAAAAAGTTTCAAGTAGAGGTTGAGGGCATGTATTCTTGCTTCAACACAAGACAGGTTAATGTCAACGGATCTATAATAACATACATTGTGAAAGAAAGAGTTGAAGTTGAGGGGAGTGAGAACGGAGTTAAAAGTTTTGAAGTTGTATATGAGACTACAAAATTGGATATTCGATGCATTTGCAGTTTGCTCAATTACAAAGGATACCTGTGCAGGCATGCATTGAATGTTCTCAATTATAATGGCGTTGAGGAAATCCCATCTCGGTACATCCTACGCCGTTGGACGAGGGATTTCAAGCATTCGTGTAGTCAATTCCATGCTCCTAGTAATACTGATACCTACAACCCTGTGCACTTGTATACCCATCTGTTTAACAGTGCTCTTCCAGTGTTAGAAGTAGGGGCACAGTCACAGGAGCATTATAAGGTTGCTCTAAAGGAATTGGAGGAGTTGCTAGATAAGTTTGATATAGTGGATAGTAACTCAATGTAACTAATCAATACAAGATCCTCATTTCCCCACTTATAACGATTTTACTCCTAATTGACTGTTTATAACCTTCCTGTGCTTGGTTTATTCAAGATTTTGTGGTACTGATGATTGTATAAAATGAAATGGCAATTCCATACATTTTCTTTGAAATGATTTTGGATCTGTTGATACTAATACATAAGTAAGCACTCTAGCTTTTCACCTTTAAAATGTATTAGGCATTATTATAATCATCAACCATTCATCAGCAGTTGCTTCATACAGATGCCCAGAGAACTTTGCTAGTTTGTTTATGTTTTGGGAGAGTTTTTTTCCCCTCAGTGACTCAGCTTTAGGCTCCATTTCAAAACGATTTTTACAACTACTTCTAAATAATGATACTACCAGTCATTGAGAAAATAAGATTGCATACTTTGATTTTGTCTATGACTAGCATATTGATACTACCAGTCATTTAGAAAACAAGATTACTTTCACATCAAGTTACATACGGCCTGATGGGGATCAAGAAAGAAGTATTGGCCAGAAGAAAGGAGAGTCCAAGAGGCAACCACAAAGGCAAAGAGTGGATTGTCTAGAAAACAAAAGGGAAAACATCAGAGGTAGTAAAAGGTAATGTTGAGCTGGCAAAATTAGTTATAGAGTGATAAGTCCAGTATTTAATACTATACAGAAAGAAAGAGATACTTCTTATTCAATGAAGGTCTATTTCTTACTAATGTAGTAGGGAAATAGACAAGAACAACAATTACATTTGAGGTATTTTGAGAGTCCTCACTCTCCACAACCTTTTCCCACCAAAACTAAGATACAACAACATAATCTCCTCCCACACCTAAAAGAGACTAGCTTGAAATATTCCATGGAAGCTATGCGTCTTCAAGCGCTAAAGAATCACAAGGCAATGGAGGCTTTACGTAGAGAGAACATCGACAATCAGTCGAAGTTACTTGAGCTCCTTTCCAAAAAGATGGGCGAGTCCTAGAAAACGGATGGAGAGCCATCGGGGAACCATAGCCCGAAGACAGAAAAATCCCCAGAGGGAGGAGCGAAGTCACTAAAGACGACAAGAGGTAGCAATCATCGAGGCTTTTAAAGAAATTACAAGGTGATGCACTTGATGAATTCCGTTAATCAGTAACAAAGGTGGAACTACCCATGTCCACTTGGGAGGATCCAACAGGGTTGATAACCAGGGCAGAAATTTGTTTTCAAGTGCAAGAGACCAGCGATCAAGTTTGAACCAACTTGGTTCGGTTATGTATGGAGGGAGGAACCATACACTTCTTCAATTCCTTGTTGAGTGACGAAGAAGATTTATTGTGGAGAAATTCAAACAAGCCTTGTTAGATACATATGGTTGATTAGCTGAAGGGAATGCTTGGCAAACTAGCAATGTTGAACAATATAATAAGGATTTTAAATGCTTGATCGCTCAAATCCCCAAGATTCTTGAACAATAATATTTTGCTTATTTCCTTCATGGATTGAATGAGGACATTGAAAAGAGGGTGCGAAGTTTACTTGCTCTGGGAACATTGTTGAGAGCACGCCTCATGAATGTTACAAGGTCTGTGAAAGTTGAATTGCAGGGAAAGGACAAAGTAGTCAATACAATGGGAGAAATTACTCACGTGTGTGGTCCCAATGCACCACGCAGCCCAATTTGAAGTTTCCAAACAAAGCTTCACGAAAGGGTGTTTCTTTATGCACGTCTGCACCTTCAAGTGGACAATTATGTACTTCATTAAAATTATTAAAAAGAAAATTAGGTAAGGAAAGTGGTCTTTACATCAAGTTGTTCCAGCTCAATTTCTATAGACATCATAAGCGCTAGTAGAAATTTGATGGACGAATGTTTGACTATAGGTGAGAAGATCTTAGTGTAGTCTACCCCTTCTTTTTAATATAGCCTTTGGGTACTAAACAAGATTTAACTTTAGACATATCATAATCACGAACTTAAAAAAAAAAAAAACTAAACACGGTGTATCAATTGGGTTCTTTTTATTGTAAAATTGATTCAATTAGAGGTCTGCCGTTTAATTCAACAAACGGTTATTTAAGTTTTGGTAACGTGACATGGTCAGTTGAATGAGTAATCACACATAGCATTAAAATTGAGTTTTCTATTAAAAAATTTGTATGGAGAGAGGTGAAATTAGATTGAGAGAAGGACAAAGGGGAAAAATGAAAAAAATTTAAGGGCTGCCCCCTTTAATTGAGATATGCAACTGAGGTTGGGGAAAAAAATTGGGAGATCTTATTATTAGGGTTCCTTTGAAGGGGAAAGTGGGAATAATAAAAAAACTTAAGTGCCCCTTTTAATTGATAAATGTAATTGAGATTGGGGAAAAAAATTAAGGGTAGGGTTCGTGTGAGGAACAAATTAGCGTTGGAAGTTGGAAGAAGGCCTTCCTACCTACGTCGCGAATTGGATTCTGTGGGTTTTTTATTCATAGGTTGATGGAGATGAAGGAGAAAGTGGCGGTGCAATGGTGGTCGAGGCGATTTAGGCTTCAACAACGACGGTGATGATGCTTGGTGATGGTGGTGCGCCTCTTTTGGTTTTTTGCTTGCAAGTTGACGATGAAGACACGAGGGAGATGGTTGCCCAACGGCGAAGGTTCAGCGAGAGACTGACATTTCTTTGCAAGTCCGGTGATGTAGATGACGAACTCGCGAGGAGAAGATTCACGACTCTGCTGGGTTCCATGGAGGACTCGCGACTCGGTGTTGATGAGATTTATGATGGCTCGCGTAGGAGAAAGCTTACGGTGCTCCGACGATGGTGGATGGAGAAGATTTCTCTCCCTAGTGGCTACCATGGAGGTGCTGCAGATCTGCGTTTTTGGTGGAGATGACGAAGATGCGAATTTGGTGGCTCCCCAATCTCAATTACATTTGTCAATTAAAAGGGGCCTGTAGTTAAAGTTTTTTATTATTCCCACTTTGCCCTTTCAAAAAGCTGATTACACCACTATACACATTCATCATTTTTAATACAAATTTCGTTTATAATGCCACATTTCATTAACATTTTTAATACAAAATTCGTTTATAATGCCACATTTCATTAACGTGAACTTTGACCATGCCACATAACCAGCACTTAAACGGTCGTTTGCCCAATTTAACAGCAGGCCTTTAATTGCTCCAATTTTACACAAAAAATGACCCAATTGAGACGAAAAAAAAAGACCTATTTAAAATTCCTGACCAAAATGGGGACCACTCGAGACATTAAACCTTAGGGTAACAATATCTAATTTTCTTCTAGTAGATCCACTTACATGCTACATCCATTATGCCCTTAGGTAGCTCCACCAAATCCCATGTTTCATTTTTAAGAAGAGATTGGTATTCCTTATGCATAGACAAAACCTACTCATTAGATTTTGAAAAAGTTATTGTATTATAATATGAATAACGTTCACATGTTGTTTCCATGCCTTTTGTTGCATTCAAGGCAAAGGTCAACGCATCCTTAACTTCCTACCTTATAGGAGGTTTTTCACTCTGGTATACCTTCAAATTACAATTGATTGGTATGTATGGGTTATATCCTTTTCAGACTCTACTATTTCAAATGTAGACACAACCTTTGAGAATCCTTTTCAATTTGACAAGACAACACTTCAAACAATTGCTTCAACTCCTAAGTGATAACATTATCTTTGTCCACTTGTCAAGTTACTACTTTAAACCTGTTTTAACTCCTTTAAGATTTTAAAACATAATTGTCATAAAAAAAAAAAAACTACTTATAATCACATTTTTCTTAAACGATGACTAGATTTTGAACCCTTTCACTCAATCCCAATATCTCCCAAACACTTATTTCCTGACAATACAAATAAGTTTGATGGTTTTCCAGACCAAGTTACGAATGGACTTGCATCCATTAATTTTAGATGAAGAACGATTCACCAAATCCAACACAAACTAAGACAACATACACCTTGCTCTCTCCAACAAGTTCTTGTTCACCCAGTAGCTGCCTTATTTTATTGTGAAATATATTGAATATTATAATGTCTCAAAATGCCTTCATCTCTATAAAGTTATTAAATTCCTTAGAGCATAATTCAACTCATTATATGTCCTCAAACGCTTAACCTTCTTGCTAACTTTGTTAAATATAAAAGTAAACCAATGTTTGAAATAATTAAAAGCTATAGCTTTTTACTTTGTCATGAATACCTAAGTCACCCTTGAGTAATTAATGGTGATATAGAGGAATTATCCCTCACCTTCTAATGAAGGAACTCTTGAAGGACCTCAACAATCAAAATGTACGCAGTTTAAAATGTCTTTCATGTTATGCATTACTTTCAAAAAGGAACTTCCTTGTTACTTTCATGTGACACAATGATCACAAAATATTAAAGCCTTCATTTAGTGTTTACCCAATTACCTTAGTTATATGGCTTATAACCATATGATATAAAAAATTTCACAGTTAGAATGAGGGACACACAATATGGAGGCTACAATAGTGAAACCTTCTAAGATATATGAATTACCCACCATGTTCCTATACATTACCATATAACTTCTCTTCCCATACCCTCGTATCATACCACCATTGACATTGTAAGTGAACTCTCTAGCATCTAATGCAAACTTTTGAAAAAAATTTCAAATCAACATTTGATAAAAGTGACTAGACAAAGTTTTAACTGCATGCATTGTTAAAAAGTTCTCATAAGAATAACATCTGATAAAAAATGTCTACGTAACTTCAAGCTGACAAACACATTGTAAAGAATATTTTACAATCTGTATTTTAATAAAACTCCTCTTCTTTAGTCAATTGTAGGTTAATAATATGTAAATCAAAGAGATATAAGGTAGACAGAGATTTACATTACTATATTCAATTTTTAATCAATACAATCAAGTTCCATTGGTAGACTAATGCTCCAATATACAAGATGAACATTATTTAGACCTTAACCAGTTTTGGCTAAACATAGAGTATTATCTTAACGTCAATCACTTTTGGCTAAGAGAGAGTATTATTTGGAACACAACCTTTTACTATACACTGAGTATTCTTTGAATACATAGTCACTCTTAGATAGACACTTTGTTTACACAAAGTCGTGATCTAAACAATCACAAATTACTAACTAAAAGAAGATAATATCCTAAAATGAAAACAATATTGCTAATACTCTTGTAGGTTGTTAATAAACACAACAATGTTCTTTCTCACAAACTAAGGCTTAAGGGTTACTAAAGATTACAAGAACTTTGTTATTGTTCTCATCTTCGTGAATATTGTCAACCTTTCTTTTTCAAAAGATCTTCTATGTATAAATGTTGAGAATAAAAGAGTTGTTACAAATCCTTTTAATTATGAGGCATTGTGAAGTTTTTCTAATTTATCATTCTTTTGTTTGTGTTTAAGCTTGAAGGTGCATTAGATGCTCTTCATGCAGTATTAAATACATATTTAAAAAAAGAAAACTCTTTAGTACATGACATAACTTATTAGGGCTAGGCCAGATAGTTTTTTCCAAACTGGAGTAAAGCATAGAACCTAACAAGGTTGATTCTCTTTGAAGGACTATCATTCCACCTTTACATCGTTAATGTGGAACAACTTTAGGTGCATTCTTCAAGAGATCTTTAATGTAGACATTTCATTGTAAGATTCTCTTGGAAAAAAAAATGAAAAGATAAACATTCTTTGCAAACATAGAAATTTGTAAGTATTTGATATGTATTATGAAATGCTTTAAACTACATGTACATATCATCTATTTGTATGTTTATTCGACTAGATGAAACACGTGCATTTGTCAAGATCTTGTGCTTATAAAATCATATTTTATACTTTGTTGTTAAACATGTTATCCAAACCAAATATAGGGTTTGTTGAATTTTTCTCTAACACTATATTTGGAAAAACATTGTAAAAGTCATAAACCAACTCAAAGATGATTCAATCTAAGTGTAGGTTAATCTAATTCTATTACATAAATTAGCTTGGTATAAATGAACTTTGTTATAGGTCTGCATATTGTAAACTCTGAACTAAGTATAAAGGATATATGGACTCAATGAATCTTGGTATATACAATTGCCAAGCTCTTTCAAGATGATGTTGTGGTTTAGAAGGAAAATTCCCAAGACATTAACATAAAAAACTTCATCTTATATAAATGGGTTCTTAACCACACTTCTAATATGAGACTCGTGTTGTATTTATTTTGAATTAGGTATTTGTTATGGATTGTGTTTTAATATCTATCACAAATAACTATGCATTGAAAACTCAAGAAAGCTCACCAATAAACATGAATTTAATCATAAAGATTATATAAGTGTGAAAAATTGAATTCAAGAATTAGAATAGGAACATAAACATAAGATAATAATTAGAAGAACACAATAATAAAAGAAGAACAAAGAACATTAAGAAACTTTCCATTGAACATAATTTTAATCTAAAAGATCATAAGAGGAACATACTCATAAAACCATAACTAAATGAAAGAAGAAGAAGAAGAAAAAGAAAAGAGAGAGAAAGAAATAAATGTATAGATTTATGGAATTTGTCACATCACTTGAAAGAGTTTCAAGATATATAAATGTTGAATGTAGTTATATGATAATCCAATATAAAACTCAAATGAGAAGAGAATTTTCTCCCTTTCAAAGAACTAAAAAAAAAAACCCACCTCATTTAAACATTCAGAAGTTCTTTTACAAAGAGGAAGTACATTATTTATAAGCTTAAGACTGTTAAATTCAAATGTTAATGTTTCGTAATTCTATACAAATGAAAGTCTAACTTAATGCCTTAAAAATCTTGGCAAAACATTTCAAAGATCATGGGAGGAAAAAATTGGATTCGAAATTCAAACAAAAGAAAATAATATGGAAATTTTCTTATGGGTAAAAATATTAGCACATTTTTTCATGCTAGTGTCATGCTTGTCTTTCATTTATGTTTGTCATGCCTTAGCCATCTTATTGGCATTTCTTTGTTTCCTTTGACTATAAATGTATGTTTTGAATAAGGTTTTGAATGTCTTCTATTGCTCTTTGCTTCTTAACTCTTCAATATTTACAAACCCATTTTTTATTGAGCTTAATCGATTTAATTACAAAAATTGTTATATGAGTAGACGTAAAAATTTCCTTATTTTGTAAAAATTTACAAACAAAATAAATTCTACTTTACAAGAACTTACCTATATAAAACTATTTTGTATGCACCTATTTAGAAAATTAATACTTAGAGTCTTGAAAAATATTTATATTATATGTGACAAGTTTTTCATTTATTATTGTCTAACAAAAAAAATTTATGTCATCTTGCATGTTATTCATGTATTAGACGTTTTGGTTAAGTTAAAAACTATTCAGATTTTGAGAGCCTGCTCTCATTTAAGATAATTGTGTGAATTTACATGAAATTCCTAACTCATGAGTTCTTTGTCAGTAATGGAAGTGTTAACAATCTTTTGGTACACTTAAATATGACATACTAACATGATGTTATCACCAAAACATTGGGAACATATCATGTATGGAACCATACATTGAGTTGGATAAAATATCAACAAATTTATCGTATTTAAAATTAAGTACAAAAATTCATCATTAAAAGATAAAAAAAAAAAAAACTTACTATACATTTCATAAATTAAAGTAATAGGTGATGAAAAATAGAGGAGAAGTTTTTAGATTAATTATATAGTCATTTGTTAAATAAAATTGAGATTTGTAGATCATAACTTTTGATAAATATATAACTGCATCTTGTTTTCCGCTTATAGTTAGTTCGATTGTATAAGTTTTACCATCTATCAGTAAATTATTAGAAATATAAATAGAAAAAATATTAAATTTTAATAAGAAAATATTTTTTTTACAGTACACTTGTTATGTAACTGAAGGAAAATAGGATTGGTGGGGAAGAACATTATGTGGATGGTATTCCTATAAAAGTGTCACAATCTTAGTGTTTTAAAAAAAAAATAAAAAAATAAAAAAAATTGGGTTGCAGGGACCATAAAATACAAGAGTCGCATCTCAACCTTTCTTGTCGTGTCTACTCTTTTTGCGTGTTTTGGTTGAAAAACAAAGAGAGTGGTTTTCGTTGTTTGAGAAACACAGGAACTAAAGCAGAAATGGCGACGACGGTTGAGGCAGAAAAGAGACCCAAAACGAAGATCGTGTGCACGCTGGGACCCGCATCGCGCTCCGTTCCGATGGTCGAGAAGCTTCTACGAGCTGGCATGAACGTTGCTCGCTTCAACTTCTCACATGGGTCCCACGAATACCACCAGGAAACCCTCGATAACCTCAGAGCCGCCATGGAGAACACCGGTATTCTCTGCGCCGTCATGCTCGACACCAAGGCACGAGATTTATATTTCATGATCCCTTTTGTACCCTTTTCTTTTAATTGTGATTATGTTTATATTTATATTTATATATATTCTTGTCGTCGATTTTTTTTTTTATATTTTTTAAATCTGAAGTTTGATCTGATTGTTGCTGATTTTCTGATTCTGATGGGAATAGACTGTGATCGATTGCTATTGTTTAATCTGACTGTGCAGGTGTTTGTGTGTCATCTGACAGTGTATGTGTTTGTTTGTGAAAGTGAAGTGTGTGAGGAATACTAGTATTGAGATTTGAGTGCATAATATTGCATTAATCAAATCTAACCTTGGATTGGGTGCTGGAAAATCGAGATTATCTAACAATCAGTTGTGACCTACCACCCATCTTCTTATTATTTTTATTTTTTTATGTGTATGTATCCATAAGGATTTAAATTGGGATTTGGATTCTCTCTGGTTTGATGTTAAGAGGAGAGGTCTGATTCAATATATTGTAACCCTTTATTACAATCTTTCTTTACAATAAAAACTAACTATAACTACACAAGAATAACGGGGAACATGTGAGTTTGCTTTAGTAGGTTAGTGGATTTGTGATACAGTGAGTTTCATTTGGTTTTGTTTTTGGTACTCGTAGCCTAAGTAATAGACATAATAAATTATTAGGATTTGTTAAGTGGTTCCTCTTCTGTTAAAAAGTAAATATGAGAGGATCCAAGTCCTTTAAATTGTGCTTGTCAGAGAGACTCCTCGCTACCCTACATTATTTGTACGTTAGAAAAACCAATGCGGCTGAGACTTCGTATACCTCGAAGTGCATAAGGTAATAATAAATGAGTATTTTTGAGGTCCCTATACCTCCATAATGTATAACATTGAACAAAAAGGGTACTCAATTTATCAATGTCTCAAATCAATGATGGATTATGTTTTATGGCTAAAACCCTTGTCAGACTATTGTTATCATATATTGTTCCTTAAAGTGGAGTAAGACTTTAATTTCGCATAAAGATAAACTCTTTTTATTACAAGATTGACTCCTCTGAAACAAACATTGGTGCTTGTGTAAACCAGGTGGTTTTACCTAACTGAGTTATAGCCCTTGTCCTTTTGATACATATTTCATTATTCTTGTCAAGAGGAATATTGCAGGATACAATCCTTTTGATTTATATTGCGTTGGTATTGTTTTGTAGACGAGGCCAATCATTTTTAATAAACTTTCGTCCATAATCATGATTTTCTTTCATTTTATTTGACCATTAACGTTGTTGTAGGGGCCTGAGATTCGAACTGGATTTCTCAAGGATGGTAAGCCTATCCAACTGAAACAAGGTAATGAAATAACCATTTCCACTGACTATAGCATAAAGGGTGATGAAAAAATGATTTGTATGAGCTACAAAAAGTTGGCTGAGGATGTGAAGCCCGGAATGGTCATACTGTGTGCGGATGGCACCATATCATTTACAGTTTTATCGTGTGACAAAAAATTGGGTTTGGTTCAATGCCGGTGTGAGAACTCTGCCACTCTTGGTGAGAGGAAGAATGTTAATTTGCCTGGAGTGATAGTGGATCTCCCAACTTTGACAGAGAAAGACAAGGAAGATATCTTGGCCTGGGGAGTTCCCAATAAAATCGACATGATTGCTCTTTCTTTTGTTCGAAAAGGTTCTGACCTGGTGGAAGTCAGGAAAGTTCTTGGAAAACATGCTAAGAACATTATGCTCATGTCTAAGGTATTGTGTTCTCTTTGATGGAAAAGGAAAGTGATTCAAGATATGAATAAAAAATATGTTAATTGTTCTAAATTAGTTATAATATACTAATATCCTTGAGATGCATGTTGCATCCCTCCTAATGTATGATATAGGATATCATCTGTCGAATTTGTTGTGTTCTTTAAAGAAACTAAACTACCTTATGAGCTTCTAACTACTTGCTATCTCTAATATAGTGTTACATTTAAAAGGAATGATAACAACACTTTATCTAATTCATTCCTTTTCAGCATGCAACTATTGAATGAAATCAATGTGGGTCCTAGTAAATGATGCGCTGTCACTTTTTATTTAATGGGTCCACACTCGTTTATTTATAGGCTCTCACGTCCATGTCTCTCAATTATATAATAAAGAGTATTTTTTAAAATAGTGTTACTATCATTTATCTTTATTTACTTGTTTCTGGTCACTTATTCTGTTCATTACTTCAAATGTATATGGCAGGTTGAAAACCAAGAAGGGGTTGCGAACTTTGATGAAATCCTTGCAAATTCAGATGCATTTATGGTGGCTCGTGGCGACCTTGGAATGGAAATTCCAATAGAGAAGATATTTCTCGCACAGAAAGTGATGATTTATAAGTGCAATATCCAAGGAAAACCTGTTGTTACCGCAACCCAGATGTTGGAGTCGATGATCAAATCTCCCAGGCCAACTCGGGCTGAAGCTACTGATGTTGCCAATGCAGTTCTGGATGGCACAGACTGTGTGATGCTCAGTGGCGAAACAGCTGCTGGAGCTTATCCAGAACTTGCTGTTCGAACTATGGCTAAAATATGCATTGAAGCAGAGAGCACACTTGATTATGGAGATGTTTTTAAAAGGATTATGGAACACTCACCGGTACCCATGAGCCCATTGGAGAGTTTAGCTTCTTCTGCTGTTAGAACAGCCAACTCGGCTAAAGCGGTTCTTATATTGGTTTTAACTAGAGGAGGGAGTACTGCAAAATTGGTGGCTAAATACAGGCCAGGCATGCCAATTCTTTCTGTAGTTGTACCTGAGCTCAAGACTGATACTTTTGACTGGGCATGCAGTGACGAGGCCCCTGCGAGACACAGCCTGATATTCCGTGGATTGGTTCCAGTATTGAGTGCAGCGTCTGCTAGAGCTTCTCATGCTGAAACAACTGAAGAAGCCATAGAGTTTGCCATGCAACATGCCAAGGCCAAGGGTCTCTGCCATAATGGGGATTCTATTGTGGCACTGCATCGTGTGGGCACTGCATCTGTCATCAAGATCTTGACTGTGAAATGATCACCCAATTAGGAGTTCTTCTGTTTTTTGGCGATTATTTTAGATGGTGCAAAGAGGTTTAATCACACCATTTCGAATCTACATTGGTTGCAAACTTACGTTAAAGCAATTTATTAGGATGGGTTCCCTGCTATTTTCATACCATATATTAAGGTTTCTTTGTTTCATTCGCCTTACCATCGTGGCGAGTAGCCACTTGTTTTTCTTTTGTTAAGATTTTGTACGAGGCTTTTGGTGAACCAAAAAACTACTCGCCTTCTGGATTTTGAATTTTGAATTTTTACTGTCTAAAGTTGTTTTGATTGACAAGTGTATGCCCTTTCCTTGTTTCATTGGCTAAGTGGGTTTTCATCCTTCATAAATCCAGCGGTATAGGTTATTCTATTTTATTTTCAACAGTTAACCCATTTCAATTACGATGGGTTGGAAGTGAACTTGTTTATATAAAAATAATTAAAAAATATAGAAATTATATGGGCAAAAGAACTATACAGGAATTGACGAGAACTGTGGTCCTTGGCCTGAAGATTTGTCATTGGGAGATCGAACAGGATGGTATTTTTTTTGTTTCAGTAAGTTTCTGTCTATTTACCAGTTTTTGCTGGTGACGCAAATTTGTTGGTGAATCTGATTGATTATTTTTGGTTTCATCCCCAATGATTTTAAGAAAAGTTCGAGGTTATATAGATCCTAGAAGTTATCTTGAACAATTTCAATTATAAACCAAAATTTAAATTCTGAAATTATGCAAAAAAAAAATATTTTTAAATTCAATTTTCACAAATAATTTCTGAAAAGTTTGTAGCAGATATGGGAAATCTAATTTTATGCTTTCTAAAAAAAATCGCACTATAATTTGATATACTATTCAATTATATTCTTTTAGCCTTTACTACCCTCTATGTATGTTCTCTCAATGTGAACATGGCATGACTTGTTTGAATTTTTTTTTTATCAATGAACGTGGTGTATGATTAGTTGAAGTGCATTTAAATTATCTTTCGGAAACGTATGTTTGGTCTTTCAACTAAATATATATTTTGCAATTAATCCTATAATTTCAGTATTTATCTTAATGAAGAGTTTGTTCCTTCTATTGTGCTGCAGTTGTCTAACTTTAAACTTTAGATATTCAATATTCCTTGTAAGTACTTACAATATTTTCCTTACAAATGAATTTTGTTGATTAAATAAGACGCAAATATATTTTTCAATGAAGGCTTTTATTATCTACATTCCCACAATTCTTTGCAACACACCCTCTAAATTTTTAAAATGATCATTTTAGCCTAAGTAAAAATAACTTTTAAATTATATATTTCGAAAATTATTTCAAACGAGCTTTTCAAAATTCAGAACGCCTAAAATACATTTCGAAACAAGCTTTTCGAGATAAGATTTCCAAAACAAATTTTGGGGAACACATATAACGCATTCCGGAACAAGTTTTTCAGAACATCCATACTGAAATGCATTTCAATAGAACTTTCCGAAAAATATGAAATGAGCTTTTTTCAATGTTCTCTCGTCTTCTTCTCTTCTTCCATAGCAGCGGTGATAGAAGCGGTAGCAGTGATGTGGTGAAGGGTATTTTAGTCTTTTTGTCTGTTAGTGTGAAGGTGCAGAAGCAATAGCCGAAAAGATATCATTGAGATGCACTACTTTTTCTTATCAAATAGAACCAATTTATATAGGCAGCTTCTTTCTGCGCCTCCAAAAAATTTTATCTACTTACCCATACAAAAAAAAAAAAAAAAAAATATATATATATATATATATATATATATATATATATATATATATTCTTACCTTTTTCGGATTAGATAATTGAAAAGTCAAATATGAATTTGGATTGTACATAAGTCATTTGACTCTCAGATTACACAATTTAAAAATCATTTTTGACTTCTAAATTGTATAAATATTTAAAAAAAAAAGTTATTTCAGGATTAAACAGTCTAAAAGTTATTTTTTAATTTTCATGTTAGAAATTTTATTTTTGATTTTTTGGAAATGACTTTAAAATATATATGGAGGTATAGGAGAAATTTAAAGAGATGCCGGAAGAAACTGCATTTATTAAAGGACCTAACTTTTTTTAACAGCGTAGCACTGAGATCGTGATTTTAGTAGAATAACTACAGTGGTGACCAAGAACATAATCCTGGTGGCTTTTGCTGCTTGAACATATTGATTTAGTCTTTAAACATTAATGTTATCAGGTGGATTGAGTAAAACAGTAGTACTTTAATACTCGGTACCTGAAAGCAGCTTGTCATGTGGCCCCGAACTAATTGAAGCAATAAAAAGAAACACAAACCTTAAGTAACATTTTGCAGGTAACATTTTTTATTTTGGTCAATTTCAATTCTACAATTTTGGGTTTGTCTTTTTGAGTTCATGTTGATGATATGTTTTGCTTGACCATGATCAGTAAGCGTTGGACAATCAACAGGCGCTCACATGCTGCGTAATTCAATTACAATATGAATATGAACACTAATTCATTGATAGTATCTTTAATACCGTGTATGATGGTCTAGTTTTAAAAAAAATGGAACAAAAATTTTTTTTTGCTAGCATTCCCTTGGTAACTACAGATTTACTAACTGGCCCCTAATCAATCACTGCAAAATTTAAAACAAAAAGCAAAATAGAATCCTGGAAAAAAGATAATACATCCCAGGACCCTTGTTCACCTGTAGCTATAGACGTAGTATGCAAAGCAGGAGTGCAGTGTAGCAAACTGCTTTCTTGCCCATTTGCAGATTTGTCAGCAACGTGAAAACCCAAATATTTTGACACAACAAGAATGGTTTCCTTAGCTCTAGGGAAATCATGATATCATTGTCATAAGATGTATCAATCAGCGCACCTCTCCTTTCCACCAACATTCAGTCAGAAAATTGCCAACAAAATTGCATATGGTACAAGACCCACCCCCACAGTGGGAACAATGTTTATGCGGATCTATTTCAAACAATTTCCCTCTTAACCAACCCGTTCTCCTCCTGCAAGGACAAAGACCGATCGTAACCAAGACATATTTATATATATACTATACATTGACAGATAACCAGATCAAAGTTATAAGGAATTTACGTAGCAAATAAAT
Source organism: Vigna reflexopilosa (assembly GCA_027742785.1). Lineage (NCBI taxonomy): Eukaryota > Viridiplantae > Streptophyta > Magnoliopsida > Fabales > Fabaceae > Vigna > Vigna reflexopilosa. Next base: position 44,467,292 of record CM050911.1, on the reverse strand, counting down.
ATCTCCGATTTTGGTGGATCAGATGGCAGTAGACATCAAATTAAGTATAAAAAAAGGAGCAAACTAAGAAGAAAATTTAAACATCAACTCCTTTTTTTGTAGGAAAACATAAGTAATAAATATTAAGGACAAGGACTGATTCAATTATGTGTGGAGAAAAAATATATGCAGTAGTACTGGAAAATAATACTAGAGATTTGTGAAAAATACTGCTATTAATGTTATTCCCAGTTTGACGGAAATAAGATAAATACTGCTATTAATGCCATCCACATAAAATAAGATAAATGCACAACTGGAGGATGGCACCAATAAAAGTCAGATTGACGGGCTTCAGCATTAGTCAAACTGGTAAGTGAAAAATACAAAGAGGTGAGAAGATTCGGAAACCAGACTAGAAACTAAGATATGGATGGAATGAGCTACAAGGAATTGCCTGTCTGTGAGGATGTTGTAATGTGCACTGATTATTCATGAACTTAGAAATAATAACCAAATATCAATTTGTTAATTATAATTGTTATACATAATATGTAAAAGTATAGGATGCTTATGCTTATGCAAGTCTATAATGTCTTTCTTATAAAAACAATAGACATAAAAATGACATTCAGTCTTTCAATCACAACTACACATTAAAAGCTAGAGCTTTACATAGCCTTCCTATCAATAATCATTTGATCAAATTATGTCCAATTGCCCAAACAAAAGGCTCTCCCTTAACCATAATCCTTTCCAGAGAGAATTAGCAGACAAAAAACTTTAATTGGCACATGACTGCTTAAATAGTTTAAAAGTTTATTAATAAACCAAAGGATTCAAAATTCTCCTATTCAAAAGAATACTAAAAAACTATTATAGCAACATAATCAAATAAATGGAACAAATATGCCATGATATAAATTGAAGTCTGCCTATAATTTTGGTCCATGAAAATTCCAAGAAAATGAAACCTTAAAAACGACTGCAATCAAACAAAACATCAATAAAAGTAAAAAATTACTTCATTATAAATACCATGTGCCAAGTAGAAGCCAATCACCAAACCTTATCTCAAACCAACTAACGATCCTAAGAAATCTCCTTAAAGATGCAACTTGGAGCCACTGGATAGGAATCTCCTTAATGGAAACAATTATAACTAAAAATATAAATTGTTTCCCTGTATACATACCAGGATATTTTATAGGCATAAAATCGGGATGACTGTTAAACTATTCCTCTAAAAGCATCATACTGGGACCTAACCTTACAATATTTACCAAAAACTTATTTGTGATAAATAAATAAAAAAAAAAAAAAAAAAACTCCAAAATGACCATTGTTGAAATTATAAAACATTCATCCATCTGCAACATTGTGTATAACACTTACCAAAGTTCATGGTAAACTGTAGTAAGAAAATTAATGAGGTGATAGAAAAACTAATACAGATTGACAGTGTTGTAAAAGGATAATTGATTCAAAAGGAGTATATTAATTAAGCAGATACTTACATCCACAACCTGATAAGATCTGCCTGCGGGTGACTTCTCAGAAACTTCAGCAAATGACGTGGACTCATTATGGGTAATGTCATGATTGAACATCTAAAACCAAATAAAATGAGACATAAAAAGCCTACTAAGGTTTACACAAATAGAGAATTAATAGATAAAAGAGTATGATGATAAAATATGAAATCAGAAATCTTCCCTATAATCAAGGTATCATTCCTAGAATTTGGATTTTAAGATCTAACTTAATCCTACAAAATCGGTTTAGAATATGAAAACTGCCAAAGCTTCATAAGAAGGACTACATTGGCTATATATCTAGTAAAATTTAGATCAAAGACACCCTCACACCTTGCACGTTGAAGGTGCTGCAGGGTGTAGGGAAGGCAGCTACAAGAGACCACAATTAAGGCAGCCAGAGGTGATTGGGCACTTTCCAACACAACCCCCTCATGCCTAAGACTATAGCTTGGTACATGGCAATGCAGTACCCAACAATGGATATAGGCATATTAGAATTTGAACTTGCACCCTAACTCAACTTCAAAATATTAGCTGCCATGATGAGCATTGTCAGAAGACTCATAAGTACTCCTGAAAGAAAAAATGAAAATTCCAAGAGACAGGCCGAAAACATAAGACTATCATAGAAGCAAAATACATCTTTGAAACATAAGAGACTAAAATACTGACAATAAAGGGAGCCCCTCTTGTCACAAATCTTACAAGAGGGAGGGAAGAAAAATATTGTTAAAGTATGAAATTTCATCACTTGGATGCATAATATTTGTCTATTTGACCACTAGTTGAGAAACAGAATAAAAAATAATTGGTTTGACAAGGTCAATGGAAACACCAATGAAGAGAGTAGATTAAATGTTAAGTTAGTGAAAAGGAGAAGAGGGAGATCAATAAGAATATTGAGGGAAGTTGTCATGAGAGATCTTTATAGGTACCAGGAAATGGGAGCAAAAACAGAGACTGATTGTGATATGTAAATATAAAGAAGAAAATGATGCTAGTTATTCATAGCTTCCTATGATTAAGTAGGTTGGTGTATTCAGACAACTGAATGAAAACTGAATAATAATAACAAAAGTGCAATGCAGTTTTGTTGTCTTCTCTATTTCTGTCCTCCTCTCTCTGTCCTCTCTATTATGTTCTTCTTCCTTTTTACCCTCTTCTTTCTCTATTTATCTGTATCCTTCTCTATCCCTACAATACAAAAATGCAGAAAAATAGAAAGAAAGCAACAATCTGGGCAGATAGATAGTGCTCGATTCCAAGCCCCAACTATTTCAAGCCACCTCCTAACAAGTGCATGAATAGGGAGGATCTAAAATAGTTTGTAATAAATAAATTCTTGTAGTGTTGAGTTTATTTTGATTGTAAATTTTAGAAATTAGAAATTTACTTTCATGTGTAAAATAGATGCATATAAATTTTGCATTTGAACCTATCAAAAATTGGAAGACAGTGAAGTAAGGACCATTTTGAAGTCATCCAAGCCCAAGGAAGCCAGCTTAAATTTCAGCAGAGCAAGCAAAGTCAAAGTAAAGAAAAGTCAAGGAGAAAGCCAGGTATGGCAAGTGTGAAGGATGCATGGGAAGTGTGACATGGGAAACATGGACCAATCTATGTCATTGATCTAAACCTGATTTGTGAATTTCAAAACTTAAATTCTCCCTCCTTGTCTAGTTTAAGTTTCATTCAAACTTCAATCCTCTAGATTCGATATTCACATTTCATGTTAGGCACATTAGAATGTCATTTAGGAGATGGTCTTAGGCTATAAATAGCCATCTCTTCTCTTTGCAAATAATTTTTTTAATATATGAGAATGAAGAGAGATTTTCTAGAGCACTTCTACAGTTCTTTGAAAGAAGAGAATCATCTTCTGAGTCTTATTTTAGATCTTAGGATCAAGTGGGGACTCCTTTCAACACTTATCTTAGCTCCTTTCAAGTGGCATGGCTTCCTCCATCAACCCACACGTTCCTATCTTGCATTATTTTCTTTTATTCATCTTCTTTACTGAATTGAAAGTGTTCTATTTTCTTTAAGTTTCGTCCACCTCTGATATCTATTACTACATCCATGTTCTTCTCTTCTTAGAAGTAAACTTTTCACACTTGAATAATCCTATGGATTAATGCCGTGTCAAGTGGCAAGCTTCCAAGGAATTCTATTTTTATCTCTTTGCTGTGTGGTTTCTGGTGTTCATGGTATTGTTCTACTCTTATATGCAAGTTTTACACTTAATCCTATAGATTAAATTTGTGTTGAGTGGTGAACATCTTTGAGATTCATGTTGTTTGTTCTAAAATTCTGTAAGTTTAAACAAATTCAAGTGTAATATTAAATCAAGCTAAAACATAACTAGACACTCATCACCTTCCCACACTCCTTTCACCCCTCACAAATGCTCAATTTCCAGCAAAATGCATCTAATAAACCTACTTCTAATCCCACATAGGCAGTTAGCTACTCTACCTCTCCTTAAATGACCAACAATAACACTGCGCGCAGTAGATTCTTGTCATATCATAAAATAAATATTAAGAATGATATTTTATGTAGTATAAAAAAGTATGCCCTGTCTACAATTTATTGACCATTGCATTGTGCAGCAAGATTCAATTCAATAGCAAATAAATCCACTGGAATAATTATAGAAATAAGGAATTGATCCCACATAATAAAAAACATCTAGATTGTGTGTTATTAGGAATGCTTCTATTTACTCCTGTACATATCTTTCTAATTAGAGGATATTAAATATCATCTATTTATTGCATTGATTTTTCTCAATATAGAAAAAGCTATTGTCTCATAAACACGATTTTAGCTCAATGTTTCTTTCTTTCTTTCTTATAGTTTAAAATGGTATCTAGAGTCTTTCAAAATCATATTGGCTCGGTAAAACAATGGTTTCTAGAAGATATTCTCTTTTTTGTGAACCATTTCCAAGTTTGATTCACCATCCTGGTACCACCTTCGGTGATGTTTCTTGTGATCACCTTTTCCTCTAGAAAACACAAGGTTGGGATCATGCTGATCTATCCAACCATCCAAGCACCAACTCAAGCCACCCATACACCTACCTCACGTGTGACCTCTCTCCTTCTCCTACCACAAGTTCCACTAGCACATGTGGTGCCCCTATAGCCAACCAATCTTTTCCCAAGTCACCTCCTCTGTATGCTCATATCCCTGTTGTGACTGTCTCACTGAAGTTCTTTTGGTGATCCATTCTACTTTTCTCTTTTCTTAGATCATTTTATTATTTATTTTTTTTCAAGCTTTCCCAAAAAATGTCTTTTCAACAGACACCAACCTTTGGAACAAATTCTCCATTTTTTCTAACCATATTGTTAGTATTAAGAAGATGGACAAGTCTAACCATTCCACTTGGCCTTCCAAAACAAGTTACAAATCACATCTTATTACAACTGTTGAATCTGTTCCTATGAAACATCAAGAACAATGGATAAAACTTGATGATCAACTATGTATTATCAATTCCACCATTCACACCTCACTTAAATCTATTTTCTATCCCTGCGAGAAGTGTGCATCAGTTTGGAGTGAGGCTCATGCCTTTTATACCAATATCACATAACCATTGTACAGTGCCAAAACCTCTTAACACCTTTCTCTGATGATTTGATGGTCATATGTGTCCTTATCTTAGCCAACTTCATGATGCCTTAAATGATTTTAATGAGCTCCTTCCACCATCTATATATGTGAAAGAACTTGAGAACCTAGTATATTCTTTATGACTTTGGGCTTGTATAGCTTGGCACAAGTGTATGTTGCTACCAAGTATCAGATTCTAGGATCACTCGTGAACCTATGACTTTTGCATCATTTGAGCTCTCTATGTTCCTCAAAAAATGAAACACTTTAGACATATACTATGTCTACAAGTGAAAACATTGTTTTTGCATCACAGTAATAACTTTAGACACTTTTACATATGTAATTCTAAAAATAGTTCAGAATGCAAACATTGTCACCACATTGGACATACAATTGATATATGTTGGAAGTTGCATGGGAAACCCCCTCATTGACCCAAGATTCCAAGACATATACTACCAAGTCACTTATTGCTCCTAAATTGTCGATTAATCTATCTTGAGCAATATATGAAAACTTTATCAACTGGTGTGCAATATGTTAATCAACTAGTAACATTATTTCAGTAGCATAATCATTAATTCATCTACTTGTCCCTGTCATGACTCTCCAGATGACTTTGCCATGACTCGAGATGATTCTCCAATACCTCTTCAAGGATATATCAACATAGCTCACAACCTATTATAATTCCAATATGGGATCCGTCTTTGATGGATATATAGTGTAGGTATATCAATTTTGCTCAATCCTTCCCTGCGCTATCTCTCAATAAGATCTGGTATCCTCTGAAATTGTTTGGCCAATTGCTATTCAAAAAGGTACATGTTCAACTCATAATCTTTCTTCTCACTATACAAATCTCAATTATCATCGTCTTTTCACCATACTTATATTTTTTCGTCCTCATTATATTTTATTCCTATTCCTAGGTCTTCAAGTGAAGTTGTATTTGGCCTAAAGTGGCAATAAACGATTATTGATGATATATGTGTCATTCAAAAGTAGGGGTCCTTTGGAATCAATTCCTCTTTCAATTGGCAAATCAATTGTTAGGTGTTAGTGGTTGTAAACTCATAAAATAGGACTTGACAGTAACATTAATAGCTATAAAGCTTGTCTGGTTGTTGAAAGATATACACAAATCTATGGTCAAGATTATGTTGACATTTTCTCTCTTGTTTCCAAAATGATATTAATTAGGCTTTTCATTTCCATTGTAGTTATTGACAACTTGATCATGTTTCAACTTGACCTCAAAAATGCATTTCTACATGGTGATCTTGATGAAGGAGTCTATATGGAGTAACCTCCTAGATTTGTTGCTCAAAGGGAGTCATCGATCATGGTATGTCGTCTACATAGATCCCTATATGGCCCCAAGCAATCCCATGTGCATGGTTTAGGTATTTTCATCCAATAGTCTAGAATGATACTATGAAATGATGTTGATCATTCTCTATTTTATCATCATTCACCCCAAGAATGTAACTGTCTTTGGTATATGTGGACAACCTTGTTATTACAAGCAATGATAAGAAGTATATTGTACAGGTAAAACAATATCTTGCTTAAAAGTTCCACACAAGTCTTGGACACTTGAGATATTTCCTTGGTATAGAAGTGACACAATCCAAGGATGATTTGGTCATACTTCAAAGAAAACATGCTCTAGATATTCTAGAAGACATAGGGATGATAAATACTAAGCCATGGACACACCAATAAATCTAAGCGCTAAAGTTGTATCTAAATATGAACCTATTTTAACCCTAGGAGATACAAAAGGTTAGTTGGTAAGCTAAATTACCACATTGTGACTTGTCCAAAACATTGCCTTTACAATGAGTGTTAGTCAATTTTTAAACTCTCCTTGCCCAAACCATTGGGATTCGGTCATACAAATCCTAAAATACATTAAGATGGATCTTGGAAAAGGTGTCATTTATGAAGATAAGACAAACACTCAAATTGTTTGGTATTTTGATGCGGCTAAGCAAGTAGGGTCACCAATGCTCCATTTTAGGGTGCCACATTCTTGTTGAAAAATATCGTGGAAAAGTAAAAAAAATAAAAAATAAAAGTTCTGGAAAGGTCTAGTTCAAAAGCAGAATACAAGAATATAGCATTAGTCACTTTGAGCTTAGATGGGTAAAACAACTCTTCAAAGAGCTTAAATTTGAATAAAATTGCCAAATACACCTTGTATGTGACAATCGGGTAGCATTACACATTGCCTCTAATCTTGTCTATCATGAGGACCAAACATATTGAAGTGGATTGTTATTTCATAAGGGGAAAAGAAAACTAGATTATGGAGACATTTCCACTAGATTTGTCAAACCTGATGAACAATTGGCTAACATATTCACCAAGTCTCTACAGGATCAAGGATAAAGGATCAGTTACATCTGCAAAAAGCTGAGGTGAGGTCATACCACTTAAATGCTCCAGCTTGAGAAGGAGTGTTATAATTATGAAATAAAAGAGTTGATCTATATAATAAACAATATCTATATTATATTTTATTATCAGGAACATTTTTTATCTATTCCGGTACCATATCTTTATTATGTATTATTTTTGTTCTCTATATGAATAAAGCATCCATGTTTTCTGACAAACATATGGTTTCAGCTCAATGTTTCTCTCTTTCCTAGAGCCACTAACAACTTAGGGTCCTGGTGGACTAGTGAATAATAAAGCTTATCTGTAAGATAAATATTGGGGCAGACAAAATTGCACAACAAAGTTTCTAATTGATACCAACTGAAAAGTAATCGTGACATATGGTTTTGGGCAAAATTTAGCCTACCCCACTTGGATATTTGTTTTCTTGACCATCTTCAAATAGGGATGAGAAGTATGATGGATCATATATAGAACCTCCAAGTATCTCATTGGAATTTGAGCATTGCCTAGCTACTGCAGGTGTCACAGGACTCAAAAAACTACCCCTCAAATCAGCATCTGCTGCTCGAGAAATTGTGTCCACATAGGAAGCACCCAACCTGTAAATTTGAATCCATAACAACGAGGATGATAGCCTCACTGTAAAACCAACACTTTGCATAACCAGTGTAACTTTCACTGAAAATATGAAAAATGCTGTGTAATCTTGAGTAGAAATGTTCCTGCAAACACACAATGTTCTTCATCAGATATGAATGGAAAACACAGTCATGATCACTTGTCTGACTCTTACAAACATAGAAAATTGGTTTGCCTGAATCTCTTCACTGTATATGGCAGCAACTTTATTTTGTTAAATTGACAAAAAAATACTAAATGTAGGATGCACACTGTTAAAATTAGAGTTTAGGTAACATGTGAGGGAAGAGAGAATAAAGCGATTGAACAATACTCTACTAGATTAATATGGTGTGTTAAATATTAATTATATGTTTCTATTTATACTAATAATTATGCCTTACCAGCCGAAACTCACAAATAAATCAACAAATGTGAAAAAATCCGGAGTTAACTGTGAAAATTGCTTCCTCAATTAGATGACAAATTGATTCCGCATATATATTATAAGATGTTGCAAACATACTCTCAAGACATTTTAAGATACTCCAAAATAAAGTAAACATTCATATATTCTAATATTTCCCCTCAAATTAAAGTTTACTGAACTTTAACCTAGTCATAAATAAACAAATTAAAAAAGACAATAAGCTTGTTGGATACAGTGACCTCCATGAAACATGGATGGAATATTAACTATAGGATGCAGAAGAGTTTGAAGATTTGAAATGACCATCAGCAAAGAGAATTGGTCACAATATTTGCATAATAAGGAAGAAAACATTTCATCGGAAAGTTGTTCAGTGGAAAATCCCTAGAAAGCAACTATACACTGTGGGAAGTAAAATCTTTTTATGTTCAAGAACATAAACAAAAAAAAAACATAAAAAAACTCAACAAACTAGGAAATAATAATCGGGAAAACAATCTAGGGAGCAATAAGAAACAAATGATTCTATTAACAATGCAAGTGGTTTCAAATTCAGCTTTACAAGAAGATCACTCACATGCATATCTCATCCTTACTAGAGAGGGTTAGCATTATAGGTTAACATAGATGATCAACGCAAAACTCCAGTTACAAAAGAAACTGCATGCAAATTTTGTCCCAATCCATATTTGCACTTTATCTATAACCTCAGGTGACATAATAATAAAATAAAGACAATGAATGCCACGGTCAATGCCTCATCCTAAGGGGCAAGAATCATCGGCCAAGATTCAACCTTTTGGTCTCAAGAGAAATTAATCGAATAAACAAATAGCGAAATAAATATATTCACTGAACGCACCAAATTTCTCGAGCGAAAAGAATAAACCAACAGACGTCAAGCAATATGGTACAGAAGAGAAGAAAGGCGTAGGTGCGGCCAAGGCTCTGACTGCTACTCTCAATTGCGACCAAAGCAAACAACGCCACTACCAGATTTACGAGCGACACACCATTGTAGGATGCTCCCAGCGATCCAACCAACGCGCACCCAATCTTTCATTTCCAAAATGGCCAAAAAAATTCAATTAATGACAACAATGCGCAAGTAACTCGTTAAATAAGAGAGGCTCGGTTGGAACCTGAAGGTAAATGAGGATGACAGCAAAGGACTGGAGCCTATCGTAGTCGCGAATCCATGGCTGTAATCGATCTCGCAAATTCAAACAGGATGAACAACAAAGCATCATAAAAGACTATCACCAATTTAGCTTTCAATCTAAATCAATCGGAGCAAAAGCGTGTAATGCATCATCCCCTTCCTCCTCAACCACTACGATGGTGCTGCTGTGTCGTATGGCGTCGTTCTTCACACTCTCTCGTTTTGCATTTTCGGTTTTGTTTTGTATCCTTGCTGCTGGCATGTAGCGAACAGTGCTTTGGGGGCAATTACAACTTATATTGTGTCCTTTTTTCTCTCCACCCCTGTAACCAACTTTCTTTTTCTTTTTTCTTTTTCTTTTTCTTTTTTTTTCTCTGCTCCAAGTCCATCTTTTTTATTTTATTCCTCTTTGTCTTCCCTACACAATTGTTTTTTAACTGCTTCTCTACTTTTACCTTACTATATTCTAAAGGACTTTTATTTTCAATTTTACACTGAGAACAGATACACATGTGCTGGGAAGGCTCATGTAGGTGCTTTAAAGATGTAATAATAAGGAGGATATCACATGTACCATCATTCTTAATAAAAAAGAATCACTAATATTAGTAGACACCTTATATATACGTAAAAATAAATATTTTCCTCTTAATATGATTTATTAGATATATAGAATGGAATAATTTAGTTATACAAAATTTAGACACGAAGGTTTTGTTTTATTATTTTAAAGCATACGAGAGTAGAATATAGATTTCATCTTAGTATTATGTGAAAATAATAATCTAAAAATTAGAAAAAATAATTATAAATAATATTATAAAAATTTGATTTAATTCACTAATTTCTTCTTAGCTAAAACATTAGTAATTAATATTAGAAATTAATTTAGAATTCAATTCATAAATTAAATATAATTTTTTATCTATGATCAAGATTATTTTATATATCAATAATTTTTAATTTATAAATTAGTCACTATAGTGATTAATTATTTTTTATCATTATAATTAGTTGCTATTTAATCATTTTATTGTAATGTATATTTGTATTCATTCAATGTAAAAATTCTCCATCAAAACATAGACAAATTTTGATAATATTTGTACGAACAAATTTATTTGTCATCCTTAATCGATAATAATAATCTAACACTCAAGAGTGACAATTTTGTTTCAAAGACTCTTCAACGAATTCTGATAAGAACATTTAGTGTCCACTATGAAACTCGAGTAAAACATTTTGTGACATGTCAAACCTAAAAACCACATCCTTCGCATTAGCTATGGACCCTAACACTAACAAAATAAAAAACCACATAGATGATCGTCCAGCAAACTAAACAATTTTGAGTGCAACACCATGAAGACATGCAACTATAATGAGCTCAACTTCACAAAGAACTTCAGGCTTTAACTTAAAAGCTTGACAATTTTGGAAAAGAGTGGTCTTGTTAAAAGTCATTCTCATGAAGACATTCCTCAAATTCCAACCGAGTGGTGGAACCTCAAGCTACTTGGAAACATTGGATGTAACTATAAAAAAAGGAAAACTCATCTCACATAGCATGGGACAAAACGGACTCCTCCTCACCCAAAGACCAAGAATGAATAAACTAATCCAAGACAATAAGTCGACATAAAGAAGTATCACCAAAAAGATGAGAACGAGTAGTAGAGTCGTGCACTCCAACCGGCTTGATGAAGGTCGAAATAAGCCATTAAATCTCACAAGCATAGCATGAGATCCAAGGAGGGGATATCTACCAACAAACTATGTAGCAGACGAGAGTGCAATTCTCTCCCAATAACCTATGAACCCCAAGGACCCTACTCCTAATGAAGGATATTGAGAAATTTTTTTGTGGGTGTCAACACAAATATAAATTTTTTTGAAGGGGCTAACTATATAATGTATTAAATTTTTTAAAAAATAACTTTTTTTCAGATATCATTTTATATATGTGGAAATATAATTGGGGAGGCCAAAGCCCTCCTCACTCCAAACCCAGCTCAACCACTACTTAGTCGAATTGGGTCCTTTGATCTCGATGGTTTTCACCCCTTCACATTGGATATCAAGGAGGAAAACGTCCCTAGAAGAATGGTAATAAACAAAAAAATATATGATACAATCAATCTAAAAGCACACGTCAAGACAAATTTAACTCATATCAACATATACTCCCACGACATGAAGGTCCACTATTAGCTCTTTGTGACTACCCTCGACAGATAAGCTTTGAAATCGTATTGTGCCCTCTAACCTAACTTCACCGATTCATTTAACACCCTTTACACCATGTTTACAACAAAGTTTGTTGATTTCAAACTCGTAGTAGCATCATCAATATTCTTCAAACACATCAAGCAAGGAAATCTTGAAATGTTTTACCCTTACAGTTGAAGAGGTGCTTCACCCACATCCTGACATCATGATGCACGATTTCCTATGAAAACTTTAGCCATACATTTTCCTATACTCGCTCTTCGTTGACCCTTCGTATAACATGGAAGCCTTGAGATCATGCACATCTTGATACATTACGATCGAGGAAAAAAAAACAAGCAAGCCAATAAAGGTCCTGAACCTTGGACCTTCAAATAATAGGGAGATAGCAAATATGATACACATAAAACCCTGAATGCAAGCCAAGATGTCATCCTCCAAGAATCCTGTAACTTTGTGTTGATTTAGATACCATAACTAGAGCATTCTTCTTACTATATAGACTCAAATAAAAGGTGTAGTTACCACCAAAACATGGGTCATTGTCGAGGAATGCAACCAACTAAAAGACCTTATCAAGGAACTCATTTGGTCAGACACTTTGGGATGTTTTGTCCATGTTGGATGTGACCATGGGCAAGGAGGCCATGAATATCGTGGTTGTGTATTTCGAGGTGGAAATCCAAGGTGTGAAAGTATAAGCTTAGTAAGCTAGTTTCCACTCAAGTCTCTATCGCCCCCATACTCTTTACTCGCGAGGACTTTTGAATCTATGATCCCTAATGAGATGATCCAATGGTCATTGCAACCACCATTGCAAATTGGTACGTGCATAAAGTCTTCATCGATTAGGAAAGCTTAACCAACATACTCTACTAGTCAACCTTTCTAAAACTCTACATTCCTTAACTCTTATTTAGTCCTACCCAAACTCATTATTAGGGTTCATATATGCAAACATGTACGTACATGGTCGAGAAAAAGGAAAATGTAAGACTCAAGTAAAAAGATGTGACATTTAAAAAATAATAGATAATAAGAGACTCAAGTAATTATGTGATCAAATTTTTTAATTGTCCTTATTTTACGTCTAATCTAATGAGTCTTGTTTCATATATATATATATATATATATATATATATATATATATATATATATATATATATATATATATATATATATATATATATATGGGATTTGCTAACTTGCGTACGCCTGTTTTTCAGTTGGTACATTTTAGCAATGTGTATCGGGTTTTAGTAGACAAAAATACACTAATATATCATAGATTTTAAGTTTTAAAGTTAAGGGTATTTTAATAATTTTCATTCTCGAAACTAAAAAAAAAGAAACCCCAAAACCCTTGCTCACCTCCCTCATTCCTCTCAACCCTTTCTTTTTCATCTCTTTCACTCTAACATTTTCTCTGTCATTCATATGCTAGTCCCAACTAAAAAAACAAGTTAAACAATTTCATCATCTTCAATTTCAGGAAAAAGGTTCATTCAAGATCTCTTCAATTTCATCATTTTCACTAACCTGTCTAATTTCATCATCTGTGGATGTTGAATCATCATTACCAATTCCTTCAAATGTCATCATGCTTGTGAAAATTAGTTAAAATTAGATAAGACAAAATTTATAAAATGAAAAATCGTTATAAAATCATTTTTTGTAAGAAATTGTTTAACCCCGAGTGTTTCTGATTTTTTTTCAGGCCAATTACGAATTCCTTCGGATGTCATTATGCTTGTGAAAATTAGATAAAATTAGATAAACCAAAAATTATGAAATGAAAACTCATTATAAAATCATTTTTTTTGTAAGAAATTGTTTAACAACGAGTGTTTCTCTTTTTTTTTTCAGTTGGGGCTACACTAGCGATGACAAAGAAAATGTTGGAGTGAGAGATGAAAGAGAAAGAGTTGAGATGAATGAGGGAGGTGAGCAAGGATTTGAAAGTTTTTTTTTTTTTTAGTTTTGAAAATGAAAATTATTAAAATACTCTTAATCTTAAAACTTAGAATCCATGATATATTAGGGTATTTTTGTCTATTAAAACTCGGTACATCCTGAGATTTCATATTAAAATAATGTGTGTTGTGACTCATGAAACTCTTAATCTTAACTTTATAACCATGCATCTTATACAAATATTACTAACTTTTATAAGTATTTTTACACTTAAATAAGTTATTAAATATAGCAAGACATATTATTATTTATTATCATCAAAATAAATATCTTAAACTTAACATATAAATTAAAGCTTACATTTTATCTTGAAGATTGTGTATACCTCAACAACTCATGTTCAAATTACTTACCAAAATATTATGTATTATGTTAACATATAATTATTATCACACACACACACACATATATATATATATATATATATAATAGGCATGTTAGTACTAAGAAACACCCGAGTCTAAATATCATTCAAACCAACACCATATTGATCTTTATATTACACATTAAAATATCTATAATAAATTACAACATTATTTATTTATTAAAAAATTATTCATTCATAAAAAATTGATTTATATATTTAAAAATAGTTATTTATTGTAAATTCAACTAAGAAAAGAAAACAATATTTATTGTTGTACTACACTACACACTAAGATGCAGTTAAATAAAGTGTGCTTGTTAACTAGGCATAGTTTTGTAACCCGCGCCCTATCGGACAATGGCAAAGGCTGATTCGTCCTCTTCGGATGGAGACACGTCCCCGGAATCCGCTTCATCGCTGGCCACCATTGCGGAGAATCTTCAACGTTCTGCCATTCAATCTGCTCGGACCGTGCAACATAGCTCCACAACTCAGTTCCATGCCTTTCAGGTTTTCCCTTCCTCTCCTCATCTCATAGGAATCTTCTTTGTTATTTTCGTTATTCGCAATGTAGATGTATAATATTCCTTGTTTGCTGAATTTCTTTGTTAGTTGGTGAGTAGGTGGATGTCGAATTGAGTGAGGGTTTCTATTCCTCTCTTCTTCATTCACTGCATTCAATAAAAAAAAAGGAAGGGATGAGGGTATCCAAGGATTGCCTTCAGTATAGCGGACTGGCAGTGTTAAATAATTTTATACTGTAGGGTTGTATTGTCTGTGGCCACTACGCCATTATATGATACTAATACTCGATTGAGATCTTAGAAATATTAAAACCTAATAATCTCATATTCAAAATCATACAAATTTTAATAAATTTTAATGAATTATTTTTCTGATTGAATTTGTATGGAATTTGTGCGAGTTTTTAGTTGTATGTATAAATGTCATACCAAATAAACAATCTCACCCAAATATGGGAAATTTTAGTACTCTGTCATTCATTCTTTTCTGAATCTTAATTGTGATAGCAGGAGAGTTCTCTATTCCAATATCAAATGTTTTTATGCATTCAAGTATTTGCATTTTGCTATTTTTTCTGAGTTATTATCCTGATTTTTTAACTGTCTAGGCTCCTTTATGATCACTGAGTTGAAAAACATAGCTAGTACGAATTCTATAGAAAGCAACAAACAAATAAAATCATGATGTATTAGAATTCACTTCTTCATAAATTATTGACAGGGTACTTACAGAGACTCTATAATTTTGATAATGATTTATAAAATAATTAAATAATAATGAAAGCCTGTGCATATTGGTTCAACTTATATTTGATTTTATTTCACTTTATTTAAATTATTTTAATTTTGAATTAATATGTCCACTACTTATGAAATTTAAAAATTATAATTTTTTGACATAACATTTATTGTTAATATTGATAATAATTATACATATACAGAATATTATTTTGTTATATAACCATGTAAGTTTGTGAGACTTAACTAAACATAATTCCTATTATTTTTTGAAATGGCTTTTTAGAAAGCCTAAATTTGACCCTTTAAAAAGTGTTGTTAACCACCAAGGTCAGAGTTTATGCATACATGAGACACACTTAGATTATGCATTTAAAATTTACTGTAATTTATTTTTTGTATCCGCAAGTGTATCGAATTACTTGTTAACAAACACAATAATTTTGAATTTATAGTTCACACTCGAGCAGAAATGCTTATGGGTGGAGTTTTATCACAATAATGAACTAGAATCTATTAGTTATTATAATCTATACTGATCATACATCTTTTAATCCAAACATTATCATTTATATACAATCTTTCTCATTGATGTTGGTTGTTTTGAATTTTTTTGTTCATAAATTTAGTTTAATTTTGTTGTTCGAGATTGTGAATTATTGGCACTTATCTCTCTACAATTCATAGTTGTTTTTCTTTTTACTGAATGTTTATCATTTTATCTGTCTAGAGCAATGCACGACTAATAACAAAATTGTGCCAGATAGCCTAATATCAAATGTTGTTTGTATCTTGAATGGTTTACTGCAATATCACCTCCCACAACCACTAAGATGCACTTTGGTTCACATAGTTTTACAATATGAAATAATAAGAAGAGATGCATTTCACAATAAGAAGGATAAGATAGACAGTTCTTATGATTTCAATTTTTAAATGCATGGAACCCTTTAAATTCTTTTAAGTCCATAAAATCCTTTTATATCTTATGATTTCATATTTTATAAATCATTTAAAATTCAAATTACAAAATCCTAATCATGAAAGTCTTTTGAAGAAATCTTTAGAAATCATAACATTTCTTACAGAATTTACATGACATTTTTCATGTAAAAAGTCTTTTGAAATCTCAGTTGAATACATTAGATTTTGCAGAGGCTGATATGAAGAAATTCTTACAAATCAACATATGGAAAAAATCAACACATGGAGAAATTTATTTTATTTTATTTTCTTTTTCTGAGTGTTTATTCAATGAGATCCTGCATCTAACACCCTTTTTCAAACTGTGAATGTGGTAAAGTATTCAATGATACTCTGTGATGTAAAGTCTCTTCCTGAGAATATCTGTTGACGCCGCAGGCACTAGCTCAATTTATTTCTCTACTAGTGTGAGAAGATAGATAGTGTAGGGCAGCAACCAAGCTTCCTTGGCCATAGCAGTGGAGCAGTTGAATTTTAGAGGGAGGATTTAGAAGAAGATAAAAGAATAATTTAGTGAGAATTTAGAGGATGGGAATGCTGTGTCATTGAAGATAATACAGTGCTATATACAATTTCAGTATATCATACATTCATGTCACTGCTGTTGCATACATATTTCCCCTCTACTAGTGCCAATGCCACAACATCACTTCAACCGCCCTATCATTGTCACAGCTACTACTAATCCTAATTTATCATCAGTGGCAAGTGACCATTTCCACTGTCACCATTAACCCTGTTTCTCATGATGCCCTCCATCATTATCATTTTTATTGTCCCGTTTTTCATTGAGTAAAATACAATTGCCACCTTATCTCTGTCTTTGTAATAAAGTATTGGTCTGTTATTTATATCTATTCAATTTTAAAATTGTAACAGCTATACTATACTTGTTTTTTATAATGTTTATATTATTCGATTAAACATTAAATTAGACTTATAAAGTTATGATTTCATTTCCTGATTCTTTTTATAGTCATATGGAAAATTGAAACTCTGAACTTATTTGGAGCTCCAATGACATGTTATCTTATGATTTGACCTGCTCTGTCTAAAGTAATGAAGCTATATTTTGTTATCCCTTGATAAAATATGAGTGGCTATAAAACTCATCTGGTTATGCATTATTCTTTTGTAGAATTCTTTACCAAAAGCAGCATCGCAGTATAGGAAATATGAAGATGCTTTCTTCAATAAAGTTAAAGGTGATTTAAAAATTGATACAATTGATCTTTTGAGTGTTGGTTATGTCTTTCAACTTTTATGATATTTTTGTTGGTTTAGTATCAAGATTTTGGCAAAAGTAAGGTTAAAAGGTTTATGTCAGTGTGTAAAATATGCGATTGTTTAAAAAAATGATGGGATATGCTTGCATTTCTATGGATTGCTCTTTGTACCTGTACTTGTTATGTCAAAGCTTATGTTTATGGCTTCTATTCAATTAACAATTGTTTCTTCAAGGTTTCTTTTTTGCAGAAAGATCATGCACCATTTCTATATTTGGGGATTTCCATGCTTTTGTTGTATTTAATTTAAACCTGTTACTTTTTGGTAGGATAAGTTTTCTTACCCTGGTAGTCAAGGACTCTTGAGCCTCTCTTCATTCAAATATCTTTTGAATTTATATTTTACTCGTGCAATGAATGTTATAAATCTTATTTTAAATTTATTTTTCTTAGATGAGCTAACACACTGAATGTTATTAATCTTCAAATAAGTTGTTGACCATGAAACAGCTGAATTGTTCCTGTTATGTGGTGATCTTTTACATATCGCAGTGGTTTATATTCTTACATTATAGCCGTTTGCAGATGGATTGATGATTGCAAAGGAGAATCCGGCTTTAACTGCAGGAGTAGCTATTTCTACTGCCCTTTTGGTTATGCGAGGTAACATTTTTCCTATCATTTTCACATACCAGTAACGTATTTTGCTTTGTCATTTCAGTTTTTCTTAGGTTTAATTCTATATTTATGTATCTTGATCATGGTAGCTGAATCGGGAATCATATCATGTATCGGAGAGCTTAAATTTTGAATAGGGAATTGTATTATATTGTGTATTATATCGTGATTCATAAACATTATACATACATTAAGAAAATGTAACATATACTTAAAATATATAAGATATATAAATATGCAAAGAGACAATTAATTAAAAAACAACTTCATAGTCAAATAGAGTGGTTGTATCTATGTGTATTTATAACACAGTTTCACAATTTCAGCAACACAGCCTTCAAAAACCAATGCGGTTGCTGATATTCCTTTAACTATGTTGCTGCTGCTGCTTTTTGCGTAATTATAGCCATACAAACATATTTGCGGTTGTTGCTTCTATCCTAAACAACCTCAAAAAGTCATTCTATTCTAATCATTCACATTTCATCCTCATCCTCTCCAAGGTCTACATCACTCAAGTCATCTTCATCTTCTACTGAAAGTTCTTCCCCTTCATTAATGTCTTCATTTTCTTCCTCATCTACTATGGATTTTCCTTTTTTATTGGTCTTGACATTTAAGTTTCTAGGACCTACATTAGCAAAAGAAAACACATGAAGTTTAGTTCTAGTTTGTTGAACATTCAAGTTTTAACTTCTACAAGTTGTGAATAGAAATACTTACCACTCTTCCCTTTTTTGCTTGGAGCTCCCTCTTCAAAATCAAAGCACTCATGTACATCCATCTATGAGGAATCAATAGGCAAACAAGGATTTTCTTTTTCAGTGATCCATTCACCATCCAATTCAATATCCAACAAACATATGGGATCATAATTCCCCCTTCTCTTCTCTACTCTTTTGTCTCAACTCAAGTTAAAGATTGTACTTTACATAGACAAGAGCATTTAGTCTTTGTTGTTCCAATTTATTTCTTCTCTTAGTATGGACTTGGTCAAATGTGCTTCAATTCCTTTCACACCCTGTTGCACTACATGTGAGGCTCAAAATTTTCATGGGTATCTGATAGGATATTGGGTGATAGGATAAGAGTAGGGATGGCAGAAAAATCCGTACCCGCGGGTACCCGCAGGTAAAATCCGCTACGGGTATTTAATACCCGCGGGTATTTAGTACTCGCGGGTAGCGGATAGCGGGTATTTTAATACCCGTTTGTTAACGGGTCGGGTTCGGGTATCATCCTATCCGTACCCGCGGGTATCCGCTATCCGTTTAAAAACCAAAATTTCAATTTTACCCCTAACTATTTTATGAAATTAAAAAATAAATTAAAATATGTTTTTAATTTTGCCACGGTTGTGTGCAGAGGAAGTGAAGTAAAGTTCCCTTCTTCTTTCTTCTTCTCTCTCACATTTCCTTCCCTTCTTCTTTCTTCTTCTTTCTTTTTCTCTCTGCACAAAAACATCAGTGAAAGATGAGATTCAATGCTAACGAAAGCAGGGTCTTGTAGGCAAAGGGTAATGCCCTGAGTACGACCCTCAATTTTTTTTTTGTTTTAAATTTTCACCTTTGATTACAAAAGCTGAAAAGTGAAACCACAAAAATAGCACTCACCAGAAGCGATGTCGGAGGTGGTTGAGAAAGGGCCACGTCCACCAGCGGAGGAGGCGGAGGCCGACGGTTCCGACAACCTTACATCGGTGGTTTTTGGAGAATCAACTGCGGGCTTCATGCCCAGAAAGTGCAGATCTGAGATTTTTTTGTGCAGATCTGAGATCCTTTAGTGCAAATTTGTGATCCTTAAGTGCAGATCTGAGATGTTTTGATGCAGATCTGAAATATTTTGGTGTAGATCTGAGTTTGAAGTGAAGATCTAGGGTTTATAAGTTTTGAAAAAGAAAGAAAAATAGAGTTTGGGTCAGAATTTGGGTTTGGATAACAATACAGGCACTGTTAACGGGTATCCAACGGATATCCGCGGGTTGGAAAAAATCCGCGGGTTTTTTTTATGCGGATACCCGGCGGGTAGCGGGGCGGGTAACGGGTACACTTTTGTACATGCGGGTCGGGTATCATACTATCCGACCCGAACCCGACCCGTTGCCATCCCTATATAAGAGGCAGGGGAAGCAAGCCGAACGGTAGGAGGCAGGGGGAAGCAAGCCGAACGGTAGGAGGCAGGGGGAAGCAAGCCGAACGGTAGGAGGCAGGGGGAAGCAAGCCGAACGGTAGGAGGCAGGGGGAAGCAAGCCGAATGGTAGGAGGTAGGGGAAAGCAAGCCGAACGGTAGGAGCATAGGGAAGAGCTGTAACCGATCGGTTGAAGAGTTACTATCCTAACTGGTAGCGGTGAAGATGGGCGGGAAATATTTATAGTAAATAAAGATATATTCTAGGGAAACTATTCAATATAAGATATTTATAGGAAATAAAGATATATTCTAAGGAAATATTCACTATAAGATATTTATATTAAATAAAGATATATTTTAGGGAAATATTCAGAATAAGATGGGCGGGAAATAATTAATATAAATAGAGCTAGAGTCTATTGTTAGGGTTATGTTTTTGATTATTGAGTTGTTGACAGGCGGCTGTGGCTACAATCCTATGAGGGAGGTTATGCTCCCATACTAGGGAGGTTATGCTCCCAACTATCTTTTGTTTACAGAATTCTATTACCATTAATTAAAGAAATTCATTCGTTCATTATCATTCATTCATTGTTCTGTTGCTTGTTCTGAGTGTGTGAGAGGTTGTTGTGCAACTCTTTACCTTCTCCTCCATAACTCTCCAGCCAAAGAGCTGTCAAAACAAAGAAGTATTGACTCATAATATAATGTAATTAAAAATTATAAATCATACAAATGGAATTGAGAGTAATTTCATTACCGGGTTGTTTCTTATTTCTAGTAGCTATTGCCTTGTCCATTCCAAAAAGCCCCATAGCTCTCTTGAACTTTTCAAGTTGTTGATCAATTGTAACTCTTGTGCTTACATCCAAAACCATTCTTTCAAATGTTTCGTATAAATCATTCAACACCTCCCTATCCGGATTGAAATTTTTGTCATATTGATATCTAAGACAATAAAAAATAAGTTGATGAGAACAAAGAAGATAATGCTACTCGGTAGGACAAATTTAGGTGTAATTAGCTTACCTAGAATTGAGATAATAGGCTGCTGCATTGAGAGGCCTATGTAGTTGTAAATTCCACCCAGTGTCAATAATTTTCCACACTTTTTTATACCTTGTCTCTATCTTTTGGAAATTTTCAGCAATTTGCTCTTTGGCTCTATCCAATGCTTCATAAATATATGGCATAGCTGGTTTTGCATCACCATCTACCAGCCTCAACACTTTTACAAGTGGAATCACACATTTTAAACAATAGGTGATTGAATTATTATTTTGGCATCTGCTGATTGAATTATTAAACAATAGGTGATTGAATTATTATTCCTTGCATCTGGTGGTACTAAAGACATGGTGAGGCTTAGAGTAGAAATTATTATTTTGGCATCTGCTGAGTATTTGTCATGAGTAAGACACGCAACACAGTGAAAAACATCATGTTCGAGCCTGCATGGAAAATAAAGAAGGGAAACTTGCCCTTGAAGGCAGGAAGGTAGTCTAGAGTAGAAGATCATTGTAGAAGGAGCTTCTCCACCAATCTATAATATCTTGATGAATCATAGATCCTCAAGAGGCACCTGATTTACAACATGAAGACTTCAATGAATAACTTGTTATTAGTTGATACAATCAAGAAATCACAAAATATATGGAAGATGAAATGTCTAATGAAGGATAAATTAAATTCTTAATATGTTCCAGAAAGCTTTCCTGTTTGAAAATTTCAATTGTACAATGGCATTTTACACACACATACATATGTTCTTGAATTATTTTGCAATGTTTAATTAAAGACTAATCTATTTTTTAATTCGGTCCTTCCGTCTAACTGCTGTTATAAAAAATTAGTTGTTCAAGTCAGATGTGTATGTTTGCAATAAAGTTGTCTAGAGAAATTTGTAAAAAATTATCTGGGTTGAGTGGAGTTGCGGAGGTGTAAATATTGGTTGAAGAACCTGGTTGAAAATACTGGACTCAAAACCTGAAGGGATTAATTCTCAGTGCAAATCTACATATGTGATGATATTGGATTCAGAAACTAAATAGGCCCAGTGACTTATTTTTCATAATTGGAGACGAAATGGTTCAATTAAGAAACAAAATCAAGTTAAGAATCTAATAGAAACCAACTGGTATAGAAATATGAACTGAACTTTATATTCAAGGGAAACTGGTACTGAATTAACAATTTACATAGAACACTGAAATAGTACAACATCATAAACACTACACCCTCCAATTTTCCAAGAGCTTGGTCGCCTTTCCCAGATTTCTTGTCACCCGATTTTTTTCCTTCTACCCTTCCTTATTTTCTGCTGTCACTTGTAACTGTGCTTGGCTCTTAATAAAACATTAAAACTGCTAAAATGGTTAAAAACTATGAACAACTGCTAAAATAACTGTTTTATTTACCGCAAAGCCTTATTTCAGTTTGCGTTCTTTCATTGTTTTACCCAACTGCAAAAGGAAAACGTGCTTTTATCTTCTTTTTAATCATCTAATAACCTAGACATGCCCTCTCTTTTTTGTAGGTGTTTTATTTTTAGCTTAATACTTATTTTGGTCTCTATATTTGTCACTTAATACTTATTTTGGTCTCTATATTTGTCACTTTTGTTCAAAGTGGTCTTTCAGTTTTTTTGGCATTCAAAATAGTTTCATTTTTGGTAAAATTTGTTCATTGGGTCTTTTTTGTTGACAACGTCCCAATCGCTCATGGCATAGAGTCCATGTAAAATAAACAAAATGAGTTGTCACAGTAGAGTTCAGAGTGGTTGGCCTACATCATCATCTCGCCACATCATCACCATCTGCTCCAAATCAGAAATCCTAATTTTCTTTCCACCATCACACCACCGTGCATCATATTCAGGTAGGGATGACAAAAAAATCTACGCCCGCAGATATCCGCGGATAAAATCTGCGACGGATAATTGATACCCGCAGATATTAACTACCCGCAATCTGCGGATAACGGGTATTTTAATACCCGCTTATAAACGGGTCGGGTGCAGGTATTATACTATCCGTACCCGTGGATATCTGCTACCTGCAAAAAATAAAAATAAAAATTTAATTTATATTTTATTAAGTTAAATTTAATTAAAATTAACATTAATTTATATTTTACAAGGTTAAATTTAATTAAAATTAAAATTAAATTTTAATTTTATATTTAATTTAATTTATATTATATTATATATATTTTTTGTAATTCTATTTAAATTTTATTTTAATAATTTATAAAAATATATTTTTTTAAATATTTGTGAGTATTCACGGGTTTTAAAATATCCACAGATATTTTTTAAGTGGGTATGTGTGCGAGTAGCGGGTGGATTTTTTTTTGTCGAATCGGGTTGCGGGTAGACATTATCCGTGTCTGACCCAACTTGTTGCCATCCCTACCCTCAGGCTACCATCTTTTCCATGACGTTGGACCATCGTGAGCTTCTCCTTTAGCAACCGCGCAAGCCATCACGAATTAACTAGGAAACCCAATTTGCAAAAGAAACCCAATTTGCAAAAGAAACCTTCACTGCAATGAATCAAACCCAAATTGCGAGCCTAAATTGCCATGCACTGCCACACTTGCATCTCCCTCCTAGTGCAACTATTGTGAGAACCACCATCAACATCTCACCATCGTGATCTTTTCCATTACAAATAAGAGAACTCCACCTTGTGAGAACCACCATCAACATCTCACCATCGTGATCTTTTCTATTACAAATAAGAGAACTCCACCTTCGCGAGAACCTGCAAAGTGAAACCCCAAAAATGACAACCATTGAACCTTAGTAAACCTAAAATTCCCAAATCTTCTTCGAACATCAATCATGGTTCACACAACAATCACGATCCTTTTTAAACCAGAACCATAACTCGTGCATATCGCGTTCAACCTCCAAATCGAAACAGAGATCCTCCATCACAGTAGGTCGTGCAACCTTTATCATCTTCCTCATACACCATCATCAACACAAATTGTAAAAACCCAATTTGTGATGAATCCCCAATTTGCAAAATCACGCTTCCTCCATGAAAATCTGCAAAATCCCAAATTGCACCACCATTGAACTCGTTCAACCTCTATTGATGACACGAAACCATCTGCGAAACCTCCAAATCGTTCTCCATTGAATCACATAAACCTACAAAAATCAGAATTAATCATAACCCATAATCAAACTTTCTGATTTGGGGAAAATGGTGATAATGTGGCGAGATGATGATATAAATCAACTACTTTGAGCTCTATTGCATGACAGTTCATTTTGTTTTTCTTACGTGGACTTTATACCATTAGCGATATACCATTAGCGATTTACACGCCGTCAACGAAAATGATCAAATTAAACAAATTTTACAAAAAAATGAATCATTTTGAAGGCTGCAAAAACTTAATGATTACTTTTAATAAAAATGACAAATATAAGAACCAAAATAAATATTAAACCTTTATTTTTTTAGTTATAATATGTCTTAGGCTGGCAGATATGCGAATTATAAATTTGTTTCTAAAATATTAATATAAATATACAACAATTTTTAGTCTCATCTATACGTGAATTTTAAATAATTTATTGACTGACTAACCTATTA
The DNA here is from genome assembly GCA_027742785.1 of Vigna reflexopilosa. NCBI lineage: Eukaryota > Viridiplantae > Streptophyta > Magnoliopsida > Fabales > Fabaceae > Vigna > Vigna reflexopilosa. The sequence goes on along the minus strand of CM050911.1, from coordinate 44,442,069 downwards.
TGTGTTTTACACTATATATAAATATTAATATTGTGACTTATATTATTTGTTACTATTAACTATTGTGACAAACAATTTAAATAGTCATATTTTTGTTTTTTAAACAATTTTCATGTTTATGTCTTAGTTTTAGTATATTTTAGTTTAACAATATAAAAGAAAAAAATTATATAAGTTTTTCAAACAATGTTTTTTTTCAATGAAGTTTGACGCGATCGAGAACTAATAAGGAACCAAATATGGAAATAGAAAAAAAAGTTCATTTACTTTCAGGGTCTCATTTAACCCATTTAGGGCCTTTTTCTTTGTTCACCACTATTATTACTTACCGCACCCGCTACTAAGAGGTAAAGTTGCACCTCTATTCTCCACTCCAGAGGAAGAAAAAGAGAAGGGACTCATTAAAAAAAACACTCGTGTCATTTTAGAAAGTTTGTTTTGAAAATTCTTTATAAAAAATTTTATTTGAAAATTCTATTATATAAATCTTATTCCATAAATTATGTTGTGGAAATTTCAAAAAGCTTGTTTCAGAAAATTTCTTGGTAACTAAAATGATTATTTTAAAAATTATAGAGGTGAAATTAGAAATTATGCAAAAAATCTTAAAATACGAGCTTCATGGATCAATCTTAAATGGGCCAACCCGGCATGTATATTTACTGTACTCTTATATTGTGTTTGGACGATATAATTTAGAAGGATAATTCGTTTATTTGAAGAATTTAAATTTTTTTACACTAAAATATTTGTTTGGATAAAAAAAATTAGAAAAAAAAATTGAAATTTAAGAAATTTTGGAAGATATTTCAAATAAATAAAATAGAAGAATTTTAAATACACTCAAATATAAAAAATTTGAAATTTTACTCTTTTACTTTATTTTCATTCCTATCACAAAGATTGAGTTAAATTAGCTTAGATTGAAGGTTTAGTCAAATCAACTTGGATTGTTTGAACCAAAGGTAAAAATAGGTTATGCATGTAAGAATGAGGTATCTACAAACGATGTGTCTTTTGACCATACAATTGTCTATGACATCTTTAGACGATGTGCTATTTCATGTTTTTCATTAAATATCAGGTGAATGTACTAGATGCATTTAAAGTATGATATTCACACATGTTTTATACCTAAAAGAGTTTTTAAATATTCAAATCTTTCTTGAACTAAGGGTTTTATAAAAATATCAATCCCATAAAACTAACTTTTAAAATGAGGTTTGCACTTATTTATATATTACAAACCCCTAGTTGATGTGAGAACTCCAACACCTTTCTTACATTAAGGTATATACATCTCAAATGTGGAACTAGACATTATTTAGTGATTCGATAGTGGCTCGATAGCGGGTGACACAATATGCCTAATAAACAAAAAATATCGCTAGTATAGGCTCTAACAGATGACTTTAATACCATATTAAGAAGTGGACTTTAAGCTTAACTCAACTCCACAAAACTAACTTGTAAGATGAGGACTAATCAGGTTACTCTTCACATTAGTTCTAATACTATATTTCATGAGAGGACTAAATACATTGATATTGATTATTATTTCATTCAAGAGAAGATTATATTTGGATACATCAAAATAAAGTTCATTAACTCAAGTGATCAATTAACAAATATTTTCACTATGTTTTTAGGACAATCAAGAATTGATTATATTTGCAACAAGCTTGATATATACGATTTATATGCATCGACTTTAAGGGAGGGAAGAGGTTTCGGAAAGTCTGCTTCTTAATATGGTATCATAGTTATGGTTAAAACCTATCGTAACGAGATTTTTTGTTTGTTGGATCTATTGGTCCATCAATTATCAAACTGCTATTAGACCATCTAATAATGTCTAGTCCTACGTTCGAGATGTATGTACCTCTACATGAGGGGTGTGTATTTGAAATCTCACATCGACTAAAGATAAAACCAATTTAAGGTATATAAGTAGGTGCAAATCTCACATTGCAAACCAGTTTTGTGAGGTTGAGTTAGGCTTGAAGTCTATTTCTTAATATTTCTTATTCTTATATTTTTATAGTAGTTTGTTATTGAGTTTGTTTCAAGCTTTAATATATGTTCCAATGGCCAACAAGATAATTGGGTCGTGTAATGCGGAGGATAGGGTTTACATGAAGCTTGGAGTTGACGGGGAGGACTTCACTTTTGTTTATGAATGTCTTTTCAAAGAGTTGAATGTGTTATTTCCTTTGTCTCCTTTTTAGTGTAGGATGTTGTCAATCATGAATGTCGCTCTTAGTCAATTACCCGAATAGTTGAACCTTTCTTAAAGCATTCCAAATTTTGTTCGACCGTCTCCACATTAATCCAATTGTAAATAAGTTCATGTTCTTTTATAAGATGAAGCATGGGTCGAGGTTGGTTGGGTGCCTTTGTATAACGCCAATCACAACCTTCTATTCACCATATATACTTTGTCCTTAAATTTTTTTTAAAAGAAATTCTTTAAGTTAAAATGTTGTCCTTGAGGATCTGAGTAAACAACTTATCTAGATTTTTACCAAGTAAGAAACAACATATGTAAAACATAAGTGCTTTAGGAAAATGATGAGAAAACCAAATACCTTAGGAAAAGCCTTAGTGAAAAACCTTGGTATGAACAAGACGTACCACTAAACAATTCCGAAATCAATGCGTCCATGAGAGTCTTACTGAATGCAAACATTGTACATCGCTAGACGATAACCAAACAAACTCTCCATATGTCTTAGTAGATAAAAGTGTCAAAATAGGTTTTTGGAAAACATGCTAAAAAGTCTTAATTGATAGTCCAAAAACTTATGTTAGAAGACACCTTGCTAAACGCACTTGTTGAATAGAACGGAGAAAAATCTAAAGTGTTTGTTTAATAGGCTAGACAATACCATGTGACAATTGATCTACTTCATCCAACGGTGAAGTTTTCATCATCTGCTTGACATCTTAGTACAAAGCTTAAATGATCAAATCCTACCTGAACGGTAGAATACGCAAAAAACACTTTGTTGTTGTTAGCTGGATCGACAAGTGTACCGAGTCGCACAAGTAATATAAAATGGTAAGACCAAATATTGTATCCCAGAAGACTCTCAACGCTAGACAGTCGTGTGATAACAAGATTAATTAAGACTTTAGAAAAATGAGATCATTGGTTTCAGATGCAAAGACATAAAATTAAATATGAATACAATTGATCAATAGCAGAATGGAACAAAGATGAATGAATGTTGTTTAATTATGAGATGAATATGTTGTTGGGGTTAGATTTCACCAAGTTTCCTCTCATGTATATAAGAATTCTTCTTTATGCATTAATGTTAATGTCACTCACTAAATCACCTAAACCCGATCCCTCGACGAATAAGCCTGTCCCAAATTACCAGTTCATGCAATTCCTAGCATTCCTAGTACTAAGATGTGAAGATCAAGAGCTTTAAGACGACCAAGACTCATACCCTCATCCCTGAGAAATATTACTTTTGGGAGTAATTCAACAAGAACCTGAATTGAAAGGAACTTCCGAGCACTCATGCAATTCATAAATCATGTTAATGAATGAGTTAAACACAACAAGCGTTGAAACAGATGAATTACTCTAACAATTAATGAAAAAACATATATTATTAAGAATCAATTCAAATACATGAGAGTTCACAAGGTTACATCATCCCCCAAAAACAAATAGGGTTTAGTTCCCCATAGACATGGAGAAACTAAATGAACAATGGAGAAGAATGAGAAAGAAAAACCCTAAAAATTGGGGAAAGGAGCTCCCGCATCCAAATCCGCCTTCTGAGGGTGAGAGAGTGTGCTGCTGCGCTCTTCTCTGCCAAAGATACAAAACCTAGAGCGCCTGGATCCTTTAAATAGAGTCAAAATAGAGTAGAAACAGGGTCTGGTCCAATAGAGTCAAAACAGAGCAGAAACTAGGCTTTATCCATGAGGCACGACGCTCAGGCACCTCATTTAGGGCGCTTGGGCGGTGGACGACTGTCATGTAGGGCTTGAGCCTTTAAGAAGGGCGCCTAAGCCTCGGGGCCCGACGCTCAAGCGCCCAAAAGGGGCGCCCGGGCGGTGGACGTCGATTTTCAGCGCCTGAGCCTCCATACAGGGTGCCCATGCTGCGTGCTGTCCCTCCTTCTGGTGCTTTTCCAGGCCTTTTTGAGCTCCATCTCCCTAGCTTTTCATCTCTGCTTTCAGTATTTTCTCATTCTCTGCCAAAACAAGGGGAATTAGTCATAAAGTCATTGAATTCAACCTCAACTCTCTTATTCACACAAAATAACAGAAAAGTATGATGCCAAGCAAGTTTCTAAGCAAAAAATGGTGCATTTATTGTCAGAATTACATCACAGATAACGGTATTTTCAACCGTTATCACAACCCCAAACTTAGAACTTTGCTTGTCCTCAAGCAAAACAGAATGTAACTCAGCTTTTCAGAACCATCACTACAATGACTTAACATTTTTCAAAAACTTTTCCTTCCAAGACAAGAAATCACTTTTATCCATTCAGCATAAAGATCTCAGTCAAGATGTGCAATGCCTTAATTCAATCAAAATCAATGTGATGCTCATACACTTTCAACAGATGCTATCCTTAAGAATGATCAATCAACCAAGCAGAGATGTAATCAGAAATTCAAAGAACTATCCTCACCAATGGAAGTGTTTCACTCAAGCATTCAAAAGTGTATCACATAAGTACTCAAAAGTGTATCACATAAGTACTTAAAAGTTTATAATGAGGTGTTGGTGTCTTTCACTCTAATATCACAATGTGACACAAATTAACTTTGCTTTTCATTTAACCATAATCAAATATACTCGCAAGCAAGTCATCATTACAAGGGCTTTTCATGGCTTGTAACTTGGCTGGGCTAAGAAGGAAATTGGTTTTTCTGGTCAGCAAAATTCCTTGAGTTAAGAGAGACATTTATGAATTTATCATTCAAGCATAAACTCTCTTTCTTCTTCACTTATTCCCAACTTCCCTTAGCAGTGAGCTTTTCTTCTTTTTTTATTTTTCTTTTCTTTTCTTTTTCTTTTGCCTTTCAATTGCTTTTGCTTTTCAATTGCTCACTGCCTGGAAAAATGAGGTTGCTACCTAGCAACCCCAAACTTGAACCTTTATCAGTACCCCATCAGATGTTCTCAACTTAACTCAAGGTAAAAATTTTTAGAAAAAGGGTTTTCAAAACATGCAAGGTTCAAGGTTCAAAGGTTAGAACAAACTATTATCTTTTCAATGGAAAAAAAACTATGTGAAGGCTAAAAGAATAAGGGATAACAAAAGATGTCCTCGATCATATGAAACCTGTAAGAAAGTAGTTCAATCATAGAAAATTTGTGTAGAATCATTCACAAGAAAACTCTGAAGCCCAATTCTCACACATGTAAACTCTCAAGTCCAAGAATTCAGAAGAACATCTTGCTCAATATCTCAATCAAATTTTACCTGAAGCACCTGTTTCATACATTGTAAGCCATCACCTGTATATTATCACATCATGCATAATCTCAACAACAATCAATACATCAGAATGTCACAAAGCAACACTCATCACAAAACACAGCACAATTGAATCAAAGCAGTTTAATTCATTCAAGCAGAGTACATAAAAAAAATGATCAAAAGGAAAGGTTCAGAAAACTGGGTTGTCTCCCAGTAAGCGCTTCTTTAACATCACTAGCTTGACCCAGTCTTCATCCTCATAGCATCCATTAGTAGATGTTGTCAGTAACATCCATTAGTAGATGTTGTCATTATTGAAAAACAAAATCAAATCCACACCACACAACTAAATAAATGAGAAAAAAAAATCAGAAACTGGATTGCCTCCCAGTAAGCGCTTCTTTAACGTCACTAGCTTGACCCAATAAGTTCATGACACATCTTTCTGCACACCAACTGATTTTCAACAGCTTCCTGTTCACTTTTTTTATTCTCCTGAAAATTGGAGATTTGATCTCTATAAGTCCATTAGCTCTGAGTTCTTTCACGACCCAAAGCTTTTTGTTGAATTTCACAGCATGTCTGGTCTCAGTTCCTCATGTTTTTCCAGAAAATCTTGGTGAGCACCTGCTCCTTTGCTATCTTGTTCTTCCTCTTTCACCTGTGACAGAAAACACTTTTTACCTTTCTTACCTGACTTTGTAGCTTTTGTACTAGTCCCTGGTGTATCTTTAAATGCAGCTTTGGGACTATTCTTCTTCACTTGGATTTGTTGCTCAACATTGAAGACATTGAAAATCACCTCCTCTTCTTGGTCTTTAAGTGTTATTGTTCCATCATCAACATTGATGATCACCTTGGTCGTCTTCATGAATGGCCTTCCAAGAATAATAGGGATCTCCAAATCTTCCTCCATCTCCAGCACCACAAAGTCCACCAGGAATCTTAGGTTGTTAGTTTGAACCATCACATCTTCCACCACACCATAGGGTCTTTTGGTGGATCCATCTGCCATAAAAAGGGATATCCTTGCTGGCTTGACTTTAAGATCACCAATCTTTTGAAGAACAATTAATGGTATCAAATTGATACTAGACCCTAAATCAATTATGGCTTTCCCTATTTTGTGGCTCCCAATAGTGCAAGGAATAGTGAAACTTCCTGGATCTTTAACCTTAGGGGGCAGTGCCTTCTGCAAGATCACACTACAATCCCCATGTATCTCAATTGTGTCCTCCTCTAAATATTTCTTTCTTTTGAGGAGTTTCTTCAAAAACTTGGCATATTCAGGGATTTGTTGCAATGCCTCAGTCACAAGAATTTGTATCCCCAATTTCTTGAAGATTTCATTAAAACACCCTGGTTGCATATCTTTTTCTTTCTTGGAACAGTCCTCAGGCTGGTGAAACTTTTTCTCATTTTTTTCATTTTTTCTCTCAACCTTTTCTTCCTCTTTTTTCCACTCTTCTTTTTCTTTTTTTCTCAGTCTCACTTTTTCTCTCTTCTTTCCCCTCTTTCTCAATCTCACTTTTTCTCTCTTCTTTTTCCTTTTTCTCTTTCAACTAAATTTTTTCTTTTATCTCCTTTTCTTTCTCTTTTTCCCTCTCATCTTTTACACTCACAATAGCTTTGGATTCTTCCTTGGGGTTGACTTCAGTATTAGCCCCAAAACTTTTGATAGGTATCTCCTCCAACTTTTTGGCTATCTGACCAACCTACATCTCCAAATTCCTTATAGCAGCGTCTTTGCTCTTCTTAGTGGAGAGAGTTGCCTGCATGAACTGTTGGAGAGTCTCCTCAAGCCTTGTAGTTCTGTCAGCTAGAGAGGGTTGTTGTTGCCACTATTATTGCTAGTGTTGTGGTGGTCTATTGAATTGTCCACCAGTTTGCCCAAATTGACCCTGTCCACTACTTGGATGAGATTTCCACCGTTGGTTGTAATTATTGGGACGAAACTGGTTGCCCATGTAGTTGACGTCTTCATTCAGATTTTCGGGCACCGCACATTGACCATTGAGATGGTCACCACCATATAGCTCACAAAGTTGTTGTTGAACCTGTGCCACATTCTGAAATTCTTTTTGTGGCTGAGAAAGGTTCTTTGTCAAGACCTCCAATTGTTGAGTAATGATCTTATTTTGAGAAAGCAAGGCATCATAAGACTGTAATTGTAGAACTCCCTTAGGTTGTGTTAGAGCTCCTCTTTCACTGTGCATCTCATTGTCATCTGTAGCCATATTTTCAATTAATTCATAGGCTTCATCTAGAGTCTTGCACCTGATATTGCCTCTAGCTGAGGCATCCAACATCAATTTTGTCTGTTAAACAAGACCACCAAGAAAAAGAATGACTACCGTTGCTTCATCAAAGCCATGAGTAGGCGTCTTTCTCAACAAGCTCTTGTACCTATCCCATGCTTGACCCAAGGTTTCCTCCATGCCTTGTCTAAAAGAAGAGATTTCCTACTTTCCTTTGTTGATCTTTGATTGTGGGAAATTTTTATTCAAGAATTTTGCAACCACATCTTCCCACTTAGTGAAGATATTTTCAGGGAAGGAGTTCAACCTCAATTTAGCATTGCCTCCCTGTGAGAAAGGAAACAAGCTCAGTCTAATAACATCATCATGTACTCCATTCAGCTTCACAATATTGCATATCTCATTGAAAGTGGTCAGATGCTCATATGGACTTTCATGTGACAGTCCATTAAATTGGTTGCTCTTTACAAGATGGATCAACGCAAGCTTCATCTCCATACTGGTGGCATTAACCCTCGACTTTGCAATGCTATTACAATGGTGAGGGCCAACAACTATTGCATAATCAGCCAAGGTGCGCTTACCACCATTGTTCTCCATGCTTTCTAAATTAGATTGGGAGGCCTTTGAAATTTTCTGTAGAGAAGGTTCCCTAGATAATCTATTTCTCCTTTTCCTCCTGCTAGTCTCAAGTCCTTCAAGAAGAGGTTCAGAAATTTTGTTGCTTCTAGTCCTGACTGTATCCTGCATAAACTAGACACAAAACCCTAGAAAACGCTGTCAGCACAAAAACAAAAATAAAAATTAAACGACACAAAACAAAAAATAATAATAAAAATAAAAATAAAAATAAAAATAAAGTCAAAGTTAATCAAGAATCACAAAAATAGAATAGCTTAAACCGTGAGTCCCCGACAATGACGCTAAAAACTTGTTAGCTGGATCGACAAGTGTACCGAGTCACAAAAGTAATATAAAATGGTAAGACCAAGTATCGTATCCCAGAAGACTCCCGGCGCTAGACAATCATGTGATAACAAGATTAATTAAGACTTTAGAAAAGGAGATCATTGGTTTCAGATGCAAAAACATAAAATTAAATATGAATGCAATTGATCAATAGCAGAATAGAACAGAGATGAACGAATGTTGTTTAATTATGAGATGAATATGTTGTTGGGGTTAGATTTCACGAAGTTTCCTCTCATGTAGAATCACTTGATCATAAGAAATGTTATTATGACTTACATAAATAAATATAACACCCTACAAAGGAAATCAACAAATGTAAAAATGCTTTAAACAAATGTATGTGATATGTGTATTTTTTCAATCTTTAGTTTCGAAATGCTTAGGAAAGATTGTTTGTAGATAGCATATAAATATATCTATATATAAATCTTTTACTAGCATTTGGTCTCTAAATGTAAGAAAAATTCCTTTGATATTCTTTCTCAATAATAAATCTTGTAACAATTATTTTATTGAATAACATGAAAAGACTTTACTTATCAAACAACTACATAGACATAATGAAAGTTTACAGTTGTTAGGTTGATATTAAATGTAATACTAGAAATTTTTGGTAGGATATTAAATTGCTAGAAGTTGTTAGAAGATTCTAAGATCTTTTGTAATTATTACTTTAGGGTTTGAGTTGTCTCTATATAGAAGTATATGTACGGTTTCAAATCGAATGAATAAAAACCTTCCTTCTTTTATATTAATTCTTTCTAGTTGGTATCAGAGCTCCCGATCTTAGGAGCCTTGCTTCCACATTTTTCTTTATCATCTTATTTACGATTCCTTTAGGGTTGCTTGAAGTGCACCCATTTGCTTTAAGTATTGGGATATCTTGAAGTGCACCCAACTCGTGGTTCTTTCCATCCTTGCACCCTGTTTATTGTCCAACAGAGTTGCTACTAGACTAGTTCTTTGTTGGACCTTCATAGGAGCTTTGTCAGACCTTTTTGAACCTTCGTTGGACCTCGCCAGACCTTCACAGAACCTTCATTGGAACCATCGTCGAAGTTGTCACTGAACCCTCATCGGAGTTGTTGTCAGAGTTATTGTTGGTGTTTTGTTGGAGCTGTTGCCATTTATGTCATCAAATTTTTGTTATCGGCGTTACTATCACATTTGGAGCATGGTAGATCCTTTAAGCAATGTTGAGCTTTTAACTTCAGAGATACATGCATTACATGCTAAAATTGATTATTTAAAATCTCGTATGGAATATAATAGTAAGTTGCTTTTGGTACTTGTTCTCTAGCTATGATTGGTAAAAACTTAAATTCATCTTTTAATGTTTCTAAAACTTTTGTTAAGGAATCCATGTTCTCAAATTCCGTGCCACAAACCATATACCCCTATTCATCTCTTTTAATATCATATGTTTATCGTTTTAGTAACCACATTAGTGTTGCTAATGAGACTCACATCATAGTAACTAGACGTGATAATGTTTACCTTTTGCCATCCCTCAACCTTAAAGATGTTCTTTATGTTCAAAACCTTTCTAATAATCTTATTTCCATTTAAAAATTTACCTATAACCTATAGTGTTCAGTAACCTTCTTTCCTACTCATTGTGTTTTCTAGGATCTTGCCACGAGGAGGATGATTGGAATTGTTAAGGAACATAATATTAGTCCACTTAAACTACACAACATCCTCAGTGTGTCACAAACATCAGATCAACAATCGAAACAGTCAAAAGATATGGACAAAGTGCAATAAAAGTGAGAAAGGAAGGAGAAAAGAAAACTCCCTGAGTCAGGGAGAAAAGGAAGTTGGCTCTAGCAAAGACGTGTCTTCCACCACTACATCCAACAAAGAAGGATTGCTGAGGAAAGGCTTCAGTCTGTGTCCATTGACCTTGAAGCTTTTAGTTGTGGATGGACTTTGGATCTCAACTGCACCATAAGGATAAACGTTAGTCACAACAAAAGGTCCAATCCACTTTGATCTTAACTTACCCCCCACGAGTCTAAGCCTAGAGTTATACAATAGAACCTACTGCCTAACCTCGAAGTCCTTTCTAACAATTGAACTATCATGGAACTTCTTTGTCCTTTCCTTGTAAAACTTCAAGTTCTCGTAGGCTTCCAATCAGATCTCATCCAATTCATTCAGCTGCAACTTCCTTTCCGCTCCAGCTTGGTCCATGGAGAAGTTGTATTGTTTTAACAACTTGGGATCTAAATATAATATTAGTACACAAACATGTACCTCTTGTTTTCAATCCTCACCTAACTTGAGTCCTCTGAAATTTGGCTTCTCCTTTTGGTGATAAAGTTTATGCTCCCTTCATATTTTCCAAAGAGTTTGTTGAGTCATTTAAAGTTGATGTATGTCAACTTGTAAAACACCATCGCGCCACATATTCTTCTAGTAATACAAAGCGTGTTCATTCTTTTGATTTAATTTATTATGATGATTTGGGGGTCTGCATCAAGCTATAGTATTTTTGGTGCTAAATGGTTTGTCATGGATTATACATGTGTTACATAGACTTTCCTTATGAAATAAAAAATATGAAGTTTTTACTTTATTTGTAAAATTATTCCATATGGTAAAAACACAATTTGGGAAGTCAATTAAACATTTATGTTCTAATATTGGAAGAGGGCATGTAAATCATGACATGTTTAAATTATTTTCCAAAAATGGTGTTATTCATGAATTTGCTAGTGTGCATACACCCTAAAAAATGACACTATTGAAAGAAAAAATAGGCATCTTCTTTAGGTGACACATGCACTTCTTTCCCAAATGAATGTCCTTAAATATTATTAGAGAGAGGATGTCTTATTACGGCCTATCTATTAACTGATTGACCTCTTGAGTCCTAGATGGTATGAGTCTTATTAAGTTCATATCTTTCTTTGTTTCCATTTGTTCCTTTCATTTCTAGTCTTCATAGTCGAGTGCTTGGATATGTTGTGTTTGTCTATATTTATAATCAATTATGTGGAAAGTTAGATCCTAGAGTTGTTAAATGTATATTCAACTATTATACATTTAATAAAAAGGGATATTGTTGCCATCATGCTCCGAGTCAAATTTTTTTTACCTCCATGGATGATACTTTTGATGAAACTAATTCTTTTTACAAACATGCTCAACTTTAAGGGGATAGTGCTTTTTAAGCTTTCGAGTCATATTTTATCCTTTTCATATAAGAACCATCTTGTACTACTTTTGGTACTCCTGATACATCTAGTATGATATCTAAAACTACTCATACATGGACATCTTTGTTCCTAAGATAAAGTCAGAAATTAATCATCCTGATAATTTCTTCCATATAAAATATTAGAGGAGACAAAATCAACTCACCTGATCCAAGAACAACCCCACTCATCTGACCCGAGGGTAAGTGAATTTTCTTTTGACACCCTTGCACCTTTGGAATATTCCTTGAATATTAATTACGAACTTAACCGTGATGACTTGCTCATTTTTGTAAAGAAAGGAACTTGATCTTGTACCAAGTATCGTATTTCACTACAAAAAAAACCAAGCATTAACGACGGTCAAAATCCGTCAAAAATATCAAAAAAATCGTTAGTTACAACTTTTTTTCGACAAATTTTCGACGGACTAAAATTTGTCTATAAATTTCGTCGTTAAACGAAGGAAAAATTCATTGGTAATTACCAAAGAAAAAAGGCATCAGTAATTACAGAAGAAAAATTTTGACATTAAATTCCGCGAACTGGTTCGTCTTCTTCTTTCTCTCTCTTTCTTCTTTCTCTTTCTTCTTCTTTCTGTTATGCTCTGTTCACTTGAGGGAGTTTGGAGGAGATGATTTGGGGGAGAGTGATTGAATGGACTTGAGGAGATTTGGAGGTAAATTTTTTGTTGTTTATTTGAGTGGATTTGGAGGTAATTGAGAGTGAATTTGGAAATAAAGTTTGTTAGAATTAGTCTAGGATTTGATTGATTTAACAAATTTAAAAAATTTGTTTAATTGGTAGGAATTAAAGATTACCAAAATGTCCTTAGTTATTAAAGTAATCTAAAATGATATTTTTTAATGTTATATTTAATTGTAAAAATGTTTATAAAGAGTAAAAAATTAAAAATAATTATTAAAATTAATTTTAAAAGTAAAAAAATTATAATTTAGTAAAATGGATTTATTTTTAAATATAGTAAAATGAATTTATTTTAAGGTTTAAACCCTCATTTGGTCCTCGTATTTGTATGCCAATCTCAAGTGGGTCATCATTTTTTTTCGGTCTCAATCGGGTCTAAAAACTTATAAAAATGAGCCAATTAAGTCCTCTCCGTTAAGTTTTCATTGACACTGTCTAATTGTAATGACGTGGTGCACAGATATGTATACATCTTATATTACGTGGAATTTTTTATTTAATTTATTATTAAGTCTTGTACACCTGTTATATGACGTGTTATGTTATATTATTTAATTGTTTAGATTAGGAATTTCTTCAGATTAAAAGATTAAGGTTCGCGTTCTGCCATGGTTGCAATGGATTGGGACTTTGATTGTGTACTTTCATTGATGGCCTCCACATTTAATCATCGACCTTGCGTTCGAAGTAGATCCTCTACATGGCCTTGAAGAGGTAGAGAAGCGTGCAACCCTTGGCAAAGAAGGGTTGCATACTTCTCCACCTCTTCATGGACATGTGGAGGATTTACTTCGAATGCAAGGTCGATGATTTCATGTGGAGGCCATCAATGAAAGTACAAAATCAAAGCCCCAATCCATTGCTACTATGGCAGAACGCGAACTTTAATATTTTAATCTAAAGAAATTCCTAATCTAAACAATTGAATAATATAACATAACATATCATATAATAGTTGTACAAGACTTAATAATAAATTAAATAAAAATTTCACGTAATATAAGATGTATACATATGTGTGCACCACGTCATCACAGTTAGACGGCATCAATGAAAACTTAACGGAGATGGCTTAATTGACTCATTTTTACAAGTTTTTGGACCCGATTGAGACCGGAAAAAAAAATGATGACCCACTTGAGATTGGCACACAAATACGAGGACCAAACAAGAGTTTAAACCTTATTTTAAAATGTGTAAGTGAGGTGCATGTTTAGGCTATGTGTGGGATTGGATGTGAACTTTGAAAGCATATAATAACTTGTTGGTATCTACTAAAAAATATCTCTTTATTTAGAACTTGGAAATACAATAGTACACAAACACAATAAAGATACACTCCTAAAACACCCAATACAAAACACAGGCCCTCCCTATTTTTCTCTCTTCACGGTGGTGCATACTACACCAATTTTTCCCATGGCTCTCACCCTCTCTTTTCCACATACTCAAACAACTCTCTACTGCTGCACTTTGTCCTTTTTCTTCTTGGTGGTGGTTTCTTACAACCATTTCTTCACTTCACATTTATAAGTGAGTTGCACACATAAAACAAAACTTCACCACCCATCATCTTACATGTTGCTTGCATCACCATGCGCACCAAAGTCTTGCAAGGTATATAAGCTTCTGCCGTAAAAGACTTTGCAAGTGCAAACAAACTACTGTTCTACTTTTACAATTATTAAAACAACACATGGGACCCATGAAAGTTTATCTTACAAAACTAATTTGGTGGTAGTGCTCTCTTTTCGGTGAAGTAACAACCTGTTATACCAAAAACCGATGGCGACATACTTTCATCATGGTAACTCCGAAATCCAATCAGGTGCCCCCGACGGACTCCAAACTCTTGTCCTCATGAACCCAGGCTACATCCACTACTTCGACACACCGTCGTAGCATCCGTTTTCACACGCTGCGGGAAATCTCATGTTTCTCAACTCGTCGCCGTTGTTGGCGCCAATAGCAACGACTCCTTCAACCCTCATGTGTCGCCCTCTCACACCCAACAATTCGTTGGAATCCTACTCCTCGCTTTCCAGGACCTCAGCCACCACTCCATGCATGGGCACCACAATGTCTCAGCACTGCATGGCTTCCTCCCGCGCATGCTGTACAATCACTGGAATGCATTAGATCCAGCTTCGTCTTCATCACGAATAGCTTCGTCTTCATCACGAATAGCTTCGTCTTCATCATCATAGACGTTGCATCCTCCATCATCAAGGACAACTTCCTCTAGTGCTGCAACGAGCATGTGATGGTCGCTGCATCCTCCACCGTCACAGATCATGAGGCTTCCATCACCAACCTTCGAACCAGCTTCCACGCTTCATCGTTAAGCTCCGTCAGATGCATAGACCTTCGTCAAAATGGTGCCATAACGACCAAGCTTGCAAGGAAATTCCTCCATGCGAACCGAATACACAACTTGGGAATGAAGGGCTTCTGTCTCAACAACGGGTAATCGAATACGAACCCATGCTAACCGAATACACCTTCCCTTCTTCTTCTTCAAAGCACTGGAACTAAATATAAAGCCATGGAACCGAATACAGCTTCAATTCTCCTTCTTCATACATGTGGAATTGAATACTAGGCACGGGAACCGAATACACCTTGGCTTTGTTGTTCTTCATGGGCTGGAACCAAATAAGGGTGTCCTTGGAACCAAATACAACTTGCCTTTGCTGTTATTCATGGGTTTGGAACCAAATAAATCCCCCTTGGAACCTAATACGCTATGCTCATCTTCATCTTCTCTAGCTTCAAACACTCCTTCTCTTCGTCAACCATTGTCTTCTTTGTCTTCCATCAACATTATCTTCTTCATCTACCACCAACCTGCAACAAGAAAACAACAAATACTCCTCACTCGTGAGTCCATAGTGCAAGTGCAACAACGTAGTTGTGTTTTTATTTTAAACAATGCAATTGGAATTAGTTTCACATATAGGGGCACTTGTGACTTTTTCGAAACGATCCCTCCAAATCTCACCACATTCGCTGGTGAGTGAATAATAGGGTCATCCCGTCTTTTACCTTCAAATCCGTGTGTGCATTTCTCCTCATGCGAACACGACATTCATTTCAATTCATCGCCCTCAAAACTGAGTAAACAATACTTTCCGCTCATGTTAACACAGACTTAAGGTTCCATTTTTTTTAATTGTGCATGGTGACTCTTGTGATGGGTTCTTGTTTGATTGCGACGACATGAAGGACCTATGGTGATTTGTGATAGTGTCGCAATGGTGAGACCTTATTGTGCGTTTCTAATTTCAAGCTCAAGCCTACATGAAATCAGATATGTCAAGTCACTGTGGTTTTCCCTTGTGCAGGACAACAAAGGCAAATATTCCTAGCTTGACCATCATTCCTTGCCTAACTTTTTGCATTTTCAGGTGGCTGTGTGGAAGGAGTTACTCTAATGACGAGAATTTATTTCAAGCGTGCGAGTTGATAGCGGAGGTGCTGGTTTTAGTGGTGGAGATGCAGGAGGGTGTTGCTTGAGCAGTGTTGAAGTGAGCAAATCTGCATTCATGTTGGTGATGCTATTTTGAGGACCATGGGATTCATGGTGGCTTCTGTTTGCATCGTGGTGGCTAAAGTGACGCGTGACATATGCTCTTTGGTGAGTGCGTGGTGCACGATCTACTCATGTTTTAGGTTGCTCCTATGTTGACTAAAGAGCTGCCGACGTTTGGTAGAGCTTCGATATGCATTGCTAGTAGTGGTTGGAGGTGTTGCGGATTGTGGCCATTAGAGGAGATCCTGTTGGAAAACAGGTAGGCTTCATTTTAACACCAAGAGGAGGGTGAATTGTTGAGTTTTCAAAATCAGAGTCTTTTAGAAATCTTTTACACAAAGCACAAAACTTTACAAACTCTCTTGAATCGCAAGTAATAGAAATTTAAGAGCAGCGGAAAATCAAAGTTGACTACGTGAAATGTAAAGTCGATTGAATGTAAAAGAGTAGGGATAGAGAATTCAAACGTAGATTTTTATACTGGTTCAGCCTCAATGCCTACATCTGGTGTCCTTCCAATACCAGGAAGCAAATGCACTATAATGGTCAAGGTTTTTACAACAAGGCTTTTATAGAGACCTCCACGTCAAAAATATAAAATACCTCTCTAACCCTCTAACCAAAATATAGGCAAACCACACAACAAGACTTGTAGCAAGATATCCCCTCTCCTGCAATCTGCAACCCACTTTGAACAATCCTCAAAGTGTACCAGACTCCACGAGTCCAACCCCTGTAGTCACAACAGGTACAATAGAAATCACCACGGAATCCAAACACGAATCTTGATCAACCAGAGAACACCTCAATTCTGCAGATTCTGATCAAGCAGTAAGTGCAGTATCAATCTCCTTCAGAAACTCTTCAAAGAAAGATCACAATTGTCTTCTTGGAGCTCTAAATCATAGAGAAACAATCTGAAACAGAATATGAAAATGTTAGATTTCCAAAAGTTCTCTGAAACAACTTAGGTCTCGTCTATTTATAGATTTCTATAAAACATACGCTCCTGTAGTCGAATACGGTACTAATTAAGTCGACTGTCCTTGACAATTTTAACAGATAAGTCAAATTAGTAGCATTCTAGTCAAACAAATTAATTCCTCATTCATTACAGTTGAATTTCATTCAATGCTCAACTAACTTTTCAAAATATAGCCGTTACTGTTCATGAGCACAATAAAATTTCAAATCAAACAATTTATATAGTCGAATGCATATCGCACATAGCCGACTTCGACACAACAGTTCATTTTGAAATTCTTTTCATTGCAAAATCTCACATAGCACTGTATTTGAAAATTTATGCATAGTCACAAGCTTAATTCGACTTCCCCCATAATGAAGTCGACTTACAGCTTGCAGTAATGCCACACAATGTAAGTTCATAAAAGTGCATGTGGTTTTCCTTTTCCAAAACATATGTAATGCAATCACAACAGATGTCACATATATCAGAATAGTGGATATGCATTCATATATGAAATTTCATACAAACATGTTCATTAAGATAACAATCAATATTAAAGATTGGAACATGTAACACATTGCAATACATGTGTTATTAAAAATGTGTTGTCATCATCAAAAACCTGAGTGATATAGATATTGTGTTGTCAACAATCTCCCCCTTTTTTGATGATGCACAACCATGCTTAATAAACAACCATGTTTCCACAAGAACAAACCAAATTCAGAGTAAGCACATGATTTAACAATCAAATTTCAGTTCAAATACTCTGAATGCAACACAATCAATCAACAATATATCAAGCAGATAGCACTTCACAATACTCAGATAGCATTTCACAATACTTCTCCCCCTTTGTGCATTAACTAAAAAGGTATGCTTCTAGATATGATATGCTGATAAACCAAACAGAGATGCATCAATAAGAAATATAGGCAGTTTGAAAACATGCAGTGATGCTCCCCCTATCATATATATTCACATGAAAAGGATAACTCCCCCATAGGGATGTGAAGAAATATGTGTAAATGTGTAATGCTCCCCTTGTCATTATGCATATTTTTATCAATCAAGTTCAGATGCACAATACAGTACAATAATAATCAGAGCATACATCCAAAATAAAACAGAATTGTATCATGTAAATGATTTCAAGCAAATTCATCATGCATAGATACAATCATCAACAATCTCACAATATAATCTCATATATGAATTAAGCGATTAAAATCAGAGATATATTGCAGATAAGCAGAATAAGATAATCAATCAACACAATAACCAAATTCTAGTGATGGAATTTATAATTCTGTTAAGATCAAGTCAATTGAATTAGTATCCTAGTCGATTCCATTGCTTCTCAGTGAGTTATGATTCCAGCAGTGATTTCCAAGCAATATTTCCTGCAAAACCTTTCAGAGATCTCTTGCAGATCAAGAAATTTAGTTATGCAAGAAAATCAATCCAATAAGAAGTGAATATGCAGAATAATGTAACAGTTTAGACATGCATAGTCAACTTCACTCAATACTAAGTTTATTCAATTATTCAATCAAAGTAGATATAATCATTCAGATTAAAGCAATTGAATTAGAATCAAAACACTGATTTCCATTACTTGTTCAAAGATATTACAATGAGAAGACCAGAACAAGAACAAAACAAAATGGCAATCTAAGCCATTAGCCCAAAAAAATAGGACAGATAGCCAACACGACTCGAATCACACTGCTGAGCCTTCTAGACCCCTTTCATACATGTGAGTCCATAGTGTTGTCTTCAGACTCATCTTCTTCAGTCCCTTGATGTAATATGAGATCAACTTTTAATTCAAGTTGATGAAGCTTGTCAACGATTCTCTAAAGCTCATTAGTAGCAAGATGTATGCAATTGCTATCAGAGTATGCGATCCTTCTTTGTTCATTTGTGACGGAAGTGCTTCCATACAGATACAACAAATTTTCTTCTCCTTTAAAGCACCACCCTCTTAAAGTTCTTGTCAGTCCAAAAGAAATCAGAGTATTTTGGTTTATCGCATTTGTACAGTTGCATCGAAACTTCCTTTCACCATTATTGTTCACACCTTGCTCTTCAAGTATTTTGCTGACCAGTACTGCGTAAGGTAGATAGTGAGACCTGTTCAAAGCACATTCAGTCATATAATCTTTTAGTACTTTCACCCAGTTGATGGGAATGCCATTTTTAAGTGCATATAGTAGGAAGATGTCTTCAGTTGAAATATTTGGCTCAAGTAGTCTTCCAGGAAGAATCACAAAAGCAAGTATATTAGCCATTATTATTTCCTCCATTCTTAGTCCTTCATAGGAAAAATCTCTTTCAGCAGAATGGTTATCAGAGGATCTTAGCCACCCTTTGTAGACATCTCTCTTCTTCAATAGACGATTTGCTTCAAAGAATGGTAGAGAGGATATGCCTTCAGCTGTTAAACCGATAGTATGTAGCCAAGTATTGTCGTTGATCACAATGTCAACCCCTTTTACTTTAGAATGAATATCTCCATTAATCAGTTTCAAGTTGTGATAGAACACTTTCACAAGATTAGGATACCAGCATCCTTTCAGTTGAACCAAGGACGAAAGATCATGAAATTGCAACCAACCAGGAAATATAAACCTTTCTCTTTCAAATAGGTTTAGATCAAGATACTTTGGAGTGACTACAACCTTGATTGTTCCATGAATGAATCTTTCTCTAACATCATCGTCACTGATCCATCCTGTATGACTTGCTTCCCTTTCAGAGGATGAGATGACCTTAGATCGTTTTGAGGAAGAAGAAGCCATTTTCAGAAGAAACAGTGATACCCCTTTCATAGAATGATCTAGGGTTTTGCATACAAAATGTGTGATTTTGAGTCAGTGCCAATTGACAGACATACTAAAGGCGCGAACCAAAAGAAATTTCCAATAAAAGTTCATTTTAAATTTTAAAATAAAAAGACTCAAAACCGGGATTTAAAGTCCATTTGAATAAAATGAAAATTGACTTTAGTTTTGAAGAAAGTTTCCAAAAACAGAGTTGTACACCATAAAACATATAGTCGAATAGATTTATAATACAATGAACTAAAGTTCGTGAAACTGTTTTTTAGAACAAATTTAATCATTCAACCATACAGACAATCACTTATACAATCAGTCATCAAACAATCAATCAATTAATGCATGATGCAGTTATGTAATACTTGTTACCCAGTGTAGACACTCAAGATGATTGATATAGCCAATGTAGTTCATCCTTGATTCCTCACTGCTCATCCTTCTATTTGATTGTTATCCTGCAAAACAACTCAAATTTTTGTTGCAGGTACCCATTTGAACTTGGGTCCTTGATTGCCAGTTCTGGTTAGTTGTTCCTTTGGTTTCCATACATACAATCATTTAGGAACACCGACAGTTCTGTAGTAACAGTTTCTAATAGTGTAACCAACACAATTACAATAAAAACATGCATGCTTGACAGACTTGCTTAAATCAATAAACTTCTTTGCATTGGTTCTGTTAGTTTGGGCTTTATAGCCTATTCCTTGTCTGTAAATAGCTTTACTAGAAGACTTTAATAGAATATTTAAATTGTCTCTACCTTGAGTGAATTTGGCTAGCGTGCTAGTCAAGTAATCTATTTGTTCAATATGAGTAGGACATTTTTCACAATCTTTTTCTACTGTAACAGTCTTAATTTTAACTTCTTTAGCAGATAATAGAGCTTCATCTAAATCCTTTTGCAATTTCTCATTATCAGTCACAAGGTTATTAATTCTATGCTCATAATCTCTTCTCTCAAAGTTAAGTCGATTAACCTTGTATTGTAGTCGCATAGCTTCAACATGGATTTCTTTGCAAGCATCAATCAACAGATCGTATTTGACTTCAATTGGTTCATTTGAAATCTCTGCATCGCTGTCATAATCATCCCATGTTGCTCCAGCCATATAGTATATGTTAGACTCCTCTTCTTGATCATGATCTTCATCACTTGAAGAGTCCGAGTCACTATTCTCCTAAGCAATGTAGGCTCCTTTTTGTTTTCTTCCTTTATCCTGAGGAAACCTTCTATTTGCTTTCTGCTTTGACTTTAATTCTGGACATTTTGGCTTGATATGTCCTTCTTTGCCACATTCGTAGCATTGGACAACATTTGATCTAAAGCCTTTCTTTGCTTTGCTTTGACCTGCATGGTTAGTAAGTTAACTATTATTTTGCATAAGTCGACTAAGCTTCCTTACCATCATGGTCATCATTTCTTTGTCGTCCATTATGCATCTGAGTCATCCTCTGACTTTGAGGATTTCTTGCTTGTTGCTTTTAGAGAAATGGACTTCTTTTCTTCAATCTCTTTATCATCCTTCAACCTTCCAAGTTCCAATTCATGTTCTCTTAACTTGCCAAACAACGTAGTCATGTTCATGCTTGTAAGGTCTTTGGATTTTGAGATTGCAGTGACTTTTGGTTGCCAGTTTCTGTTCAGACTTTTCAGAATTTTGATGTTGATCTCCTCTTTATCAAACACTTTGCCAAGAGCCATAAGGTGATTAACAATGTGTGTGAATCTTTTCTGGACATCGTAGATTGTCTCTCCAGCCTTCATCCGGAAAAGTTCATACTCTTGAATAAGATAATTCTTCCTTGTTCTCTTGCCTTCATGTGTGACTTCCAAGACATCCCACATTTCCTTTGCAGATTTGCATTGAGATATCTTGAAAAATTCATCAACAGTTAGTGTAGAGGCAATAATGTTTCTAGCTTTAACATCATATTGTGCTTTTTTATTCTCTTCAGTTGACCATTCAGTAAAAGGTTTTACAACAGTTTTTCCATCTATAGATTTAGTAGGCTCAAAAGGGTCATTTAAAGTTGCATCCCAAATTCCTCTATCCACGGATTCAAGAAATATTTGCATTCTATTTTCGAAAAAGGATAATTTTAACCAGCAAACAGAGGTGGCCTGTTTGTAGATGCACCTTCACCAAAAGTTTGAAAACTGGAAGCCATCCCCAAGTCTATAGTCTATTCAGAGAAAAACAGAGTTGATTAGTTTTTCAAATATCTTATGGAAACTAGCTCTGGTGCAAATTGTTGGAAAACAGGTAGGCTTCGTTTTAACACCAAGAAGGGGGGGGGGTTAATTGGTGAGTTTTCAAAATCAGAGTCTTTTAGAAATCTTTTACACAAAGCACAAAACTTTACAAACTCTCTTGAATCGCAAGTAATAGAAATTTAAGAGCAGCGGAAAATCAAAGTTGACCACGTGAAATGTAAAGTTGACTGAATTTAAAAGAGTAGGGATAGAGAATTTAAACGCAGGTTTTTATACTGGTTCGGTTTCAATGCCTACATCCAGTGTCCTTCTAATACCAGGAAGCAAATGCACTATAATGGTCAAGGTTTTTACAACAAGGATTTTATAGAGACCTCCACGTCAAAAATATAAAACACCTCTCTAACCCTCTAACCAAAATATAGGCAAACCACACAGCAAGACTTGCAGCAAGATATCCCCTCTTCTGCAATCTACTACCCACTTTGAACAATCCTCAAAGTGTACCAGACTCCACGAGTCCAACCCCTGTAGTCACAACAGGTACAACAACAATCACCACGGAATGCAAACACGAATTTTGATCAACCAGAGAATACCTCAATTGTGCAGATTCTGATCAAGCAGTAAGTGCATTATCAATCTCCTTCAGAAACTCTTCAAAGAAAGATCACAACCGTCTTCATGATGAGTTCTTGGAGCTCTAAATCACAGAGAATCAATTTGAAACAAAATATGAAAATGTTAGATTTCTAAAAGTTCTCTGAAACAACTCAGGTCTCGTCTATTTATAGATTTCTATAAAACAGAAGCTCCTATAGTCGAAGACACTACTAATTAAGTCAACTGTCCTTGACAATTTTAACAGATAAGTCAAATTAGTAGTAGTCCAATCAAACAAATTAATTCCTCATTCATTACAGTTAAATTTCATTCAATGCTCAACTAACTTTTAAAAATATAGTCATTACTGTTCATGAGCACAAAAGAAATTCAAATCAAACAACTAATATAGTCGAATGCATGACGCACACAGTCGACTTCGACACAACAATTCATTTTGAAATTATTTTCAATGCAAAATTTCATATAGCAATGTATTTGAAAATATGTGCGTAGTCACGAGCTTAATTCGTCTTCCCCCATAATGAAGTCGACTTACAACTTGCAATAATGCCACACAATGTAAGTTCATAAAAGTGCATATGGTTTTCCTTTTCCAAAACATATGTAATGCAATCACAACATATGTCACATATATTAGAGTAGTGAATGTGCATTCATATATCAAATTTCATACAAACATGTTCATTAAGATAACAATCAATATTAAAGATTGGAACATGTAACACATTGCAATACATGTGTTACTAAAAATGTGTCGTCATCATAAAAAACCTGAGTGATATAGATATTGTGTTGTCAACAATCTCAATAGATCCAACGAGATTTGCGATGGCTATGTGAGTGGCTTGCGACGTAGGTGCCATAGTTTTGTTGGAGAAAATGGAGATGAAGAGGGACATGTGGCATGTTGTGGTTGGTCTGATTTTTAAGTGGTGGATAAATGCCATATATCTCTTCTCGATTGGATAATTTCTTATGTAATTACCAATGAATTTATCGATGGATTATTCCGTTGATATTAAATCTGTTGATATAATTCATCAATGATTTAAATTTTAAAATTGGTCAGTAAATTTTGTTGGTAATTCAAATTTATCAATGAATTTACTTTTATCAGTAATTTCATGATTTTTTTTACTAAAAAACTATTTATGTAGCATCAGATTCATTGATGCAATTAAAGTTCCTAGTTCGAGAAGTATTGGAGGATGAGAATTGGATTCAAGCCATGAATGATGTAATGAATGCTTTTGGAAAGAACCAAACATGGGAAATTATTAAGAAAACCCTAGATAAAAAAACAGTAGGATGCAAATGAGTTTATAATGTAAAGCATAAATATGATGACACATTAAAATGTTAGAAATCAAGGTTAGTTGCTAAAGGATTTACTCAAACTTAATGGTTGATTATAAGTAGACATTTGCTCCAGTGAAAGAGATTAATACAATTAGAATCATTCTCTCATTGGTAGCTTATTTTTTCTAGGAATTGACACAATTTGATGTGAAAAATGTTTTCTTGCATGGACAATTAAAGAAAGAAGTCTATATGGAAATTGCCTAGGTTTTAAGCCTACTGAAGAAGGAAATAAAGTATGTAGGTTGAAGAAAGCCTTGTATGGACTTAAGTAGTCACCCTGTGCCTGGTTTGGTTGGCTTACTCACACTAGTGCTATCAAAATGGGTTGGAACCCATGGGGTATCAATAGAGTCAAGGTGACCATGCCTTCTTCTAGTGCTATCAAAATGGGTTGGAACCTATGAGCCAACCTGATGCACAACGAGTTTAGGTTGAAAAGAAAATTGAATTTTTGATACAGGTTAGTTTTGAGCCTGGCCCATTATGAACCCGGATCACCTAGGTTGAACTCGTGATGAGTCAGGTTGACTCATCAATCCACCTAATTTTGCTTTTTGTACTTGTTTTTTTTATTATATTTGGAGTTTACGATGACTTTTGATTGTATTATATATATATATATATATATATATATATATTATTTTGAATTGTCTTTGGAGTTTAACATCATTTTGGATTGAAATTTATTTACATTTGAATTAGAAAAAGATTGTTATTTTTTTTTTAATTGAAAAAAAAATTGTAGTTAAGTGAGTCAGTGAGTCAACTTACGTATCCCACCAACTAATGGTGAATCGGGCCGGGTTGAAATTTTTTTGGCTTGTTAATAAATGAGCCAGGTTGGGTTAAGTCACTAAGTGGGCAACCCATGATAGGTCGAGCCAAGTGACTCATTTTGACATCACTACCTTCTTCATCAAGCATTCCCCAAAATGTAAAATTTCACTACTCGTAGTCTATGTTGATGATATTATTGTTGTAGGAGATAATGAGCATGAGAAACAAATCTTGAAAGAAAAATTTGTTGCTCAATGCAAAATGAATGATTTAGGAAATTTGAAGTACTTCCTTGGGATAAAAGTAGCTTACTCAAAGAAAGACATCTTTATCTCCCAAAGAAAATATGTTATTGATTACAAGATGATGTCTACAATCAAATCCAGCAAGTGCACTAATTCGTTTATAGTACTCTTCATCTATTGCACTAATATTGATTCGATTATGCTTATTGCATCTTTGTTCATATGTTTTAAAAGTACTCTTCCTTGTAGATCTAGGTTCATTGTAGATCTAGTGCGATTCCTCTACTCCTAGTAGAATAAATCCTTGCTTTACTACTCAAGACTTTCGTCGCCTAGAACACCCTCTAGATCTTGTGTGAGCATCTAGCAAGAGTGTGACAATTAGATTGGACCTTATTTTGAGATCAATCTTCTA
This sequence comes from Vigna reflexopilosa, assembly GCA_027742785.1. NCBI lineage: Eukaryota > Viridiplantae > Streptophyta > Magnoliopsida > Fabales > Fabaceae > Vigna > Vigna reflexopilosa. Next base: position 44,416,483 of record CM050911.1, on the reverse strand, counting down.
ACTTAATCCAAAACCGTGAGATGAAGTGAAATAAAATGTAATCAAACTACAAACTATAAGATCAGAGATGAATAAAACATACTCAAATATAATAGTGCAAAGAATCTTAATTAATTTCATCCAACCTCCCAAAAGAAGAACCAACCACTTATCATGAAAGTGAATTAAACTCTATGAGTAGCAGAACCTTCTTATGGATCTTACTACAACTAAACTATGATTATAGAGAAGAAAAAATGACTATTCCTAATTGTTTCGTTGTGATTACAATAGAGACAAAGCCATTCTTCTATAGAATATTTTGGTCATTTCTTTTTCTTTTTACTGTAAAATAGCAAGATAACATTAGATTTGCATATAACTCAGATCCTAAATACCTCATTCTGTATTTTGAACAAAAAAGGTCAATTCTATATTATTTTCATTAAAATCAAGCTATGTAAGTGTCTATTTTGATGTTGATTTTATGGTGTTTTAGACACTTATCACAAGACCACTAGAGTTCATATAAAACAAAACCATAAAATTAGGAATGATGAAGGCAACTATTATGTGAATAAAGGCCAATATCAAAGACTTGTTGGGAAACTCATGTACTTAACTCATACTAGACCAAATATAGCCTATGTTGTGAGTTTCGTTAATCAGTTCATGTAAGATCCAATAGAGAGACATTTACAAGTTGTAAACCAAGTCATTCATTATTTAAAGACAAGCCCGAAAAAGGGATTATCGTGCAAGAGAATTGAAAAATTTAAAATGGAAGTGCATACTAATGTAGATTATGCAAGGTCTATTATGGATAGGAAATCCACCTTAGGATATTGAATGTTCTTGGTTGAAAATTTGGTGAGTTGGAGAAGTAAAAACAAGGCTTAATACTTATTTTGGTCTCTCGAAAGAGGGGTTGTGTTCAAAATAGTCATACCTTTTTTAAAAAGTAACAATTGGTCCCAACTTTTGAAAAACCTGTTCAAGTTAATACTTTTTGCTAACGGCGTCAAAAATTAAACGGTGCAGTTGCCTCGTTGGCCAAAACTTAATGAGCTGTCCATTTTTTGTGATACGTGGCACACTACGTGTCAATATTGAATTTTTAAAAAAAAATTACTTGCCACATTAGTTTCATCTTCTAACTCTAGAACAACAAGGACTCATCAAGGAACCCTTCTTTCCTCCATTCTTTCCATGTTCTAGCTTGGGATTCTCGCAAGGAAAGAACAGGTTCGGTGACTCCGGCGCGGTGTTTCCCTCGTTTCAATAGGTGTCACAACGGCGACGTCTCTACGACGCGAAGAGTTTTCCCCTTTGAAGCAACCCGCGAAGGTGGACGCAGTTTGGGTGCGAATAGCGGTGATGCATTACGAGGGGTACTGACGATGGCAGCAAAGGGAATCGTGGTCCCAATCTTGTAATTTAGGGTTTCTGATTTGGGAAATTTAGGTTCCTTTATGTTTCCCCATTTCAGATTAGGGTTTCGAATTGGAATTTGAAATTGGGTGTTATTTTAAGAATATAATTCCGAGTGAAATCAATGAGTAGTAAAAGCTTTAATTCTGGGAGTGAATATAATTCGGATACTTGTTATTGGACTTGGAATAGTGAAAGATGTGGCCACAGTGAAATCAATGAGTAGATTTGGAGATTACAGGTTGCAATATTGTACTTTTAAGTCCCAGTGAGAAATATTTGAATTTGGAAACAATTAAAACTTGGGTCATTCTACATCACTTAATTTTTCTCAGTTCTTCTTTTGTACCAGGGAACTTCTGAAAGGACCACTCGACTATGCTAAAACTATTATTTTGGCATCCATAATATACTGGAGAACTTCTGCCATCTCCATTGCTGCAATATGTAATCTTTGTGCGGGAGATGGTAATGTTGCCACCAGGTGTTCTTTTAAAATATCAAATTAGGAAAGAAAGAAAAAATCACCTCTACATCACCTCTACAACCCACCTCCCCTCCAACCACCACCATGGGACGAATGCGGAGATCCTTTGCTCCATCTATTCGAACAAGATGAACACCCTTGGGAAGAAGCCATCCCTATCTCATAACAAACACTAACCCCTCTTTTTAACCTCTGTAAAAACAAAATCCCACCTAATCTATTTTTTCTTACAATTTTAACCTCACTGCCACGAAACTGCCATGCAATCACTTAACATTGACAACTCATCTAGTTTAGTCCAAGGGGGCAGCTACAACGTTAAATTTTTGACGCTGTTAGCGAAAAGGATTAACTTAGACAGTATTTTCAAAAAGTGGGACCAATTGTTACTTTTTAAAAAAGGTAGGACGATTTTGAACACAACCCTTCTTTTGAGGGACCAAAATAGGTATTAAGCCTAAAAACAAAAATGATGTTGCAAGGTCTAGTATAGAGGATGAATTCCGAGCGATGGCACAAAGGGTGTGTGACTTATTATAAATGATAATTATTCTAAATTAGCTTAAGGTGTCATGATCTTAACTTATGATCATTTATTGATAATAAATCAGCTATTAGCATTTCTCATAATCCAGTTCAGCATGTATAAGACCAAACACATAAAGATAGATTGTTATTTTATTAAAGTGAAATTGGATAGTAACTTTATCATTACTTCCTATGTACCATATGAACTTTAATTAGCATATTTGTTTGTAAAAGGTATTTTCTTTAAGTGATTTTATGATCTCACATGCAAGCTCGAAATGATAGTACTGAAAGTTGTTGGTAGGATATTAAATTACTAGAAGTTGTTAGAAGATTCTAGAGATCTGTTGTAATTTTTAGGTTTAATTACTCGAATGGTCCCCACTTTGGTGGAAGTGTGTCAAGTTGGTTTCTAATTTTAAAAAAAAGTTTCAATTGCATCCTAACTTTTGAAAAAGTGTTTCAATTAGGTCTTTTTTGAAAAAAAAAATACTAATGACGTTAACAACATGCTACATGTCAATTGTGGTTTTTTATTTTTTAATTTATTTTAGTTTTTCTTTAAATTTTTGTTGCCATGTGTTAGGTCCTAGTGTGACATGTGGCATGATACTATCACGTGACACAGTACTGCCACATGGCACTATGAAGGTAAAGTGTCACTGTCTTAATCTCAATTTAGTCTCTATATAAATCTCCTTGATTCAATTTAGGCTTTATATATATATATATATATATATATATATACATATGTATACATATGTATACATATGTATACATATGTATACATATGTATACATATGTATATATATATATATATATATATATATATATATATATATATATAGATATGTATATGTCTTTCTTGTTCAATTTAGTCCAATTTTTCTAAAAATGGAGCAATAAAATCCTTCTCTAATTCAGACAAAATTTATTATTTCTATTAATGTTATATTGAAATTTTTATTAAAAATAAATTTTTAACATAATACATTATTAATTCATTTTTTTAATCCATATTTTTTTATAAGATTAAAACTAATTAAGTATAAGTATTTTTACAAAAAAGAGCAAGCAGTTAAAACTAGTATATTATTAATTCATATTTATAAGAATAAATTAATTAATACTATTTATACAAATAATAAATTTGGTAATCTTTTAATTAGGAGAAATTTATTATATGTATAAATATTGTATAAGTATTTATATTATAATTTAGTGGTTAAAGTCATGATTAAGAAAACATGGATTACTAATATACAGTAATGTAATATGTTAAAAAATCAGTTTTAATAAAAATATCAGCATAATATTTATAAAAATAATAAATTTTATGTTAATTTGGAGGGGACAATATTGTTCCATTTTGAAAAAAAATGAGACTAAATTGAATAACAAAAACATATATAAGGACAAAATTGAAATCAAGATAATGACATTTGACATAAACATTGACATGTGACAATATTATGTCATGTGATAATATCCTGCCATGTGACATTGACAGTGTCACATGTCATACCAAGAACTTGACATGTAATAACAAAAACTGTTAGAAAAATAATTTAAAAAACTAAGAAAACTACAAATTGACACATGACAAACGATTAATGTCATTAGTAATATTTTTTTTCCTAAAAAAACCTAATTGAGATATTGTTTCAAAAATTATGACACAATTTAAACTTTTTTAAAAGTGGAAACCAACTTCACACACTCCCACAAAAATAACCATATGAATAATTAAGTCTAATTATTATTTTAGAGTTTAAATTATCTATATATAAAAATAATGTATTATTTTTAATTAATTGAATAAAAATCTTCTTTCTTTATATTAATTCTTTCTATCTGTTATATTAATTCTTTATAGTTTTACAAAAATAAAATCGGAGAGACAATTTTCTAAAATATAAACATGAAAAAGAAAAAATATCATGTTTAATATTGTATAATTAAAGAAACTTAATTTAGATATTTCACGTGGAACAAAAAAAAGTCAAAATAAAAGATTAATTTTCTTTAAGTATTATTGTAATTTTCTATGTAATATGTAATGAAAGTTATTTTAAATATTTCACATGCAACAATAATTATTAATATAAAACATTAAATTTCTTAAAACGTTTTTGAAATATCTTTTTTTTTCTTATATATATATATGAATTTCTGTTAAGGATGATAAAAAGGATTAAGCTAAGTTGATTAGCCTTAGCCTGTTAGTCCAACTAAAAGTGACGAATTGAGATAATATTTTAATTTGAAATCCGAATTAATTTGGCTTACCAAGTCCAAGTTTATTAAAAAGAATTTGAACATGTGTCACGATATTTTATATTAATACAGTCTAAAAATTTGATCAAGGTTTGATATATTTCGATCAAAATTTAATATAACTCGGTTAAGGTTTGATACAGTTTAACCAAGATTTAAAACGGTATAAATGATAGTCCATTTCAGTTTGGAATCAGCTCGACAACCCAACATCAACTTGTTTTTGTGCAAAAAATAAAAAAGTTCAATGATAGGAAAAAAAAAAGACGAACCAGCCTGCTCACCCAATAGCACAAGAGCAAGGCAGATCTAGTTTTAAAGTTCAACATTTTTTCCATTGACAAACCCATATGATCCTATCCGTTTTTGACGAATTAATATGATGTTTAACTTAAACGGGTCATATTAGTCTATTTTACCATCCATAATATCTATGGTTTTATTGTCGAAGTTAGTTGGATTTAATGTACATTATGGATATTTGATTTGAGAATTTTGTATGAAACTTTCCATATGTATTTTTATTTTATTCTATTTTCTCAAAACTTCTTAAAAAAATTGATCCATTTTGTTAGTGCATGCCATCATTTCTATATAGATGTGCTGGGAATCTAACAATTCTTTTTACCATGGTCGTTACTGTTAGGAAGTTTAATCTTGATTCTTATTCCTATTTATTTGTAAAAATAAATTAAACTTGTTAACTTGTGATTGAAATAAACTGAAAAATATAATAGGGAAAGGGAGAAATAAAATTGAACTAAAATAGAAAAATACGAATTTTATGTGAAATAAATTAATCCCTAATCCTATCCTTTTTTTTTTTTTGTAATTGAATTAAATAAACTTTATTTCATTCTTTTGTTTTTGCACCCTAAATTAGAAACTCGAAAGACATAATATTTCATTATTATTTTTTATAAATGTTTAACCTTTATTTTGTCTAGGCTAATAATCTTTTTTGTTTTGTATGGGAAAATTAATTTTAATAGATTGGAACCACCTTAAATAGTCGAAAACGATATCCAATCTCTTATCTTTCAATAATTTTTTGCAACAACGGGCCATACTTGGCTAGGCCCCATCTCCTTTTACATTTCAATCAATTCAATAACTTATAACTTTTATCTATTTTTATTTTCTAAATGTCTTTTCTCATTTCTTTCTGTTGCACCTTTTTCTTTTATATTCTAAATGAACATCCAAAAACCTTCTATGACAAAATAATATATCTTAAATATAACTTATGCATTAAATATATATATATATATATATATATATATATATACATATATTTATGATAGATTTTGACTATAACAAAACTCAGATATTAAATAATATTCATTTATGAAAAAAATTAAAAAGTAGCAGGGAACATAAATTAAATATACTAATATTATATCTATACTTGTGAAGGTTATAACTCGCTTAATTTAATATATATATATATATATATATGTATATATATATATATATATATATATATAAGTTTTTATTTTTCTTTTAACATCCTTCCTTCTTGGGAATCATATTCTAAATGGAACCATGTTTCTGAATGGAGAGAAATGATGAGGCTTTTTAAGTTATAATATAATTTTCACATCTGAGAGTCAGACATGCGTTTTTCGTTTTAATGTATATAAAAATTGGGTTTGGGTTTTTTCTTTGACTTTTGGCTAAATTTGATGAATTTATGATAGAAACTTAGAAACCCAGTAAGTAATTCCCAATTGCCACTAATTGACTCGTGCGGTGAAAAGATCCCATCAGGTGGATCTGCGAAGCGAGAGAGGCTTCGTTTAACAATCCAACGGCTCCAAATCGGAGAAAGCGAAAACGTCACCACATCGGAGAGAACGAAAACGTCTCCAATTCATGACTTCGTCGTGAGTGAGTGTAACCGTCGTTGCAATTGAAGTGAAACTCAAGACCCAAACCCTCATGCGTGCTTAGCTACTTACTCGCCCACCCACTCAGATCTGTTGCGACCACATCCAGATTTGTTATTGGCGGCGATGGAGGGCAACTCCGGTGGCGGCGGCGGCGGCGGGAACGACGTCGAATTGCTGTGCAAAACACTGCAGGTCGAGCACAAGCTGTTCTACTTCGATCTGAAGGAGAACCCTCGCGGCCGTTACCTTAAGATTTCCGAGAAGACTTCCGCCACTAGGTCGACCATCATCGTGCCCTTCTCCGGCATTTCCTGGTTCCTTGATCTCTTCAATTACTACGTTAATTCTGAAGATCAAGACCTCTTCAGCAAGGAATTGCAGCTCGACACCAAGGTAATCCAATCCAACCTCCTTACTTGACTCTTGTCCTTGCTTCTTCCTAACATTTTTAATTTTTTTTTTGTTGTTTAGGTTTTCTACTTCGACATTGGTGAGAACCGGAGGGGGCGTTTCTTGAAGGTACTCAATTCCGTTTCTCTCATGCTCGAATTGAAATGGAAAAGTGTTTAACACACACCTTATTTTAGCGGGGAAAAAAGAGAGAAACCGTGTCTAGAAAGTGAGGATAACTGAAGAGAGAAAAGACGTGACGGAAAATAAAAAAAGAGGTTGAAAGAAAAAATGAGGTGGAATTGAGATGAAGTAGAAGTTGAGTAGTGTGTGATAACAATAACTGTATTCTAATCGCTTGCCTTGGCTTCGATGGCTACTGGTTAAGCTTTTAAGCGAATTGTATAGCATTTTTTTCACCTAATTATATGCTGCTTTTTTATGTTTGTGGCTGTGGTATTTTTGGCAAAAGAGGGATAATAGTGGTGGTTTCAAAATGATGGTTCCTTCTTGGAATGGTTTACTTCTATTGTCGAAAATTAGAATACGGCTGTGTGTGTATATATGTCTGAATTTAAGATAACTTTTAATATTTGTTTTGTTAGTTTATATAGTCTGGATGTGTATGTAGGGAAGCTTTTGTATATTATCATGGAATGAAGGGAAAAATATCTAGGGATATATGTGTTTTCGTAAGACAAGGAAATTTAATTATGATAGTGAAGCTGTTAATTAATAGGTACAAAAGAGGCAGAATGAGGAAGAGGAAGGGTGGAGAGCCATAACAGTGTGGGACTTGGGGCATTAATAACCTTAGGGTTTTGAACGAGGATTTATTATCATAAAGTAGAAAACGGAAACAAATTTTAATTTGGTATGTGTGGTAAAGTCTGAGTATCTTGTTAGACATTCTTATTTTGGTTGCTTGAAATGTATAACGTTGCTGCTGTAAGCCCTAGGAATTTTAGAGCCTTCTTGGTTATAATAACTAGAGAGAATTATTTGTACTTTGTGAACTTTTAGTTGAACTATCATGTGGAAACAAAAGTCTTGCATGCCAAAATGTTAGATTTATATGGCTTGGACTCTGTAGGTAAAGCCTTATTTACAATGAGAAAGAGAGAACTCATTACAGGTAAGATTTTGTAGAAATCATGCCGTTGGGAGAATTTCTGATCTGTCATAGGCGTCAACTTTTGTATCATAGTTAGATGCGTGTTTAATAGCTTTTGGTTTGTCTTGCTTCTTTGAGATTTTTTTATGCAAAAATGCTAAAATCCATTATTAAGTTTGACCTTCTTTTAAAGACACTCCTATACTCCAACTCCCGCTACTTATATTATACTTATCCAATTTTTTAATCAGGAACTTCTGTGCTCAACACATCAGGCTTTTGTTTCCTCCCCCACATCCTCTAAAGCCCTTTCCTCCTTTAATTTCTCTGTAGAATGTGAAATATAGGTATTGGGTTTGAATACTCATAACCTTGAGAAGTATTATTACATGGAGGGGTATATAGTGTTGATACACCATTTGGGTTTGTGGTGCATTTTGATATTAACATATTAATCTATACACATCAATAAAAAAATAATTTAGTTAAAATATGAAATATTATGAAGTAAAATCAACTTAAAATATTAAACAGGGCTTAATTTGGATGAGAATTTCAAGTTTCAACACAGTTAAAAGAAATCTTAATATAGAAAATAAAAAACAAATATGCTATCTGAGACAGACACAAAAATAAGGCACCGCCAAATGTGCATTGAAATTATAAAATACTGTCAATATGTAATGGATGATTAATCTTCTCGAAAGCCCAATGGCTCAGTTTTCAATTCATCCATATTTCCAAATCCCGTTGTCATTTGGTCATCCCATTTCATTCATATTCCCTATCACTCCTGCAAAGCTCTTTCGTATTCAGACTTTGAAGAGAGCTTCTTTCAATTTTAACTCTCTCAATCACAGACCTCCCACCAAAATTAAATCTTCTGTCATTGTTCTTTCCTCAAATTGTTGGCAGGTGTGGCTGATTGGAAACCCTGGAACAACAACCTTCAAAAGAGGAGAGTTCTGACACTTCCTTAAGTTGGAATGTTCCATCTTCAGCCATAGGTTCGTCATTTCTGGGAATTACATTGGGAATTGGCTAGAGCCAATTCACACTAGTACATATGAATTGCAAGGGGGAGGAGTGGACTGTTTTGCTGTGAATTAATCAAGAAATTCTGCGCCTGTTTGGATTGGTTTGGAGTATTTTTATGGAAATAATATTTTCCTTCCCCAATGCTCTTATAGGATCATGGCAAAATAATTTTTTTCTTTTCCCTCCACAATAAGCTAAATCAAACATGCGCATGCTCCTTTATGCCCAGTGCAGCATGTCTTTAATCTTATCAGTGTAAAATCTGACATTATATATGGGTTGTCTATTTTTATTCTCCGCGCATGTTTGTATTAGTGGCTGTCCCAAACAAGCAGATGAAATTACAAAAAGTTCCTAAAAATGTTGAAATTTTAAAAATGCATCTTTCCAAAATTGGTTCTTATTCTTATTGCCAAATTGGTGTTCATATTTCAGACTTGTCCTTGTGTAGCAGACTAACTTAAGTGCTTGCAATGTGAATGTGAGGGTGGGAAGGTTGTTGAAGACCAGATAAATTTGTATTGGAAGTTTTTAGATTTTCGTATTGTTGGGTGTTGTTTGTTTCTACACGTAGAGTTGCAAAATGAGAAAAGATGTATGGATTTTTGGTGTAACAGCATTTATTTTCACCCCAAACAATTAAACAAAATTAAGGTTTTGAGTATGCATCACTGAGGAACATAGGAAGAAGACTAAACCAATCTGACTACCAGACAATAGCTATGCTGTCAACTACTATATTCTGCAATCTCTTTATTTTTTTTATTAGTCCCTGTTAATAGTTTGCATTTGAATTTGCCAAAAGTATGTCCTTAATCCTTTGTTTGGAATAGAGGAGATAAATAGCATGGTGTGGGTCCCACAACTTTTTATTTCTACTTCAAATGGATGGAAGATTGTAATTACATCTAAAAGTCATAATCCATTTCTAATCCCTAATAATTGATAATTGATTATATTCTGTTTTTTTTTTCCTATTTTTCTCTTTTATATTTCTTTTCTTTTTCTCTTATACCAAACATTATTATTTCCAGTCTAATTCTCATTTACTTCCGTTTACTCTATCCCTCTTTCCTATATCTTGCCTATTTTCCTTCCTACCAAACACAGCTAAGGGAATCTGCACAAACTTCTGCAAACAATTCTTATTATTGGTGCTTTATATCAACCAGAAAATGTTTTAATGAAGCTACATGAAGTCCCTCAAAAATCTGTTACCCTGTTTTTCCATCTTATGATGAATATTATCCATATGCATATTTTATTTTAAGATTCTGATTCTTATTTATTATTTTGAAGGTGTCTGAAGCTTCTGTCAGCAGAAACCGTAGCACTATAATTGTTCCTGCTGGAAGTTCTAGAGATGAAGGATGGGCAGCATTCAGGAACATTTTGGCTGAGATCAATGAAGCCTCAAGGCTTTTCATTCTACCCAATCAGGTGTCCTTTAGAAATTATACATTTTTCCTGTCTTAGCCACAAGAATAGTTGAAGCTATTTTTTATTTGTTTCATCTTATTTGCTTATTTGCATTCCACTATAGCAAAATTCTGAATCCTCAGAGCGTCTTGTCGGACTTTCGGATGATGTTGGTGCTGGCTTCATATCTGGTCACAGTAGTCAACCTGCCACTTCTTCTGAGTTGAATGTGGACAGGTCTGTTGATTTGCCTCCCCAGGATGAAATTGGTAACTTGGGGGTTTCGAAAGTGATCAGGGCTGATCAAAAAAGATTCTTCT